>OY776111.1:318107415-319307415 GCA_963675035.1 Allygus modestus
TTCCACTAACAACTCAAATTCGAAAATTTTTACGAAAACAATACTTTCTCCATATACTATGTATAGGGGGAGAAAGTAAAAATTAGAAATAATTTCTCCCCATCACAGTCTTAAATTTTATGAAAAAAAGCCAACGTATATAGGAAATAAATTCTTACAGCACATCCCAAAAAATAAAAATCTGAAAAATCTTGACAAGTTCAAAAAAATGTTAAAAGACTACCTTATTTGCAAAGCAATTTATTCATAGAATGACTTTTTCCAATCCTCATAAAATGCTTGTAAAAGTAGCTATATTAGAGGCTAGAATAATGATAATAATGTTTATCAACTTACCCTAGTTAAAATAGATTATAATATGAATTTTTTGACGCTATCAAATTGTACCACTGTACATGAATGAGTAAAGAATTATTGAATTAGGCATAAATTGAATATAGTCGTAACATTAAAAACAATCATTTGGTTAGTAATTCAATTAGGACTACCATATTAACTTATAGGGTACTAACCATCGATTTTTGGAATAATAGTAGTTGGTTTAAATGATTTTGGCTTGATTTTTAGCGAATTTCCCCTGTAGGGAAGAAGCTATTAGGTACCGTAGTCGGCATGGTAAGACCTAGGCCCGGGACCATGATAACTTTTCGTTTTGAGGTCCCCAGATGCCAAAAACACCATTTGTTCGAAACTGTGTGTATATATATATATATATATTAGCGAATTTCTCCCATAGGGAAGAAGCTATTACCGTAGTCGGCATGGTAAGACCTAGGCCCGGGACCATGATAACTTTTCGTTTTGAGGTCCCCAGATGCCAAGAACACCATTCGTACAAAACTGTATATATATATATATATGTGTGTGTGTGTGTGTGTGTGTGTGTGTGTGTATGTCCGTGAGCACGATAACTCTCGTAAAAATAATCCGATTTTGACCAAATTTGGAATAAACGTGTAAAGCAGTATTAATGACTAAGTTCGAAAACCAGTCATATCGACTTATCCAAATGGGGGTATTTTGGGGGGGTTTTATACCTCAAAAATGTTTTTTTTGAGTTTTAGCGAATTTCCCCTATAGGGAAGAAGCTATTACCGTAGGTCTCATGGTAAGACCTAAGCCCGAGACCATGATAACTTTTCATTTTGAGGTCCCCAGATTCCAAAAACACCATTTGTTCAAATTTTGATATATATGTATATATATGTATATGTGTCCTTAAGCACGATAACTCTCGTAAAAAAGGTCCGATCTTAATGAAATTTGGTACAAACGTGTAAAGTACCATTTATTTGAACGAGTTCGAAAACCAGACGAATCGCACCATCCAAAGGGGGTTTTGGGGGGGTTTTGTACCCCAAAAATGGGTTTTTTGGGGGTTTCCACATGTAACTTTTATTAAAATCAAATTTTAATTTTCACCATTGAATTCAGCATAAAAAAACAAACAATTTGGTATCTTGATCATTGCTCTACGTCAATTGGTTACTGAGATATTGAAAGTGCTAAACACAGTACGTTGTCTAATGTTATTCTTATGGAGAAAAAGAAAAATTGTATATCTCGCTTATTTATGAACATAAACTAACAAAATTTGGTATATGGCTTCATCTGGTTGTGGTTTATTGTTGTTTGCACAACAAAAATTTTTCGCCTATGGTTCCCGTAGCAGCAAACCTAGGTACTCGGTCCCCATGTTATTCTTATGGAAAATAGTTAAAATGTTATATATCGCTTATTTATGAATGTATATGGATGAAACTTGGTATGTGACTTCACTTAGCTGAGTTCTATTGATATTTGCATAAAAACCCATTATTTTGTATTCCTTGTTGCAGCAAACCTGCGTACTCATCCCCAATGTTGTTCTTATGGAGAATAATTAATATTTTAAATATCGCTTGTTTGTGAATATATTTCTTATGAATCTTGTTAAGTGGCTTAATGTGTTATGTTATAATTCATTGGAAATTCACTGAGTATGCAGGTTTACTGCGACGGGTGTATTTTACTTATAGGGTAGACCGGGGCACATTTACGCACGGGGCAGGTTTACGCAGTACACTTTTTTCAAAAACAGTTAAAACTCGCGCGCAACTGGTCATGTCAGGCTCATATTGCTACCTAGCGGGCGCTGTCACAACCGTCTAAACGCCAGTGGCGCTACCGATCGGGAATGAAAGAAGATTTTCTGTATTTTTCCAAGGTGAGTTAATTATGTTATGCTATTGTTGAAGCTCATAGTAAGCGAAGAGTAAACAGTAAAAAAAAAAGATGTTGCGATTATAGTCAGGAGATATTAATTCTTGTTGTTATGCTGTGTCTGTATTAAAACCAAAGCTAATGGTTTTCTTTCCAACTAAATTATAAAATAAAACGTGGCGACGGGGCAAGTTTACGCAATGTCATCGGGGCAGGTTTACGCACTGCCTAAACATGCCCCAGTAAATTATCTTACCACTTCATTGTCCCAAAGTTGAGTAATTTATTACCTTTATCCAAAAATATGATATTGGATTGAATAAAATTGAACCATAATTATATTTTCTGACATTTATTTTGGGCTGACTCCAAAATAACTAAGACGCTTCGCATATACTTAAATACCGTTGCTTATGGAAAAAAAATCCTCAGTCTTGGACTGACAATGAAATGGTGGGACCCGATTGGCTAAAGTTATTCTTGAAAAGGCACAATAAACTCTCGATTAGGTCACCTCAAGCTGCAAGCTTAGCTCGAGCTACAAGCTTTAATAGAGTGAATGTATCAACATT
This sequence comes from Allygus modestus, assembly GCA_963675035.1. Taxonomy (NCBI): domain Eukaryota; kingdom Metazoa; phylum Arthropoda; class Insecta; order Hemiptera; family Cicadellidae; genus Allygus; species Allygus modestus. The sequence goes on from OY776111.1 coordinate 318,110,190, forward strand.
TTTCAATAACCTTACATCAGTCATAAAACATGAAAAAAAATAAAACAAAAAGATGACTGATGAAGGTGAGTAAAACTGCCTGTGCATGTATTGTTTGAAACCTTATAACCGTTCAAAGAAAGGGCAAGAATGGGTTCAATGTCCCAGGTGCAAAAGATGAGCCCATGATAAGTATGCTACACAAGTATATTTTTGTACGCATAAAAACTGCAACAGTGATGATGACAACGAAGACAAAGTATTTTATATCGTTTGTCATGTATATATTTTCTGTAGCATAATAAAACGCTATGAGTTGATTTCATATTTGTAATTACTTTATTGGTATCAATGATTACATTCGTAAACGTGCCCCACTTAGTGCGTAAACTTGCCCGAGAACAGGGTAAGTTTACGCACCCTACTTGGTATTATTTTTAATTGATTTTCATGGTTTACAACATAAAAAGATAAAAACATTATTGATAAAACTTATCGGTACTTTGGTATTATACGGATGCCACCCTTATACAGCGCGCTGCGGCAGTTATGTTAGGATGGGTTATCATAAAAATGATTGTAGGACTTTCCTTGTTTCGTTACAAATCGAATGATACCTGATGAGTAAATCCCCTCCAAATAGGCCAAGGTCAGGTCGTTGACTGGAGCGCGCGCATCACCTGTCACCGCCTGTATCTGGGTCAGTGTCACGAGTGATTTATTGCCGTGCACTACGTTACATTTGTTTTCATAATGAGTGACGTTCTTTTGGTGTGGGATTTACCTCGAAATAAAGAGGAAACCGTACGTATTTTTATGATAACCCATCCTAACATAACTACCGCAGCGCGCTGTTTATTTGGCGGAGTACATGTGGCGATTGGGTGTGGCTGCTAGCGGCGGCGACGCATTCAACACGATTCTAGCGGACATCGCTGCCTTTTGGGAGGCACAACACAAAGACCGCTCATCAGAATGATGTAAAATTTTTACAGTAAGTCAATAAAAGTATGTTTTTTCGAATTATGTAGTTATCCTTTGTATCCGGTAAAAATTTAACCTCAAAAAATAGTGGCATCCGTATAATACCAAAGTACCAAATTATCTTTAATAACTGCTTTATTAAACAATTGTGTTTACATTATCATTGGCTTGAAAATAAAAAATACAAAAATAAAATAAAGAAATCCGCGTAAATGTGCCCAGGTCTAACCTAATTTTAGAAAAAGTCAAATTTTACTTTTTTTCATTGGAATCAATTTAAAAAGACGCACAATTTGGTGTTGTGATCATTGCTCTATGTCAAATGGTTACAGAGATATTAAAAGTGCTAAACACAGTATGTTGTCCAATGTTATTCTTATGGAGATTAAGAAAAATTGTATAGCCTATCTCACTTATTTATCAACTTATCCTGATGAAACCTGGTATATTGCTTCATATCATTGTGATCTATTGATATTTGCACTAAAAACATTTTTTGGCCGATAGTTCCCGTGGCAGCAAACCTGCGTACTCATCCCCATGTTATTCTTACGAAGAATAAGCAAGTGTTATCTCCCTTAATTATGAAATTATGAACATAAATTAATAAAATTTGATGTGTGGCTTTACCTACTTGAGTTATATTGATATTTGTATAAACCCCATTTTTTTTGTTCCTTGCTTCAGCAAACCGGCGTACTCAGCCGCCACCATGTTATTCTTATGGAGAATAATTAAAATGTCATGAATCGTTTATTTATAAATGTATATTGATGAAACTTGGTATGTGGCTTTATGTGGTATTAAGATATATATATATATGCATTGGAAATTCGCTAAGTACGCAGGTTTGCTGCTACGGTGGTATTATTATCCCATCACTATAGTAAATAGTCACAATAATGGAAAGTCACCTAATGGATTTACAGCTCTACCAATCATTAGACATAATCATAAGACAATCGATTGTCATTGTGATGGCTGATAGACTTTGGTCAGGTAGCCGTCTTTAGTCAACAAAGCCAAAATTTTGATATTTTGACATTTAGTAACTAATTTGGGTACAGTACAATATTATGTGTCCACCAAAACAACCTAATATAAAATATTGGATTACCATGTTTGATACACTGATAGGCCCTAACCATATTCCCTTTTCAGGGGTGCAGTTCCCTATCTGTCCTACCATCATACTATCGAATGAAAATATGAAATTAGTTTTAACAATCGAATTATATCCAATAATGAAACGTTATTAGATTTTTAATAAGTAATCATATGTTTTTAATCATTATTAATTAAAATTGTTTATCTACATTTTATTATAAAGTAAATAAAAATGGAAGTAGAAAATGAATGTGATTTTGTTAATTTTAGATATTTATGAAAAAAATTTTTTAGGCCTAATTTAACTGAAAATTGTGTTGGTTTTCTACAAGATAAAGTACCCATACCCAAGAATCCAATTTGCAAAGTGTGTGGAGACCGAACCAAAACTAAAATACATGGTGAGACTCAGTAAACTTTCGATATCACAGTTGAATATTCTTGGCGTGCACTAACAAGATCCCTTAAAACTGGCATTAAGTGAGATGATTTGGCTTCCCATCTAGTGGAATATTTGTACCGCCGTGAGGTGAAAATGTCTTCGGAAGATCCATATCTTCATTTTTTAAAGGCGATAAAAACAGTTTATCCTGGAAACTGATGTTTATATTTAGCTAGTTTTGTATTTTAACACATCAATCTGATCTTTTTAAATTCATCAAATAACAAGTTTTTTTATATGGTTATCTTATTGTTATTTTAATTCGTTTAATCAATTACTTTTAGTATTCAATATATACAGTATATCGATTGTTAAAACTTTGACATTTTCATTCAATAGTAGGGTAGGACAGATACCAACGGAACTGTACCCCTTTTCAGTGGTCTGTGGTTGTAGGTTAGCTTAAAATAACATAATATATGATAAACTAACAAAACCTAACTCCGCAAAGCATTGTTTTTGTCATGATTTGGTTGTTTTCACTTTGTTTTGGATATCTTCATCAGTAATATCGATATAGCCTATATCTTATTGGTTCAATATTTGTTATTTGATTGTTTTGGTGGACGCTTATCATACTGTAACCACCAATTTTAGTATCAAAATTACAATAATCATTCTACTGCCAGTTTCACATTGATTCATTACTGAAAGATCTTTCTTCAGAATTGGGAGGTTGGCATTACTATTTTTATCAAATGTGGTGTCCTACACACCTTACTTTTGCTATATTATTAACCTAAATTAGCCTTTTACTAACTTTAACCTAAATCAAAATTGTGAAACTATTACTTAAAAATAAGATTTGTAAGTTATGTGTCTGAATGCATTGTGTTCCTTGTCCTAACCTATAACAACACCCCTTACCTTGTGAGGCTAAAATTTCTGCTAGAAAGCTCATTTTCGGTTAAAACTGCAAAAGCCAAAGGTTAAATATAAAGTATTAATAATTTTGATGATTGATTTTCAACCTGTAAGTCACTTTCAACACTTAATAGACATAAATTTGGTATTTAATGCACATAACTTCCCTAGTTTACGCGTCCATAGTCCGCAACCGCAACAGATAATAACAGCAACAGCTGACTTTTGACTTTTGAATTGATGAAAGCGGGAAAATAGCCATTTGTATAAAATGACCCTTGAGTAAAGAGTATACATAGAGTGATTTTCACGTTTAAATAATTAAATGTGTTTCTCAAATAATAGTTTCAGAATATAAAAATACTACATTACTAACATTTGATTACATTTTTTAAACCTGTTCACTAATTACTCTCTCCGGCCTTTCCTCCACGTGGAATTCGTGGCACGTATTTTTTTTCTCGATAAAATGCCACATAAAACAGTGGATTATTATGATATTATTCCATTACTGGATATACAATGCCCCCTAAAGGGATATATTATTGGATATACCCCCCTTCCCTTCACCAGTAATGGATATTATTCATAAAATGTTAAGGATCCAACAGCCATCACCATTTTTAGTATCTGGGTGAATGTGTTTCAACTTAACATTTGTTTATACTCTGATTAGTAGCTTTTCGATGAAAGAAAGTCAAAACGGGACATCGCAAACGGTAATTGATGATGCGGCAAGCAGTAAGAAGTTCAAAGTTCATATGCCGCTGTATTTTCTGTGACTAGTTTTTCCAAAGATGTTAATACGTAGAATGTAAAGGCTTAAAGTTAAAAATTAAAGTACAACCACGGTTATTCTTTGGTTATGGGTTTTCATTAGTTCATGGGTCATTGATGGTAAGCTTTGAATTACAGATAGTTTTGATGCTTGGTTGAGATGTGCGGACAAAACCATTGTTAAAAACTGTGATTGTCTTTATATTTTAGATTTATTTACTATACCACACATTTTTGTTGCAGAACAATCCATGCTGAACATATCAGCGGCGAGGAAGAAATCTAATTAGTGGAAGATAATTTTGAAAGAGGATTAAGACTGATATTATAGATTTCATAATTGTTACAATTTGTATTTTTAAATAAAACGTTTCAACTTTTAATTGGATTTATTTTTTATCCAAAACTCTTATTGTATAAATATTTTACATACAAATTTTAATGACTAAACATATAAAAAATACAGTTTTTATGATGTTGACCATTTTAAAGTTTGTAAACTAATTTTAAACGATTTTTAAAAGTCAGCTTATTATTTTTGGATAGATAATTTAAAAATAAATCATCGGTTATGTGTTAAGTATGAAGTTTAGAACATAACCAACAAAAATGTTTGGCCAAGGTTTTTATTTCAAAAGTGTATCTTGGCACATAATGGAATGTTACATAAAATTATTTATTTATTATAAATGTTAAGATTCATAGTTCACGATAGTATGAGTACTTTGTCTACGGTATATGGGATATTTGAAACGAAGTGACTATATACACGCCCAATGTAAGGGCAAATTCACTTCGCTACCGCTTAGGTTAGGTTATGTTACGTTAGGTTAGGTTAGGAGGTTTTCTGGCTCTCAATTTGTTTTAAAAATCACAGGAAAAGTAACGTACGGTGCATAATTTGGAACGGACGTGAACAGTAGCGGCTCACGTCGGACGTGTACGTAGCCTCTGCCTATTTGAAATAAGTTGGTTATTAAAATGGTAAGCACTATAGGCCTATTTTATTCGACAGCTGTTTATTAATTCTGTGCTACAATTTCATTTAAGAGAAATTTTCACCTTTATACACCCCTAAAAGGTGTTAAACCAGTCATAGAACATATTACTCAACCATATTTGTTCTATGTTTATTCCAGGTTTGTGCCTATAATGTAATAGTTAACACTGATCGAACATTCTCAGATTATTCCTAAATGTTCACAGACTATTCTCAGAATATCCCTTTAGAATATTCTGTGACCGTTCTCTGTAATATTAAACTGAATATTCTACAAACATTCTGGATTGTCCCAAGAATATTCTTAGAATATCCATTTAGATAATTCTATGAACATTCTCTGTACTATTTGGCTGAATATTCCTCAAATATTCTAGATGGTTCAAGGAATATTCTCAGAATATCCATTTAGAATATTCTGGGAGCAGTCTATGTAGAATCAAACGGAATATTCTATGGATGTTCTGGAATGTCCCACGAATATACTGAGAACGTTCTTTTGAATTTTCTCAGAATATTTACGAGGTGGGACATAGAATATTCTAAGGTTTACTTAAGAATCATTATAGAACTTTCCAGAATATTCCTTGTTTATACCGAATATTCCACAAGAACATTCTGAGAATATTCATGGGATAATGCTGTGCTGTCTGGGACCGATCTCATCCGCTTCCGCCTGAGATGACACGTTCCTTAAATGTTCACTAGCACCAATGACTACATAAACTACAATTGTAGTTTATGTAGTCATTGCTGTCACCATTAAATAACAATTTAATTTCATTACTCCATATTTATATTTAACTAGCTGGCCCGACAGTCGTTGTCCTGTCATAATGGCATTGAATATATTTGATGTCAAATACTCGTTCATTTTCAATATGAGCTCGTTCGCTTCGCTTCCTCGCCTTCCAGTTAAGCTCGTTCGGTACGCTCACTCGCCTATCGAAAAAATAGTTTGAGTTGCCATTCGAGTAGTTTTTTTTATCTCCATTATAACAGTTGTCATTCAAGTAGGTTTTTATTTCCATAATGAACATATATTTATGCCTTTCAAGTATGTTTAGATATACTTATAATAAACACATGTTCCCATAAGGAATAACATGTAAACTTTAAAAGCAAAAGGGGCAGAGCCCTTCACATTTTCCGGGGTAAAAAGTATCCTATGTGTTAATCCAGGTAATAAACTATCCGTGAGCAAAATTTAATTTAAATCCGTTCAGCCGTTCTTGAGTTATACAATTTGTAACTAACACCACTTTGTTTTATATATTAAGATTTTATTTATATCCCTCTTTTTCTCTCCCTGTTTTATTTACTTGTTTTTTTTCTCTGAAAATCGTTAACTTATTCTTTTTTAAATCTAATTGACAAATGAAATATAATAAGGTAAAATACATATTTTCATAGCAACACAGCAGACGCACAAGAATTTTCCTAAAAATTGCTAATTTCCATAACTATATTAAAAAAATATATTGATTACCTCAGCTGTATTATAAATTTCTAGTTATAATTTAGAATAGCATATAGTTATAGTATTGCATTATAGTATATCTAAAATTGATATATCAGACACTACATTTTCTGGAATAAACGCGATTTATCATTAATCATTCCTTTAATAGCTGCTTTCTAGAGGCATATTATGTCAGGGGGCCACATTTTCCTATACGCCCGGGGCCCTCGAAGTCCCAAATACGGCCCTGGGCCTAGCCTGGAATAATATGACAAGCAATATACCCCAAGGTCCCAAAGGTCCAAAGGTCTAAAAAAAAAGTCCTAAAGGGTTGAGGGTGTTTTATAGTGGGTACCGTAATCTAATCGAAGTCTAACTATAGGTGTACGCTCATTCCTCCCGTATAAGGATAATAGAAACACATGAACAATAATTTTAAATTGTGCCTTAAGCAAAATAATGATCTGATTTGATTTTTTTTTTGTACATAATTTATTTCTGGTTTAACGTATTTACATTATACACAGAATTATTAATTAAGAAGGATGGAAAACATTAACAATAACATAGTAGGTTCGCCCAGATCAGAGACACCTTGAGACTATTTTGAAAACTAAAATGAACTTAATAAAATGTTTCTTTTGAAAAAAAAGAAGAAAAGGGTTTAAACTAAAACAAACTAAATAAAAACAAGGTTTACATGTTTGGCAAAATGTCTTGGTACAATCTAGGTTTCAGTCTTCTGTTTAATAGTTGCAATCCAAGTCCAAAATGTCTAGCTCCCGGTACATTAGGCAGACAGTGTGAAAACTTTGTTGTAACTTTCTTAACGCATTCCGTTATAAAGTCGACTCCAAGCTCCCGGTGTAATTGAATGTTTCGGATGTACCAAGGCGAATTTACAGCAATTCTTAGCACTTTGTTTTGAAATACTTGAATTTTTGAAAGTTTGCTTGTAGAAATAGTGAGTCCCCATACCTGACAGGCGTACAGTATAAGGGGCCGAAGAATACTCTTGTATATTAAAATGGTACAGGAAGGTTTAAGAGAAGATCTTCTGTTAATGAGAGGGTAAAGGATGGATAGTCGAGAATATGCTTGGTTTAATTTTGAATTTACATGAAGGTTGAAATTTAGTTTTTGGTCCAAAAGAACTCCCAAGTATTTTACTGCCCGGTCTGAAGGGTTCCAATTTATTGTACTGTCATTAATAACGATTCCCGGTGGCATTTGAAATTTTCTTAATGAGAAGATTTTTGCTTCGGATTTTGTTGGATTCAAGCATAGATTCCACCTGTTGAACCGTTGAACAATACCATCAGTTGAAGCTTGAAGTTGTTGTTGTGCTTCGATAATGTCCTTGCTCTGAGTGATAATTGCAGTGTCGTCTGCGTACATGGCCACAGTGGCGTCTAGTGGAATAGGAATATCATACATGAAGATGTTAAAAAGTAATGGTCCCAAAATTGATCCTTGGGGCACCCCTGCAGAAATTCGGCGATATGCAGACGACGAGGAATTAATTTTTACACAAAATTGTCTGTTAAACAGAAATGATTTTAGTAAACGTTTTAAATACAATGGGAATCCTAAGCAATCAAGTTTGTAAATTAGACCTGCATGCCATACCTTGTCGAAGGCTTGTGAGACGTCAAGGAAAATTGCAGCAGAGTGTTCTCTTTTTTCGAATCCTTGTACAATAGTTTCTGTTATACGCTGTATTTGGTTAGTTGTTGAATGTTGGGGTCTAAATCCGAACTGATGCGGAGGGATTTCATCAGTGGCTTCAATGAATTTGTTTAATCTCCTCTGGATAACCTTCTCGAATAGTTTTGATAGACAGGATAGAAGACTTATTGGTCTGTAACTGGATGTAGAAAATTTTGGTTTGTTTGGTTTGTGAAAAACAATAATTTCTGCCTTTTTCCAAGAGTCTGGGAAATATCCTTTATGTAGACAAGAATTAAAAATAGAGGTTAAAACCGATATTGCTTTTGAAGTGAGGTTTTTTAGAACAATATTTGGGATAAGGTCAGGTCCAGGTGATTTTCGCAAGGGAAGCTTCTTTATTAACTCCTTTATCTCGGATGGGGCGACGTACTTGATGGGTAGCTCAACTGTTAAGGTTTCATTTGTAAAGTTGTCGTTGACGAGGGCTTCAGTATCATCATCACTTACGTTATTAGGAGAGAATGCTTCTTCGAAGAAATCAGCAAGGACGTTACACTTCTCAAGATCACTTTCATAAACATTGTTGTTATGTCTTAGTGGTGGGATCACGGTGGAAGTGCGTAGTATCCGTTTAGTAGCTTGCCAGAGACTAGAATCACTTGGATTGATATCACTGACATAAGCTTTGTAAGACATAATTTTGTACTCGTCGATTTCCCGTTTTACTTGTCGAATAAGTTGATTAAGTCTCCTCCGCATGTGAGGTTGCCTGTATCTCATCCATTGACGTCGAGCTTCATGCTTAGATTTAATTAAATCAATAATACGTACAGGAGGGGTTAGGAAATTATTGTTTTTCTTGGTAAACTGCTTATAAGTAGCCAGTTGCGTTGCTTTTTGGAGACATTTTGTAAAATTTTGGATAGCCGTGTCGATACCAGCAAAAGAATCAAGGTTTTGAGGCAACTGAAGACATTCGTCTAGTTTTACACCAAAGGTTTCCCAGTTCACACTCCCTGTTATTAGCCTACTGGCAGGTGTACTATTTTGAGGTTGGAAAAGAAAACTAATTATAACGGGTAGGTGATCAGAGTCCAGTTCAGGAACAACATTGTGTAGAATGGGGGATGTAAAATTTTGAAACAAAACAATATATCCAGAATGTCAGGTTCACAGTTTAATTGAAATGGATAAAAAGTGGGCTCATCAGGAGCAGACACATTCATAATTTCATCCGTGATAAATTGGAAGAGACGTGCGCCATTTGGGTTAGTGGTTCTACAACCCCAATTTTGGTGTTTACAGTTTATATCACCAATAAGTAGTGTAGGAGACTGCGCAGTGAATAGATTTGCCATATCATTTAAATTAAGTCTTCGATTCGGTGATTTATAAGCAGATATAATATTTACAAAACTACCACCATCCAAGTACAATTTTACAGCAGTGGCTTCAATAGATACAAGGTTGGGTAAAAATAAACTGCAGTGATTAATGGATGTTTTGATTAAAATAGCAACGCCCCCTGAGGCAAAAGGTGCCACTCTGTCTTCCCTATAAACATTATAGCCGCTCACCTTAAATGCCTCATTATTTATTAAGTGAGTTTCTGTGACACAAGCAATGTCAATACTATGACAAACCAAAAAGGCAGAAAATATTGATTTTTGCTTCTTTAAACCATTTGCGTTCCAGTTGAGGACTTTGAAATTTTGAAAAATAATCCTATTAGATTGTGCCATTTTTAATAAAAGATGAGATTACGTTGGTCAGAATAGTTTTGATCATTGGGATGAAGGATTTAACAAGTTCTACTATAAGAGTTTCCAGATTATTTGTGCTTGACTGTTCGATATTACCAGACTTATTTGAGTCATCTTCTAATTTATTAACATCTGAAGAGGGAGAGCGGGTTCTCAGGGGTATTTTATATGAATTATGTTTACCATTTACGACGTCAGCGTAGGAGGCTTCGTGAATTTGATGTCGGCCTTTCTCAGTTGATTGGGGATTGATTTTAGTCCCGAAACTATTTCTTATGACCTCTATGGATGGCTTAGAGTTTAGTTGTTTAGGTTTTGGTTGTTTTGAATTTTTGTTTTGAGACAAGAGGCTTTGATAATGTGTACAACCTTTGAAATTGGCGGTGTGATTTTCACCACAGTTGACACATTTCGGTGTCACATCTTTAGAGAGGGGACATTCAGAGTAGTGATGATTGTCGGTGCAGCGAACACACCTGGGGGTCGAGGTGACAAAAGTTTTTGGTATGGCCATATCGTTGGCAGCGTGTACATTGAGGAATGTCCTTATGTTTTCGCTTTGGCTCAACAGAAACTAGAGCGTGACATAACTTGTCAAGTTTAAAGATTTCTTGTCCGTCGTCGTTATTCTCTAGCTCGATAATGCACAAGGGTATAACATATTTCTGTTTATTAAGCAGCCTAACTACTCTACATACGGGGAACTTCATACTGAGAAGATCAGATTTGATTTCATCCTCAGTTAATGAGCAAGGAACGTTTCTGATTACAACTTCTAGTTTTTTATCAAGAACAGATTTAAATGTATGAAATTTAACATGAGACTGTTCGTAAAAGGATGTCAGAGTCCGAAAATCTGTGATATCTGTCAGGTTTATTTTAAGAGACTTTCCTTTAACTGCAGTTGAAAACTCGTGAGACACGTTATTTTTAATGTCCTTAACAATTTCTTGATGATTATTTACTTCATGAAGAAAAATAGGTGGAATTTTATTATGAAAGCTACTCTGTTGTTCAGGACTATTTTCGGATGAATCAATTTTACTAGCTGAAGCATAACTATGATCGGAAAGTACATTGAACTGATTTTGTTTGCATAGTCGTGAGGGATCCAAAACGTACCTTTGGTGTGTAGAAATTAAAGCGCTACCTTTAGCTACTTTACGTTTTGGAGAGACGAATGGTTCGCCCTCTTCATGCTGTTGCTCCATATTACTTGGATTTTCATCAAAGAGATCTTCGTTGGTAAAGAACATGGCTGATCTACTATCGTTAGGTTTAACGGGTGAACATATTGTAAACTTCTGATTCAATGTTGTTTTGAGGTTAGATTTATGTTTGAACAAAGAAAGTTTTTTATTTAATGGAGCAATTACTCAAAGTTGATGTTAAAAATTAACTTTAACACGTTAGAAAAGTGTCGGTGACAAGTTAAAAAGAAAAAAAAAACTCAAACAACTAATAATTATTTAAAAAAAAATATCACTAGCAAAAATGACAACAAACTTTGCTGCCAAATCACAACAATCACGAAACTTCGATCTGATTTGAACCATCTCAGCAGAATTTGCTTATTAACATGGTTTCCTGAGAGCAGAGATTAAAAGATTTGAGTGAAGATTACATATAGAGTAGTAAAATAAATCAAAGGGGCATTTTCCTCATCCCCAGGAAAAATCAAATAATGTAAAAAAACTTAAATAAAAAAGTTTAAAAAATAACATTGGGCTTATGGAGTTTCAAATCAAAACAAAATAATTGTAACAGCTGTTCATAATCAACCAGGGATCTGTCAAAGTAATACTCATGTTGTTTATGATTATCAACACGTGGTTTCCTGAGAGCAGAGATTAAAAGATTTGAGCGAAGATTACATATATAGAGTAGTAAAATAAATCAAAGGGGCATTGAGCTATAAATAACAACTGGAGTGACCTTAAAAATGTAGAAAAGAGGCAAATGAGTTATACAAATCTAACTATCAGTAGGGGGAAGTGGTGAAATATGCTCCATGTCATCTAAACAAACTGAATGACCTTCCCCGAGTGAAGCTTGGCCCCCCCAGGTACTATATTTTAAAATTAGTAATATGTATTAGGAAAATATCGATACTGTAAATATATCGGATGCCAAATATCGATACAAAAAATATCGGAACATCGGCCTTAAAATATCGATATTTCCGATATATCGAATATCGATACTAAACACTATTACTCATTACTGTGGTTGAGTTGAGGATGTGGATCAATCGTTCAATCTGTTACAATCAATGAAATAATTGTCTTCTGGCGTAATGCCACTTTAGAAGGACTAGAAAATTGTTACTCAGATACTAGAATAAATTAAATTTTGTTGCTTGGTAAGTAACAGCAATGACGTTTTTACTCCATAAAATCAGTTGTTGCTTCCTTAGCTATTTTGGTAAAGGGGAATCTTATCCCTTCCTTTCTCTCTCATCTATGTAATAGGAAATTTATCCTATTTTTTATGAAATTCATGTCCTTTACTGTGGGTATAGCCTATTTTTGTAAACCATAAATTTTTAAATAGTGACAGTTTTAACTAGAGGTACCTACAAAACCGTGGCCATATTCACACATTCCTGGGATAGGCTTAATGAGGTGTGTTATAAAAGTAGGTAAGTACCATTACACCCTTGCAGCGCTGAGGTTAGCATTCTACCAATCACATGTTGTGCTGTGTAGGGCTTACCTGCATCTATTGGCAAGCACTTGGGATGCCACTACGGCAAAAATTGATAATGTTTACATTTGTTTGTGAGCATTCAAAATGGCGCTGCCGATTAAAAAATTCTGCCACTTGCGAGGTACGGTAACTTGTGTGCTGTGATTCATTTCTTAGTGTGTTCACGTGAAAGCTGCTGAAATTCATTGACCCGATTAACGAAGTGTATAGTCAAGTATTTGACACCGCTACTTTCACCTCGTACCGCTCATGAAAAGTCAACACACTTCCTAAAAGCTTGGTTTTGTGCACCTCAGTCAAAATTTTTTAAATGTGAGCACAGCTTTCGATAATTTAGTTGTCGTTCGGTCACAATTAGTTTTCTCACGTTTTAATCAACTTTATGCAATAAACATCAGTAATGACAGAGGGTGTTGTTCTTCATCATTAACATTCATGTGGCCATCTTGAAATGTTCTAACTCATGTGCAAGTCATTCTATTGCTTACTAGGCTATGTTTTTTCATGATAAGCTGCTGATAAATTTTAGCTGTTTTCGCACCGTCAATACTCAAAATTTTAATCACTGCGCGACTTCACAGTCGGCGGGTTCCACAATTTAATTTGAATGGTTCACAAACAAATGAAAACCCAAGGCACATATTAGCAACACCCAACGGTACAGTTTTACATAAAAGATAGTCAGTTTATCCTTTCATTATCATGTTTCAGAACAATGTATGCCATTAAAGGTACAAACAGACCAGACCTAAAGTGTAAAAGTGGTTGCGACTATTATGGTAATGTCCAGTGGGATGGCTACTGCTCAAAATGTCACAGGGAGCAGATTCAACAGAAAAAACTAAAGTCAAGCAGTCTTCGATCAGAAAGGTGAGTTATTGAAATGTATTACCCATTATACAGTTTCTTAATTGAAAAGGCCACAAATCTGCAATGTTTAGGGAACTTTACTTCAATGTATTATTTTTAAGTTTACCGTTCCTTCAAGTCCTCCATTGAAAAAAACATAAAACATTAATCCACATTCTTCCGAAGTCCTCCTTTATTACCTCAAAGACCACCTTTTTAAAAATAATTATTAAAATGTAGCGAAAATATTTTTCTTTTCCTTCCAAGCCATCACCTGTCCATCAAGGAGTTTTTATGAAATCTGGAAAGTTGCTATTTAAAACACCAAACATATTTTGGTTGAAATATAATAGCAATTTTCTTAGCACCTTTACTAATAGCATTGGCTATAAATACGGTACTGAAGTATATTGTTAATGGTAATCGATTTCAAATTAATGTGGCAGAGCTTGTTTTTTTGTGTCAAATAAATCCTCTAAATCTTAATAACAGTCCCTTTAAAAGTCCTCATTTTGGGAGCTTTGACTTGGTTTATCAATTATTAGGCTATGTAATCATATTTTGAATGTATTTAATCTATCCAAATATCAGATGATCAGAAAATTTGTTGAAAGTCAATTTTTTGAACTTGGCAAACTAATACACGTACAGTCTAATAACTATACAGTCTAGAAACTCAGCTGTCTAAGTTGTCGCCCGGAAGTGGAGCGCCTCTCAAGCGCTCGTAGCGGTTGGCGGCGTGACTACAATTACTCACGTATGTATAGCCTATTAGTTATATTAGACTGTGAACTAATACAAAACACTCATTAGGCAGTTGTAACATTGAAATATTTCTGTCAATAAAATACTAACATCAAACATTTTTTGTTTGTTTTTTAGAGATAGTGATAAAACACAAAAATCACCAATCGCAGGATTCTCAAAGTTTGAAGAGAAGAAACGACAGCAAACCGATAAAAAGAAAACACTCCTGAAATTAAATGTGTTTAGGAAATCTACTGCTTCTAAAGGTAAGCTTGCATATAAAGACCAGTTAGGCCTATATAGTAAACAAAATAAAATCCGTCATGCCTGTTCAACTTTTTGAACTATTTTATTTTGTTAGTACCCAAAGAAATAAACTATTTTTGTTACGATCAATCTCTTTTTAATTGTTTAATAAAGTGGTTACTAGTTAATTGCATAAAAAGTTTAACTAAGCATTGATATACCGTACTATTTAGTGTAAAAAGGGGAGCTAAAAAGTATCAAACCTCAAAATAACATTGTAAAATAAATCATCATGCTGTGTGTTTTATAATTCAAATTTTAAAAAATCTCTTAATAGTAGTGTGATTACATACCCCGTTGCAGCAAACCTGCATACTCAACAAATTTCAAATAGTACCTCACAAATTCATGAAGCGACTTGCTAACTTTCATCAAAGCATACTCATAAATAAGCGAGGATAACATTTTATTTACTCTCCAAAAGAAAAACATTAGGACTGAGAATGCAGGTTTGCTACAACAAGGACTACAAAAATCGGGTTTTAAGCAAATACCAATGGATCACCACCAGATGAAGCAACATACCAAGTTTTATCAACATATATTCATAAACAAGTGAGATAACACATGTTTCTTATTCCCCATAAGAATAACATTTATAGTATTACATGCCATCCATTCATTATTTAGTGTTAATTTCCCCAAAATGTGGTATTTTATATGTAATTTCCCTTATCAATGTGTCATATAATTAATTTGCCCCCATAAACGTGTTAATTGCCCTGTGTTTATCAGGGGCGGATCTAGGAATTTGTTGAGGGGGGTATTTACTGTTGAGGCAGGTCCAGCCTAGGCATGACTAAATTCTGCACAGCATTTACAAAAAATTCATTGAAAACTTCACATACTTTACTAGGTTCTGTAATGTGAATATTATTAAGAAATTTGCACACGAGTATTTAGATTATTTTATAGACAGCATTTTTGCTATAGTTAAAATTTATCTGAAGTTAAAATTTTAAGTGATGCTGTCGCTATCAAACACGAAAACATGGACATAACGCATGGAACACTAGGGTTCTATAAAAATGAGATAGTGACATGAGGCAGAAATAAACTCTCTTTAAGTAGAGTAATTAATTTCTTAGTTGTTTTCTGCATTCATCAATTCCAGGCAACTGAGCTTTCCACAAAGAAGGTAGTTTTTATGTTGTTTAAGTAATCTACTTTATTTTTAGCGAATTTCCCCTATAGGGAAGAAGCTATTACCGTGACCTACCATGAGACCTCATGGTAAGACTTAAGCCCGAGACCATGATAACTTTTCGTTTTGAGGTCCCCAGATGCCAAAAACACCATTCGTTCAAATTTGTATATATGTATATATATATATATGTATATGTGTCCGTAAGCACGATAACTCTCGTAAAAAAAGTCCGATCTTAATAAAATTTGGTACAAATATGTAAAGTACCATTTATTTGAACGAGTTCGAAAACCAGACAAATCGCACCATCCGAAGGGGGGTTTTTGGGGAGTTTTGCACCCCAAAAATGTTTTTTTTGGGGTTTTCACATGTAATTGTTATTTAAATCAAATTTTAATTTATACCAATGAATTCAGCTTAAAAAAACAAACAATTTGGTATTTTGATCATTGCTCTACGTCAATTGATTACTGACATATTACAAATGCTAAACACAGTACGTTGTCCGTCCAATGTTATTCTTATGAAGAAAAAGATAAATTTGATATCTCGGTTATTTATGAACATAAACTGACGAAACTTGGTATATCGCTTCATCTGGTTGTGGTTTGTTGTTGTTTGAACAAAAAACCAATTTTTCGCCTATCGTTCCCGAAGCAGCAAACCTAAGTACTCGGCCCCCATGTTATTCTTATGGAGAATAATAAAAATGTTATATATCGCTTATTTATGAATGTCAAATCAAATCAAATCAAAATTCTTTATTCAGAAAAGCATATACAGTATATACAATGAACAAGTCATGAATATGTACAGATAACATATACAACATAAGCCTTATAAATCTATTGTCTTAATTTATCTATTATTTAAAAAATTGTCCAATGAGTAAAAAGCTTCCTTTACTAGGTATTTTTTTAACAATTTAAGAAACTTGCAGATGTTACTCTCATCTTTTAAAGATTTAGGCAAACAGTCAAAGAATTTAATCCCTTTATAGGAAGGTTTCATTTTAAATATTTCTAGTCTGTGTTTCTCGACATATCTTTGAGATCGTGTATTGTAGCCATGACTTCTATTTTCTGTTAAAAAGCTATTTGTTTTAACATATTTTATCGTCTCATAAATATACAGACCATAAACTGTTAATATATCTAATTCAGAAAAAATATGTTTTACAGAATCTTTACTTTTTAGATTAAATATGATACGTAATGCTCTTTTCTGTTGAATTAAAATTTTGTTCATGTTTTTCTTGGTGGTTGCCCATCTCAAATTTTTGTCAATAATCAAACCTAGAAATTTTGTTTCTTGTACTTGATCTATTAATTCGTTCTCATCAATGAAAATACTTGGGTTCGGTCTATTTTTTGCCTGATTAGTCAAAAATGAAATGAAGCTTGATTTGTCAGAATTTAAAAGGAGATTCTTACTATTTAAAAATTCTTTGATCAGTGACAAGCCAATATGAGATGAAACTTCTACTGTCTCTTCAGTTTTCCCGGAAATGACTATATTTGTATCGTCCGCATAAAGACAAATGGAACTGTTTACTCCCCAAATTAGATTTGGTAAACCCTTGAGATAACAAAGAAAAAGCAAAGGGCCAAGTATAGATCCCTGAGGTACACCAAAATGGATCGGTAATGCCTGGGATCTGCATACTTCTTTATATCTAAACTTTAAGTGTTCTTTATAAAAATTAATTTCTACAAACTGTTTCCTCCCAAAGAGGTATGATTTAAACCATGCCAATTCAATATCTCTTACTCCTAAAATAAAAAGAACATCCACCAATTTATCATGATCTACACTGTCAAAAGCCCTTGACAAATCAAGAAAAATTCCCACAACTTTATCTCCCCTATCAATTGAATCAATGATTGATTGAACAAAGTTGATGCCAGCCGTTATTGTTGATTTTTTCGATCGAAACCCGTGCTGTTGTGTATCAAATAAACTATTACATTCAAGGTAAGACTCTAATTGGTAATAAACAACTTTTTCAAAAATGTTTGAGAAAACAGGGAGAAGTGATACAGGCCTGTAACTCATTACATCTTCGGTATTGCCTTTTTTTTAAAACAGGAACAACTTTAGAAATTTTGAACGGATCTGGAAATACACCAGACCTTAGGGAGGCATTAATAAGAAATGTCAATGGGCCAATGATATAAGGCAAAGCTACTTTGACCACAGTGACTGGAATTTCATCATACTCTGCTGAGTTTTTGTTTTCAAAAGACAAGATTATTTCTTCAACTTCTTTTTCGGTCACTGACGAAAATTTAAAATTTGCTTGTGCGACATCAGCACCCTCCAGCCCGGACCTACCAGCAGCCTGCAGGTCCAGCCTAGGCATGACTAAATTCTGCACAGCATTTACAAAAAATTCATTGAAAACTTCACATACTTTACTAGGTTCTGTAATGTGAATATTATTATGAAATAGGGTAATATTGTTTGGGCCAAATTTGGACTGTTTACCCGCCTCCAAGTTAACTAAATTCCAAGTTGTTTTTATTTTATTTTTTGAACTATGGACTTTCTCATTAAAATATTTATTTTTATTCATTTCTACAAGTTTTTTAAGGTCTCGTTTTTTATCCTTAATTAAAACTTTATCTTTGTTTTGTCTAAAATAAAATTCTAGATTTAAAATTTCTGACTTTTTTGCTTTCACTTCAGAACAGATCCACTTATTGTCATCAAATGCCTTTTCAGACACATATATCTTAGGAAAATTAACCTCAAAATAATACTTAAAACTAGAATAGAAAGCCTTGTACATATAATTAACATCGGGTGATGGAATTCCCAACCAATTTTCTGCAGCTAAATTTTGACAAAAAGAATTCAAATTAGTGTCGTTAATTTTCCGATTCAGCTTTCTAGTCACATATTTATGTTTGTTACTTACATTAAAAATATCCATGATCTGGGCATCATGATCTGAGAGGTGTGTGATTAGGCCGGTAACATTTAAATTTTCAGGACTTATATTTGTAACAAAATTGTCAATTGCACTCTCAGAATTTTCAGTCACACGAGTTGGAAATTTCACCATATATTTCATGTTGTAAATATTAAGAATATTTACAAAACTATTTAAACTATTACTTTTTGACAACACATCTATATTAAAGTCCCCAGCAACAATTACATGTTCAAATTTATTACATAGTACATTCAATAGGACTTCAAGATTGTTTAAAAATTGTTCAAGATTTGTACTAATAGGTGAACAATATGTGCCTGACATAACAAATGAAAAGTCCTTAATAACAATTTCTGCTGAGCAGAACTCAAAGACCTTATCTATCAATAACGACTGTAAAGCAGGTAAAACCAAAGGCTTACAGGAAATATTTTTATGAGTAGAAATTAAAACACCTCCACCCTGCCCTTTACAACGTGCAAATAAAGATGCTATTTTGTAGTTTGGTAGTGAAAGTAATTCTATTTGTTCTTTGGTCATTTTATGCTCAGTTAAAGTAATGATATCTGGTCTTAATTCATTCAAGAAAATATTTAATATATCTATTCGAGAAGGAAGATGTTGAATATTTTGATGTAAGATAGAAATTTTTGAATTGTAATTGGAATCCTTCCTGAGATTGACATTTTTAATTTTTAATTTTACATTGTTTGAGGGTGGAGGAATATAGTAGTGGTTCTTATTTGCTATGTTAAAATTATTTCTAGTGGGTTTCGAGAGTTTAAATGTTCGTTTGGACATGTTTTTGAGGATCGGATTTGGGGTGGCTTGGATGTTGGGGATAGAGGTTGATTTTCCACAACACACTCACTGGAAATTGAGCTTAAGGCACACTCATGGACATTGGATTGCCTGATTTCACTGGACACATCACGACACACTGCCTCAGCGTAGCTTAGGTCACCAGGCGCAGTCGCTGTTGTAGTGGACTTGGAGATACTCGTCGAATTGTCCAGAGGTTGAAATAGCAGTGGTTCTCCTGTCGTCTGCAATATTTGTTTTGATGTTGGCTGGTCTATCCCTGCGTTGTGATGGCGTCTTTTGATTTAAGATTTTAGAGTTGCAATGAAATTAACTTGTGATAGTCCATTCCTTAAAATCCTCACTGACTCTTCATCGTGTGTTACTACACAGACTTGAGCTCCCGTGGTGTTCTGAAATTCAACAATTCCAGCTGCAAAGTGGTCCGGCTTTATGCGATCTCTTACACAGCCCATTGGTGAGCAGAATAACATCTTTAGACCTTGTTGTTGAAAATGGGTTGTTAACTGTTCGAAAGCTGTGTCATAATCTTCTTCTGATGGCTTATTGTAGTATTTTTCCTTGGTTAAAAGACTGTAAACAGCAGCTCCACTCCCGAATTTCTGATATGCTAGATTATCTGAAACGCAGTCTGCTTCCTGGGGTCTTCCAGGAAGCAGACTGCGTTTCAGATAATCTATCCATATGTATATGGACGAAACTTGGTATGTGACTTCACTTAGATGAGTTCTATTGATATTTGTATAAAAATCCATTATTTTGTGTTCCTTGTTGCAGCAAACCTGCGTACTCATCCCTAATGTTATTCTTATGGAGAATAATGAATAATTTAAATATTGCTTATTTATGAATATATTTCTTATGAATTCTGGTAAGAGGCTTAATGTAATATTAAGACATATATATTCATTGGAAATTCGCTGAGTACGCAGGTTTGCTGCGACGGGGGTATTGTTTTTACATTCTCTCTCTACACAGAGGCGGATCTAGGAATTTGTAGAGGGAGGGGCGCATTTGAGAATTTAAATTATTTTTAGACAGCATTTTTGCTATAAATAAAATTAAAATGAAGCTCTTTAGTGAACATGATAAGGGTTTAAAATAAAACCAATAACTGTACTTACCGTAAAATATTCTGTTTATTCCATGAAAGAAATAGAAAACACTAATTCATGTATTCATATGTCTTACAAAGTGATATAACCAACTAAACTAATCCGGTTATTTAAATCGGATTATTGAACAAACTAGAAGTACTATAGAAAATGTTTTCCAATAAATTTGTATTACCAACTAATTAGCTACAACAAGTTTGTTACTACCTCAAAAATAAAAAAGGTTTGCGCTTACTGACTTTTTCGTGTCACTCTCATACAACTTTTTAATATGTTTCGGGATTACTCTCTCTTCTGCCGTGTTCTACACTTTGGTCTAGCCTGATAATTCAGTGATCTGCTAATTTTTGAGGCTGACAGATCGCGAGCGGGATAGGGAGGGGGGATGAGACAGTCCTCTTGTACGTCACTATCTTCCTTCCCCTCTCAAACAAGGTGCATTTCAAGACTTTAGCGCTGCCTACCGGAAATAATTGCAACTGCCACTGAGGCGTTCGCTACTGCCATAAGAAAGCGACCTCTGATTCTTTCTTCTCTTTGCTGGGACCTAGTTGGAAGGCGGCCTTAGAGTACCTGAAAAAAATTACGGTCAACATGAAGGCTTCACTTTTTTACCTAGACAAGACTTCTAGATATATTAAACTCATTGAATCTAGCCAACTATTTTGATCCGGTTCAGGTACACCTAGTTTACATTTTCAAACATACATATATGGTGAAACCAACCCGATAAAAAATAATCAATCTATAACTATTAACGAATAATTTATATGACAGTTAATTGCAATAAAATAGTTTAATCATATGATTTTTTTGCTGACTCATCGTTTGGTTTGTCATTTTCTGACCAGTGTACCAACTTTTGAATTTAAGAAATCTAGCACGTTATTGTTGAAGAGTGTCGTCTCCAGTAACACCAATTGGCCTTGGTTAAAACCATAGACTGTCTATGTTAAAACTAAGTGCAGGGCCGGAATTAAGCATAGGTTACTTAGGGGCGCGCCTAGAGGCCCGCATCACACAGATCCCCATTCAAAAGCCTGATACAAGTAAGGAAAAAAGGTCACCAACAAGGCCCGCACCAGAGATTGTGCCTAGGGGCCCACGGCTACTGAATCCGTCCCTGACTAAGCGCTAAGATTACTAAAACTGGCATTATTTCGGGATACAGATCAATTTCCGTATAATCATCTGGCAATTTCTAAGAAATTACCCGGTTTTCGGATATTTGAAGCTGGAGCGGGGATTTTGTGGGGATTACTACAGAATAACCGGGGAAAAGCGGGGATTGTATAGGTAGTTTTCGGGGGAAAATAACAATCCCAGTCTTGCAACCCTTAAGCTTGAACGCAAAGGTTTCAGAAAAGAAAAAAATTGAGGAAGACTGCAGGGCTGCACACCCACCTTGCAAAACGAAATTACTCTCCAACGGCGTTACACAGTAGTTGTTTTTGGAATTTTAAATTTGCAAATATTGAAAACAAAAACTAGTACAGCGACAGACAGCGTCACACTATTACCCATTAATTAAACATTTTCTGAGTCCAAGGGGGGGTGCGCGCCCCCCGCGCCCCCTGGCTGGATCCGCCACTGGTGTTCATGCCCCAATAATAACCATCCTTATCACCACTCCTCAGAAAATCATTCCCCTTTATGTATTGTAACATTTATTTATCTGTGTAATTTTAAATAATATGTGTTTCATTGAAAAAAAATTGAGGAAGACTGCAGGGCTGCACACCCGCCTTGCAAAACAAAATTACTCTCCAAAGGTGTTACACGGTAGTTGTTTTTGGAATTTTAAATTTGCAAATATTGAAAACAAAAACGAGTACAGCTAGTACAGCGACAGTCAGCGTCACACTATTACCCATTAATTAAAAATTTTCTGAGTCCAAGGGGGGGGGCGCGCGCCCCCTGGCTGGATCCGCCACTGGTGTCATGCCCCAATAATAATCATCCTTATCACCACTCCTCAGAAAATCATTCCCCTCTATGTATTGTAACATTTATTTATCTGTGTAATTTTAAATAATATGTGTTTCATTAATTAATCACCAATAATCATTCGCAGCCTATCCACACCTAATAGCCTACTCACTTAATTTAATATGTTTGCTAATAGTAATATTTTAGATATAATTTATCTAAGAGAACTGCAGTAGAATTAAAATTTAATTTAATATACTTTTCAAAATTACTCCTTAAGTAATTTAAATTACAGTGACCAGTGTTTTACCATGTGTTTGTGAACCCTGTGCCTCCAACAATAGGACCATGCTTCCTATGATGCGCAAATTAAGTTTTTTATAAAAAATAAATACCCCCGTCGCAGCAAACCTGCGTACTCAGCGAATTTCCAATGCATAATATATGTCTTAATGCCATATAAAGCCGCATACCAAGTTTTAAAAAAAATATTCATATATAAGCGATATATACAATTTTAATTATTCTCCATAAGAATAACATGGGAGATGAGTAAGCAGGTTTGCTGCAACAAGGAACTAAAAAAATGGGTTTTTATGCAAATATCATTATAACTCAACAAGGTGAAGCCACATAGCAAGTTGTATTAATTTATGTTCATAATTAAGGGAGTCATTACATTTTACTTATTCTCCATAAGAATAACATGGGGGCTGAGTACGCAGGTTCGCTGCTACGGGGATAATCAACAAAAAATCAATTTTTTGTGCAAATATCAATATACCAGTACTACGTGACCCCACGTGCCAAGTTTCATCAATATACATTCATTAATAATGGAGATATCAAATTTTATTTATTCTCCATAAGGATAACATTGGACAACGTACTGTGTTTAGCACTTTGAATATCTCTGCAACGGTTGGACGTAGAATCACAATTTAAACACCAAAATGATTGTTTTGTGGAGCTGAATTGATTGGTAAAAGCAAATGTGAAGTTTACATCAAAATTAACTTAGGAAAAGCCAAAAACCTTTTTCCCATAAGATTAACATAGGAGATTTTATGAGCAGGTTTTTTTGGATTTTCTCAGCAACCACTTAACCTAGCTTGATAATTCAAAATACCATATTATTTGTTTTTTTAAGCTCTATAACATGGTCTAAACCAAAATTAAGTGTTTTAAAAATTTTAGGGTAAAAAATGCAAAAAACTGATTTTTGGAAAATTTAAAACCCCCATAAACCCCCCTTCCCATGGCCCGATTTTTCTGGTTTTCGAACTTAAAGTCATGAATGTCACTTTACACATTTGAGCCAAATTTCATCGGACGTTTTTTACTCAAGTTATCGCATTCACGGACATATATATATATATATATATATATATATATATACATATATATAAATTTGAACGAATCGTGTTTTAGTCATCTGGGGACCTAAAAAAAAAATTTGTCATGGTCTCGGGCTTAAATCTTACCATGAGACCTACGGTAATAGCTTCTTCCCTATAGGGGAAATTCGCTAAAAACTGAATTTTGGATGGTTTAAGTCTTGTAATTTCTGAACCTACATTTTCCCAGAAATGCGGGTGGTATCACAGTTTGTTGGAAACCTAAGGCTCTACAAAGCATGAAAATTTAATCAAAATCGTTAAAGCCGTTTTTGAGGAATTTGGACTTTTCATGTTTGTTAGCGGTTTTTGTGGGATAATTACCCTTAAAAATAAAAAAATAAAAACATGAAATAGCTTCTTCCATATAGGGGAAATTCGCTAAAAACCCCTGAAGATATCGTTGATTAGTACCTACATACCAAATTTCATCAAAATTGGCTCATTGGTTAGGGCTCTAGCTCTGTGCACATCCACACAGACAGACATCAAGTAAAAATAATTTTTTTGGGTTCAGGGAGCACCAAAACGAATATTTCCACTAACAATTCAAATTTGAAAATTTTGACGAAAGCTACTTTCTCCTTATACTATGTATCGGGGGAGAAAGTAAAGCCTTTATCATAAAATGTATCTTGTTCAAGACTTTCACTTCAAGTTTACTGCTATATACATTTTTTATGGTTTATAAGTAAAGTAATAATTCTCGTATATAAAATAATAATAATACTTGTGTTTTATCGCAATTGGTGTAATCCCGACAGTTAACAAATGTTAAAAAATACATTTCAACAAAGACAGTTATCAACCATATGAGGAAATATCAGGAAGAATCAAAAGTAAACTAAATTATTTTAATCTTAACAGTTATGTAATTATTTAAGGCTTTTTTCAGGAATATATATTGGGAGTTGAACTATAAACTTCTAACCTAGCCTTTAATGCTATATAAGACTGAAAAATCTATTACGTTAAACATTACGTTTATATTACGTTAAATAAATTTACCTTATAATTACTGTTTTTATTTTAACTTATATTACCAGACCATTACGCCTCATTAAATCTAATGTAATTTGATTAAGAGATACAATTTAATTATTCAGTTCATGTCTTGATTTTACAGTGGTTAGCTGAATATGCAATTAATTCGTTCAAAAAGTGCGTTTTTAACATGACTTAGTAAAACTAGATCGTTGCCGCTAAGCAGGAGGGCCACTCTCTGGTTTTGGCCAAATTGGCCTAAAACTTTCCCTTTTTCAGCACGCTCTATCTCCTACATTTTCTGTCATAGAAATGCAATTAATATATGAAATTGTAGGGGATTTTGGTCTTCTTTAATTTTGTCCTCAACAGTCTTTCCGATAAAATCCATAGTTTTAAAGATATACGTAAAAAAAGTGCAGAATATTTAGGTTTTTTGTGATTTTCTCAGTGAAGCCGTCCTTTCTCGAGGTGGCAAGCATGAAATTCAAATTCAGCACCCTAAAAAACATACAGAACCATTGAGAAAAAACTTCCAGAATTTTATCCTGGTAAAGGCTTTTATAAATACCATTTGACTGGACTTAGGGGCATTTTAACATTTTAAAACATTAATATTGAGGTTTTTACCTCTTGGGCCTTCAAAATTGTGTAAAGGGATTGAATTCTATCAGCTGAGCACTTGAAATCATTAAAACAATTAATGTATTTCCTAGATAGTTGATATAATTTAGCGCAGAATAGGCCTACAGTCCTTATCTTTTTCTTTAGGATGAAATTAGACTTGAAATAATTATCGAAGGGGGTAACCCTTATTTTTTAATGATTACCAACTAGTAATGTTCCAATGTCCAATATCCTTGTGGGAAGAAGTGAGAAGTAATATTTCTTGAATATTTATATTTTTTAATAATAAAGTAAACAAGAGCTAGCCATCCAATAATATCAAGAATCAAGAATCAAGAATCAAGAATATTTATTGTCGTTGATCAAAATACAAGACATGAAATGGGCATAGTCAGTTACTTAAAGCTAATTATATTTAACACAGTTGAGCCAATTAGGCAGTTTGCTCGACAACCACTGATTCTAAAAATTCTGTTATAGAGTAAAATGGGTTGTTCACAAGCCATAAGTAAACCTTATCCTTAAAACTATCAAGGTTTGTTAATTGACTAAGAGAAACAGGCAGCTTATTATAAAATTTCACACAATAAATTTTGAAAGAGTTACCTGTAATTGCCAGCCTGTGGTGCGGAATGTCCAGTGTACTCTTGCCTCTTGTGTTGTGTGTATGAAATTCCTGCCTGGTATGAAAATGGTGTAGGTTAGTTTTTGTGTAAACTAATACTGTGTAAATGTAAAGATTAATGACTGTACATATTTGAAACTGAACAAAGAGTGGCTTGCAGTGTTCCACAGGGCCAACCCCAGCCATAGTACGAACAATACGTTTCTGCAGCAAAAGAATTGTCTGAGTATGGGACGAGTGACCCCAGGTGATTAGTCCATATTGCATGTGGGATTGAAAAAGTCCAAAATAGGCTAATCTCAGATATTCAGAGTTAACAAGGGGTTTTAACTTCCAAAAAAGATAAATTACCCTTGACAATTTTTTGCTAAGATTGTCCACATGTATTTTCCAGTTTAATTTACAATCCAGATGGATACCCAAAAGTTTGACTACCTGGTCAGACTTTTTTTGTGAAAGAGAGAAGTTAATATACTGTAATACATAATACAGTATTACATAATACATAGTTAATACTGTAATACATGTGTAAAATGTCCAGAAGGCCAGGCGGTAGAGGTTAGTCAGTCGTACGGCCCGGCCACAGCTGAGGTGGAGAAGCTGCGGCTAGAACACGCAGAGCTCCTCTCCCAGGTGGGAAAGGCAGTGGAGTACGATGTACACAAGTGTGTCACTTCGCTCTACACCAAACTGAGCAGCGAGGCTGAAGATCTGTCCATACCCATTGACGATATCTCGGAACGCACACAGAACTTTTACCAGGTCTTCGCAAAACGAATGGATGCTCATATGGTTTACCAGAGTAAGAATTTCATTCAGCCTTCAAATCTTAAGTGTATATTTTCTGTCATTAGTTCCTGTAGGTCACACTAGATGTTTCGCCTGCGACAAGTTAGGCTAGTTTCTTGTATTCCAGTTCTACTCTTAATCCTACCAATCCTACTAATATTATAAAGGTGGAAGTTTAGATGTACGTATGGATGGATGTTTAGACTTTCATAACATAAAAACTACTATAGTTTTAGCTAAAGTTTTGTATAAACATAACATACATATCACATTAACATATAAACCTGATAAAGTCTACATCCAAACTTAGGGCACCAACCCACGGGCCCTGTTAAGTTCCAATGCAAATCTTATGGGAGGATATTATTTATAAAACTAATAGCTGTTTATATTAGTTTATATTTATTAAGAGATTTTATATATTCATTGGAAATTCGCTGAGTACGCAAGTTTTGAGTGACGGGGGTATTTTTAATGTGTTTTAATTTTTATGAGCGAAGCCGTGGTAACAGCTAAGAGTATTAATAAAGTTAATTTTTTTTAAAGTCCAGAATAATTCTTCTTAATTAGTTTTAACACTAATTCCAAGTAAACTTAATTAATTTGATTTAATCATTGTATAATGGCAAACAGCAACTGGATCCATGAATGCTCATATAATTTTTAAAATTTCATTCCGCAGTGAACTGGGTAACCTCAGTTTGATGACTCAGTTTGATGACTGATCTGCACTAATCAGTCAGCATATACAGCAATTTTGATTTAACGAGGTTCTTTACTGTTCATCCACTGGAAGTTTGTTAATTAAATTTAATGATTTTTACAAACCGACATATACATAGGCCTATAGTATACATTCAAAATGTTATTTAGGTTGTGACATAATACGCAACATTGACTTTGATTTATCTTAATCCTCAGGAAAGGAATTCAAGAAATTAGCTACTACCCTAAATAGCTAGTGTTAATTATCTAATTAATTTAAATTAAATTAAATAATTGAAATAGTTGAAAAAAATTGAACTATTTGGTTGCTGGAAATATTGAGTTTGTGTTAACCCATTAGATAATTTGTTTTTAGTGAATTTCCTATGGAAAAGTGAACTATTAGCATGACTCGCATGGTGAAACTTATGCCCGTGACCACCATAGAAGTTCCTAACATGACCCCCTGAACACGTTTTGGGGGTCATTCGTATATATATATATATATATATATATATATATATATATATATATATATATATATATATATATGTGTGTGTGTGTATGCACACTGGCGGTCACATTTTTTCCGATTCACTTCAAATTTGGTAGGGATGTTCCTTTCTATAATCAGTTGGACAAGTTCATTGGGCAAAACAATCGGAAAAGTCTAACCCCTTTTTTAGGGGATTATTCTTTAAAATTTCGAGTTTTTGAGCCCTAAAAGGGTCAGAAAAGGCCCGGGCTCAAAATTAATGCTTATGTTAACCCATTGGCGTAGACATACGAGCTGGTCTCGTTCCTTACTTTTAATTTTTTAAACCTATGAATTGGAATATAAATTTGTGTTTTTAAATGGATTAATGGTGTATTTTCATTAAAATACTGTTTTCATTCAGTTTTTAGAGTCGCATTGGCACACCACAATAGACATAGGTAAAAAGTAGCAAAATCAGTGTTGACCATGTGCAACTCACAAAGAATTAACCGATCCCGTCAACTTCCAAGCAAGCCTGCCACCGTTTGTTTTACTTGGGCCTTCCTACCAATATTGCCACAGACCGGTTAGCTCATTGAGAGTTGCACGACTGGTCAGTTTTGGTTGTGTGCGGGAATCGAACCCACGAACATCGTATCCACACCTGGCCAAGGTGTTTCCGCGACGTACCCAACTCAGCTAACACGACCAAGGGCCTAGCGGCGATATTAAGGTTTTTCAGTCAGTCCGCGCCCCTAGCGGATAGAACCGTAGTCGCCCGCGGTCATTAGTTACATATTTTGCTACTAGAGTGCAGCACAAATCAAATCCAGTTATAGGCTATTGCGAATAGAATAAAATTACTACCTTAATGGGTTAAGATGGAAGTGAAAGTCTTAAACCCTCTCTCGTCATTCTAGCATAAAATTTACCGAGTTATTAAATAAAATGTATATCGGTTAAACACAGTACGTTGTCTTATGGTGTTTTTACAATAGAAAAGCATATTATTCATTTGTTGGTGTATTTGTATCATCCCCAGCAACCTCGCACCTACTTTCAAGCCTGACTGGACCTTCTCCTAACCTTACAATGCGCAAAATTGTATTCCTAGCATTGCAGGTAAATAAAACCAGGAGCATCAGAACAGCCAAAAAATCAATGTTTTCAGATTTCAATAAAATTGGAAAAATGTATGATTTTACACTAGTTTTGAGTTTTAAAAGTTTTGTATGTGGAAATTCACTTCCCTCACGTCAGCGTGCTGCGTGCGAACTCGTTTAATGTTTCTACGGCCCTATAAACCCTATTAAATGTCAATATTTTGTAGTGTTTTAGTAAATTAACAGTACAAAATTATTTTTGCTACTAAATGGGCAAACATAGTGTTTTTCTTGTAGCTGGATACATTTTATTTGTAATATGTTAATAGAAAGTTTAAAATACCCCCGTCGCGGCAAACCTGCAAACTCAGCGAATTTCTAATGCATGTATATGTTTCTCACTACCACATAAAGCCACTTACCACGTTTCATAAAAATATATTTATAAATAAGTGATAAATAGCAATTTATTTATTCTCCATAAGAGTAACATTAGGGCTGAGTAAGCAGGTTTGCTGCAACAAGAAATATGTGTTTTTATGCAATTATCAATATAACTCAACCAGGTGAAGCTACATACCAGTTTTTAATAATTTATGTTCATAATTAAGGGAGATCAAAAACTTTACTTATTGTCCATAAGAATAACATTAGGGCTGAGTATGCAGGTTTGCTGCTACAAGGACAATAAAAAAAAATTGTGTGCAAATATCAATATATTAGTACTAGTTGAAGCCACATACCAGGTTTCATCAATACACATTCATAAATAATCGAGATATCAAATTTGATTCATTTTCCATAAGGACAACATTAGACAACGTACTGTGTTTGGCACTTTGAATATCTCTGTAACAGTTGGGTGTAGAATCACAACTTAAAACACCAAAATGATTGTTTAGTAGAGCTGAACCTATTGTTAAAAATAAACAGTTTGCAGTAAAATTAATTGAGGAAAACCTAAAAACCTTTTTCCCATAAGATTAACATGGGAAATTTTAAGAACAAGTTTTTTGGATTTTCTCCGCAACCACTTAACCTAGGTTAATGATTCAAAACACCATATTTTTCTTTTAAGCTCTAAAAAATGGTCAAAGCCAAAATAGAGTGTAAAACAAATTGTAGGGTGAAAAATGCAAAAAACTGATTTTTGGAAAATTTTGAACCCTCTTCCCATGGTCCGATCTTTGTGGTTTTCGAACTTAAAGTCATGAATGTCACTTTACATATTTGAGCCAAATTTCATCGAAATCGGACAATTTTTACTCGAGTTATCGATTTAACGGACACATAGTTTTATTTATATATTTATACATATATATAAATTTGAATGAATAGTGTTTTTGGCATCTGGGGACCTCAAAACGAAAAGTTATCATGGCCTCGGGCTTAAGTCTTACCATGCCACCTACGGTAATAGCTTCTTCCCTATAGGGGAAATTCGCTAAAACATTTTTGAGGTACAAAACCCCCCTAAAACAACACCTCTTAACACGTTCAGCCCGATGGAAAATGATGTCAGTTTTTGAACTTCCCAAAAGTCTCGATGTGTGCCACCGGTGGCGCACGGCAAACTTTGTAAAACTCCGATGTGTACCACCCGTGGCTCACTGTTTCAATTTGATTTGACGCCTTTTTAAAGTTGCATTCAGAGCTTTGCTGGGTTATTCAAACTATGTATTCGTGGTTTAGGTTTATATAGACACACCGTGGCCACCGGTGGCGCACGTGTAAATTTGTTGTTAGAATTATGTTCTTGAAAAATAATGCTCTGTCCTTTTGTTCAGATTACTGTTTGCTGTATCGTACTTTTAATCATTTCAATAATTCCGACGTGTACCACCGGTGGTGTGTACCACCGAACGGGTTAAAGTGGTTATGTGTATCGGGCTGAACGGGTTAAAGTAGAGCAACCTGTCTGGTTTTCGAACTCATGAAAATAATGCTGCCTTACAAGTTTATACCAAATTTCTTCTAGATCGGACAATTTTTATTGAAGTTATTGTACCTACGGACACACACATATATACATATATATATATATATATGTATATATTTATGAATTTGAACGAATGGTGATTTTGAAATCTGGGGCCTCAAAACGAAAAGTTGTCATGGTCCCGGGCCCAGGTCTTATCATGCCGACTATGGTAGTAGCTTCTTCCCTATAGGGGAAATTCGTCAAAAATAATTTTAATTTCGGCCGTAAATGACGACAGAAAACAAAATATCGGCCAAAATTACAAAGAGATGATGTAATAAAGGCCGAAAATGATGGCGGTATACATAATATCGGCAGAAGTGGTGATTGAGCGACTTAATATCTGCCGTAACTAACAATTTCATCATCTAATATTGATTTTAAGCAATGTCTGGACCTGGCAATGACAACCGAATTGTGTTTTATCGGCCGAAAACTAATCCAAACCTTGTTTTATTTGTCAATACATAAACAAGTTTGATTGTACTGGCCAAAAACTGTTATTGCTACTCATGTAAATGAATTTTACTAGTTAAAATAGACAGTAGTATGGCGTGTATATTAGTTGGTATGGGGTCATTGAATGCTGTTTTGATAAGTTGGGGGGGGGGTTTAATGCTGTTAGGGGAGGGGGCCCCGCAGACAGAATGTGGCCCTGGGCCTGACCTTGAGATGTGGCGGCCCTGGCTCTGGAATGACTTTCCGCCTCTATTTGGCTTAGTACCATTAGTGTTACGGTCTACTTTCGTCAACAGAAAGCAAAAATCACTTATTTAATTTTAAAACATTTGTTTTGGTTGTTTTTGTTAATGTCTACTTTTATTTATGAGAAATTTCAGTAGTTTCTCGCCTTTCCCAGGTGCCAAGCACCGTGAACCGAAATGTATTACATCATCATGGAACAACTCCATGATGAAGATTTTGGGCCAAAACAGCTGTCACAGAACTGTTCCGTGAAAATAAGTCAATGGGTTAGCGCTTAAAGGGAACGTTTATTATAGTTCATTAATGATCACACAAGGAAATAAAGAGCTGAGTATTGCTCACCCACCAAATCTGCTTAATCCACTAAGCACCTTGGGATAAGGCTACTCAAGAAAGTTGGCGCGGTGGCATCGGCATTTTCCCAGGGGTGTCCAGAGCCGGGAGATGCATTCTTTGTGCGGAAGCTCAATATACAGATTACATCGTTTCGGGATATAAAATGAACTCTCCTGTGTAGCACAGTCAGGTTCAAGTTCACAGATTGATGATGATAGGTGTGCGCGGTTGTCGCGGTTGCTTGGAATTTTGGGATACTTTCAAACACTGATCCTAGCACTATACTGTCACAAAACAGTAAAGAAAAAGTGTTGAATTTACAATGTGAGAAAAATAATTAGAGTAGGCTAATTAAAATATTGAGGAGACTATTAAGAGAACCCACAGAACAAGAATACAATGTCTGATGTCCAAGGCAGCGTACAAGAGGCAGACCTGAAAAGTTTCTCAGGAGATGCTCTCTCTCCGGGCGTTGCAATCCGATCACCAATGAGACTGATGGGTTTTTACTGCCCAAGAATTAACCAATAGTGATTGCATTCCATTACCATTTGGGGTAGGCGAGTAGTGTAACTTTCATTATAAACATAACATTTTATTGAATTATTAATGTTATTATTTATTTTATTTTAACCTTTATTTTACCATGAATTATTTCAATTTTAAAAGTATATATATTACTGTTTATAACAACCATAACAAACTAAAGACAAATATTACAAATATATATCCATACAACCATGTTGGGTCAGTTTATCAAAACTAGAACATTTTAACAAGAAAGTGATTTTTTGCCCCGACCCAAACACTCCCTGTGCCCCTCTCTTATCTTAACTCACAGTTATCCATAAATAATCCACCTGTCATTGTCTCCTTTCCTATGAGCTAAAAATAGATTTTAGGCTTATTTTTCTTTATTTCAGTCACTTATTTTGTTAAACATTGGTTAGCGGCTTAAACCTGGGTAAACGGCGGGAATAGCTTTGCCATTTTCAACTACTCGACTCAAATTTTCAAGTAGTCTATAATACTCGCTCGGCC
This sequence comes from Allygus modestus, assembly GCA_963675035.1. Classification (NCBI taxonomy): domain Eukaryota; kingdom Metazoa; phylum Arthropoda; class Insecta; order Hemiptera; family Cicadellidae; genus Allygus; species Allygus modestus. The sequence goes on from OY776111.1 coordinate 318,143,572, forward strand.
TGCTAGTATTAAAAAATACTTGACAGGTACTCGAAAACTCGAGTACTCGCCCATCCCTGATTGCCATCTGTGGTAACATTTTGAATTCAAAACTAATTACATAGTAACTAAATGTAACTTCACATCCCTTACCTGCATAAAATTCTTAATTAAGGATATTTCTTGTTATTATTAATATAATTTATGAATACACGACAACTAAATCGGACAGTTAGGTATGATAATAACAAGTCACGATCTGTTGAAGTAAATGAAGAAAAGCAAAAAAATTACAATCCAACAATTGTTTATTACAAAGAAAAATATGGACATAAGAAAGTAACTGTAATAAACTTGTTTTTGGGTTCTAGACGGACTATTCCAAGCTTTTTTTTGCGAATTTTGGAAGCAATTTTATCTGAGAAAATATATTTTACAAACAATTTTCATCACAGTTTTGAAAAATGTTGTGGAATATTAAAAAAATCATCTCTATTTTAATATTTCTTGAAGAAATCTAATTGATATGTAATCAGTTTCAAATATCTTCTACATTTTAAGAGATATTGGCTATTATCTTTTTTTGTACCTAGCAACTTTCGTTGAGAAAGAAAGTGTCAATTTATTTTTGTAATAATTTATCATTATATAACAGTTGCCAAGGCATATAGTATATTTTTTATTCGTTTTTTTAGTTTCTTTAAAATCATAGGGCAATAATTTCAAATTGAGCCATATTCTGATACAGCTTTGTTATAAAATGTACTTATAACGTAGGATGACTCCTTTGAAAACCCCCAATTTCAGTTAAAAAATTAATTTTATTAAGGGTTTTCTATCCTCATTGGTTCTGTCATTCATATTTTGCCATATTAAACCTTTTTTATGTTGTTATAAATTATAGATGTGAACCAAGAAACCAAAGAACAGTTGTTGGACTATTTGGAGAAGTATGCGATGACTTGTCTCTACCGAGTTCTCTTCTGTCCACAGTCCACAGATGATGAGGAAAAGGATCTTCAGATTCAAAAGAGGTAAACATCTCAGATGGTTGTTGTACTAAGGCTATTCTAAAACAAGTTTTTATTTGGTTCAGTTGGAAGTGAGTCGTCTGTTTCACCCAACCTGGCAAGGATGGGGTTTGGTGCAAAAAGTGACTTATATTACACACTCCTACCTACCCACAATCGTCCTACCTGGAGAAATAATAGTTCAGTAGGTAGTATTGGGCTGTAGTGAGGTCTTGGTGTAAAAGTAGGCTAGAACTAATGAACAAACTAACTGCATTTAGGTCAGGACCAGCCAAAGGACTTTCAATTGATTAGTGAAGACATGATAAGGAAAGTCGACAAGTTATCGTAAAGTAGAGATACCATGGTCACACAAAAGTCACAACACTGGACAAATTTCAATAGTTCAATTCTATGTCTTGGTTACATGCAGAGGGAAGAAGGGGATGAGCGTTCAACGTAGTTTGTGAGACAAAACTCAAGATTTTAGTGTGTCCAAAGTAAGTTCTCTACTTTTTGTGAAGCTTCATGACTTTCTTCGAACAAACTAAGTGGTGAATAGTTAGCTTAGTAGCAATGGGCTCTGCAACCACGGTGAGGAAAGTTGAATTCGAGGTCTGGAATATGGCATTGTAACCCTTTGTACCTCGGTTCTCGATACAAATTCGGTACGGTACAATGTACCACCACATATACTAATTTGTAATAAATATTCATTTGTATGGATCATAAAAAATTATTGAGTAATACCACTAAGGTCATATACAGTTTTTGTTATTAATTTGATTAAAATGAAAAATAAGTATACTATGGATACAAATATTTTGTCAAACCTGCATCTTTGGAGTATTGCAATTTAACATTTGTATTAATATTATTAATACAAGTTCTTGAAATATGCATGATAAATTAATTAAAAAATTACTTGAAAATCAATCAATTGCATAAGTTTCTTAACTGATTAAATGTATTGCTTTAAATGTAAATAAAAACTATTGATTTAAAACATACAAACAACAAAAACATAAGATTGATTAATACCATTCTTGTCGCATTGAGAGAGTATTGTATCATTAATATAAAGTAAAATAAGATAACTTAAAAAAAACTTTGTACTATGTGAAACTAAAAAAAATATATAAATTAGACCTTTAAATACTGAAGACTAATATCAAAATACTCTAAAATAACTTAATTAGGCTACTAAATCCAAAATTGAAGTTTATAAAAAATAGTACAGTACATTTATTTAAACTGAAGTACCATGTAAAACTGGAAGATAAAGAAAGAAAGTAATACAAGTACAGTGATATTACCCATTGGCCTTGCATCTCAGAACTTCCGTGACGGCTGACATGAGCCTAAATTTTGCATCACGGAACTGTTCCGTGATGATGTCATCATGTTTTTTTAGGATTTTTTTAGGTGGGGTTTTTTAATTATGGCGTTGAATTTGGTTGAAAATCGTTAATAAAGGTTTCAAGTCGTTACAAAACATATTTTAATAGTCATTTGAAAGTGATTTTGTAGGTTATGACTCAAAATGAAAACAGTATTTTTTCGATCTTCGAGTAGCACGGAGATTATACTACTGAGGTTGTATAATCTTTTGTGGACTGTTTGGATCTGGTTTATTCGTCTATGGTTTTCTTATCATCTGTCCCCAAACACAAGTTATTACTACAAAAACTATATAAACAAAATAAATTGTTTTTTTTTGTTTTTGTATTAAAATATTTTTCTGGAGGGTGACAACAATTATTTGCAATCATAGGAAATTTAATGTACTTTCATAAAAACATAACATTTATATATTTATCACAATAAATACAACTTACATGAAGGTTTTTCAAAAACTTAGCATTTTGCCCTATTTTAATTGGATAAACCAGTGATATCCACATACAAAATAATTAAAAATCCAATGGGTTAATTTGGCTATCTCACCTTTAATACGATGGTCCGGAATTCGGGTCGCCGGGAGTTCCCAGCAGACCAAACCTAATACACGAAACTCTCACCATAGACCAAGTCATTGTGACCAATTGTAACCCAGAGACCGACATTTTTTTCCGTATTTTTATATGTTTTGAATTGGAATATATTTACTCATAAAAGTAGCAATAAAATATTATTTCAGTGCTATTTTAGCATTTTTATTGCGTCACGTATGTGTTACGTCGGTCTATAATAAAATGTTATATGATTTTTTTGCAATAGACCGACTATCTCTCATACGTGACGTGAGTTTTCAAAGTTTGGATGACTGGGAAATAAAATAAATACCCCCTTCGCAGCAAACCTGCGTACTCAGCGAATTTCCAATGCATATATATGTGACTCACTACTACATAGAGCTATTTACCAAGTTTCACAAAAATACATCCATAAATAAGTGATATATAGCATTTTATTTATTCACCATAAGAATAACATTACGGTTGAGGACGCAGGTTTGCTGCAACGAGGAAGATAAGCAATGTTTTTTTTTGCAATTATCAATACAACTGAACCAGGTGAAGCTACATACCAAGTTCTCTTAATGTAGGTTGATAATTAAGGGAGATATACAACTTTACTTATTCTCCATATGAATAACATGGGGGCCGAGTATGCAGGTTTGCTGCTACGGGGACTATCAACAAAAAACTTGTTTTTTTGTGCTAATATCAATATACCACAACTAGTTGAAGCCACATACCAACTTTCACCAATATACATTCATAAATAATCGAGATATAGAATTTTATTTATTCTCCAAAAGGATAACATTGGGCAACGTACTGTTTTTAGCACTTTGAATATTTCTGCAACGGTTGGACGTAGAACAACGATTAAAACACCAAAATGTTTGTTTTGTTGAGCTAAACACATTAATAAACATTAATAAACAGAAATGTGAAGTTTTTAGTAAAACTATCTGAGAAAAATCTAAAAACCTTTTTCCCATAAGATTAACATGGGACACGTTTTTTTTGGATTTTCTCCGCAACCACTTAACCTAGGTTAATGATTCAAAATACTAAATTATTTTTTTAAGCTCTATAAAATGGCTACAACCAAAATTGAGTGTTTTTAACATTTTAGGGTCAAATTTGCAAAAAAACGATTTTTGGAAAATTGTAAACCCCCATAAAACCCCCTTCCCATAGTGCGATCGATCTGGTTTTCGAACTTAAAGTCATAAATGCTACTCTCCATATTTGTGCCAAATTTAATCAAAATCTGGTGTTTCTTTCAAAAGTTATCGCGGTAACGGAAACATATATATATATATATATATATATATATAGAGGGTGTCTCTGAACTCTCTTCCAACCTTTTCAGGTATTATTCCTGGACCATAGACAAGCCAAAATATCATATTCAAAATTTCGCAAACTCAAAAGTTACTCGTATAGCCGCCATTTTGTTTTTTTCACATAGGAAATTTTAATTTGAGAATGGCTAGTTATAATTAAATGAAATTTGCTATTTAGCTTTATTCCCTAAAGACCTAATTACAGAAAAAAATTATTTTTTACAATCATTAATTTCAAAATGGCGACTGCCTAAAAATTTCAAACGTAAATATCTTAAAAACCGCTCATAGTAAAAAAATTACATTTATTACGTTTTATTTAGAGAATTTAATTGCAAATCTAATGACACCAATTTTAAGGAAATCGGTTCATAAATAACGGAGAAAATACATTTTTAAGATATTGCATTCTTGTCAATATCAACTGTTATCATGTGACATCGCTGCTAGTGAGCCACTTCGATCAGCTGTTTCAAGTATAATTCCACCATACAGCTGATTGATCAATGTATTGTTAAAATTATTACAGTTTCCTGTTACAATGTGTCTTTTTCCTGTATGTTGCTTATTGTTAATCAGTGTGCTGCTTTTTAATAGTAATCTGTGTTAACGTATTCAGTATTCATATTTATTGATAAATGGCTGATTATAGTGTTGCAGAGTATTGCGATATGCATTTTTATTATGGAGCTGCATTTGGAAATGCAAATGAAGCGAGAAGGTTGTATAGCGACTATTTCCCCTAGCGACCAAAAACTCATTTTCGATTGGGTCCTGGTTTAGCCTTCCAGTCAAGAGGTATTTTGCCCCATCTTCTTTCAAATCGGTCCAGAGCATTCTGGTAGCAATCAATGAGTGCTCCAAGCTGTTCAAACAAGGTGGCCTTTATTGTTTGTTTAACATGTTCAAAGACTTCGCCCAGTTTATGTCTTCAACTAATGCAACAAACGGCTTTTGAAGATGGCTGTTGCTAGACGCGGAAATAGCACATTTGTATGGGTTCGGGCTGAACTTATGTGTGCTATTCATCACGTCAAATACGTTGTTCATCCGTTCGAGGAAGTACGCTGTATCAAGCGCGCTTGAAGGCACCTCTCCAGTTTCAACGGCAGTTTTCATGGCTGCACTGACGGATAAGCTGAAAACTTGCGTTGCCAACTTAACCGACATCTTTTCGAAACTGTTTGGCCGGATGTGCTTCTCCGTCAGTTTGGTTGCTCTAGACTTGGCGGCATGGTCAAAAATGACAGTCATTTTAAAATTGTAACGTCAAATTTCATGAAAACCAGTAACTGGAATGAAATGTTGCAAGAAACAAAATATTGAGTAATTCTTAATACAAATCCAACGACACCTCATTTATTAATCAGTCCACAAAAGAAGAAGTTGTGGTGATTTTAAAGATTAAAATTGAACTAAGAATTACGCTTAACAATCCTTAAGCTTTTAATAAAGATAAACCATTACAAATAAATGTGAACAGGTTAATGAATAACAATTAAATGTTATGAAAAAATAGTTTTAATATTTTAATTTTGAAATCGATAATCTTACTGTAGTTTTAATACGCTAAATCTCATAAAGATGGTTACAATCCATTTTTATTTTTATGTTAATAGCTGACCTGCATTTTATCACCTGTTAAAATTGTACTGTTCCTCATTTTTTCCTTATTGCAGTTCAGTGTTTCATGTATTTTATTCCTCATAAATGGTAGACTTCTTGACATTTCTGGACCACAAATAATTATGCTTATTGCTTATTAGGGATGAAGCAGGAAACAGTGAAGAACAATGCGGACATAATTAAGGAACAGTGAATTTATTATCATCTGAGATTATTAAGATTTCATAAATTTTGGACTTTCATAAATCACAGTGATTTCACAACCACTCGGTACTTGCTTTGAAAAAAAAAAAACAGCATCCATTATTAAAATATGTTGCAACTACCAATGTTTAAATTTATGGTTCGCAAAAAATAACAAAATAAAAATAACTAAATTAAATTAATTGGGAAAACTCAAAAACAATTAATATAATCATTAATCAGATTTATAAGGCAAGGTCGAACATATTCTTTCTCAGTCTTCACCTGTTAATAACTAGCGTATAATAATATAACATTGTAATGTGAATGGGTCATGACATTCCTATAAAAATCGAAAGACGCTTGCTGCAGTTTCAGGCAGTACACCACCTCGGTGAGGTGCCTCAGCCGTTGGCGGTGGCGGGACGTGGTAGCGGGCTTCGGTCGGTGCCCTCAGCGCAGTGTGTGTGTTGGGAGATGGGGCATTTAAGAGGGGCTGTTAGGATGGGCGCACGGCCGAAGGGGGAGAGGGGAAGGGCAGCGACAGCAGCGCGGCAACGTAGACGTTCCGAACTAGCTCCGCCATCGCCTTGGACGTACAAGCAGACCGTGTACGCTTGTCCCGTTATGATGGGTGATCTTCTAAGGAGTATGCTTAATCTATGGCGATATATACAATTTTAATTATTCTCTATAAGAATAACATTGGGGCTGAGTACGCAGGTATGCTGCAACAAGGAACACAAAAAATGGGTTTTTATACAAATATCAATATAACTCATTTGGGTAAAGCCACATACCAAATTTCATTAATTTATTTTCATAATTAAGGGAGATAACACGTTACTTATTCTCCATAAGAATAATATGGGGCTGAGTACGCAGGTTTGCTGCTACGGGAGCCTTTGGAAAAAAAATTTTTTTTGAGCAAAAATCAATGGTCCACAACCAGATGAAGCCGTATACCAAGTTTCGTCAGTAAACGTTCATAAATAAGCGAGATATAAAACTTTTCTTTTCCTCCATAAGAATAACATTAGATGCAATATCTCGGTAACCAATTGACGTAGAGAAATGATCAAAATACCAAATTGTGTGTTTTTTTAAGCTGAATCCAATGGTAAAAACTAAAATTTGACTATTTCCAAAATTATATGTAAAAAATTCAAAAAACCCATTTTTGGGGTACAAACCCCCCCAAAATACTCCTTCGGATAGAGCGATTTGGCTGGTTTTCGAATTTAAAGTCATAAATGTTGCTTTACACGTTTATACCAAATTTCATCAAAATCGGATAATTTTTACGAGAGTTATCGTGCTCACGGACACACACACACATATATATATATATACAGTTTCGAACGAATGGTGTTTTTGGGGTCTGGGGACCTCAAAACGAAAAGTTATCATGGTCCAGGGCCTAGGTCTTACCATGCCGACTACGGTAATAGCTTCTTCCCTTTAGGGGAAATTCGCTAAAACAGTCCTCTTGAGGATATCTCCCAAAACATGATTTGCCCGCAACTACTTCAAAACACTGCAACAATCCAAGCTCTGTCTTGCATTTCAAAACTATTTAAAGAAGAATGACTTATTAAGAAAGAAATGTAGACAACAATTCGTTGTCATCCCTTTCAAATACTAGGAAAAACCATGTTAATCTATCCAACTACAATCTTAATCAAAATGAGATCCGTGTGATAGAAAAAGGATTAAACTTATAAAAACAGCTGTTTTATCAAAACATTGTCTGTTTATTAATTAAAAGCAGCAAATTATAAACCCATGTTCCCATAAGGAATAACATGTAAACTTTAAAAGCCAAAGGGGCAGAGCCCTTCACATTTGCCGGGGTAAAAAGTATCCATTGTGATAATCCAGGTAATAAACTATCCGTGTGCAAAATTTCATTTAAATCCGTTCAGCCGTTCTTGAGTTATATAATTTGTAAATAACACCACTTTGTTTTATATATATTTTTTTCATTTATCGCTCATGTATACATTTTAACTTGACCATAAAAACAACTCGATAACTCTGTATTCATTTGATTATTCGATTCCTTCACGGTGCCGCCGTCTTTTAAACATGGCTCGCCGCCTTTTTAATCACGGCTCGCCGACATATTAAACATGGCTCGCCGACTTGTGAACACGGCTCGCCGACTTATAAACATGGCTCGCTGACTTTTGAACACGACTCACCGAGTTTCTTCTGCTGTCGTCAAAACACAGCTCGCTGACTTTCAAACACAGCTCGCCGACTTTCAAACATGGCTCGCCGACTTTCAAACACAGCTCGCCGAGTTTTTAACACGGTTCGCTGTCTTTAAAACTCGGCGAGGAAAAAATACTCTTCTCTTTGGCCCTTCAGGGCTTCCGTAGTACCTCTTTCAAATTGTTGTTGTAGACTATACAATTTTTCTCTATTTCATTACTAAGCTTTAGTATGTAACTTAACTGAAAGTGTTTTGTCACAGGATCAGACAGTTGAACTGGGTGAGTGCAGCTCATGTGGACTGTGGGATTAACGAAACCGACCCTGAAGTTCAAGATCATGTCTACACAGCTATAACTGGTAATCATCAGAAATTATAACCAAACATGCGTTATTATTGACAATTTATTCATATGTTATTTTTTTAATGTTTTTGGGTGGATTTTTTTAAGAAAGCCATCTTCTTTGAGTGGTTTGGTTTAAATATTATATTAAATGACTTCAACACAGCCTTCTAGACCTTTAAAATATATAACCAGATATTACGATTTCACTTTCATTGGCTAACTTTATTAACTTATTTTTTAAGGTAAAGGGGTTTTATTTATCTGTCCGTCTGTCAGTCTTTTACTTTTAAGACTCATCCTCACGCACAATTTTCACTTATGTGAGGATTTTGTTTCATTTATAAGGAACAGTCTCATATTGTAAATTAAGTATTTTTCTGAAATAAATGTTTTATTTTTGTACGGTACCATGATTTCAAGTTTTTAAACAACTTTTAATTAACATTACATATTTTTAGCGAATTTCCACTATAGGGAAGAAGCTATTACCGTAGTTGGCATGGTAAGACCTAGGCCCGGGACCATGATAACTTTTCGTTTTGAGGTTCCCAGATGTCAAAAACACCATTCGTTCAATACTGTATAAACTCAGATATCTAAATATTATCATCTCTTAACAAATCAGTTCCCTGAATTAAAAAAAACAATAGACATAGTGACAGAAGAAGCTAAACGCTTTATGTCAATAAAAGAAAAAATCATTTGAGGAAACTAGAACTCTTAAAAAACGATCAAGAAAAACTAAAATACCCCCGTAGCAGCAAACCTGCGTACTCAGTGAATTTCCAATGCATATGTATGTATCTTAATACCACATAAAGCCACATACCAAGTTTCATCAGTATACATTCATAAATAAACGATTTATGACATTTTAATTATTCTCCATAAGAATAACATGGCGGCTGAGTATGCAGGTTTGCTGAAGCAAGGAACACAAACAATGGGGTTTTATACAAATATCAACATAACTCATTTAGGTAAAGCCACATACCAAATTTCATTAATTTATTTTCATAATTAAGGGAGATAACACGTTACTTATTCTCCATAAGAATAACATGGGGCTGAGTACGCAGGTTTGCTGCTACGGGAGCCTTTGGAAAAAAAAAATTTTTTGAGCAAATATCAATGGTCCACAACCAGATGAAGCCGTATACCAAGTTTCGTCAGTAAACGTTCATAAATAAGCGAGATATAAAACTTTTCTTTTCCTCCATAAGAATAACATTAGACAACGTACTGTGTTTAGCACTTTCAATATCTCGGTAACCAATTAACGTAGAGAAAAATACCAAATTGTGTGTTTTTTTAAGCTGAATCCAATGGTAAAAACTAAAATTTGACTATTTCCAAAATTATATGTAAAAAATTCAAAAAACCCATTTTTGGGGTACGAAACCCCCCCAAAATACCCCTTCAGATAGAGCGATTTGGCTGGTTTTCGAATTTAAAGTCATAAATGTTGCTTTATACGTTTATACCAAATTTCATCACAATCGGATAATTTTTACGAGAGTTATCGTGCTCACGGACACACACACATATATATATATATATATATATATATATATATATATATATATATATACAGTTTCGAACGAATGGTGTTTTTGGGGTCTGGGGACCTCAAAACGAAAAGTTATCATGGTCCCGGGCCTAGGTCTTACCATGCCGACTACGGTAATAGCTTCTTCCCTTTAGGGGAAATTCGCTAAAACAGTCCTCTTGAGGATATCTCCCAAAACATGATTTGCGCAACTACTTCAAAACACTGCAACAATCCAAGCTCTGTCTTGCATTTCAAAACTATTTAAAGAAGAAAGACTTATTACGAAAGAAAATGTAGACAACAATTCGTTGTCATCCCTTTCAAATACTAGGAAAAACCATGTTAATCTATCCAACTACAATCTTAATCAAAATGAGATCCGTGTGATAGAAAAAGGATTAAACTTTGCCCCATATGAAATTATTGATCATATGGAATTAGTATCAGATGCTTTGGAATTTTTCAAAATAAGTGAGGAACAAATATCACTTATCAAATAGGTTTGATAACAATAATACTGGTTATAATAATACAAAGAATGTTGAACAATGCCTTCTAAAGTTCAAACCTAAATCTGAATATGAACCTCAACACCTAAATCTAGATCACCCAGTCGAACAATATCTTAATGTAGTTTTAACAAACATCTCGGATCCCAATTTTCAAGATAGTCTGCCTAAAAATACTAACTTAACAGTGGAAGAGCACAAAGCTATACATTCTGTTCGTAGAAATAAAGACATCATAATTCTTCCTGCTGATAAAGGAGACATGTCTGTGATAATGAATATTGAGGATTACATTAAAAAAGCTAAAAGACAACTGGACGATAGCTCAACTTATAAATTGCTTGACAAAGATTTAACTAATCAGTTCTATTCTGAAATCAAATACCCCCGTTGCAGCAAACCTGCATACTCAGCGAATTTCCAAAGCATATATATGGGTATCACTACTATCTAGAGCCACTTACCAAGTTTCACAAAAATACATTCATTAATAAGTGATATACAGTAGACTTTTTTATCCGGCATTCTATGAACCGGCACATTCTATTAACCGGCACCAGGCGACCCGGGTTTTTCCAGGTATTTTCGGTCGTTTCCGTTTCGTACTGCGACTGCGCTGGACTGTTCCCGCCTTTTTCTTAGTCACCTGTTGTTTGTTTACGTCTCAAGCAGTTTGGTTTCTATTTTTAGACGCCAGCTTCCGCCCGGCTATCTGTCCGCCCGTCTGTCTGTCTGTCTGTCTTCCTGTCCGTCCACAAATGCAGGTGTTCCGGAGCAGTGTCAAGGTCAACCAACGTACGCGACCACAGCTCATTACTGACAGACTCTCAGATTACTGTATTCCCATTAATAACTAAAAAGTTCTATTATCCGGAAAAATCTATTTACCGGCATGGGCGTGGTCCCGAACATGCCGGATAAAAGAGCGTCTACTGTATAGCATTTTATTTATTCTCCATAAGAATAACATTATAATTGAGTACGCAGGTTTGCTGCAACAAGGAAGATAATCAATGTGTTTTTTGCAATTATCAATATAACTCAACCAGGTGAAGCTACATACCAAGTTTTATTAATTTAGGTTCATAACTAAGGGAGATATAAAACTTTACTTATTCTCCTTATGAATATCATGGGGGCCGAGTATGCAGCTTTGCTGCTACCGGGAAAAATCAACAAAAAACTTTTTTGTGCTAATATCAATATACCACAACTAGTTGAAGCCACACACAAAGTTTCATTAATGTACATACATAAATAATCGAAATATAACATTTTATTTATTCTCCATAAGGATAACATTGGTCAACGTACTATGTTTAGCACTTTAAATATCACTGCAACGGTTGGACGTAAAACAACAATTAAAACGCCAAAATGATTGTATTGTAGAGCTAAACTGATTGATAGAATGAAATTCTGGTGGTTTTAGTGAAATTATCTGAGGAAATTCCAAAAACCGTATTCCCATAAGATTAACATGGGAAATTTTATGGACATATTTTTTGACTTTTCTCCACAACCACTAAACCTAGCTTGATGATTCAAAGTACTAAATTGTTTGTTTTTTTAAGCTCTATAAAATGGCTATAACCAAAATCTAGGGTTTTTCAAATTTTAGGGTAAAAAGTTAAAAAAACTGATTTTTGGAAAATTTTAAACCCCCATAAAACCCCCTTTCCCATTGACCGATCGATCTGGTTTTCAAACTTAAAGTCATAAATGTTACTCTCCACATTTGTGCCAAATTTCATAAAAATCGGGCACTTCTTTCAAAAGTTATCGTGGTAACGGACACATATATATATATATATAAATTTGAACGAATAGTGTTTTTTGGATCTGGGGACCTCAAAACAAAAAGTTATCATGGTCTCGGGCTTAAGTCTTACCATGCCACCTACGGTAATAGCTTCTTCCCTATAGGGGAAATTCGCTAAAAATATATAAAAACGAATGGCTCAAAGGAAGGATTGAGTGAGGAATCCATCAAACTGCTTATCCAAACGAATCCAAATATACCCCCGTCACAGCAAACCTGCTTACTCAGCGAATTTCCAATGCATATATATGTGACTCACTACTACATAGAGCTATTTACCAAGTTTCACAAAAATACATCCATAAATAAGTGATATATAGCATTTTATTTATTCTCTATAAGAATTAACATTAGGGTTGAGGACGCAGGTTTGCTGCAATGAGGAAGATAAGGAATGTGTTTTTTTTGCAATTATCAATACAACTGAACCAGGTAAAGCTACATACTGTACCAAGTTCTCTTAATGTAGGTTCATAATTAAGGGAGATATACATCTTTACTTATTCTCCATATACAAAGACAGACCCTTTCACACTCGCCCTCAATCTCAGCCGCTGTTGTATGTTTTTTGGTAGATGGGGGCCGAGTATGCAGGTTTTCTGCTACGGGGACTATCAACAAAAAACTTGTTTTTTGTGCTAATATCAATATACCACAACTAGTTGAAGCCACATACCAAGTTTCATCAATATACATTCATAAATAATCGAGATATAGAATTTTATTTATTCTCCATAAGGATAACATTGGACAACGTACTGTGTTTAGCACTTTGAATATCTCTGCAACGGTTGGACGTAGAACAATGATTAAAACACAAAAATGTTTGTTTTTTTGAACTAAACACATTAATAAACATAAATGTGAAGTTTTTAGTAAAACTGAGAAAAATCTAAAAACCTTTTTCCCATAAGATTAACATTGGACACGTTTCTTTGGATTTTCTCCGCAACCACTTAACCTAGGTTAATGATTCAACATACTAAATTATTTGTTTTTTTAAGCTCTATAAAATGGCTATAACCAAAATTGAGTGTTTTTAACATTTTGGGGTCAAATTTGCAAAAAACCTATTTTTGGAAAATTGTAAACCCCCATAAAACCCCCTTCCTATAGTGTGATCGATCTGGTTTTCGAACTTAAAGTCATAAATGCTACTCTCCACATTTGTGCCAAATTTCATCAAAATCGGGTGTTTCTTTCAAAAGTTATCTCGGTAACCGACACACATATATATATATAAATTTGAACGAATAGTGTTTTTGGCATCTGGGGACCTCAAAACGAAAAGTTATCATGGTCTCGGGCTTAAGTCTTACCATGCCACCTACGGTAATAGCTTCTTCCCTATAGGGGAAATTCACTAAAACTCCAATTTTTTACATATTACCAAAGATACATAAAGCCACTAAACCTCCAACTGGACGACCTATAGTAGCATCTATCGCATCTCTTACGGAATGAATATCTGCATTTGTAGGTAATAGTCTCCAAGATATAGTTACAAACTTACCATCATATGTAAAAAAACTCTAAGGAATTTTTGGATAAGTTGAAATATGTTACTCAACCACTACCCAATGAATCTCTTTTAGTGACAATAGATGTAACTTCATTGTATACAAACATCTTATATTCTGAAGGAATAAATGGAGCAAAACATTATTTAGAGCAATGGAAAATTCAATCTCCCTCCACAAACTTTTTAACGACCTTAATACAATTTATCCTGACCATGAATTGTTTCCGTTTCCAAGATTCGTATTATTTACAACAAAAAGGTACTGCCATGGGAACAAGAATGGCACCCTCCTATGCAAACCTTTATATATGGGTAAAATGGAAAAAGACTTTTTAACCTCTCAAACCTTTAAACCCATCTTCTGGAAACGATACATTGACGATATATTCGTGATATGGACATTTGGTCGTGGTAAACTTGACGATTTCTTACAATCGCTAAATAATTTTAGTAATTTGAAATTCATATGGACAATATCGACATCATCTGTAACGTTCCTAGATGTAAATGTATATCTAGATAAAGGAATTTTAAAAAGTAACATTAATGTGAAAAGTACGAATACTTTCCAGTACAGTAGAACTCCAATTATCCGAATTAATTGGGGATCGGGCCAATTCGGATATGCAGAAATTCGGATAATCAGGTATACCTCGGGAATTAAGCAAAAAACATCACCATACATAAAAAATCAGAATTTTATCGACAAAGTTATTATAAATGTAATGAACAGAAAGTGAGCGAACTGTATCAAGAATATACGTTATAAAAATTAAATTACAGGAGTTAAATTGAATACAGTATATATAGTTGCTCTTTTCAATAGGCCTACATACTGTACGTATTTCACTGTTCAATGTTGGTTATTTCACTTGAACATCTCGAGCAAAGTGAGTTTATCACTTAGCGAAAGGACAACACGTTTACGTTTTGTACTCATTTCGAACGATAATCTCGGTGAAAGAACAGTAGTGACTGATGATGAGCAGGGCGGGAAGGGGGTATGACTCATTGTTCCCTGCGAAAATATCGTCCGGAAGGTAACAGCGCAGGCTTTTATTTTAGCGCTCACGGCGCATTATCGCTACACGCGCTCCCGCTGTTATTTTCTTGATTTTTATATTTCTATTATTTCACTCAAAATCGATTCGGATAATTGGGGTTCGGATAATTGGATTTCTACTGTACCTACATTACGACAGCTACCATCCTCCTCACATGAAAAAATCCATCCGTAAAGGCCTGGCGAAAAGAGCACTAAATATATGTTGTGAAAGAAAACATATGGAAGACTATATTGACAACTTATTAGTAGCTTTTACCAAAAGGGGTTATCCGAGGAGGTTACTTAACTCTAAACTCAATATTAAAAGTTTAAAATCGAAAAATCAATCAACTTTTGAGAATGAGGACCCCAAATTTATAACAACTTACCACCCTGGGTTATATAAACTTAATAATATTCTGAGAGTGGCTTATAATGTGTTACAAGAATCAACATCTACAAATCTAATATTTAAAAGAACACCAAGAATAATATTTCGAAGACCACCTATACTAAAAGAAATGTTATCGAAGCCAAAACTTCCTCCTAAATACAAACCGGCAATTTGAGAGCAAAAAAGTTAAGCAGAACCGTGTAAAAAACCAAGATGTCTCGTATGCAAAATGCTGTCAAGCTCCTCAACATTCTCAAGTGGCATGACAAATAAAACGTACCCTATAAATAATAATCTGTCGTGTGACTTATCTAACATAGTTTATCAGGTAAAATGTAAGCAATGTCCGAAAGATTATATAGGCTCAACTGTGAATACGCTTAGAACCAGAGTTACAGGACACAGGTATGCATTCAACCATGGTAAGATGGAACAACCATTGGTAAAGCATGCCGATTCCCACAAAGAGAGATTTGAAGACCTGTATAATATAACACCAATCCGGCAACTCAGTAAAGAATCCACAGTACAAGAGTTGAGATACATGGAACAGGCCCATCAAATGGTAATGAAGACAAAATTTCCTCATGGTCTAAACTTAAGATAGATCATGCCACAGTTGTTGTTAAAACCCAATTTACATATAATTTTTGTTTTTGTATTTTGTTAAATGTTATAGTTTTAATTTATAAATTTTATATTTTATTTTATACACCTGAAGACGCGGAAAGCGAAATATAGTGTGATGTTTAACTAATTTTGTCAGTTTCTCATTGAAATGGATAGCTATTATGTGAGGCGGAAAGGAAAAAGAGACCTCTTCACGGCAAAGTAAAAATTTCAGTACGGGTAGTTTTATCGATTGAGGTCAAAAATATTGATTTTCGGTTGTTTGCATTTTAATATGCTTCATTTCTTCCTTTACCGGTTGAAATTGATTTCAAAACTGTTGTAATCGAATAAAACATTCAAAATAATGATTAAAGTAGTCGATGTCTAGCTTGAGAAAAGGTACCTCTTCGCGCTTATGGAGAAATAACATTGCCGCGAACAGGTCCCTTTTCAAAACAAATCAGATAGCTATGTAACACTTTGAAAACTGCACTCTGACGAATTCTAGCGGTGACGAGGTGAACTACTACAAGTTTATTGTAAATCTAGAACGTCTTCAGTTAATAAAAATCCCTTTCTCGATCCCAACTACCTTTTCTTTACAGGTTTAAAATCCAAATACATTTAGTAGTTGTACTGACACACCTAAAACTGCATGTTAAGCTTTGATTATTTTATTATTAACTATTGATATTATTATTAAGTAATACATTCTATTTTTGATAAGTTTATGTACTGTCGAAACAATAAATTACGGGAGTTTTGCACAGTAGGGAGGACAGTTGGCAGCTCTGCGAACCGCTCTTGGTTGAACCACGGCGATGCAGACGATTTTGATGTTTACGTTTTGTATGTGATATCAAGCAGTCTTATCGTTGTGACTGTCTTGTCCATAATTCATTGCTGTTGTTGTAAGTAACCAATGCCGCCAAGAGGTCGCTCTCGGGAGTTTTGTGATTCGTTATGGGGAAATAACATAGGGCCGCGAAGAGGTCCGTTTTCTGAAATATCACTTTTCACGACATGCTTCGATAAAAACATTATTTTCTTGAAAACTACTGTGAGTTAAGATAAAAATAGGTATTCCCATTACAGACGACATTTAGGGATTTTTTTCGATACCAAAATCGTTGCTTAAATATGAAAAATATATGTTTTATGCTTATTTGAAATTTTCAAATTGATTTTTCTCAAAAACGGCCCTTTTCTCTCACGTAATTTCAAAGTCCTATAACTTTAACAAAAAAAATCGTAGACTCATGGGATTTGCGCCAAATTGTTAGGAATTAAATGAGGAATTCAAAAATATGAATAACTCAAAATCGAAAATTGCCGCGAAGAGGTTCCTTTTTCCTTTCCGCCTCACATTTGTGTCCGTAGGCACGATAACTTTCGTAAAAATAGTCCGATTTTGATTAAATTTGGTACAACGTGTAAAGCAACATTTATTACTTTAAGTTTGAAAACCAGAAAGATTGCTTTATCCGAAGGGGTATTTTAATTTGGTGTTTAGATCATTTCTCTATGTCAATTGGTTACGGAGATATTGAAAGTGCTAAACACAGTACATTGTCAAATGTTATTCTTATGGAGAATAAGAAAAATTGTATATCTCGCTTATTTATAAACGTTTCCGGACGAAACTTGATATATGGCTTAATTTCGTTGTGGTCTATTAATAATTGTTCAAAAAAAACAAAATTTTGCTGATGGTTCCCGTATCAGCAAACCTGCGTACTCAGCGCCCATGTTATTCTTATGGAGAATAAAAATTTGGTATGCCTCATTTATTTATGAACATAAATTAATATAACTTGGTATGTAGCTTCACCTAGTTGAGTTACATTGTTATTTGTATAAAAAGCCATAATTTGTGTTCCTTGTTGCAGCAAAACTGCGTACTCAGCCCCCCATGTTATTCTTATGGAGAATAATTAAAATTGTATAAATTGTTTATTTATAAATGGATATGGATGAAACTTGGCATGTGGCTTCACCTGGTTATGGTCTGTTGATATTTTCATTAAAACTTAATATTTTCTGATCCTTGTTGCAGCAAACCTGAGTACTCAATCCCCATGTTATTCTTATAGAGACAAATTTTAATTTAATATATGGCTCATTTTTTAAATATGTATCTATGAAACTTGGTAAGTGGCTGTATATAGTATATATATATATATATATATATATATATATATATATATATATATATATATATATATATGCATTGGAAATTCGCTGAGTATGCAGGTTTGCTGCAACGGGGGGTATTATAATAATGGGATGTAAAAAGTATGTCTTACCAACACTGATAAATATATTTACCTACCTATCTTATAGGGGTGTGCGAGTAGTGATTTTTTTAATCGAGTCGAGTCGAGTAGTGCCAACTATTTTCGAGTTTTGAATATTTTTGAGCGAGTATTTGCAATCAGTTGGTAGTTTAAAATAGTGCAATGGGATTTGGATACCACCCTAGATTTGATAATCAAAACATGGTTTCTAACTAATACATGAGTAGCTATACAACGTTTTGGCCAGTACAGTCAAACTGGATTAAGTCTTGACAAACAAAACACGGTTTAACATTCGTTTCCGGCCGATGAAACAGGGCCCGGTTGTCATCTAGCCAATTCCACCTGGTCCAGACATCGCTTATAATCAATATTAAATAACGAAATCATTAGTCACGGCCGAAATTACGCGATCCGATCGTCATTTTCGGCCGATTTCACATAATGCGATCACCTTTTGCGGCCGTTACTACGCATTTTGGCCGGTCGCAATCGTTCGCGGTCGTTATTTTCGGCCGAATTTACGTGATACGATTGCCTTTTGCGGTCATTACGACGCGTTTTGGCCGATCGCAATCGTTCGCGGTCGTCATTTTCGGCCGATTTTACGTGATGCGATTCCCTTTTGCGGCCGTTATTACGCGTTTTGTCTGGTCACAATCGTTCGCAGTCGTCATTTTCGGCCAATTTTCCATGACGCGATTGCCTTTTGCGGCCGTTACTACGCGTTTTGGCTGGTCGCAATCGTTAGCGATCGTCCGGAAATCGGCGGGAAATACTCGCTCGAACTTTCGAGTAGTTTTCAAAACTTCGAGTTTGAGTATTAAAATACTCGGCCGAAAACTCAAAGTTTTGAGTACTCGCATACCCCTACTATCTTATGATCTATTTACTTATTTAATACGCTAGGGGTTTTTTTGTGACTGGAACTCCTCCTATAGTTTTCAACCGATTTTAATATTCTTGGTGTCGTTGGATTGAACCTTGGTCTGAAGTTATTTGTGCTCAAATTTCATAAAGAACGGACCTAAGGGAAGGGCACTAGCTGCCTTTAAAGTTCGTAATTTGTCCAGGAAAGAATTGTTTTGGATTGTAGGCTCAAACAGCTGATTATAGTAAACACAGTTTTATCAGCAAGAAGTTAATATTCACGTCTGGAAAAGTAACACAAAATGAACATAATTTTGATTATGAATGTTGGCATTAATCATAGAGTGAGTTTATAACGTTTATCCCAGAGTGCAGCACATGAAACTTCATGTTAAATATTAATAAATATATTCTTAAGGCTGATTTATTAAAAAAAAATACTTTTTAATAATAGCAAAAACATTTTTAAAACATTGTAATTTTTATTTTAAATCAAACTTAACACATTGGCTGCTGAACAAATTCTGAAATTTTCGTGGGTGCTAACACGAGAATACACTTGAAAACAACTTATCACCGCCAAAAGAAACAAATGCCAGATCTGAAAACTGACGCCACCCGCACTACACGCTGACAAACAATCACCTGCGCTCACACTGACTGGTTTAGTTTCAAGAGAGGGGAAGGCCGCTTTTGACCGCGCAGCATTCACACGCAGCCCGGGCCGGGCGAAAGCGACTGCGCCTCAGCGAACGTGTTAATAGCACATGTAATTTTTTTGTTCAATAAAGTACTATTATTATTATTATTATTTTTATTATTGTTATTATTATTATTTTTCTTATAAATGGCACTAGTTGGTACCCGGTGTGATTTTGTTCATATGACCTTTCTTTATTATGGTTGATTTACGTTTATTTTCCCGCCGGTATAAATATTGTTACTATGGAAAATAACTTAAATCATTCCCTGTAATTATGATAATTTTTAGGCATGCACATGTTGAATGCCAGTAGGGCTGAGCCCTAACAGATTTTCAGTATGGGCCTGTAGATTATATTCTCATGTGCCTATCCTACCAATTTTCAGTACCATCATTCCAGAATTATTAATTTTTTACTAAACATAACTACGTATAAATTCCAGGGGGGTGGAGCCCCATAGAACTTTTGGAACGGAAGAGGGACACGGTTTGAGTGGAATTTCAGGATTATCTGTTCTTTAGTTGGTTGTGATAGTCTGTAGTGAATCACATGATCTGCTAGTTTTGTTGGTTTACACTGGCACATTTTTATTTTATTTTAAGTTGTAGGTTATGTTTATGAGTATAATCAGTTTAAATATTATCTAAAATGAGTGACAATGACATTTCTTCTGGCAAAGGACTTCATTCATTTTACTTCTTTGTTTTTCGGGATAAGTGTATGAAATCTTGTCCGCATGTTAATAAATGAATGGGAAATTCAAAAACAGCAAATTATCTAATAGCATTAGTTTTTAACTTCTTTGTATAACAATAAATGGATGTATATTTAAAAAAAAAAAAAAAAAAAAAAAAAAAAACTAATATCTTCTTAAGTCATTTTGAGTAATGACTTGAGTTCTTGAGAACTTGAGTTCGGAATAGGCGGATTTTCGGAATAACGGGACTCTACTGCATTTTAGACAACATTAGCCCAAGGAACGGGGAATTGGGAAGCCATCGATCACAAAAAAATTGATTTTAAATAGGTAGAATACAACAAATAAAAATAAATTATTCGTAACTCGCAGGTTTTTTATTGCATTTTAGAACTAGCTGCCGTCATACCCGGTTTCATCGGGAATAAAGCCTGTGGTGTTTGCTGAATTCTGTGGTTAAACTGTGGAACTAATACGAATCATGATCAGCTGTTTGAGTTTGAGTGAGTTAAAATCCTATCTTATTGGTTACCTACGTTATGAAAAGAGTATTCGTGTCAAATTTTGTGGTTGTAGGTGTAGAGGTTTGGCCTGGGGGATGCTCGTGTTTTTGTATTTATAGATTTAGATTAAGGGAACAATATTTGATTATTAGAAAACCACCAAAGCCAGCTTCAAGTAGATCTTTATCAGAATTTGTCAGTCAGATGTAACAAGTTGGGAATCAGAATTAACGTCTTGGAAGACAATAAATAATCCCATCCTTACTTTCAGAGTCTCCATAAAATGTGAAGCAAAATTAGCATGCCATGAATTTTTGCACAATGTCATTTTACCCAAAATGTAATAAAATTTGTCAAAACCTAGAACTTATAGTGGCACATTGTAGACCTGAAAGTATTTACAACAAAACACAATAGCCACTATCAAGTAAATACCCCTGTCGCAGCAAACCGCAAACCTGCGTACTCAGTGAATTTCCAATGCATATATATGGGTCTCACTACTACCTAGAGCCACTTATCAAGGTTTACAAAAATACATTCCTTAATAAGTGATATATAGCATTTGATTTATTCTCTATAAGAATAACATTATGGCTGAGTTCACAGGTTTGATGCAACGACGAAGATAAGAAATATGTTTTTTTTTGCAATTATCAATATAACTCAACCAGGTGAAGCTACATACCAAGTTGTATTAATTTAGGTTCATAACTAAGGGAGATATAAAACTTGACTTATTCTCCATATGAATAATATGGGGGCCGAGTATGCAGGTTTGCTGCTACCGGGAAAATCAACAAAACAATTTTTTTGTGCAAATATCAATATACCACAACTAATTGAAGCCACATACCAAGTTTAATCAATATATTCATAAATAATCGAGATATAACATTTTATGTATTCTCCATAACATAACAACAAAAACATTGGACCCATTGAAAACATTGGATTTTGTGGATAACATTGGACAACGTACTGTGTTTAGCACTTTGCATTCAAAGTGCTAAACACAGTACGTTGTCTCTGCTACGGTTGGACGTAGAAGAACAAAACACCAAAATTATGGTTTTGTAGTGCTAAACCTATTGTTAGAAAGAAATGTGAAGTTTTTAGAAAAATTATCTGAGGAAAATCTAAAAACCTTATTCCTATAAGATTAACGTGGGAAATTTTATGGACGCGTTTTTTGCCTTTTTTCCACAACCACTTATCCTAGATTAATGATTCAAAATACTAAATTGCTAGAGACCCTGTGCTGCTCTGCAGAATCAGTCAATGTTGAAATTTGAAAGTGACATAGTTGATCAAATCAACTATTATCAAATCAAGTTAAAATCAAGTTAAAATATTATAGCAGTTTATACATATCTTCCCATGGATTCTATTTACGTAAATTGTTCCACTCCACATCAAGTTAGCCGTTAATATATCACATAATTAAAAAATAATAAAAACATAATAACATCATTGTAAATTACATAAACTCTGTAAGGCAACATACAAAGCAAAATTATTGTTTTATAAACAGCTTTTAAATAAAAATTTGTTTTATAATTATAGAAATAACTTCAGATTTATAATATGTTAATTTGCAAAATAAAAAGTAACAACGTTTCGTTTAGCGGCAATTCTTTCAAAAGTTTTGTGAAAATTATGTATAATGATTATAACTTTGCAACAGTTAGGTAGGCCTAAGTAAAAAATATGTAATCATGTACAAATCCGGATTAGGCCCCTATAAAAACTCAATTAGACCTACATATATGTAGTTAATTTGTATATATAAAAAAAACTATCTCTAAGCATCTATATAAGATAAATGTATTAATCACCCATATAACATATTTCATCACCTTATATAAGAAAATAGTGTAAACTACTTCAAACACAAATTTTAATTATTATCTGATCTTAAAGACATAGATTACTGACCAAATTTTATATAGTAATAACAGTGAAATTCAAAGTGAAAAGTGTCATGTGTACTGAAAACCTCAAGAAAGAAAATCGTATGTGAATGTATTGTTGGAAGGAGATTCATTTAACTCTCTCTCATTCTTCTAAGATGGACCGGCCTTTGTGTTAGACATAAAATTTGAGCATCGTCTCAAAATTAATAAATTTCCATTAAATAAGTATCCAAAGTTCAATATTTTAGTTAGGAGATGAACCAAACCATTACGAATATCCCTTTTATTATGTGAGGCCAGAAGAGATGGTTTTGGTGAAGCAGATAGTAACCTTGGTACAGTAAGACCCCGCTTAACCGGACCCCGCTAAACCGAAACCCGGGTTAACCGGAACGGTTTACGAGAAATAAATAATCAATAATAGAGAGGATCGGCCCGGCGGGATGACTCATGGTGCGCTGAGACATCGCCGGCCGCGGCGGTCACTGAACTCGGGGGTTGTTTTGACGGGTTTTCCACATTCCTGTACCAGTCACGAGGGGGTGGGGGCTTGACCCATTTCGCACTAAAGGATTAGTGTACTGCAGACTCTCACACCTGCATGTGCGAGAAACAGCAGAGCCCGTTGATGGAGATGACGACGTAGATGCGTCGACTGCATGTGACGTCAACCGAGTAGCAGCAGACGCTGCTTTTAATGCTTTCGAGGTAGGATTTATTCATTCATATTGTATTAAATAATGCCCCTTTTATTTAAATTCATAATAAAAATTAAGAATATGTAGGCACAGTACAATATGGGTATTTTTTTAGGTCGCACTCCAGTTCGTCGAGCAGTCACACGAATCTACACCCGCTGATTTGCTACTGATAAAAAGATGGCGAGACAAGGCTGCCTGCAACCGCTGTGACGAAAAGGTTCAGAAAAAGATTGTTGATTACTTCAACAAATAGCCTTTTATATTGTAAACTTGTAAATAGTCCTTATTTTAATAAATCGACGTTGTGAAAACTGGAACTTGTATGCGTTTTTTCCCTAAATTAACCTTAAAATACCAATTCCGGATTAACCGGAAAATCGGTCATCCGGAACGGTCCCGCCCCCATTATTTAGGTTAAACGGGGTTTTACTGTAACATAATTCCAAACTTACCTAGAACCTAGAGACAAAACTTATATCAGAATCAGGTGGATTGAGGAGCTTGATTACTGATTATATTCAAATAATCTTCACCAATAGACAATTCAATTTCAAAATTTTGTAAGAAGAGAACTCTTTAAATTGTTTAATAACGTCAGTGAAAATAGGACAGAATTTATTAGGCCTAGAACATTTCATTCAAAATTATGGCCGCCATTCTTTGGTGACGCCAAACCAAAATTGGTTCTTTGAACATTAGAGCAAATTCATGTCTTACAATCAAACGATCAGATTTAAAAGTTAATCATAAAGAAAATCGAGTTTAATAATAAAGCAGAATCTAGAATTAAGAGAGAGAGTTTCCACACGAGCCTTCTGTTTTTTACAACGCCCTGAGATAAAGACTTTCATATTCTCCACAGAACTAAGCCTAGGAATATTTCACAGTTTTGTAAAGTCAAATCATGTATTTCTCCCTATCTTTGTAACCCATGTTGTTAGACCCTTGCAATTTGTAATATGCTGGAATGTGAATTTCGTGAATAAATAATTGTTTTTGTTCGTGCGAGTCGTTCATTGGAGGCAGAAATCGCCATCTTGTTTTAGGTTACCAGAGACTAAGGATACATGTACACCAGAGCCGGGATACAAGCATACTCGCGTTAAGGCATACTAGACAGTTTTTTCCAGCCAATCAGAAGCTCGGAACTAGGATGGTAGCCGGGATAGAAGCAGCAAATGCAAAACCCTGTTTTTCGGTTCCGAGAGTCAAATTTTGCCGCTCCCGTTTACATTGTTATATTAAAATTCAATCCAATGCACCTAAACGTTCGATAAATAGTATAAAAATATATACCATTAGTTAAGTGAAATTTTAAACTTCTATTTTAGTATATACCACATTTCTTAGATCCACGTCTTTCAACTAAAAGCGTCTTACAAAAACATGGATATTCCCGAGTATTGCGAAGTTGTTGCAGTTTTGCCAGTTAGCAAACCAAAAATTCAGTATTTTCAATATGGTCTTGGAGGTAGTAGATTTTACCCACACACAGCAAAGGTTGCTCCCATTGTATTCGGTGATTATTTTTACTAGATTTCACCCGCCTACTGTTGTTTGCTGTCAGCTGTGTTTTGTTTACAGGTTAGGTTTGATTTTTGTGTAAAACCGCGTAATCCGTTGCTAGGCAATAAATATCCAGTGGCTAGGCTAGAAGCAAAAAGTGCCTCGAATTATATGTAATGAAATAAGAGGAAACAACGATTAAATTGCGTGCAAACGGAAGCTCATACGCCAATTATTTTATTTTGTAAAAATATGGTATGGCATTTTCATTTTTCGAGTCGTTGACCTTGGCTGTCAGCCTCATTCCTCATTGTATCTTCGCGTGGCATAGTTCAGTATTGCAGATTTCAAATAGCCTACGATTTGTAAATAGTTTTTCACGTGGGTAACTACTGAAATAAATTGTATATTTAGGCATCTTACTTGTTCCTAGACGCCAACAGATGACGTAGAAAAAGGTGTAAGTGTAAATTTTTATTTACGGTCGGGCGCAGTAAAAGCTAAGTTAATTTTTGTTTAGATTGTTTATAAAGTTATGATGCTTTTTTTCTTGAGCACAAGGTTACTGATATATTATGTTAACTTACTTTCATTTGTTGTATAATTTCTTATAGTTAAAAAATAATAATGGGGGTGCCAAGGACCACCCAGGGGGAGGGGGAGGGGTAACTTTCGGTGATCGCCTCCCCCAAACATGTCCTCTGGATCCGCCCCTGAAGAAAGTAAACATTCAGAAACTGTTATACGGACAGCTGTGGATACTTCCATTTGACAGCTTAAAGAGCAGAAGCAAGAACAGCTGTTTCAAGATCTCAACCTTTCATGCGGGTACATCAGCTAGTTTTTCATATAGTCGTTATGCTTTAACACGTTCACTACGTTACAACATATTTGTATGTGATTACAGTGGTGCGTTACGAGACCTATGGTTCTCGTTTGGTGTGATTACGGCTGTCCAATACGAGACCTGGAGATCTCGTTGTGCAGACGATCGTTTGCGCATCATAACATAGAAACGAATAGAAACAGAGCACTCTGTGATGTATTTTGTGAAGTAGCCACTAGTGCCAACCTACTACCTGCTCAGGATTTGAATATTGCACAATAGTACGAGGCACTGAAATCTCATACTGCACATTTACGAGAAAAAACACCAAAACACACCACAAATCAATTTAGGTTATTGCATTAACAACAAACAACTTTTGGCGCAATTTTGTGAACGGAACATACTCAAGAGCTCCAAGCGGCGCTGTAAGCAACTAAGCTTCGTTGCAAGGTCCGGTGCTCTCATGTCGTATAAAAGTAATCATTTATTACTTCAGTGCGTTAGGAGATCTATAGATCTTGTTTTTTGTCATGGTTACCAATCGATCCAGCAATCAACAAGCTTTATTGGACAATATATATATATATATATATATATATATATATATGATTTCTCTATATTCTCTACGTAGAGTTATCCACACCGTATCTGAAGGAAGAATATCATGTTATGCAAGCGCACCAAATATAGCTTGTGGTAAGAGACCTCGGGACCTCGTGATGCAGTGAATGTGTTAAGTTACATACATCTCCCATGATATTTTTTGAAATTGGTTTGTTGTGTTATTAAACTATCACTTTGGATGTTTTCTATTCTTGACCGATAAAAATTAATTTGTAATGTTAAATTTGGGATTTTAAATTTTTTATGTAAATTAGACAGCAAAATTTTGTTTAAATCATTATTTTTAATTATTGTAGATCAAGGTTTTTAAATATACTGTGATGCTAAATTTCTACTTTAGATAAATTTAATAACAATAAATTTTAGGATGTCTAGCAGTCGAATAAGTTTGGAAAGTGGGGCATTTGAATAGAAAGAAATAAAATGTCAGGAAAGAAGGAAATCAACATGGAAAAGTTTGAATAGTCAGGAAAGATAATAAAACTGATTGTATTATACATATCTCTTGAAGTCACATAACTTTGATTGACATTTTATTTTATTTGTGGTAATGAGACGAAAAAAATGAGTCTATGTATGACAATTAGTTTCGGTTTTAGCATTTTGATTTAGAAACTCTTATCTCTTGAATAAATTACCGGGACCCTCGACTGGAAGATGAACAATAGACCAGCCATTAAGAATGGGAAAAAATATACAGTCGCTCAGTCAACTTGGGCCACTAGCTTTGTTTCCTTATCTGTTTTCTTCATTCACGTACATCCTTAAATAGAACTGTCAATTCTCCTTTTATGTTAGTTGAGAGTTATTTTGGGACTGGCAAGGAAGTGATTAGTTGTCAGGAGGAGTCTTATTTCAACCAGTTATTTTGTTAAACGTTGTTTAGTTTATCTCTGTTTGTTTTCGCACGTTAAGTTGTTTTTTTTGGTACCAACGGCCTGGAATCGATAGAATCAGAATCGACTTTGGACCATCGATTCTCAATTCCGATTCTAAGCCTGAGAATCGATGGAACCGAGAATCGACCATTAGAATCGACTCATCCCTAGTCTTTAGTGTGTCTGTTGGTAGCCCTGAAAATTCTTCACACATACACTAATTCTTCGTACAGAAAAAAATATAACATTGCATTTAACTAGACTACCAGGGTATCCTGGATAAACTGCTTTATGTGGTTTGTGATTTTTACAACATATTCTATTTCAGAAGGTTGGCAGCCCTGAGACTGCTAAGCATACAACATTTCTTTGTACGTTACAGAACTGTTAGGATTAGACTCCACCAAGGCGCCTCAGGACAAGCTGGCTTGTGTGGTTCGTTGTTGTCGCAACATCTTCACATTACTGCAGACGGTTGGCGGCCCTGCGTCTGCGGATGAGTTTCTACCTGCACTCATACTGGTCGTGCTGAAAACCAACCCTGCAAGGCTCAAGAGCAACATCAACTACATCACGAGGTTCTGCAACGCTAGTCGACTGATGAGCGGGGAAGGAGGATATTGCTTTACTAACCTGGTAAGAATTTCAAATAAATGGAATGTTGGTGTATCCCTTCATTAAGCATTAAATAGAAACAAAGTGAACAATTACTTGAGGCTTAAAAAGCGTCCACCTTTAGTAGTTTGGCTGTTTAAAGCTAAAATACAAGAAAAAACCTGAATTTTTTGTTGTCCAGTCCAGTTGATATTAAATTAATGTTTTAATGCATAGCTTTTTGTAGCATCTGATGATGTTCAACTTAGTTATAGATCTAATGAGATGTTAAATTTTAAATACGACTTTTTCAATTTTAACAAATTCAAACAAAAACAATAGGGAGAATAATAAAGTGCACAACAAAGTAAAATATAAGAGGGTTAAGATATACTTCTATAGGTTATTCTACTTTATTATAATAAATTATGAAAAAACTTAATAATACCTTTCATTAATACCAAACAGTAAAGGTATAAGTTTTTCATAACAGTTTTACATTTCTTGACTGCTTTACTCCAAGTTACAATTGATTGAAGAGTTTACTGCCAGAGTATGAACAACCTTGTATACAAATGTGTTTTTTAAGTGTATACAATTTAAATAATCGGAGATTTGGCCTATCTGTCCGATAGCCTATTTGCCTATTTAATTATAAGCAATTTTTTTTGCAGCCATTATGGTCCATAGTTCTCCAAACTAAGACATTTTATCACCATCAATGAATTAATTTGTTCAACTATAAAACTCAAAGAACTTGGTACAACCAAAAGAAGCTGTTGTTGAACTATCACATCTTCTTGTTGTGCTTTATGGACAGCTCTGCTTCAGATTGGTTTCTACCTGCATCTCTGGGCCTGAGCAGTGGGGGAGCCTCCAGCCTTTGTAGTGGTCAAGGGCATGTTTCGTAACTTTGGCTCTGCTCGCAATACATACAGTATGGCAAATATAAATATTTGAAAAGAAAATATTAAAAATCTTGTAATAATAAACTTGTTTCTTTGCAGATTATATGTTTTTGCTTGACTTTCAGTGCTGTGCTGTATCATTCATCGAAAACTTGACAGCAGAAAGCCTCAATATGGATAAGGAAGAGTTTGAACAGTACATGAGTGGACAAATCATAGCACCTAGTACATGGGAGACAGCATTGATCATGTGTGAGGTAATTCAGATATTATGTTGAGCGAATACGTTCACTGAAATTAAAATTACAAGTTGATTTAAGTCATAAAAGTTTATTAACAGTTTTGATACTTTGTTTAAATCCTTTTGACTGTAAATATACCTTTTTTATTTCTAAAAAAGGAAAGTGTTATTTTTCTATACAAACCAAACCACAGAGCTGTATAATGGAATTTCTTTATTCTTTATAGTTTTGATTGTTTAACACATGCATTGCGGTGCGTCGGATTTCCGGTGGTTGCCTAGCAAGGAAACAAATGCAATTATCCTGAATACACATGATTAACGTGGTGAATGTGTTAAGTAATGTCTGTGTGGTTGTTAATGTAAAATTAATACAATGTACTTTTATTTATAACCATTTAGGCTTATCATTTTTTTTCAAATATGTTGTATTTAGCCTATATGCTTATTTGTATATTAATTGTTGTGTATTTGCATATTTAATTTTGTTTGGTGGAGAAGTATTTTTTCTTGTAAGTTATTTCAAGTCAGAACCACTTAGTAATACAAACAGCCTAGAAAAATTAGATCTCCGTTACTAGTTACTAGAATCCCTCTGTAGTCAAAAACCATAATTCAATATGAATTGATTAAACTAAGTATTCATATTGTTGAAGTCGTAATGCTTATTATGTTAAAATGTGATTTACCTAAGCTTATAAAAACATTATTGTTGTTTTTGATTTTTGGTCCAGGGGAAGCACTTGATGAATGAACATAAAGCAATTTTCAAGGATCTAGATCATCGGTCAGATGTCTTTATGGAGGATATTAATCAACTTAAAGAAGAAATGTGCAATTTTGAGGTCAGCAGTTATTTTTAGTGACAGTTAGGGGTGTGCGAGTACTCAAAACTTTGAGTTTTCGACCGAGTATTTTAATTCTCGAACTCGACTCAAAGTTTTGAAAACAACTCGAAAGTTTGAGCGAGTATTTCTCGCCAATTTTCAGACGATCGCTAACGATTGCGACCGGCCAAAACGTGTAGTAACGGCCTCAAAAGGCGATCGCATCATGTAAAATCAGCCGAAAATGACGATCGGGCCTCGTAATTTCGGCCGTAACCAACGATTTCATCATTTAATATTGATTATAAGTAGGGATGAGTCGATACCAAAATTGATCGATTCTCGATAACGATACCGATACCAGAAAAATCGATTCTCGATACCGATACCATCGATACCTACGATTTTTCAGTACCTATAGTTAACCTATTGTTAAAAAAAGTTACAAATTTTTGTAACCATTTAACATTATTTAGTAGTATTTTGTAATTAATTATTAATACAATTTGTTAATGCAATTTTTTAATAATTTTATGTTAATTTCAGTAGTGTGCTATAGTAATATAGAAAAATAACAACTATTTATTATAAATTCATAATGGGGAAAACTTAATGGTTGTAAGATAATGACTCAAAGAAATAATGTTGATCAGCAGACTGATTTATTGCTTTCAACCGGACCCCTCCCCTCCCATCCCTCTTCCTTCCTTATCTCCAAGGTCAGATTTTTTCCAGTGACCCAAACACTCCCCGTGCCTTTTGTAGCGCGGGTAAACGGCGGGGGTATAGATGGTATCGGTATCGACATTAAACGAATGAATCTCGATACCGATACCAATGTCCAAGAATCGGTGGTATCGGGAATCGGTATCGAGAATCGACTCATCTCTAATTATAAGTAATGTCTCAACCAGGTGAAACTGGCCAAATGACAACCGGGCCCTGCTTCATTGGCCGGAAACGAATGTCAAACCGTGATTTGTTTGTCAATATGTAATCCAGTTTGATTGTACTGGACAAAACTTTGTATTGCTTCTCATGTATTAGTTAGAAACCATGTTTAGATTATCAAATCTAGGGTGGTATCCAAATACCATTACACTATTTTAAACTAACAACAGATGGCAAATACTTGCTCAAAAATACTCGAAACTCAAAAGTAATTGGCACTACTCGACTCGACTCCATTGAAAAAATCACTACTCGCACACCCTTAGTGACAGTATTTTTTGTTTGTTAGCTATCGCCTGCCATTCTAAAATTATAGTATGATGTAGTGAACTAAAATAATATGTTGGCAATACTAGCGACTGCGCCAATGTAGGAGTTTCATAGAAACACTTTTAGTTTCAAAAGTTATATTTTATTGAATTCATAGTCAGAAATACAACACCATTTCTCTACTCCTAAACATCAACTGAACATCAGAAACATTATCATCTGTTTTATAAAATAAATATTGCCAACATATTATTTTAGTTCACTACATATGAGAGTAAAATATATTCTGGTATTATAAAGTATAGAGAAATTTAGCACTGCCATTTAATTATTCATTGTGAATTATGAAATTGAATTACCAAACCAGATTTAAGTCATATAATACCCCCGTAGCAGTAAACCTGCATATTCAGCGAATTTCTAATGCATATACCGGGTGTCCCACTTAAGGTGTCTCAAATTGATTACGGAAAAACGGCTTAACGTACAAGGATGAAATAAAATTATTTCCCACAAAATTATTTCCCGCTAAATCGACCCCAAGGAATAACGTAAAAATATTTTTAACTTTTTCCCATACAGGGTGTGCCAAAAACTGAGGGTCACTAGTTCGAATCTTGGAATTTTCAAATGTAAACATATGTCATGCTATACATCATTTAAAAGGTATTTAATAGACAAACATTTTGGCAAAAACAGAAATTAATTATCTTTTTCCGTTTCAAAATGGCGGCAGTTTTTTTGGGAAAAATCAATATGTTTTTAATACTCTGTTTCCTATGCCAATGCACATAGCCCTTCTCCGGTTGAATTTTCTTACTCGTTATGAAATTAGATTTACTGTGATATGCTACAAGTAACGGTTTTTTGAAATAATAAAAATTCCCAAAAAAATGATTTTTGAAAATTTGCAAATGCCCATTGTTCAAAATTTCCAAATAGCAACATATGTCAAGTGGCACATCATTTTATAGGTTTTTTAATTCTTAACAACTTTCTAATTTGCACTTACTTCGTATCTCTTTTAGTTTTTGTGTAAATAACAAAAAACCTAATTTTCCTATATCAAATGCATGTTATTTGGGTTTAACACTAAACAGCTGATCATGGCCCCATTTCATTTAGTGTTAAACCCAAGTAACATGCATTTGATGTAGGAAAATTAGGTTTTTTGTTATTTACACAAAAACTAAAAGAGATACGAAGTAAGTGTAAATTAGAAAGTTGTTAAGAATTAAAAAAACTATAAAATGATGTGCCACTTGACATATGTTGCTATTTGGAAATTTTAAACAATGGGCATTTGCAAATTTTCAAAAATCAATTTTTTTGGAATTTTTATTATTTCAAAAAACCGTTACTTGTAGCATATCACAGTAAATCTAATTTCATAACGAGTAAGAAAATTCAACCGGAGAAGGGCTATGTGCATTGGTATAGGAAACACAGAGTATTAAAAACATATTGATTTTTCCCAAAAAAACTGCCGCCATTTTAAAACGGAAAAAGATAATTAATTTCTGTTTTCGCCAAAATGTTTGTCTATTAAATACCTTTTAAATGATGTATAGCATGACATATGTTTACATTTGAAAATTCCGAGATTCGAACTAGTGACCCTCAGTTTTTGGCACACCCTGAATGGGAAAAAAGTTAAAAATATTTTTACGTTATTCCTTGGGGTCGATTTAGCGGGAAATAATTTTATTTCATCCTTGTACGTTAAGCCGTTTTTCCGTAATCAATTTGAGACACCTTACGTGGGACACCCGGTATATGTATCTTAATACCACATAAAGCCACATACCAAGTTTCATCAATATACATTCATAAATAAACGATTTATGACATTTTAATTATTCTCTGTAAGAATAACATGGGGGATGAGTAAGCAGGTTTGCTGCAACAAGGAACACAAAAAATGGGTTTTCATGCAAATATCAATATAACTCAACTATGAGAAGCCACATACCAAGTTTCATAATTATACATTCATAAATAAGCGATATATACCATTTTGCTTATCCTCTATAAGAATTACATGGGGGATGAGTACGCAGGTTTGCTGTAAAAAGGAACGCAAAAATTGGGTTTTTAGCGAATTTCCTCTATAGGGTAGAAGCTTTTACCGTAGGTCTCATGGTAAGACTTACGCCCGAGACCATGATAACTTTTCATTTTGAGGTCCCCAGATGTCAAAATCACCATTCGTTCAAATGTTTATATATATAAATATATATTAAATATATATTAAATGTACGGTACATATATATATACCGTATATTTATTTATATATTTATAAATAAATATATACATAAATACATAAATAAATTTATATTTTATAAGCACGATAACTCTCGTATAAAAGGTCCGATCTTAACGAAATTTAGCACAAATGTGTACAGTATCATTTAATTGAACAAGTTCGAAAACCAGACGAATCACACTATCCAAAGGGGTGTTTTGTCCACCAAAAATTGTTTTTTTGGGGTTTTCAAATGTAATTTTTATTTAAATCAAATTTTAATTTCCACCATTGCATACAGCTTAAACATCAACAAAAATCTGGTATTTTGACCATTGCTCAATGTCAATTGGTTACTGAGATATTGAAAGTGCTGAACATAGTACGTTGTCTAATGTTATTCTTATTGAGAAAAATAAAAATTTTATATCTCGCGTATTTATCAACATAAACAGACAAAATTTGGTATATGGCTTCATCTGGTTGTGTTTTATTGTTGTTTGCACAAAAAAAACATTTTTCGCCTATGGTTCCCGTAGCAGCAAACCTAGGTACTCGGTCCCCATGTTATTCTTATGGAAAATAATTCAAATGTTTTATGTCGCTTATTTATGGTATATGGATGAAACTTGGTATGTGACTTAGATGAATTCTATTGATATTTGCATAAAAACCCATTGTTCCTTGTTGCAGCAAACCTGCGTACTCATTCCCAATGTTATTCTTATGGAGAATAATTAAAATTGTATTTATTGCTTATTTGCGAATATATTTTTATGAAACTTGGTATGCGGCTTTATGTGGTATTAAGATATAGGAAATTTGCTGAGCACGCAGGTTTGCTGCAACGGGGGTATTTTAATTAATGTTCATAATTATTAAGAAATACATTACATTTGACTTATTCTCTATAAAAATAACATGGGGGCTGAGTATGCAGGTTTGTTGCTATGGGAATTATCGGTAAACATTTTTTTTTGTTGCAAACAACAATAGACCACAACCAGATGAAACCGTATACCAAGTTTCGTTAGTATACGTTCATAAATAAGCGATATATAAAATTGTTCTTATTTTCCATAAGAATAACATTGGACAACGTACTGTGTATAGCACTTTCAATATCTCTGGAAGCAATTGACGTAGAGCAATTATCAAAACACCAAATTATGTGTTTTTTAAAGCTAAATTCAATGGTGGAAACTAAAGTTTGACTTTTTTAAATACTACTTTTAAAAACTTCAAAAAACCCATTTTTCGGGTACAAAACCCCCCAAAAATACCACTTCGGATTAGTCGATCTGTCTGGTTTTCGAACTTATAGTCATAAATGTTGCTTTACACGTTTGTACCAAATTTCATAAAAATCGGACCTTTTTTACGAGAGTTATCGTGAGTGGATGTAATATGCTGTTATCGGGCCCTAAAGTACGAAGGTCGAGTCACGTGACCTGGATTAAATTCGCAAACCTCAGTAAAGCCGAGTTTTATCACTAAAAACGACTCCAAACCTAACTTAAAGCCATATTTTATTTTCTAAACGAGCGTTTTCACCTCTTCATTAGCAACAACAGATTTATATTCAAAAAAATTAAATGCAAAAGCGATATTTAATTAAAAATTTTGTTTAAAATATAATTGGTGTGGTAAGATTCAATAAACAACACCCATCATTTAGATTTAGGGGGTATTATTTTCGCGTT
Organism: Allygus modestus; assembly: GCA_963675035.1. NCBI lineage: Eukaryota > Metazoa > Arthropoda > Insecta > Hemiptera > Cicadellidae > Allygus > Allygus modestus. The sequence continues at coordinate 318,178,955 of OY776111.1, forward strand.
AAGCTCCGCCTATGATAAAGATTACTTGTTTATCTCTTAATTTTAATTGGTTACAAAAGACGTCATTTTCTTTTAGCGTTTTATCTTTCACCAAAGTTCCACCATTATAAAGATAGCTGTTTATCTCCGCCCAGTGCCACTACCTCAAATATTGGAGGTTACATTTTTTTGTACAAAAATAATTTATAAAATATTAAAAACACAACTGTTCAAATTTTAACCTCTTGTGAATTTAATATCATGTTTCGTCTTATCATTTGGTAAATTTATTTTTCAGCTATATATTACATACAGAAGTTTTTGAGATTGTACAAGCGCCTTTATATTATTTGATGACCATTTTTACATTAAAATAGCGTATTTTACCAAAAAACAAAATTTCATATATCATAATCACACGATTTGCAAAAATGCTGGTGACTTCTGCGCAAATAGTAGGAGTTTACCTTAAAATAAATTAAAATAGGGTATTTTACCAACAAACAAAATTCATATATCATGGATAATTTGAAACTAAGCCAACAGATTTTACGTAATGCAAGTTAAAACTGCACATTTAAAGATTATTGTTTTACGAAATAAGTCATTTTTACCTTACCTTTTACCTTAGATTTTACAGTACATAATTTGTCGATTTCTCATGTAAGGTGAACTGAAACAGTATACCATATGTAAGGTGAACCGAAACAGTATACCATATGTAAGGTGAACTGAAACAGTATACCTCATGTAAGCTCGCGTAAGGTGAACCGAAACAGTATACCATATGTAAGGTGAACTGAAACAGCATACCTCACGTAAGCTCATGTAAGGTGAACTGAAACAGTATACCATATGTAAGGTGAACAGAAACTGTATACCATATGTAAGGTGAACTGAAACAGTATACCTCACGTAAGCTCATGTAAGGTGAACTGAATCAGTATACCATATGTAAGGTGAACCGAAACAGTATACCATATGTAAGGTGAACTGAAACAGTATACCTCATGTAAGCTCGCGTAAGGTGAACCGAAACAGTATACCATATGTAAGGTGAACTGAAACAGCATACCTCACGTAAGCTCATGTAAGGTGAACCGAAACAGTATACCATATGTAAGGTGAACTGAAACAGTATACTATATGTAAGGTGAACAGAAACTGTATACCATATGTAAGGTGAACTGAAACAGTATACCTCACGTAAGCTCATGTAAGGTGAACTGAATCAGTATACCATATGTAAGGTGAACCGAAACAGTATACCATATGTAAGGTGAACTGAAACAGTATACCTCACTAAGCTCATGTAAGGTGAACTGAAACAGTATACCATATGTAAGGTGAACCGAAACAGTATACCATATGTAAGGTGAACTGAAACAGTATACTATATGTAAGGTGAACAGAAACTGTATACCATATGTAAGGTGAACTGAAACAGTATACTATATGTAAGGTGAACAGAAACTGTATACCATATGTAAGGTGAACTGAAACAGTATACCTCACGTAAGCTCATGTAAGGTGAACTGAAACAGTATACCATATGTAAGGTGAACCGAAACAGTATACCATATGTAAGGTGAACTGAAACAGTATACCTCATGTAAGCTCGCGTAAGGTGAACCGAAACAGTATACCATATGTAAGGTGAACTGAAACAGCATACCTCACGTAAGCTCATGTAAGGTGAACTGAAACAGTATACCATATGTAAGGTGAACAGAAACTGCATACCATATGTAAGGTGAACTGAAACAGTATACCTCACGTAAGCTCATGTAAGGTGAACTGAATCAGTATACCATATGTAAGGTGAACCGAAACAGTATACCATATGTAAGGTGAACTGAAACAGTATACCTCATGTAAGCTCGCGTAAGGTGAACCGAAACAGTATACCATATGTAAGGTGAACTGAAACAGCATACCTCACGTAAGCTCATGTAAGGTGAACCGAAACAGTATACCATATGTAAGGTGAACTGAAACAGTATACTATATGTAAGGTGAACAGAAACTGTATACCATATGTAAGGTGAACTGAAACAGTATACCTCACGTAAGCTCATGTAAGGTGAACTGAATCAGTATACCATATGTAAGGTGAACCGAAACAGTATACCATATGTAAGGTGAACTGAAACAGTATACCTCACGTAAGCTCATGTAAGGTGAACTGAAACAGTATCCCATATGTAAGGTGAACCGAAACAGTATACCATATGTAAGGTGAACTGAAACAGTATACTATATGTAAGGTGAACAGAAACTGTATACCATATGTAAGGTGAACTGAAACAGTATACCTCACGTAAGCTCATGTAAGGTGAACTGAATCAGTATACCATATGTAAGGTGAACCGAAACAGTATACCATATGTAAGGTGAACTGAAACAGTATACCTCATGTAAGCTCGCGTAAGGTGAACCGAAACAGTATACCATATGTAAGGTGAACTGAAACAGTATACCTCACGTAAGCTCATGTAAGGTGAACTGAAACAGTATACCATATGTAAGGTGAACCGAAACAGTATACCATATGTAAGGTGAACTGAAACAGTATACTATATGTAAGGTGAACTGAAACAGTATACCTCATGTAAGCTCGCGTAAGGTGAACCAAAACAGTATACCATATGTAAGGTGAACTGAAACAGCATACCTCACGTAAGCTCATGTAAGGTGAACTGAAACAGTATACCATATGTAAGGTGAACAGAAACTGTATACCATATGTAAGGTGAACTGAAACAGTATACCTCACGTAAGCTCATGTAAGGTGAACTGAAACAGTATACCATATGTAAGGTGAACCGAAACAGTATACCATATGTAAGGTGAACTGAAACAGTATACTATATGTAAGGTGAACAGAAACTGTATACCATATGTAAGGTGAACTGAAACAGTATACCTCCACGCCTTTAACAATTGCTTGCGGTCAGAGGTCAGTGCCACTGTGATATCAAAGCTTCATTGTTGCCAGCGTTACGTAATTCCAATGTTGCTGTTTATTTTATAGGAATAAAAAAAATTAAAATTGTATCCTTAAAAAATCAGTCTTCTACGCACTATTTTCAACTAAATAAGAGATGTTCACCTATATTTTTCTTCCTATCAGATGACAGTGCCAAATTAGTTCTATGCAACCAAGGTTTGACCTCAGGCGCCTTTTCCATTTTGACATAATTATTCTCAACATCTTTGTCTGGCGATGTTACAGGCAACCCCATGCCTAATTTCTGTTTTGCCCACATCGCTGTCCCTGTAGCCAAAGCTAAAGGTCTCTCGTAAAGACTGGCATCAGGTGCAAAAACGCGATCAAATACATTATCCTCTAGTATTTTGTCTGCTTTCTATCTATCCTCTGCTCTTTTATGTTTACTATACCATAAATCGTGTTCTTTTGCTGCTTCATAAGAGGATTTACACCTTTTTCACCTCTAGCTAAGCGTTCTTGGAGTTTCGTCCCAGGTCCTAGAAAATTCATACCCGGCGCGTGAAGTTCAAAAGGAAATTTGTTGATAATATCGTTTAAAATTCCAGATCCTTCTATTATTTTCTCGGGTAAAGCAGCCAAACATCGTGCCAAATACATCGGGCCATCTGGAAGGTCGATCCATTGATTGAGAATGTCCCAGATAAAATTAATAACATCATTTACCTATTCAGTTGTGTTATGATCTGTACTTTTTATCATATCAATCATGTATTTCACAGAAGGTTTCGGTAGAGCAAGCATACAACACATAATGAACTTGTGTCCGTTTGGTGATTTTGTTAATTCTATTAGTCTATCGTAAATAAATTGAGCAATACCCAACTTTTCATTGTGGAAGTTGTTATTGCCAGCTTTCTCTTCTGCTTGTAGGAAATAGAGCCTTTTGATAAGGTCTGCATATTGTTTTATATATTTATATTCAACTGGATTGTTCGTTTCTTCCAGCAAACCGGATCCCATAGCTCTCACAATTTCAAGTGTTCTGCTATTTTTTAAGCCGCTTCCCGTTGGTTTTCCGCGTAAATTCTCCAATCGAAGCTCCTCCCACATAAATCACTTTTTTCCACTTGCACCCTTGACTGGACTTGGGACGTCCGGACGATAGATCGTTGCTTTGAAATATCGCACCGGAGTCGATTAAAATCGTTTTATAAGCATCTCTATCACTTTTCGTATATTGTTCACTCCCGACATCTCCAGACTGTGTTAAAAGTCTCTATAGGCCTGGAGTACCGGTATATATTTGGTTCTTCTTGTCGATAATTATATCATCATTTAAAATAGAGACACTGGAATTTCCTACTTTAAGTTTTCGCTCTCCAATATCATAGTCAAGACCAAATGTTTTATCGTTAGCTCTGGATAAATATTGTCTCGCCAAGGTGCCCACCTCGGTACCGCTTCTTTCAACGATAGCTTGAATCGATTTATCAAAACGCATATCGTCATCCTTGTCGGGCAACAGTGTGCTAGCGGCCTCTACTATCGTTTCCTCTTCAAAAATACCCTTTTGTTGTGGTAAATTTTGTTCCGGAATCATTGTTTCTTTTTCGAAAATGTCTTGTTCTGGCAAATTTTCATCATTCCCCGGCATTATTGTACCTTTTTCAATGACTTTACGACTGGGCGTACTCATTGCACGCGGTCTAAATAAAATGGGTCTGTTTTGTCTAAATAAAATGGGTTACTTTGCAGTTCTTTTATCTCTTCTTCTTTATTTTTTAATTCATTTTGTCAGTTTTTTCAACACACTGACAACTGGTTCGTGTTGCCTTTCAATCTCTCGTTTCTCATTGAATTCTCGAGTGTGATGGTCTTTCGCTTCAGCTATTAGCTTGTCTTGTAATTTATCTATTCGGTTTGCTTCTTCAACTGATATAGGTGTGTTAACGCGTTTTGGCAAAAGTATCATTTCATTTTTAAATTTTACCGGTTATTCAACTGGGTGTTTTCTACGAAACTCTGCCCTCTCCTCCTCTTGCTCCCTTTGAATTCTCTTACTATCCTCACGCCACCACTCTTGAATTTTTTCAATTCTTTTAGCCGCTTTGGGTGTCATTACATCAGGCCAAATTTCATCTGTCGTTTTGTGTTTTTTAACTAAATTATCGTGACTGTATCACGATATTATTATGACTATATCGCTATCACTAATACTTCTTTTCACCATGTCTAAATATAGATTTTGAAAGTTTTTATTTGTATATTTTTAACGAAATTATACTTCACTTTTAATAAATATAATTGGAAGTTACAAGCTTAATAAATAATAGCAATAGGGTCTGGACTTGCGTCAAACGAATCGTTATAAAGTGCGTCTGTACGAAACTCACGCAATTCACGCACGTCACGGTGTAACGACCATCGTCAACACGCGGTAATCGCGATCGTTGTATGGTGCGATCTACCTAACGATGTACGTGACGTGCGTTGTCAATGACCATTATACATTTGTAGGTGAAAGACCTTAAGCACCAATGAAACTTAAACAACAATGAAACTTTGTTATCACAGCGCGATTTTGAGTTGGTCATAGGCCAATTTCGAGCGAAAAAATCAAGGATTTTAGTGAAAAACATATTTTTATAAGCATTTTTGCAAATCGTGTGATTATGATATATGAAATTTTGTATTTTGGTAAAATACGCTATTTTAATGTAAAAATGGTCATCAAATAATATAAAGGCGCTTGTACAATCTCAAAAACCTCTGTATGTAATATATAGCTGAAAAATAAATTTACCAAATGATAAGACGAAACATGATATTAAATTCACAAGAGGTTAAAATTTGGACAGTTGTGTTTTTAATATTTTATAAATTATTTTTTTACAAAAAAATGTAACCTCCAATATTTGAGGTAGTGGCACTGGGCGGAGATAAACAGCTATCTTTATAATGGTGGAACTTTGGTGAAAGATAAAAAGTTAAAAGTAAATGACGTCTTTTGTAACCAATTAAAATTAAGAGATAAACAAGTAATCTTTATCATGGGCGGAGCTTAACGCGAAAATAATACCCTCTAAATCTAAATGATGGGTGTTGTTTATTGAATCTTACCACACCAATTGTATTTTAAACAAAATTTTTAATTTAATATCGCTTTTGCATATAACTTTTTTAAATATAAATCTTTTATTGCTAATGAAGAGGTGAAAACGCTCGTTTAGAAAATAAAACATGGCTTTAAATTAGGTTTGGAGTCGTTTTTAGTGATAAAACTTGGCTTTACTGAGGTTTGCGAATTTAATCCAGGTCACATGACTCGCCCTTCGTACTTTAGGGCCCGATAACCGCATATTACATCTACTATTGTGCTCACGGACACATAATATATATATATATATATATATATATATATATATATATATATATATATATATATGCTTGACTTGTATATTAGGGCTACTAATATTATTATTTTTAAAATCATTACTAACGAGTACCCTTTTTTTGAAACATTTTTTATTTTGACTGACTAGTTTCAACCATAATGGCCATCTTCAGAGTCTAAAGATTACTCTGAAGATGGCCATTATGGTTGAAACTAGTCAGTCAAAATAAAAAATGTTTCAAAAAAAGGGTACTCGTTAGTAATGATTTTAAAAATAATATATATATATATATAAATATATAGATATATATACACAATTTCGAACGAATGGTGTTTTTTGGGTCTGGGGACCTCAAAACCAAAAGTTATCATGGTCCCGGGCCTAGGTCTTACCATGCCGACCACGTTAATAGATTCTTCCCTATAGGGGAAATTCACTAAAAAAGCACACATTTAACTAGTTCATTAGTTTAAACCTGTACACCACAAAATATGTAAGAGTCATGGTCTTTGTTGGCATAAAATCATTTGCTACAGTAAAATAACGTTATTTGTTGGTAGGAACTGGTGAAGAAGCGAGTTAACGATATGATAGCTCAGTTTCCATTGGTCGTGCGCCCCAGAAAAACCGTCCTACGTCCTCTGGCATTGAACTGTGGAGGGACTCCTGTAACGTTGGACCAGGAAGATCCTGCGATCACTCAGCTCCCTCCACCCATCATTCCTCAGGTCAGATAGTCACCTAATCTTTCGGCCAATGAAATTGAAATATTTTGTTTCTATGGATTAGGGGTGTGCAAGTAATCGAACTGCGAGCTTTTTCGAGCCGAATATTGCAGTATTCGTCTCGACTCGACATTTGCAAAAAGGTTCGAAGTTCGAGCCGAATATTTAAAATGCCGACCAGTGAAAATAGCCGTAAACTAAAGTCAATTTAAAAACAACTTTCCAAAATCAATGTTAGAATTCTCGTAGTTTGCGTCGGTAGAGCTCCATTCCATAACAAATATAATCCTGCAGTGCTGATACTTTCGGTTCTCCGTAAAAAAAATAACCAAACATTAAAGTACTGTAATATTTTAAACTGCCGACCTGATCAGTGATCAAACAACGCATTGGAGCTACTTTCTCTACGCTCAATCACATCAAGTGGACCTACCAACTATTCAGTTTGCAGTGCAGTGTTGCCGTTGCGCAGTTGAGTTGTGCAATATTTCACGGTTAATAATAATTAATACGACAACCGTACTGCTCCAGAAAAAGTACCACAGGAAAAAACTAAAATCCATTATAACACTTTGTCTAATTGTTGCATCAGTACAGTCTTTTCTACAACTTACAACTTCGTACATTACACAATAATTGTATTCCCTGGAGTCTGTAATGATGTCTGGAAACAGTGTTGGCATACCCACTTTGCAAACTGCCTTGAAGTTGAGTGAAGATGGTTATTATGATGTAATAATGATTTAACGTGACCAACAGCTAGGGACAAGGGTGTACGTGATGAACGAGATGAGTAGAGTAAGTGTTCACCCTTACTCCACTCATCTTGGGTGATGAACGCCTAATAAACATGACGGCGTTATAATGTGCAGACAAATTAGTACTCTCCAAAAATTGGATAGTTAAAAAATTGACGAATTGCGAGGTCAAAAAAATCTAAGGATTTTATAAAAATTCTGAATGGTTACGTAACGCATGTTTATAATACTGGTGGTCATATTATTTTTAAGATTGATTATATTCCATGTACGCCGAAGGCCCTAACCAAGAGCAAGATGCGATCAACATGGCGCAGTGTTTTACTACGCTACGTTACAGCTGTGCGATTAAAATCATATTGTTAACTCCGTAGGATTGTTTGAATTTATGAATAAATGTCTGTAGAAGTGGAAACCATATCATTCTGTAATTGTATGCTATCAAATTGTTAAATTTGTGTTGGAAGAAGAATGCATTGACGATCCTCTTCCACCTTCTGCTTCTGAAACCTCTGTTTCAGAAGCAGATATAATAGATCAAGTCTATTAGGTAATAGGTTAGATAGAACATAAGCTAGGCCTACGATTATTAACTTATCCCTGTGAGTACAATAAGATATAAAGACTGGTTTAACTATTTTATATTTATAAAAAGATAACCTAAAATTTACTATTTACAAACAGTTGAATGAAAGATAGGTTACTGGGTTTTGGCAATTCCCAATGCTAGGGCCTAAGTCTTTGGTTTCATGGAGAGTATATTGACATATAGTCTATTATTATTATTGCTATTAATAAATACGGTAATATCTGCATTAGTTAATCTGTGGGCTTATCAGTCTAGTTAACATTTTTTGATTCTCTTCCTTTACATTATTTTTTCTCTATGTAGGCTACTTACTTTATATTGAAAGACAAATTGTTCGTTACTATCAACAAGTGGTCTCAATAAATCTTCCTTTTTAGAAGCCTACCGTACTTATTTTGTTATTTTCCCACTGTATGCCTTAATTTATTTAACGTAGGAATAATGAATCTAGAAGAAGTGAATGAAAGATGACAAATATTGAAAGTTATAAATTATTTTACATTACCATAATGGATAAAAAGTTTATTCTTTTAAACATAATATAAATAAAGAATACATATAGGCCTAATCAAACATGCTCAAAGCTCGAGAACTTTGAAAAAATTCTGCCCGGCGTGGCTCGAGTCAGAAAATCACTACCGGTATATTGTACACTCATAGAGAAAATTCCCATCAAAAAAAGCTCGGCTCGAGAAAGCTCGAAGCTCGAGAACTTTGAAAAAAGGCTCGGCTCGAGCCAGAAATCACTATTCGCTCACCCTACTATGGATTGTATTGGAATTCTTTATTCTGTTTACAATTTTATAGAATCAAATTCATCCTATGCCAGAATTGGAGCAGTGCATACACAAGTGCCAGGTGTTCCTACCTTTGACACTCACCTGCCTCGTAGATTGTTTTAACTTTTAATTGTTCTTGTGCTTTGTCCCAACAATGTTTTTATCTCCTTCATTTAATTAACTGTGCTCAACAGCTCCGCTTGTTTGCCTGATTTCATTGTTCTGTAACTTACCTTGAAAAATGACAGACTGGCTTCTCTACCGGAAAAAAGTGAATGAGCCGGGAATTACGCCAGGGAGAAATAACAGTTTGCTGAGTTTTAAAATTATATTGGAAACATTGATGAATAGCTTATTATTCTATTCATTCACTTAGTGAAATTACAGTGCAGCGATGCAATATAGTTTTTTGGTCTTCAGTGTAAATAAACAAAAAAATTTTCTGAGCAACAGAGACAAGATAAGACTCACTGCAGCATCTTACTTGGCAAGAGTATGGTTATTTGTAAAGAATTTCTGATACTACTGACGGTACTTTGGTATTATACGGATGCCACTATTTTTGGAGGTTAATTTTTACTGGCTACAAAGGATAACTACATAATTCGAAAAAAACGTACTTTTATTGACTTACTGTAAAAATTTTACATCATTCTGATGAGCGGTCTTTGTGTTGTGCCTCCCAAAAGGCAGCGATGTCCGCTAGGATCGTGTTGAATGCGTCGCCGCCGCTAGCAGCCACACCCGATCGCCACATGTATTCCGCCAAATATACAGTGCGCTGCGGCAGTTATGTTAGGATGGGTTATCATAAAAATACGTACGGTTTCCTCTTCATTTCGAGGTATCCCACACCAAAAGAACGTCACTCATTATGAAAACAAATGTAACGTAGTGCACGGCAATAAATCACTCATGACACTGACCCAGATACAGACGGTGACAGGTGATGCGCGCGCTCCGGTCAACGACCTGACCTTGGCCTATTTGGAGGGGGTTTGGCGGCCGGAAGTATGACTCATAAGGTATTATTCGATTTGTAACGAAACAAGGAAAGTCCTACAATCATTTTTATGATAACCCATCCTAACATAACTGCCGCAGCGCGCTGTATAAGGGTGGCATCCGTATAATACCAAAGTACCCTACTGACTACCGATATGACTAATTATCGATACTTTATTTTGGATATCCATGGTATTGGTATCAGTAAACCTTCCCTCTTCGGTATTGTTGGCGGTTTTTTTTTAAATAGCTTGATGCAATATTGAGGGTACCAATACTTTTGGTCTAAGAGTCTTTTGGCCAATACTTTTGGTATCGATACTTTTGTTTTGATACTGTATCACTACCAAATATTGGATTGAAGGACTAAGTTTTTCCTTAGGAAATTCCCTATTATATTGTAAGAGCTATTCAACTTGAGTGGTTTATCTAAGGAAGATGTAGATAATACTGTGGCTGAAAATCAAATATGTAGATGTAATTCTCGGGCCCTAGTAAGAAGGGAGAGCATGTCTGTACCCATATACAAACTGAATGTTGACACAATTGTTCCTTGCAGATATTTTTCACTCTTAAAAGGTTTAGGTTTTCACATTATTGAAATATCTGTCAATGTTTCAGGTAGTTACGAAAGCTGAGACCTTGGAATCTCCAATGAAGTTTTCTACTCTTCTTTCGCCCATATCTCCAGAACCCAGGATTGCTGTGACACCAGACACAACTCTCAACACAATTAATTACGATTTTGACCTCTCCGATTTCAGTGCAGACAATAGCACTGCTGATGAGCTGTGAGTCAGAGATATTCTGTAATCTGTAATTAAAGATTATGCTTACACTAAACTGGACCTTGAAAGGACTACTGTATCAGAAATAGTTTAAACACATTTTTTAAGTCTCGGGAATACCACTTAAATACAAAGTTTGTCAGGTACAGCCTTTCTTGGTTGTCCTTTGAGGTAGAGTTTTGCGGCATTGTGTTCTACTTATAAAGAATGATAAATAAACAAATAAAGACCTTTAATTTTATCTAGAGTTCAACTGTGCTGTTAATTTGTTCAGACACCTTGCCTTTCTCTCCATTATTCCTAAAAGAAGCTTTTATTGTCTTTACCAACCCCAAATTATTTAACAATGACACCCAAAACACAAATATATATCTAGGCTATTTTTAATATGAAGACAATGCCTTTTTTTGAATACCCATTGTATTGAGAATATATTGAAATTTTGGGAGGCTCCTTTGAAATGAGCGTTCCAAACAAAATCTTGAGTTCATCTATTTTACTATGTACTTTATGATTTTGTGTCGTATGCATTAGTTTTTGTAAGCTTGGATATAACTGAGTCCCATAGAAAAACTTTTAGTTTTAGTCAGTAACACAACATAAAAAGAAAAAGCATCTCATTATTTTACTGAAGATTCAAGATTCAAAATTTCTTTATTCACAGTACACAATCGTGAACATGAATAGTGTCAAAACACAAGGTTTTTTCAAAAACAGTAAAATAACAATGTACCAATAATCAATCAATAAAACTTTATTCACATTTGCAAAAAATACAAAAGAATGGTGTCAACATGTACAAAGTCTATGTTTTATCCAAGAACATATGCTTCTACCCACTACAGATTTCCCTTTTTTGTTCAAATGGAATCCGTTTTTACTATAATGTTGCTTGTAATTCAGTAGATGACTGAACATTAGAAAGTTAGTTGAAGGTTGGTTTGTTCCATAAATTTTTATTCTTAAGCTTGGCAGATCATTCTATTTTATTTTCCTTGTCCACACAGACAGTCCTGTGCATAGACCGTATCTATGCAAGTAAGGAGTGAGCCATCACTGTACAAGTAGGACAGGACTGGTAGAAATTACTTGTCATGACTAGGATCCAAACCCACATCAGGGCAGCTGTCATTGTTTCAGAGTTCCGTTAAATGTTCAAGTTGTGTCAGTACAATGATATACTATAAGTGCTTTGCATACGGTATAGGACCCATGTGGTCAACTAACAAATGTTAAAGATGAGCAGTTACTTGCATTCAAATATAAGTGAAGTTATATTTTTCAGAGGTGAGTTCCAACCAACAGGCTTGCATTCTGTGGAAACAGCTTCTCTCCAGTCCCTGGACTTTTACACATATCATCCCACTGAGCCCCCTGCTTCCTCTGCTAGTGAGGGGAAGACCAGGTTAGTAACTGACAAGATCCATTGAAATTTAACCCTCTCGTTGTAAAGTGTCAATTAGAGTACAATGAATCCTCTCCAGGCGCCTTCTCAGAGTTCTGAACATTGAGTCTGGTATCTCTGGAAATGGAAGATTTCAAGCTTTCTCCTTAGGTCTGCCTCTTGATGTTTGCTCTATGTTGACACTACAGCTGTCTGCTCTTTGTTTGTGTCTGTGAATTTCATGTGTTAAGTAGTTTGTGTCTGTGAATTTCATGTGTTAAGTTATTTTTTAGGTTATATTTTGTTACAAATATTATTTATAAGTATTATAATTTTATTCATTGTGCTAAATGTGAGTGTTTGAAAACAAATGTATGGAGTAGCAGTTATATTGAGAATACGGTTACAGTATACGCTTTGGCCATTTTGCATTGTTACTTGTGGGATTTAGGTTAGTTTGGTGGTGACATATTTTAGGTAAAGTAGAGTTAGGTTTGTGGAGAAAAACTAATTAAAGGGCTAGTATTTAATCTGACTGGCAAAGCAATAACCACTACTACAACTTATCTAATAGACATTTCGAATTGTTCAAATCTTCTTTAATTACAGTTATAATAATTACGGTATGATTAGTTATAATACGCTGCGTACAAAACATGTAATGCTTTAAGGATTCTATGTTTCCTGACTCATCAGTTGCATTACCATGATCCTCAATAAATCAAAGTCTGTGGAAGCCCTCCTTAATAAGTCAAACCTCCATATTTTGAAATATTCGATAACTAGATCTTTTTCTGCTCTCTCTGAGGTTCAAGTTATCTAGGTTCCACAGTACAAATAATGGATGTTAAACATAAAATATGAATTATATATAAAAATAAATTAAATAAAAAACACTGATATATGAACCCTAGCAATGGCTTAATGTTGAAGTGGGAAATGGCCAAGCAGATTTGGCTATTTTTAAGACTTTTTTTTTTAAATTCGTATAAATTCAACCGTAGAAGTAAACCTAGCCAACCTCATATTCATTTTGATCGGAAAGAACAGGCGAATCAATTAATACTAAAATAAAAAAGATCTAGGAAAATATTTTTTCGGTAAAGTAAAAAAAATAATAAAATTGGTTTTTTTTTGTAGAAATTTCAAAAACAGCCTCGGTAAAATTTGTTCTACAGATTTTTTATGGAAAATTCATTATATACATTTTGTAAACAATCTTAATTCCCTACATAGAAATATATAACATGTTGTGGAAGGAATTTTTTTTTAAGTTTTAGGGGCGTAATATAATAATAAACGGAAACCCAAAATATATGTAAACTATACGGTGTTAGTTTGTATTTTTAATAAGTCATGAAATATATCTATATACTAATAATGATAAATACATATTTGTAAAGCTAATGAAGTAAGGAATCCAAAAAATTAATAAAGTTTATGGTAAAAATTGTTATCACTTATAATAAATGTAAATAAAAGAACGTTTTGCTATTTTTGCATATTTGGAAAAATAAAAGATTTCACAGTATTTAGTATATAACTTTTTTGTAAAATGTTTTACCCCCAAATCAATATAAACATGTTGTAGTACATTCAATTCCCTGCATAGAAATATATAACATGTTATACATAGAATACATAGAAATATACATATAAATATATAACTCACCACTAGGCCTACCAGATAAATAATCCAATTAGCCTACGACGCCTATGACGCATCATCAGGAAAGTCGTTCACCTCAATATCACTGCCTATATCACCCTCTAAATCGTCATCAGTGTCACTAATGCTTTCTTCAAGAGCACCCCGAATGTCACTACAATTCATTTTTGCATAAATTCGGCAAAATAAATAACTAAAACACTTTAACAAAACTGACAGCGGTCAAACAATAACATAGCGCGCCATTTTGGACTGGGACTGAACATTGCATATTTCAGATGTCATGTCATATTGTCAACAAAAACACAACACATCGAGACAGATATAGGAAGAAAGCCTGAAATCTGCTGTTTTCAGTGATACCAAATACAATACAGTTTGGAGCGAGCCAAACAAACTGACTGAGACTTGTAAACAGCTGTGCAGTTGCCGATTAGGCAAAAATGTGACTTAATGAATCAATTCCTTGGTGATGAAGCCAAGATAAAACAGTGCTGCCAACGGCAAAACTAAATTACTCTACATTTCTTCCTCTTCAAAATAACATATTATTTGACTAGTAACTATAACATACACTGTATATAAACGCGATTTTCTGATCCGACCAATTTGGTCGGATAGGCCATTGTACAAAAAACCAAAAACAACTGTTTTCTGAAAATCATATAGCCTGTCCAATCAGTATTTCATTCTAAAAATCAATACCAACATAAAGCGCTATTCTTTAGCTGTGCATTGGTACCAACCGCATCTTCCTGTGAGAAAAATTACCCGATCTGGATAATTTCAAAAATCGTGTTTTGCCATTGTCAGAGCGTCGGCTGCAGCAATTGCGTTGCGCCAAAACTTCATTCGATTTCTAATCGTCGTAACACTGTTATACAGCTGCTACACGGTTCATTTATGTAATAAAATGAAAGTTCAGAATGTGATCTTTCGAATTATATATATATTGATCACTTTTGAGTTTTTTACTATTGGTTTATTAACGGGTCCAAAATTTCCAGTACAATCCGACCAATTTGGTCATTGGCCAAAATAGGCGACATCAAAATCCTACCAAATTGGTCGGAGGGCCACTGCTAGGGTTAAAACAATACTTATAATTTTTGGGCTCTAGGACTGGGTTCAAGATCCCAATGGTAGAGTCCCAAGGTATTTAATAAGGAGTTAATCATGCTTATAGAACAAATATTGAGGTTAAACGAAGATAGCTTGTAGGCGTTTTAAAATATAAATGTCTAGTTCTTATATAAAACTTTGACTTAAAAAATAAAGTTACATACTTTGTCGTCTTCAATCCACTAGTTTATAAGTACCAGTTTCAGGACTAGTATTGTCCCATTATCAATCTATATCAAAGAAGCTAAAATACTGTTGTCTTGGGGTTTAAACATTTTCAACACTAAACATAAGCTTGTACGTGACACACAAAAAATTAAACATTAAAAAATGTACTATAGTGTACACATTTATTCCCCATGTGTGGTCGGCCAAGAACAAGAGCAGACTGGCCAATGTAACCTTATTTTTTAAGTCATGCAATCAATCTAGGAGGCAGAAGTTAGAAAACCAACAAAAAATATCTAAATTTAACACTTGTTAGGAAATGTAGTTCAAAACCCTCAATGCGTGATGACAACCCAAAAATCGAACCTGTGACACCCCTTGAACTGATGTCCAAGTTGCTGACAGTTAGGTTAGTGAGGTATTATTTTGTTTTATTTGTTCATCTGGGAGTTCAGTTTCCTCTGACCTGTTTTGTTCTAGTGTTCCCATCCAGTTGCCAGTGCTGCAGCCCTCGGTCGTTGGCAGTTCACTTGGCAACACTTCACTACTAGACACAAGTGAATCACCGACTGAGCCCCTCACGCTCCCCTCCCCCCTCAAGCCCGTCCCTGCATCCTCAGAGTATCAGGTGAGAGACTACTCATTTGAATATCCCTTGGATTAGCATGTTCTGATTAGGTAGAATGTTTCTGCTCAGTAAAAAAAATCTGACATCTGGTATAAAATGTATACTTTTTCCAAAAAGAAGAGTAAGGTAGCTTAGTGGTAATACCTCACATTCAACTCAAATTGTTGATTTGAGTTTGTACAGTTTTGCATCTCACCTAGGCAAATGTAGACAAATTTAGGCAAATGTTGTGGTTCCCTGAAGTGCTTAACCCCGCCAGGACTCTACTCACCTAGTAAAATAAGTCCCTTAACCCATTGTCTCACAACCCCGAGTATACTCGTGGCTGCCGAAAGTAGCCCGGACGTGCAGCCTCGGGATTGCAAGTTTTTTATTTTTTTATATATTTTGTATTTATTTTAGTGAATTTCCCCTATAGGGAAGAAGCTATTACCGTTGTCGGCATGGTAAGACCTAGGCCCGGGACCATGATAACTTTTCATTTTGAGGTCCCCAGATACCATAAACACCATTCTTTAAAAACTGTATATATGTGTCCGTGGGAGTGATAACTCTCGTAAAAATGATTCGATTTTGATGAAATTTGGTACAAACATGAAAAGCATCATTTATGACTTTAAGTTCGAAAACCAGACAGATCGACCTATCCGAAGGGGTATTTGGGGGGGGCTTTGTACCCCAAAAATTTTTTTTTAGTTTTTTACAAATAATAATTCTGTAAATCCAATTTTAGTTTTCACCATTAAATTCAGCTTAAAAAAAACAAACAATTTGGTGTTTTGATCATTGCTCTACATCAATTGGTGACCGAGATATTGAAAGTGCTAAACACATTACGTTGTCCAATGTTATTCTTATGGAGAATAAGAAAAATTGTATATATCGCTTATTTATCAACTTATCCTGATGAAACTTGGTATATTGCTTCATATCATTGTGGTCTATTGATATTTGCACCAAAAAACATTTTTTTGCCTATATTTCCCGTAGCAGCAAACCTGCGTATTCAGCCCCATGTTATTCTTATGGAGAATAAGTAAGTGTCATCTCCCTTAATTATGAACATAAATTAATAAAATTTGGTATGTGGCTTTAACTACTTGAGTTATATTGGTATTTGTATAAAACCCCATTTTTTTGTGTTCCTTCCTTCAGCAAATCTTCATACTCATCCGCCATGTTATTCTTATGGAGAATAATTAAATGCCATAAATCGTTTATTTATGAATGTATATTGATGAAACTTGGTATTTGGTTTTATGTGGTATTAAGATACATATATATGCATTGGAAATTCGTTGAGTACGTAGGTTTGCTGCTACGGGGGTATTTTTGTTTTTATTTTTGTTTGTATGTATTTTGTATGTATATGCCCATACTTGGGGAAACTTAGTCAAATTTCAGAAAATATTATTTAGGAAAATATGTTATATCTAGGTCAAATGTAAATGTATCCCTATAATTTTTTATTTTCATGTAAAAAATAAATAACGTACAAGTAAATAATAGTTGTTGGGCTGAAATATTATTTTTTGGTTTTTTAAATGTAAGCTCCTTTTAAAGTTAACATTTTTGTTATAAACTATATATATATAATATTTACCATACATAAATGCTGTCAAAAGTATTTTTTTCTTGTAGATAATTTATTTCTCTAAAGATAATATGCAAAAATTAAGTAAATTGAGCAATAATTGTTGCTATAGAGACGGTTTTAGTAAAAGTCTACATTTTATGTAATTTTTCTTATGAAACTGAATGGTTTGTCAGGTGGCAAATTTCAGGTAGGCCAATGAGTTAACACTAGGGTTCTCAATCCCGGGATTCGGGATCCCGGGATCCCGGTCACTTTTGGGTACCTGATAATCCCGGGATTAGAGCCTCTCAATCCCCGGGATTAACGGGATTGCAAACAAATAATTGTTTCACAATTTTTGCGTGATTTGAATGTTTTAACTACTGCAAAAGTCGTCTTAGCAAACATATAAACATAAAAATGTTGTAGGTAATTAATATTTCAATATTAATAATTAATAGCAAAGTTGTTTATTTTTTTAATTCACGTCCCTTAAGACTGTTATTTACCTTTCCCAAAGTTTACTTTGTCCTAAACCAAAATTCAATTCAACAATGACAACCTATTTCTGGAATATAATGGGACAGCAGTGAGACAGCACTGAATAGTTTCCTTATCGCTCCGAACTTCCGTTGCAGTTAATTCCCACGAATCGAGGTATCCCACGGCCACACGACACAGGCAAAGGTGACTTTATTTTGATATTTTTTATCTTACTGAATTTTGTTTATCCTAGTTGCTATCGGGCTTTCGTGAAGCGAACATCTGTGCGAGTCGGGAACGTTTTGTATAGCGAGTAGTGAGTGCCGTTAATTCGTTATTTTAATAAAAACCATCCGTGATCCGTGAATTATTTGTAAATAGTGAACTAATATGGGTGACCAAAATGTTTTTGTGGCCCATAAGAAAGATTGTGACGATTCATCCGTTTGGCATTATTTTCTTACATCAAAGGACGGGAAAACTGCGCAATGTAAGATTTGCAAATCTATTTTAAAAACGTTAGGCGGCTCTACGAAGGGACTGCATACTAATTTGTCAAGCAGACACAGCATAAAAGTAATTAAAAAATCTGAAACAACAGGTAATCAGCCGTCAACAAGCTCAGGTTCAGGTGTCCCATTGGCTGATTGTTCCTCAAATAAAAAAAGGAAAATTGAGTCCTACTTTTGCAGTGAAAGAGACCAATTAGACGATGTTTTAGCTCGCATGACTGCACTGGATGGAATTCCATTTAATGTTTTTATAACTTCAAAAGACTTGAGGAAGCTTCTTGTCGCTAAAGGATTCAGTGACTTGCCCTCGTCGGAGGTTACAGTGAGAAATCGGGTAGTGAACTATAGCAAACAAATTAAGAACCAAGTTAAAAAGGCAATAATGGAAAGCAAAAACTCTGGTAAAAGGTTCAGCCTATCTTTTGACGAGTGGACATCTACGAGTAATAAAAGATTCATGAATGTAAATCTTCACGCGATTAATCAAACTTGGTGTTTAGGGATGGTTCAAATTAAAGGATCTTTTACGGCGGAAGCGTGTGTACAAACTCTCAACGACCATCTCGAAAAATACGGCATTTCTTTACAAAAGGACATCGTCGCAATTGTAACTGATGGTCCAAACGTAATGGTGAAAGTGGGAAAATTGTTCAATACAGAACACCAATTGTGTTTTGCTCATGGGATACACTTGGCAGTTTGCGATGTTCTGTACTCCAAAAATTGTGAATTTGGAGAAATAAGTGAGAATAAAAGACCAGAGGAACAGGACATAGCAGATCCTACAACTGGAGAGGAATCCAATGAGGAAGATGATGTGGAGGATGAGGGAAATTTGGACGACATTTCATCTTTTGGTGCGGGTGCATTTATTGTGAACGATGAGAACAGTCAAAACAACGTGGAAGAGCTCACAAGTGAACTGAACATTAGTACGGTCATTAAAAAAGTGCGTAACGTGGTTATTTACTTTAAAAGGTCGCCTACAAAAAATGACTTCCTACTGCAAAAGTACGTAAAACAAGAAAAGGGAACTGAACTCTCTCTATTGTTGGACGTGAAAACCCGGTGGAACAGCCTTTTAGCAATGTTAGAGCGTTTCGTCTCACTAAAAACATGCATTCAAAAAGCTTTGATTGATCTAAACCACCTGGTAACTTTAAGTGAAGCAGAGTTTACATTACTAAGTAACATTATCGAAGTACTAGCTCCTATTCGATTAACAGTAGAAGCACTGTGCCGTCGTGATTCAAACTTGATCACAGCTGATGCTGCTTTAAAGTTTCTTATAAAGCATTTGCATAGTTCCTCATCGTCTGAGTTTTGTGTTAAGATGAAAACTGCTCTACTAACCCGAATATCTGAAAGGCGCAAAGTTGAACTGTCAGGTGTTATTACCTATCTCCAAAATCCCAGAAAATCAGCGGATGAATCAGCAGAGTTAATAACAAGTTATTTTCCTCTTCCGAGTCAGAATGCGCTGCGAAAACAGATAAGAGTTTTGGTTGAAAGGCTTGAAGACAAAACACCGAGTGAGGAAAAAGAGAAGGACAATGATCATGTGAATGAGGAAAATGAGGAATGTGTGAAACACGTGAATCAAGATAATAAGCCTGGCCCACTGACTCTGAAAAATGTTCTTCAAGAACAAATAGAAAAAAGCATGGAGCCACCAAAACCAGAAACTAAGAACTTAGATTTGAACGCAACTATTAAGAAAGAAATGAGCCTTTACGAAAATGGCGGTGTGAGAGGTCACCATTTGGATTTAGTGTACAACTACCTGTTGACAATCCCTCCAACCAGTGTTGAATCCGAAAGAGTTTTCTCCGCTTCCGGTTACCTGTGTAATAAACTAAGAAACCGACTGGGTGCAGAAACTCTGGACGCTTTAATTTTTCTTCGGTACCACTTTCAGCAGCAACAACAAAATAAGCAAACCTGCACACTCAGCGAATTTCCAATGAATATATAACATAACACATTAAAACACTTAACAGGATTCATAAGAAATGTATTCACAAACAAGCAATATTTAAAATATTAATTATTCTCTATAAGAATAACATTGGGGATGAGTACGCAGGTTTGCTGCAACAAGGCACACAAAATAATGGGTTTTTATGCAAATATCAATAGAACTCATCTTAGTGAAGTCACATACCAAGTTTCATCCATATACATTCATAAATAAGCGATATATAACATTTTAAGTATTTTCCATAAGAATAACATGGGGACCAAGTACCTAGGTTTGCTGCTACAGGAAAAATTGGCGAAAAATTTTTTTTGTGCAAACAACAATAAACCACAACCAGATCAAGCCATATACCAAATTTCGTCAGTTTATGTTCATAAATAAGCGAGATATACAATTTTTCTTTTTCTCCATAAGAATAACATTAGACAACGTACTGTGTTTAGCACTTTCAATATCTCGGTAACCAATTGACGTAGAGCAATGATCAAAATACCAAATTGTTTGTTTTTTTAAGCTGAATTCAATGGTATAAATTAAAATTTGATTTAAATTAAAATTGCATGTGAAAACCCCAAAAAACACATTTTTGGGGTACAAAACCCCCCTTCGGATGGTGCGATTCATCTGGTTTTCGAACTCGTTAAAATAAATGGTACTTTACACATTTGTACCAAATTTCATTAAGATCGGACCTTTTTTACGAGAGTTATCGTGCTTACGGACACATATATATATAAATATATATATATAAATATATATATATAAATATATATATATAAATATATATATATAAATATATATATATATATATATATACATATATACAAATTTGAACGAATGGTGTTTTTGGCATCTGGGGACCTCAAAATGAAAAGTTATCATGGTCTCGGGCTTAAGTCTTACCATGAGACCTACGGTAATAGCTTCTTCCCTATAGGGGAAATTCGCTAAAAAGTAAATGTCACGAAGTCCCACGATTCCACGATTCAATAGGACTAACACGGAAAACACGGTATTATCAAACTAATGTAAGTTACTTTTCCGTTAATTATTTTACTCATGTCTGTACAATATTAATTCAATACTTATCTTTCTGCTATATTTAATACTTGTATTATGGACTTAATTCTCCATTATTGTAAACAAGCATTTTAAAGTCATTATTATATTATGATTTTTTTTACGATATCACTATGTAATATGTTAACAATACGTACGATTTGATTGAATACAGACGTGACCTAGGTAATACTTTGAATTTTGTTAAGTTTTTTTGTAATTAAGTTGTAATGATTCCATAATTAAATGTTAAATTATTCTTAATCAATCGTAAAATACTGAATTTGGTAGAGGGCTTTTTACTAAACAATATATTATATTGTTAAAAAATATTTTTCATGGGGTTTTTAATTGTTATTTAATTAATTGTATTAAATAATTTGAAAAAATTATGATGTTTCAGTTATTTTTCACCTGTTGTTCGGTATTATTTTAACTTTTAAGCAAACACTATTTCTATAGCATTGGTGAAAACGATAAACTAATTATAATAATACTGTATAAAGCCAAAATCATCTGAGGTTTTTTTATCTCTCTTTATTTGGGCTAAAATAAATAGTTTATCTAAGGAACTAAATACAAAAGGAGCAGAATGATGTCTTATCTTCCCCAGAATTGGAGGCACGTGCACGTGAGGTACAGTCAAAAGTGCACTGCCGACATGGTATTCGGCAAAACCGTCAATATCTGATAGCTGCAGCCTTCAAGACAATAGTCTAAAATACGTCAAGCTACCCAGATTTGACGAGTTTGTAAGATAAAATTATAGTTAGTTTAAACTTTTAATAAAAAATTCTACTAGCGTTGTCATCACACAACAATATAT
Source organism: Allygus modestus (assembly GCA_963675035.1). NCBI lineage: Eukaryota > Metazoa > Arthropoda > Insecta > Hemiptera > Cicadellidae > Allygus > Allygus modestus. The sequence continues at coordinate 318,201,334 of OY776111.1, forward strand.
TCTAGATATGTATAAAACGGGATCGGCTTTTGTCAATCCCGAAATCCCGGGATTGAAATTTAGGTCCGGGATTGAGACCCCTAGTTAACACATTCGCTACCGCAATCATATGAATTTGTCATTCATTAGACCACCAACGCATATGTAAGTCGAATGGTCTCTTCCGACAGACTGACGTTGCATATATGTACTGGTCACATGAAGATGGACTGACACCACATATTTTTTTCAGTGTTCTCTTGTTACTAAGTAGCTATTTTCTCAGTAATAGTCTATTTTAAAACCCTAGCTCTACATATTACATGCCTACAGAGATCTCTGGCACATTTATGCGTCGCTTGTTCTGTACGTATGACAATTGGTGACATCATGTCACAGTTGACAGGACTGGTGTTTACATTGCCATATAACCTGCATCCCTGCCCAACTGTTGTTGTTCTATTGTTGTAATAACCTTTCAGTTACCACGTATATCGTGCCAGTTTATGTGTTCTTTAATGGAGCATGATGTTTTGTTGTACGGAACTTAGCCTACCTCAAAATTCATAAAATTTACAGTGAAGCTTTGAAGGCATATGGGGACAGGCCTGAGGATCGATGAAAATTACAAAAGACTTCTGCAAATCTACATGATAATACCTCTCCTACAACGCTCACATGCTGAGTAAAGTGAACCAAAGTTTTTGTGCTTCCCTATTAACATAATGATATTTTTTCAGGGATTCTCAACGCAGGGCTGGCAGATACCAAGCATCCCGTGTGAGACGGGTGTCACTCCCGCTCCCGCTCCTCCCAAGTCCAAGTCCAATGACAAGATTGTCAAAGCTCTCGGTGGTATCATGGATACATTTGATAATCTTCTGTAATTCACTTGTCACTTTTCTGTGATTGTAATTGTTATTTTACTTAATACGTATATTAAATATAGAAAATATGTCAGTTGTAAGAGTGAGATCAGAACTTTCAAATGTGCCTGAGATTCTTTGTTTAATACCTTTTTCAATGTGAAAGCTATATTAGGATAGTGTTCACTGTTTGGTGTGTACTACTATCATGTGTGCCGTGCCATGTCACTTTCGTGTGGTATTCCCCTTGTGCCAAGCCACTTACTGGCTCGCTTCAACAAACAGCTGGTCTGGAAGTAGGGTGACATCACCTTGCTCGTTTTTGCCCCCTGTCCGTGAGCATAAGGTCAGCATCTCCCTTCGCTCGCTCTCGTGTCCTAATATATTGATGCCTTGGATCATCCCAAATTCACCGAGAATCCTCAGATCCAAATGTGTAGCTTAGCACTAACAGTAATGGGGGGGGGGGGGCGGAGCCAGGCAATATAACCAGTAGGCAATTATAGCTACAGATATGTGATATAACGTAGTATTCTCGCGGCGCATTAGTTCCAAAATTAGTTAAATAGTTTTTCCATAGTACCTTATTATTTAGTTTTTATCATTATATTTTACGTAAATTGTTAGGGTGAATTGTTATTTGCCACAGACTAAATCAGTACATCAGCAGATGTAATAGTTTAGGTTAGGACCCCTCCAAGTGTATTTGTGTAAGTTTCAATAGTATTAAATGTTTAGGAACCTCATTAAAGCTGGCTATGGCAAGGGCAATTAATTTGGCAGATCAATTGGACCCTGGGTAACATACCCTTTTCCAACAATAGCCCAGCACACAACCCAAGTAGTAGTAACTTTGTGTTCTTTAATGATTTTTTGTTGTACGGAACTTAGCCTTTCTCAAAATTCATAAAATTTACAGTGAAGCTTTGAAGGCATATGGGGACAGGCCTGAGGATCGATGAAAATTACAAAAGACTTCTGCAAATCTACATGACAATACCTCTCCTACAACGCTCATATGCTGAGTAAAGTGAACCAAAGCTTTGTGCTTCCCTATTAACGTAATGATATTCCAGGGATTCTTAAATCCCTGGGTAACATACCCTTTTCCAACAATAGCCCAGCACACAACCCAAGTAGTAACTTCAAAGTAGCAAACATCATGACTAGGGACTGGTTTCATTTAGAGAGTCAAATCATTCCCTTCCTTTCAGATTAATAGACCAAAGTCACAATTACTTTATAGTAGTACTTGAAACTTTGATTTTTTGGCCGAGTATTTTAATACTCGAAGTTTTGAAAAATACTCAAAAGTTTGAGCGAGTATTTCCCGCCGATTTCCGGATGATCATTAACAATTGTGGCTGGCCAAATCGCGCAGGAACGGCCGCAAAAGACGATCGTATCATGTAATTTCGGCCTTAACACGTTCGCTACTGTCATGCAAAAAATATTCACTAAATATAGCCCAGCCGACTCATATGTGAGCCGGCCGGTTCCCTTAAGATAGCCCAGCGGCTCATATATGAGCCGGCCGAATCCCTCAGAATAGCCCGGCGGCTCATATATGAGCCGGTGTTACAACGCAACTAAATTGTCAATTGTGAGATAGGAACCGGTCTATTTTAGAGGCTTGATACTTTCGTAGCGTTATATAGGGAAACTGCTCCATATACTGTATGCTTGGTCTCTGGATTTCTTGATAAATGTGGTAAATACAGTGATGTAATGTTGGCACTTCTGAGTTACTCAGCTGTCTAGCAGCAGACTAGATTTTGCCATGTTTTCATAACCGGAAACTAACCTCAAATGTATAAACACGTGCTTTTAGTTGTAGATTGTTGAAGTGAAATGTGGCTCATTTATGTGCCGCCCCGTCTACTGTTGAAATAACAATATTCATAGTAAAAATTAAAGATATCATGTCAAAAATAGACCGGGCGGCTCATATATGAGCCACACTTAAAAAAAACGAAATTCAACAAAAATTTGTCATATTTGCCATCAGAATGATATATAAGGTAAATATAATGAAAACGAATAGATATAATAACATTTTTCACCCGGTCCGTGGGGTTGGTCACATTCATACCTATCTGGTCCACAGCAGAGGACTTTCTTCTAGCATAGCGGTCTGCCACAGTGACCAGGGTGGCTCATATATGAGCCGGGTGGTAGCGAATGTGTTAAATGGCGACGGAAAACACAATATCGGCCAAAAATGACAACTGGATCACGTAATAAAGGCCGAAAATGATTACGGTATACATAATATCGGCAAAAGTGGCGAACGGGCCACTTAATATCGGCCCTAACTAACTAACAATTTCGTCATCTAATATTGATTATAAGCAATGTCTTGACCTGGTGATATTGGCCAAATGACCCATGGTAAAGGCAACCGGACCGTGTTTTATCGGCCGGAAACGAATGTCAAACCATGTTTTGTTTGTCAATATGCTATCCAGTTTGATTATACTGGCCAAAACTTTGTATTACTACTCATGTAGTCTATTAGTTAGAAAGCATGTTTAGATTATCACATCTGGAGAGGTATCCAAATCCCATTACACTATTTGAAACTACCAACTGATGGCAAATACTCGCCCGAAAATACTCGAAACTCGAAAATAATTAGCACTGCTTGACTCGATTCAAAAACCCACTACTCGCACACCTCTACTTTATAGGTCATAAACGGTAGCAGAGATATCCTCAACACTCCCTCTCAGTAGTATAGGAGTTTCATCCATATGCTACTAAAGAGCATTAATAGTTCAGGGTGGTACGGGCTCCAAAGGTACGGCTCACATAGGACATGGAATACTTTACTATTTCTAATAGCTGACAGTACAAGTGAACTGAAACTGATGTTTGAGAGTAGGTGATAATCAAGATAACTTTCTTGTGGTTTATCCAGTGACCACTATTTTAAGAATTACCCTATAATGTGTAGGGGTAAAATTTCTCATAAACCTTTTGAAATGTTAAACAAAAATATTGCGCCAAGTATGAAATGAAACAAAATCGCCATGCTGTATAAATACTGGTCCGTGTATTTTGTTGTACCTAGCACAGTCTAATATAACTATAGGGTAGACAGTCATGAAACTCATATGTGAGTAAATGTGGTGGTGACTAAATAAAAAATCAACAAAATAACAAATCTAGCAATCCTGGCAGGTGGAAGCTAAAGCTAGTATAACACACTAGCGATCCTAGTGGTTGGTGGTGCACTGGCCTGATTCCGTGTACCTCCTTGGATATGTGAGTTTCTCGACTGTGTATTCTAAATTGTGCTATCATCTGACATTGAACAAGTAAACATAGCAGTGATTGTAGTTAGGCCGCCAAACTCTTGAAAGCTTGGGAGGCGTTCCACATCCGGGTGACAACTTGGTTAGCTGAGTTTCTACACTACAGTTAAATTATACTGTTGTACTTAGTATGAACTGGCCTTTTCCATGATAAGAATATGCTACTATCCAGGGGGCAAAAATTTAATAATCACCAAGGGGAATAGAGATTTTTGTAAATACCCACATAATACTACAATTAATTTACATGTTAAGTCAAATTGTGTATAATACAATAATAACAGGCTTTTTCTAAGCCTAGACAGACATGCTTGGTTATAAGTATCCTTAGTTATATATACTATAGATTCTCTTGTCAGGCCACTTGGGGACAGAACACTCTGCCGGACTACAAATGGCCAAATGAGACATATTCTGTAAATTGTATATGTAAAATTGTGTTCTATAATCACATATCAGAACAAAAAAGTATTTTTTGTCGTTAAAAAATCAACTATTAAAGATGGTCTCAACCATAAATTATTTTGGTTATTTACTTTTTGTATTGGCATGTCACATCGTGCCATTCACGAATATGAGATATAGAAGTAGACACATTGACACAATCATTGTTGTTTACGTTTTTCATACTACACACTTAAACCAACAAGGCACAATAATGATGAATTTGATGTTAAAATAACATAAAGTTAGTATTTTAAGACATTGTTAAGTTTGTAATTTAAAATAAATATAAAATAAGTCCAAAAGTAAATCACCTGTCAGCATAGAGTTTTGTTTATGCTACATTGCAACTAAAAACTCAACAAGCAAGTTGATTCATGTCGATTTCTGCTGTAAGTCTCCAGCTGTACCAGTAGCATAACTGACTTTTGTAAGATCAGCCAAGACAACCAAGGGAGAATAATCAGTACTATGTTTATTAATATAACATCAAGTAATATATATAATAGTGTCAAGAGGGAGTCTACTGTACTTATATGTCTTAACTAGGAGTACGCTCAAATATTCGCGTAATGGGATGACCGAACTCAGAAATGGTAAATGAAAGTTTCTACCGTTAACTTAAGTTCTAACCGAAATTGCATCACTAAATATGAAACGAGTTCGCACGCAGCACGCTGACGTGAGGGAAGTGAATTTCCACATAAAAACTTGTAAAACTCAAAATAAGTGTAAAAACATACATTTGTCCAATTTTTATTGAAATCTGAAAACATTGATTTTTTGGCTGTTCTGATACTCCTGGTTTCATTTACTTGCAAAGCTGGGAATACAATTTTGCGCATTATAAGGTTAGGAGAAGGTCCAGAGAGGCTTGAAAGTAGGCGTGAGGTTGCTGGGGGTAATAAAAGTACTCTAACAAAGGAATAACAGGCTTTTCTAGTGTAAAACCCCCATAAGACAACGTACTGTGTTTAGTTGATATACATTTTCTTTAATAACTCGGTAAACATTAGGCTAGAATGACGAGAGAGGGCTTAAAACTTTCGCCTCTCTAATTCCCATCTTTTTACATGCATTGATTTTACATCTGGGGCTTTTATGACACTTTTTGGGCCCAAAAACTCGAAATTTGAAAGATTAATCCCCAAAAAAGGGGAGTTTTCCGATTGTTTTGCCCAACAAACTTGTCCAACTGATTACAGAAAGGAACGTCTCTACCAAATTTGAAGTAAACGGATAAAAAATGTGACCGCTAGAGTGCAAACACATATATATATATATATATATATTGTTCAGGACTTATATATATATATGTTCTGGATTTATATAATGTGGTTTTAAAAATAATTAATTCCCAACTACTCAACAAGAGCCTGGTTCATCATATTTTTCCCCAACCAATTAAAATCATATGTTTTTATTTTAATTTGATTTTAAATACTTCTCTTTTCCTATACTTTTATTCTCACCTGATATCTTTTGTTTACATTTTCATTGTTACCTATTTTATAATAACAAACCCTCTTCTCACTTCAGACCAGCAAATAACCACTCCCAGTTTAGTTTTTGTTAACATTTCATCCTCTTCTCATTTTATTTCCCCTTTTTGTCAATTATCAACATGATAATTTATGTATTTCTATATCTCACTTCATGTTAATTGTTTTTTCCACGACACGCTGGTTAAAACCCCAAACTATGTATATGTACCTGTAATAAAGTGAGTGATATCATCTATAACCCTGGGCCCTTCAGATCTTCTAGACCTTCTAGATCCTCTAGAACTTCTGGAATGTCTAGATCTTCAAGACCTTCTCATCCCATCCCCTGACTCATTTGATCTCCACATGCCTCATCCAAAGTAGTGACTTAAAGGTCAGAACTTTCACCCAATTTGGTGAGTGGATAATTAATTAATATAAACTTCTTTTGAACATTTTATTTTCATTTTGTTTAATTATAAATATCCTAATATTGGTGATCAGTGTCTTAAGACAATTAGTACAAATTATGAACTACAATACATAACATTTTTCCCTTTTCTATGTCAATAACCAGCCTGTCAGTCCTTACTTATTTATTACTTTATGTAAAATAAATGTTTGTTATATGTTATAATTTGTCCATTACTATCGTTCATTTTTTGCTCTTCACATTGGTCCTTCGCCTATCTTTCTTATCTTTCCCAAAAACATCCAGCTCCAAACATTGGTCCATTAACGAACCGGATTCTGTTCATAGCGATTTGGACATATCGTTCTCTATTCGAAGTTAAATCATTATCCTAATACTAATTTTCTACCTTCTAATAATAGGCTATGTGTCTTAACCAGCTCTTGTAATACAACCCAAATATAGCAAGAGAATTTGTAACACAACTTTTTTGCAACCACTAACCATTTGCTACTTTGTGTTTACCTAACTGATTTCTAGAAATGGCACCCCCAAAGAACACTGACTTTAAAATCGAAACTTATGAGCGGTTAACTGCAGTAACCAAAACACGACTTAACTTCATTAAAGGTTCAGTAGACGGTATCATCTCCCAAGAAGATCCTCTAACAAATGTTCAGACAAAAATGTTAAATGCTTACTTGTCCGAAACCAAGCGGAAAACTGAAGATTTTGAAACAAACTTTCAGCGTATTCTTGCAATAGGTGGTAACACGTTGGACATTGACAAACTAATGACAGATCAAAATGACATAAATGAATTATTTATTTATATTTCTTGTAATATTGAATCATTATGTCCGGTACCAGAACAGTCTGTTAATCCAAATAACAGTGTCGATGAAGCGTCAAGTGCTTCTGCGCACTCACAAGTACGTTTGCCAAAAATTGATCTCCCTAAGTTCTCAGGCGATCTAAGTACATGGACGTCATTTATCAATCTTTTCGACACCACTATTCATAACAATAGCTCTTTATCTGATGTTATGCGCTTTCAGTACCTCCTCAGTGCTCTGGACAAGGAACCATTATCTTTGATTCACAGTCTCAGTATCACTCCACAGAATTATGCGATAGCTTACAACTTGTTACGAGACAGGTATCATAACAACCGTAGGCTTCAAATACTACACTTGAACAATTTGCTTGACTTACCTCAACTAACATCTTCACACATTCAGGGTGTTCGCAAGTTTATAAATATATTCAATGAAAATGTTCAAGCACTAAATGCTCTTGACTGTGAAATTCAAGATTCAAATGCCCTTCTTGTTGCAGTATTATTGCGTAAAATGGACGTAGACCTCAGAAGAAAACTAGAAGCATTTCGCGCATCTTCCTCGTCTACTAAGCATTCTCTACCCTCAGTAAAAGAAATACTGGATTTCCTTAATACCGAATGTACGCAACTCGAGGACGCGACTTTGTCACAAAATATGCAATCCCTGGAAATTAACGTTTCTAACTCTCGTCCAAGACCCACAGTTAACAACAAAACTCGTAACCATATCAGCATGATGGCTACTCAAGTAACACCTCAATCAAATGTTCATACAAACATTCCTGTAACGTGTTTTGCATGCAATCAGTCATCTCATAAAATATACTCGTGTTCTGTTTTCAAAGCTATGTCTCCTCATGAAAGATATCAGCTTGTTAAGAAATGTCATCAATGTGTATCATGCTTAGGTACACATGACACCAAATCATGTAAATCACAATTTAGTTGCAAATCCTGTAACAGTAGACGTCATCATTCGTTGCTACACTTTAACAGTGATACTAACAATGTGACTAGTTCCATAACTGTAACAAACTCTAATGCTAAACCATTAAACAAACAAATAAAATCTGACTCTATGGTTAAACCTGAAACATCTGTAACACTCACATCTCAGAACAACTTAGAAGTTTCATCCAGTAACACCACCGTAGTATTAGGCACTTTATTGGTACAAATTAGTGCACCAGGTGGAAACTCGCATGTATTTCGTGCTCTCCTGGATTCTGGGAGTATGTGTAACTTAATGACCGAACATGCAGCTAATCTTTTACACATTCCACGACATAAATCTAGTATCCAACTTTGTGGAATTGATCACCACATGACAGACAATAAAGGACAGATTTTTGTTAACATTAAAACTCTGAATGGTCGAACAATAGCCGCTGATCAACCTACTTTAATCCTCGATAGATTAACTGTTGATCTTCCTCGCATGCCTCTTTCTCCAGAAGTACTGAAAAGAACTCACTCTTTTATCCTAGCTGATCCCACTTTCCATGTTCCTAATCGCATCGATGTCATACTCGGAGGTGCACTCTTCCCCCAATTGTTTACAACAGAACGATTTTCACTTGGCCATAATATGCCATATGCTGTAGGAACACACTTTGGTTATGTAATAATGGGTACCGCTCCTTGTCTGCCTTCTAATCCTTCTATATCCAATGTCATACCAAGTTCAACTCTCAATGTTTGTTTACACTCCATTAGTAATTCTGATTTGCATTCATCAATTCAACGTTTTTGGTCCCAAGAAGAACCTCCTGTTTCTTCCATTAAAACTCAAGAAGAAATCCAGTGTGACAAACACTTTATGGAAAATCACACTCGTGATGCCAACGGACGATATGTAGTTCGTCTACCCTTCAAAGATTCAAACTCTGTCTTAGGTGAATCAAAAACCCCTGCTGAATTGCGTCTCTTTGCCATGGAACGCAAGTTCTCTTCTAATCCTCATTTTTCAGAACTTTATCATGATTTCATGGATGAGTATTTATCATTAGGCCACATGTCCGAATGTAATGACATTGACCTATCTCAACCACACTTCTTTCTTCCACATCATGGAGTACTTAAAGAGAGTAGTAGTACGACTAAACTTCGCACTGTCTTTGATGCAAGTTGTAAAACCAGTTCTGGACTCTCGCTTAATGAAATCCTTTTAACGGGACCCAAACTGCTAAACAATATATGTGATCTACTTTTACAATTTCGTCGACACAATGTTGTATTCTGCTGTGATATTAAGCAAATGTACCGTCAAATTTCGGTTCATCCCGATGATAGAACTTTTCAATTGATTTTGTGGCGATCACATCCAAACCAATCCCCATCTATTTTCCAACTCAGTACTGTAACATATGGAATTAACAGCTCTCCATATTTAGCTATCAGAACGTTGCACCAACTAGCTGATGACCATGGCGATGAATTTCCACATGCAGCTCATCTCTTGCGTAATCACACTTATGTGGATGATATTATCTCTGGAGCGGACACTGAAAACGAAGCTCTGACCCTTCAGTCCCAACTTATTTCTTTGTTAAATCAAGGTTGTTTTGAGCTTAGAAAATGGGTTTCGAACTCACCTAAACTTTTAAGTAACTTACCCGATTCACATCTTGAAACACCAAAGTTCTTGCAAAACTCAGAAACGCCACAATTTTCAGTATTAGGGCTTAAGTGGTCTCCAGTCACCGACGCCTTCTCATATGATTTCCTAACACTTACTTCACACAAAACTCCTACCAAGCGCTCTGTACTCAGTACTATAGCACAGATTTATGATCCCTGTGGATTTCTTGTCCCTTTTATAATGCTGGCCAAATGCTTTATGCAACTGATCTGGACAAAAGGACTGTCATGGGATTCACCACTTCCATCAGATCTTCAGATGCAATGGTGCTCATTCACTGATAATATTAAGTTGTTATCTAATATTACAATACCTCGATCATTAAACTTATGTTCAACATGTAAAATTGAACTACATGGGTTCTGTGATGCATCCGAAGTCGGATATGCTGCTGTTACTTATCTAAGATGTGAACTAAACCAATCCGTATCGATAAAACTACTAATGGCAAAGAGTCGTGTCGCACCTTTGAAACGAGTCACGATACCTCGCCTTGAATTATGCGCTGCACATTTATTGGCTCAATTAGTGTCTCATATCAAATCCTTATTTCCTGATAAAATGACATCTAATAATATACATTTATGGTCTGACTCAACTGTAGCTCTCACATGGTTGCAAACCCCTCCATACAGGTTGAAAACCTATGTAGCTAACCGTGTTTCACAAACCCAAGAATTGGTACCTACTGAGTCATGGAGACATATCTCTTCCGGAAATAATCCTGCAGATTGTGCCTCCAGAGGCCTACTCATGTCTCATTTAATTGATCACAAACTTTGGTGGAATGGCCCATCCTGGCTATCGCTCCCATCAAATGATTGGCCAACATCTAAGTTTACATCTGTGACATTAGATTCGACCCACGAACTTAAACCAAACTCATTAACCATACTATCAACTACTTCACAAGAAGAATGGTCATTTCTATCCAAGTTTTCATCCTGGATAACATTGACTCGAATTATGGCTTATGTATTGCGCTTCATTCGCAATTGCTGCAGTTCACAACATCAAAATGGATATCTCAAAACTGAAGAACTAAACGAAGCTCAAGTCAAAAGATTTGCCCTTGTGCAACAGACGTCATTCTCCAAAGAACTCAAGTCAAGACTTCGACGAATACATTTGTGCATCCAGTCATCATTCTAATGCATAATCTTTGTCCACTACCTAATACTTAATGTTGTTGAAGTGTGGACACTTCAAGGTCGGCGGTATGTTCAGGACTTATATGTATATGTTCTGGATTTATATAATGTGGTTTTAAAAATAATTAATTCCCAACTACTCAACAAGAGCCTGGTTCATCATATTTTTACCCAACCAATTAAAATCATATGTTTTTATTTTAATTTGATTTTAAATACTTCTCTTTTCCTATACTTTTATTCTCACCTGATATCTTTTGTTTACATTTTCATTGTTACCTATTTTATAATAACAAACCCTCTTCTCACTTCAGACCAGCAAATAACCACTCCCAGTTTAGTTTTTGTTAACATTTCATCCTCTTCTCATTTTATTTCCCCTTTTTGTCAATTATCAACATGATAATTTATGTATTTCTATATCTCACTTCATGTTAATTGTTTTTTCCACGACACGCTGGTTAAAACCCCAAACTATGTATATGTACCTGTAATAAAGTGAGTGATATCATCTATAACCCTGGGCCCTTCAAATCTTCTAGACCTTCTAGATCCTCTAGAACTTCTGGAACGTCTAGAACGTCTAGATCTTCAAGACCTTCTCATCCCATCTCCTGACTCATTTGATCTCCACATGCCTCATCCAAAGTAGTGACTTAAAGGTCAGAACTTTCACCCAATTTGGTGAGTGGATAATTAATTAATATAAACTTCTTTTGAACATTTTATTTTCATTTTGTTTAATTATAAATATCCTAATATTGGTGATCAGTGTCTTAAGACAATTAGTACAAATTATGAACTACAATACATAACATGTTTCCCTTTTCTATGTCAATAACCAGCCTGTCAGTCCTTACTTATTTATTACTTTATGTAAAATAAATGTTTGTTATATGTTATAATTTGTCCATTACTATCGTTCATACTTCAACTAGTTGTGGTATATTGATATTAGCACAAAAAACAAGTTTTTTGTTGATAGTCCCCGTAGCAGCAAACCTGCATACTCGGCCCCCATGTTATTCATATGGAGAATAAGTAAAGTTGTATATCTCCCTTAATTATGAACCTACATTAAGAGGAACTTGGTATGTAGCTTCACCTGGTTTAGTTGTATTGATAATTGCAAAAAAAAACACATTACTTATCTTCCTCGTTGCAGCAAACCTGCGTCCTCAACCCTAATGTTATTCTTATGGAGAATAAATAAAATGCTATATATCACTTATTTATGGATGTATTTTTGAGAAACTTGGTAAATAGCTCTATGTAGTAGTGAGTCTCATATATATGCATTGGAAATTCGCTGAGTAAGCAGGTTTGCTGCGACGGGGTATTGTTAATTTTAGGTCATAGGATAAATCGTTCTTAATTATATTAAATTATATTATATTAGAGGTGCAAATTCTTCAAAAAAAATAACAGTAAGTTGCCTATGCAGTGAAGTACATTAGAAATTAGTTGAGTACGCAGGTTTGCTATGACAGGGGATTTAATATCATTAACTGACAAAATAACACAGCTGGCAAAAGTAAATACAAAATAAATGGCTGCTGGAATCTAGCGGGATAAACTATTAACTCGCTCACATTACTCACTTCATAGCAGAGCATTACCTTTATTTGTAAGAACTTGTATTAGTTTGTTTAATATAACAATTTTTAAAACCCTTGATAAATTGAATTACATCATGTTAAACAGAGAGTAATTTATTTATTTAATCATAAGGCATATGAATAAAACCATTTTTAGTAATTTTATGTAATTACAAAACAATATTGCATTAGTATCTCGTACTATAAAACCAGTAATTTTTATGCAATGCTTTACCTTATGGAAATGTTACAACTTTTAAATTTTAATTAACAAAAAACTATTCAACGAATGTGTTCCATTTTTGAACGGGAAGCGCGATGTGTACTGGAAAACATTTGTGAAGAATCTAAAAAATATTTCTGCAGCCGTTTTCACGTTATTGCATTCCGAACACACACGACCACACACTGACGGACACCGAATCATTGTCTCTGCTAATACATAGATTCCTTCACTTCGTTCCGTCATCAATAAAGAGAGAAAGGAAAATAAACTTTGACAAAAGATATTTTATTTTTTATTACAAAAGTTAATGTATAAAAGAGATGTAATTTATGGTCACTGATATCCCCTGAAGTGGCGATAAGCATGATAAGCATCCAGGCCATACAAGACCGTGAGTACAAACCCCAGCATCTGGAAAAATCTGTAGTTGTATTCAACGAAATATTTTCAGTGCAATAGTAGAAACAGTAATTGTCTCAGCTCATTGGGGGCTCTGCTTCGTTAATTCTCAAAAAGTGTCCAAGGTACAAGATTGACAGAAAAATTAATTTTAAGATTTTAACTATACTGAATGAAATAAATTATTTAAAATCTTTATAGGACCGCTGATATACAAGGTGTACATAAAGTCCCGCACGGGTTTAATATTTTTTGAATGATAAGAGATAAATCAATAAGATTTGGTATATCAACACTACACCTAAAAATCTACTTTTTGAAGGAACTATCAGTTTTCTGTCATATCATGGGGACGTCCCGCAAGGAGTCAGAAGGAAATTTTAAATAGGAGCATAGGTCAATATGCACATCACTTTAAAGGGCTTATCTAGCAGAGTTTAATGCCGCAAACCGCACTAAAAAAGGTTGATCCAGTAAAAAATGGCGGCTGTTCAAAGGTTTTATTAAAAAAAGATAAGATCTTTCTAATTGTTACTGTTACCAGTTTTTCCCCATTATCAATAGATTAGGACCAAATTTGTAACCCTTGAGGATAACTAACGTCATAATTCACTTCTGTATTGACAGGCATAATGTAGTATTTAGCTGCAGTATTCATTTAGTTGCAGTTTTGCTTTAATGGGGTTGTGGCTAATACTAATACTAATAAAATGTAACCAAGTAAAACCTTTGAACAGCCGCCAATTTTTACTGGATCAACCTTTTTTAGTGCGGTTTGCGGCATTAAACTGCTAGATAAGCCCTTTAAAGTGATGTGCATATTGACCTATGCTCCTATTTAAAATTTCCTTCTGACTCCTTGCGGGACGTCCCCATGATATGACAGAAAACTGATAGTTCCTTCAAAAAGGAGATTTTTAGGTGTAGTGTTGATGTACCAAATCTTATTGATTTATCTCTTATCATTCAAAAAATATTAAACCCGTGCGGGACTTTATGTACACCTTGTATAATGTCTCACCATCATAATGGATGCCAAATTTTAAGCGTTGCAGTTTCTATGTAAATGCGATACAAATTTCAAACCTGAAAATAAATTCATGAATTTAATTTAAGATGTTTTATTTTTAGGGATAAAACCGACATTATTAACCCCAAAACTATTATATGAACAGTGGCTTAAAGCCACCTAACTTATATAGTTTAATTCATAATAAATGTATCTCTACAGCAGCATTGCAAAATATCAAACCCATGAAAAATATGGTAGGGAGTCGGTTTTCCAAACAAATTGGGACCAAGGGTAGTTTGGATATCCAAATTGTTCTGACAGACAAACAATAAAAGTTGAATCCCACAATAATGCTAAGAATATCAATACAATGTAAGTAGACCTATATATAATATCTGTACTAAATATAGTACTGCAAGTAATTTATACTGCAGTAATATACCTTACTAGGGTAATAGGGTTTATATCCAGTAAGAAAAAATACCTCATTTACATTGTAATATAATAGATATTTATGAACCTAGGGTATTAAAAGCGTCATTACAGTGTCAGGGCGATGCATGAAAGCACGAGTGTGTTAAACGCCTGAAGGCGTTATGGCTTTTACTACTCGAGGTGCATAAATATTTTATCGCTTCCCACCCCACAAAATAGGGAACTTAAATATTTAAAAAATAGTAGTTTATAATAGCGGAAAAATAAATTGCAGTTGAGGGCGTGGTTTGCCAGGCTATTAACCAATTTCAGCCAATAGTAGACGTGCTGCATTGCCAAAACACCACACCAGCTGATGGGGATAACATTTGTATGATGTATTTCTGTGGCAAAATGGCAACGTGACAGCGTACAACCATGCTATTGGCTACAGCCCAGCTGTCAATTTAATTGTCCGCTATGATAGGAACTGGCACTGCAGGTTAAGGTTATATCAGTATCAAAACAAACAATGATTGTATGTTGTGAAAACTCTGAGTGTTGTCAACGGAACAGCTGATTGAGTTCTGCGGGGAGGGTAATCGTAACGCTATGTGTCATTACATCCCTGGTCTGCAATAAAGCTCATTACTTACCTCTCAAGATAGGGACATTTAACATGTGGTGGGTGATAAATAAAATTACAACTGAAAAATATTGCAAATTATAACTGACCAATATTAATATTTTTATTCGGAGAATTTTTATTTATGCTGTAAGGCCGCCTTCACACTAGGTCGCTGCAACCGGGTGGCAGGCACTTGACTTGTAGAAGTCGCAGTCACGCCTGTCCCCTCACATGGTGGCTGCGACCAAGTTGTGAGGATGCGCGCGCAGCTTGTTTTGGTCTTCTGCCTCCTGTATCTGCCATTCGCTATGGCAGTCTCGCTAAACTATCTTTTTACTTTCTCCCCTTGTACAGTATATATGGAGAAGGTATTGCTTTCGTCAAAATTTTTGAATTTGAGTTGTTAGTGGAAATATTCGTTTTGGTGCTCCCTGAACCCAAAAAAGTGATTTTTACGTGATGTCTGTGTGTCTGTCTGTCTGTCTGTCTGCCTGTATGGATTGTGTACAGAGCTAGAGCCCTAACCAATGGTCCGATTTTTATGAAATTTACTATGTAGGTACTAATCCACGTTATCTCCAGGCGTTTTTCATTTTTTGGAATTTTTTATTTTTAAGGATAATTATCCCCCAAAAACCGCCAAAAAACATGAAAAATCAAGATTTCTCAAAAACGGCTCTAACAATTTTGGTTAACTTCAATTGTTTGTAGAACTTTAGTTTTCCAACAAAATGACACCATCCGCATTTCTGTAAAAATTCGGGTTCAGAAATTACAGGACCTGAAACATCATAAATTCAGATTTTTGATTTTTTATAAAAAAACATATATCAAAAAATATTACTATTCACCATTAAAAATAGCTCAAAAAACTAAATAATTTAGTATTTTGAATTACTATTCTACGATTACTGGTTGCGGAGAAAATTGAAATTTTCATTTAGCGGTAAACGCAGTACGTTGTCCAATGTTATTCTTTTGGGGAATACAAAAATTAGTATTTCTCTCTTATTTATTGATCAATTTCGTTCAAACTTGATATGCTTTTCAAGTTAGCATTGACGAACAGAGGAAATTCGAAATATGTTGCCCCTTAATAACCCTGAGGGGGGAATAGGGGGCATTTCCCCTCTTAAAACCACGTGTGTAGCAATGGATTCTGTAGTGCCTCTTAAACAGGGATTTGGGTGGATATTTTTTTAAACAATATTTTCTGTACATTCGACCGTGCTTTGTATTCTATATTTAATAAATAAAAAAAAATTTATTCATAAAAGTTGGGCGAAAAGGGAGAAAGTATGTGTCAGTTTCCTGATACCGTTTATTAATTAATTCGTCAAGATGGGTTCAAGTGATTAGGATGAGGACCTCCTGCTTGTGCTTTTGCTATGCAAAAGAAGGCGGGCAAGAAAACAAAGAATGGACCCACAGTTAAATTTCAAAAAATGTATGAATTTTATGAAATTATTTATTATAATGAATTATTATTTATAAATAATTATATTATAATGATATTATATGGTAATAATATAATATATAAACTGGGTGTATACAAACTGGTTACATACTTTCTTGTTTGTATGCACCCTGTAATTATAAATATATTATAACATAATATAATTTATTATTTTTTTATTTATTTGAATGATTTATCTATACATTTATTTAAATTTGTGGTGTGAAGTACAATTACATTTAAAAAAACACAATAAATTATAAATGCTAAACAACACAGACAAAACAAGATAGGTTTACAACAGCGGGATCAGCGAAACGAGTCAACAGCAGGCAAATGGCAGGCATATAGGAAGGAGGCAGGCAGACGACCAAAACAAGCCGCGCGCGCATCCCAAAAACTTGGTCGCAGTCACCGAATGTGAAGGGCTCCATATGTTTCAATGCCCCGCTAGCGGGTTGAGTCGCTAAGAAGCAGGGTCGCTGCCACCGCCCGTCGTCGCATTTCCGTGGCCACTGAGTCGCTGCGACCCACTAGTGTGAAGGGCTCCATAAGGCTAAATGCAATTTCTACGGGTCAAGTGGCCGACGGGTGGCTGCGACCCGGTCGCAGTGACCTAGTGTGAAGGCGCTCTAACATCACTGCTAGCCAGTAAGATTCTGAATCAATTTTATGGTCAGTTAATTGATGTATTGGATCATTTACGTTTGATTAATCAACGCTCTACTGTACTTCGGGAAAATACAAATTTTCAAAAATTAAATAGGTTTGAATTTGTTTTAGGATTTAAAATGCTCATAGAGTTAATTTTAGATCATAGAAAGTAGATATCATATACCAAATAAATATTAGTTTCCATGTACTATCTCAGTGTATGAAAACAATTTAATCCCATGAAAACCAAATGGTGATTAGCATGAATGAATTTTTGTATAAGCCATTAATTGGAGTTTATTTTAAGGGATAACAATTGCTATAATCAACCTATATTTTCATGGCTGCAGGTCACCTGTAGCTAGTAAAACATATTTCTTAAGGAGATTTACCTTTTGTGTGAGCACATCATACATACATTTAAAAAAATACAAAAAACCTACAGAAACCTAAATTATTTTATTTTTTAGGGATTTATTTGATTTAAACTTGACAGATGACTGTCAAGTTTTTTGGTGCATGCCAAGTATTATTCTCCCAATCACTATGTTAGATTGACGAAAGAAAACATAAATTACGATGAAATCTAAACATTTTTTCGAGGTTTATACAATAGCGCTACCTTAGAGGGAAGGAAACAAGAAATGGCAAAAAGTCATAGGAACAAAATTATTTATAATCTCAAATGTGTGGCACCTAGTGTTGTACGCTTCTTAATACCACCATCCATTCAGCCGCCATAGCCAAAATATGGAGACATTATTTTTTAGTAGGTAAACATTTTCCTTTACTAATTTGTTTAGAGGTATCAACATTCATACCATTTAACCATTTTTTGGTACATTTGACCAAGTTTAGTGCATTAAAAAGTGCTTAGTGTTTGGAGAACTCAAAGAAGATGTTTTACTATAATCAATGATTGTAAAAATAACTTTTTTTCAATTGATTAGAAATTTTAAGTTTATACCTTAAAAAACTGTAAAGACTAGTTTCTCATCTACAAACATACTCACATAAGACACCATCATAGTAGGGTAAGCAGAAGAGCTTATGGTAATCAAGGACCAAGGATAGACGTAAATCTTCACGAAGTAAATCATGTAGATTGAGCTACTGAGCAGAGACAAGGTTGCGATCACACTAAATATCAGCTCCTGCACATTGTTTTATGTTACTTACTTAAAGAGAACACAATTATTCAAATATCAAATATCAGATTCAAATGTTCAAATATCAAATAAATATAATATCTTCCAAAATAGTCGGTTGGTTGCCTAGATTTACCTTGTTGATCTTTGCCAGTTCCTATACATTTGGCAGCCTAAGTAAATACCATAATGCAAAACTTGCCTACAGTCTGTATACGGTAGGGTGGCGCACGGACCCGCCAGCTACCTGAGTCGGTCCCTTCCTCCGCCCGGCACTCGCGGCTGTTTCCTTAATGAGTCACCAACTAGCCCCTCTAATAGAATTATTAACTTTTTTTACTTTCTCATAATATCTCAATTTTAATAGAATATTTGTAAAGTACTAAAAAAACTAAGAAGAGTGATATAAAACACGATGTGCTTTGATTATAAATAACGAAATGGTCGAAAGTTATTTTTTAGCCGGAATACTGTATGATTTGTTAAATGTTTTATATTTCTCATAATACCCTAATCTTGATACAATATTATTTTAAGAGTACTTTGAAATAAGGTAGAATAATTTAAAACGATGTTATCGCATACTATTTAATCAGCCAAAATATCATTAAATAGGCAACACTAAATACTTTACAGTTTATTTGATTAATAAATCAACATGATTTTATATTACTCCCAGTAATCTTCTTCAAGCCAAAGTATATAGTGTCCAGAATTTGAGCATTTTCCATTTATCTGCCATGTTCTTGCCGTGTGACTCTGAAATAAAACAAAATCGCGCTAAAACCAATCTACAATATTTTAAGATTGCAGTTAATTCTTTACCATTCGTTATATTTTATTACTAGTTCTTATGACATTAAAATGTTTTAAAGCATACACTGAAATGTTACAGTACCCGCTATTTATCAATCATCACAACCTTATTGTCATGAATAATAAAGAAGTAGTAATATCTTATTACTCTACGTATATTTGAAAAAATCGTTTAAAGTTTCTGTAAATTTTGATTGGAAATTCGCTGAGTTCGCAGGTTTGCTGCGACGGGGGTATTTATAAGTTAAACATAGTAACTCAAGATAATATGACAACTGGTATCTAACTCTAAAGAAAAAAAAACTAACCAAAACTACAATAAAACTTGGTCTTATTAATGACCTATCCTGAGGTAACAAATAAAATTTCAACTGTCATAAGACATCATTACAATCTAAAAATTCTTTCATGGAATAAAAGGCCTTTTCAATTAGGAAAGTTTTAATTTTTTGAATCATTGAGTTAAGAGGGAGATCAAGAACTCTCTTAGGTATTTTGTTAAGTAATTTTACTGCGCTGTATTGTGGAGAACTTTCAAAAAGTGTCAGTCTGTGTGCAGGTATTTGAAATCTGTCTTTATGTCTAGTATTATGATGGTGTTTTAATAAATTTTCTAGGTAAATAGATTTATTTTTTTTATTTTACCTGATTACTCTAAAGGTGACACTCCCAGATCGTCATCGTCATCGCTGGTATCCCAGTCACTGTCATCCGATTCACCAGGGGCCAGATTAATGACTAGTTCTTGGACACTGACGTCATCAAGTCCTTCGTTTGTCCAGTCTGTCTCGACTTCTTTCTTGACGTGTTCAACGCATTTGCGCCAATCTTCTGAGGTGAAGGAGTTTACAGCTTCCATAAACAAATCCTGAACATCGTTCAATTTAAATGTAGTATTCCTTGCTGCTACATACCGCTTCAAAGTTGACCAAACCAGCTCAATTGGATTGTAGTTACAGTGGTACGGTGGCAGTCTGATTACTTTAAACCCACGCTTAGAGGCTTCTTTATCTATTACGTAAGATTTTCTTTGTTCCTTATGCAGCTTTACAAGACTGTATAGTTCTGGCTTCCGCATGTCTGGTGAATATGCAATGCCGCGAGTTTTCAGCCATTCCTCCATTTCACACTTTCGTGAGCCAGATGTTGGCGCTTTGTTGGCTACTTGAGAGTGGTAAGGTGCGTTGTCCATTACTATTGTCGAACCAGCTGGAATAGACTTCAGGAGAACCTCATAAAACCAACCCTCAAAGACTTCGGAATTAATTTCCTCGTGATATTCGACAGTTTTTTTTTTACTGGAATATCAGAGGTGGCGACTTGATCCAGCCGTTAAAGCCTCCTGCATGGCAAATTATTAAACGTTTTCCTTTTCCTAAAGGGGCATTTACAGAACACTTTACACTGTCATTTGTCCATCCTGAGTCTTTCGAAGTGTTGGCGTTGATCCACGTTTCATCCAGAAAAATAACTTTTTTATAGTCAATTTCCCGAATTTTTCGCAAATATCGGCACCTAGCAAGAGCAACTGAGGGTTCCTCCATGAGAACTTTTCTATTGTCTAACTTTTTCCATTTAAATCCGATAGTTTTCAAAATTTTTGCCAGTGTTCGTATACAACCATCAAACAAACCCGCTGTTCGTAAACTTACTTTTAACTTTCGGAGGGTAGGGACTTCTCGGCGTCTGTAGTAGCTAAAAACGTGGTTTCTAATTGCAGTTTTCTCAAAATCGTCTAGCTGTGTAACTATTGACTTGTATGGTTTTCTTCTTCTTGGGGTAGTAAGCTTAGTCTAGGAGTATTTTGCCTGGATTCATTACTTACAGCTGATTCAGGTATTGGTGATTGATCCGTTTCTTCAAAACTTTGAGGGTTGACACTAGAGTTTCCTTCATTTTCCACTGCTTGTTTTAGTTGCGACTTGATCCGCACCAATGTTCTTCGTGAAATGTTACATGCGGCGACCACTCTTTCAGATACTTTTTCACATCTAATAATGGACCTTTGTTGTCACGTTCCCGCTCAAAGTAATGTAACACCGATGCAATTAAATTTCTGGCTTGAGAGTTATAAGTAAACCCACGTTTTTCACTTGATGACGGCATAATCGTGCACAAAAAATTAAAACATTCACAAAACAAAAAAATATCACTTGGAAAAAAATTTAAACTATTTTAAACACTTAAAAAAATAATAAATAAACCAACTATGCGTAATGTATTCGTTACAAGTTATCCCGGGAAGTATCCACATCCAACTGAAAACTACCCTGGCACCCTGGACAACCATTACTGCTAAGAGTGGTGAATCACCAACCCCTTCGCGGAAAAATATTAGCGCACATATTAGACTACGGTTAGTCATCAACAAGTTCAATGTCCTAACCAGCCTTGTTGTCCCATGTCCCATATCTGCACACTGCACGACTATGGGAGAAGGCAAGAGTACCGTACCTTATTTCCATAGGCGTAATTCGGGGGTGGCATGGGGGGCCCCCCAATAATTTGGAAAACATATTATTATAATATATATGAAAAGACACAATAATCACGATCATGACTATGTTTGCCCCCCCCAATCAAAATACTGAAGTTACGATTATGCTTATTTCAAAGTACTCTTAAAATAATATTGTATCATGATAACGTTGTATGAGAAATATAAAACATTTAACAAATCATACAGTATTCCGGCTAAAAAATAACTTTCGACCATTTCGTTATTTATAATCAAAGCACATCGTGTTTTATACCACTCTTCTTAGTTTTTTTAGTACTTTACAAATATTCTATTAAAATTGAGATATTATGAGAAAGTAAAAAAAGTTAATAATTCTATTAGAGGGGCTAGTTGGTGACTCATTAAGGAAACAGCCGCGAGTGCCGGGCGGAGGAAGGGACCGACTCAGGTAGCTGGCGGGTCCGTGCGCCACCCTACCGTATACAGACTGTAGTAGTACCCTGGGTTCATGACTAATACAGCCAAAAAGCGGCACTTCGTGATTGAGGTATGGCACTTTTGGTCTTAGTTGATGCCAAAAGGTAACTTTTCAGATAGGGATCCACTTGAAAATCTGTGCAGGATACCAAAATGGTGTCCATTAAAGATGTCTGCCATTGAAATTATAAAATATGTCATAACTTGATTAATAGATATCCGATTTCAGTGAGGTTGGTTTTGTTTAAAGGCCTTTTCAAACCGAGAACTTTTTTGTATTTAGACTTTTCACGACAAAATAGTGGTTTTCCAGATATTTAAAGATAATTTATTAATTGGCCAAATTTGCAAAATATAACATATATATTTCTAAATATTAGTTGCAGGAAATCTGCAAACTCAGCGCATTTCAAATGGTGCCTCACTACGCCATGAATATGTTTTACCAATTTTCATGCACGCAAAATCATAAACAAACCAAATATTACATTTGATGTATTCTCCATAAGAAAAACATTAGGACTGAGTACGTAGGTTGGTAGGTTTGCTGTATCATGGACCACAAAAATCGGGGTTTTATGCAAATGTCAATGTATCACTACAGTGGAGTCTCACAAACTCGACTTAATGTGGACTAAGACCCTGTCGAGTTTGTGGAATGTCGAGCTATCCAGAATTACATTGGGAGGGGAGGAAAACATATTATTTAGCTGTAAATTGTATACTGTATTAGATTTTACTTAAACACATTATAGTATAAATGTATAATGATACTGTATTACAAACTTAAGAAAAATATAAACATTAGATAAATACTTAAAAATTGAGAATTAATAACTAATTGTCCTCGTTTCCAAAATATATAGTCTTGTAATACATGTACTGTATAGTAAATGAGGTGTCGAGTTTCCCAGAGTGTCGAGTTTGTGAGAGTCTACTGTACCAAAATACAGATGAAGATGAACACCAAGTTTTCCCAATATATGTTCATAAACAGACGAGATATCACATGTTCTTATTCTTGGTTGGTTATTTGGCATTCTCATCTTCTTTAAAACTATATTAAGTAAAACAATTTTATATTTAAACCTACAGTGGCGGATCCAGCCAGGGGGCGCGGGGGGCGCGCGCCCCCCCCCCCCTTGGACTCAGAAAATGTGTAATTAATGGTAATAGTATTGACTATGTATCTTTACTAGACTAAAAACCTTATGGGCCCGTCTGATAACAAAAGAGGCGGGATTCTCCACGTAGTTCTAATAGAGGCGGATCTAGGAATTTGTTGGGGGGGGGGCGCACTTGAGATTTTTTTCTCACTAAACGATAACGTCCAGCAGCAATGGGAGGCAGTTGTTAGTACTCGCTAAATTCAATTCAATCATGATGCTAATAAATAAAACACTACATTGTAACACTTATTTCGCAATGAAATGTGTAATATTGATGTATTCTACTGGTACAATAAACAGTAGGTACATAAATATACTCATTTTATACAACTACTACCTCAATAAACAAAAGATTTATACCGATGTATTTACTTTCACGCACTACTAAAGGCTAAACCATAGACTAACTACAGTATTAAAAGGAGTCAGATTAAAAGTGCTACGCAAAGGCCCATAAGGTGCAATGTCTATACTGTAGTTAGTCTATGGCTAAACCAACGCACACAAAATGGCTAAGGTAGAACGCAAAGGTTTCAGAAAAGAAGAAGATTGAGGAAGACTGCAGGATCGGTGCTGCGGTGTGTGCCACTAGGGCAGCCAAAGGCAATAGTCTGGTGCTGAGGTGCGCTACCTTAGGAATGCTCGGCTCAAGCCCCTAGGCCGGTGCTGCGGTGTGTTCCCCTAGGGCAGCCAAAGGCAATAGTCTGGTGCTAAGGTGCGTTACCTTAGGAATGCTCGGCCCAAGCCCCTAGGCCGGTGCTGCGGTGTGTGCACCTAGGGCAACCAAAGGCAATAGTCTGGTGCTGTGGTGCGTTACCCTAGGAATGCTCGGCCCAAGCCCCTAGGCTGGTGCTGCGGTGTGTTCCCCTAGGGCAGCCAAAGGCAATAGTCTGGTGCTGAGGTGCATTACCTTAGGAATGCTCGGCCCAAGCCCCTAGGCCGGTGCTGCGGTGTGTGCCTTTAGGGCAACCAAAGGCAATAGTCTGGTGCTGAGGTGCGCTACCCTAGGGGATGCTCTCTCCTGGCCGGTGCCTTTACCTTACATATAGTAAGTTGTGTTTGGTAATAGGCGTTAATAGGGTTGGGTTCTAGGCCCCAACCCCTAGGCCAGGCACCGGCCAGGAGAGAGCATCCCCCTAGGGTAACGCACCTCAGCACCAGACTATTGCCTTCGGCAACCCTAGGGGAACACATAGCATCACCGGCCTAGGGGTTTGTGCCGAGCATCCCTAAGGTAACGCACCACAGCACCGGACTATTGCCTTTGGTTGCCCTAGTGGCACACACCGCAGCACCGACCCTGCAGTCTTCCTCAAAATCTTCTTCTTTTCTGAAACCTTACGTTCTACCTTAGCCATTTTGTGTGCTTTGGTTTAGCCTTTAGTAGTGCGTGAAAGTAAATACATCGGTATAAAATTGTTGTTTTTTGAGGTAGTAGTTGTAAAAAATGTGTATATTTATGTACCTACTGTTTATTGTATCAGTGGAATACATCAATATTACACATTTCATTGCGAAATAAGTGTTATAATGTGGTGTTTTATTTATTAGCATCAAGATTTAATTGAATTTAGCGAGTGCTAGTTAGTCTATGGTGCTAACAACTGCCTCCCGTTGCTGCGGGACGTTATCGTTTAGTGAGAAAAAAATCTCAAGTGCGCCCCCCCCTCAACAAATTCCTAGATCCGCCCCTGTTAAACCAATATATTTTGAATTGATACTCAATTCATCGTCAGTTGTTTACTTTAGAAATTTAAAGTTATAGTTTAAAAGAAGAAGATGAGAATGCCAAATAATCAACCAAGAATACAATTTCCATCTTCAACAAAGTCACAGAAACATTCAGAAGAAAAAAAAGTTTCTTATCATACTAATCATACTAATATCATAAATGTGAAAGTATGGATGTTTGTGCGTAAATCTGAAGTTCCATCACGTGAAAACTACTGGACCGATTGAGCTGAAATTTTGCAGAGAGGTACTTGATAGTCCTGAGTAAGATATAGGCATATTAAAGTTGTGAAAATCCTATAGGGCTATGCCCCACGGGGGTTCAAAGTTCCCATGTATTCCTTATGGACATCTATTTTTGTTTTAGCTGATGAAAATACAAACAGCTGATCTTGATTCGTAGTAGTTCCACAGACTAACCACAGAATGCAGCACACATTTTATCTTGGTATATAAAAAATAATCCCATAATAGTCATTCCCTAACTTGAGAATGAGTGCACCAAATTGAATAATTCTTTTTTTTTGTTGTGTTAATTAATGTCAAGACAAGGTTCTCGTAAAAGAAAATTGTTAATCCGACCTAAGGGCTCTGACCCACTGGCCTTCAAAGTTCCCATTGATTGATCAAAGTTCAGTTAGTTACACCAAACAGCTGTTAACAAGGACTATATCTAAACATACTTGAAAGGCATAAACATATGTTCATTATGGAAATAAAAAAATACTTGAATGGCAACTCTCATTATGGAAATAAAAAAACGACATGAATGGCAACTCAAACTCTTTTTCCGATAGGCGAGTGAGCGTAGTGAACTAGCTAATCCGGGAGGCGAGTGAGCGATGCGAACGAGCTCATCTTGAAAATTAACGAGTATTTGACATAAAACAAATTCAATGACATTAGGACAGGTCGTCTCTCGGGCCAGCTAGTAACTTACAGAATTAGAAAAATACCCCCGTAGCAGCAAACCTGCATGCTCAGCGAATTTCCAATGCATAATATATGTCTCAATACCACATATATGTCGTATTCCAAGTTTCATAAAAAAAATTCACAAATAAGCGATATATACTATTTCAATTATTCTCCATAAGAATAAAATTGGGGATGAGTACGCAGGTTTGCTGCAACAAGGAACAACAAATATGGGTTTTCATGTCAATATCAATATTACTTAACTAGGTGAAGTCACATACCAAGTTTCATCAATATACATTCATATATAAGCTATATATACCATTTTCATTATTCTCCATTAGAATAACATGGGGGATGAGTAAGCAGGTTTGTTGCAACAAGGAACAGAAAAAATGGATTTTTATGCAAATATTAATATAACTCAACAAGGTGAAGCCACATACAAAGTTTTATTAATTTATGTTCATAATTAAGGGAGACATTACATTTTACTTATTCTCCATAAGAATAACATGGAGGCTGAGTACGCAGATTTGCTGCTACGGGAATTATCCGAAAAAATTAATTTTTTTGTGAAAATAACAATAGATCACAACCAGATGAAGCCGTATACAAAGTTTCGTTAGTATACCTTCATAAATAATCGAGATATAATATTTTTCTTATTCTCCATAAGAATATCATTGGACAACGTACTGTGTTTAGCACTTTCAATATTTCTGTAACCAATTGACGTAGAGAAATGATCAAAACACCAAATTGTGTGTTTTTTAAAGCTGACCCAATGAAAACTAAAATTTGACTTTTAAAAATATTACATGTAAAAACTTTAAAAAAAAACATTTTTGCGGTACAAAACCCCCCCAAAATACCACTTCGGATGGGTCGATCTGTCTGGTTTTCGTACTTAAAGTCGTAAATGTTGCTTTACATGTTTGTACCAAATTTTATCAAAATCGGACCTTTTTTACGAGAGTTATCACACCCATGCATGGACACATATATACAGTTTCGAACAAATAGTGTTTTTGGGGTCTGGGGACCTCAAAACGAAAAGTTATAATGTTCCTGGGCCTAGGTCTTACCATGCCGACTACGGTAATAGCTTCTTCTCTATAGGGGAAATTCGCTAAAACAAAAAATAGTCTTAGTAAAATATAAATTTTCTTCTTTTTAGTGGTAGTATTAAATTTATCCTTACACTTGGTTATCCTTTGGTAAATAGTATGGTTGAGCTAAGGAGGGACGCTAATCTCTGAAATAGAATTGTAAACTTTTGTACCTGTATTCTGTATTCTTTTCTTCCAAAAAAAATACAGTAGAAGCTCACTTAATTTAAATTTAGGGGACAGCCAATTTATTTTGAACTAAAGGAAGTTTAAAATATTGAGAGTTTGAATTATAGAGGTTAACGTGAATGAGATTCTAATTATAGAGGCAAAGAAAACAAACGTCAATGAATTCAGATCTGGAGGAAACCGAGTATACACATTTCCTACGTATACGAATTTCAGAGGCTTACTGTATCACAGTTCGTACTGTAGAGGTTGACTTTTTAATTTTAGAGGTAACATTTTGAATTACAGCAACAAAATTGAAAATCTAGAGGCCCGAGTATTGTATTCTAAATTTAGAGGCTTCATTAAGTGTCAACACGTTCGCTGCGGGCCACAACTCGAATTGTAGTGCCGATTCCCACCGCCAGTTAGGTTGGTACTAAATTTCCCCATAAAATCCCCATCTGGCAATGCTTAGAAAACCACGTTTTGTCCTGTTTTTCTCCCTCTGATTGGCAATACAAGGGGACCGGCTACTATCCAGGCAGTGCTGCTATTTGTGGGTGTTGCAGCAAACTACATCCACTCTCGTGGTATGCAGTACAGCACCGCACAGCGTTTTGCGATTCATCAGACCAAAATATTTTGATTCGTCTGTATTTAATCATAAAACATATAAATAGGATAATGTGTGTGTGTGTGTGTGCGTGTGTGCGTGCGTGCGCGTGTAGTAGCCAAAAAAAGTCACTTTCGGTTTTTTCTAAATATCTCTGAAAGTATTCTTCTGACAGAGATAATGTTCGATTCTTTCTTAAACCGGATAACATTTTCTAAAGTTTGAGACTATAACGACTTTATTACGTCCATTATTTACTAAAATTCAATACTTTAAAAACTCAACCCCTATTACTTATTTTCCACATGAATAACATTGGGGCTGAGTACGCAGGTTTGCTTCTACCAGGAATAAAAAAAATTATGCAAATACCAATATAACCCAACTAGGTGAAGCCACATACAAAGTTTGATTGATTTTTCTTCATAATCAAGGGAGACATATCATCTTAAATATTCTCAATAAGAATAACATGGGGATTGAGTGCTAAGGTTTGCTGCAACGAGAATCATGGGCAAACAATTTTTTTGTGCAAAAAAACGATAAAATACAACCAGATGAAGCCATATCCCAAGTTTCGTCAGTATATGTTTATAAATAAGCGAGATATACAATTTTTCTTTTTCCTACAATAAGTCACAAAAAATGACCATAGCGAGAATGTTGAATTTTTGACATTTTGAAAGTATTGTATCTTAGTAAATAATGGACATACTGAAGGCGTTATAGTCTCAAACTTTAGCAAATGTTATTCAGTTTAAGAAAAGATCGGGCAACATATTTTGTCAGAGGCATACTTTCGGAGATATTTAGCAAAAACTGAAAAAGTGCAAACATTTGACTGTTTTTGACTGTTACGCCAGTAGCGCAGAGGTCTTTCGAAGCTGCAAACTTGGTTTCTTACTTGTGGTATAGATCCTAGCAACATACTAAAAAATTAGAACTACATGACCTTTTGCACGCAAGGAACCTTTTTAGTGTCTAACTTGACTGGTCTATAGGGGCCTAAACCATTCGATAAATCCTTTGGCTCCATATATTAATATGTCAAATACACACTAGCTGATGTGGATTTGCAGTTGCAGTGTTACGTTACAAGTCAGCTGATCATCGTAGAAAGAATAACGTATCAGGATTCCTGTAGAGACATGTTTCTGGGGATTCCACATATTTTACTAAGGCTAGATCACACAAGAAGGTAAAAGCATAAAATCCCCTACCTGCCTCATTTGGGCTCTCAATACTAGCTATCTACTTTTGTATATAATATGATGTAATGTGATTATGCTTCCAGTCATTGATGCTGGGGTCTTGGAAGGTTACAACAAGACATCACCTCTATACGTATTTAAACGAAAATGTGGTCTTTGATACCAAAATCGTCATTTTTTATAAGGTAATAAATCAATTCACCAGTAAAGAAGACCTGATGAGTGCGTATGAGTTGAAGGAGAGCACGTAACACGCCAACAGCAGTGATGTTGTCCAGATACAGCTGGAGACTGTGTTGAGGAACATGATGTACGCTGCCCCAATCACAGAGGAGGGTGAATGTCCGTATGTTACCAACAAGGTCTCGCAGATGCTGCCTATCATCTGCAAGGAAATTGCCGTGTTAAACAAAACATTTTGTAGAAGAACTTTGGGATGGTGATTTTTCATTGATTTGTTGAATATTTTCTATTGGATATTATAAAGTTAGTGTCAGAAGCATAAAACTATCTTTTTATGGGTTATGGTTAGCATTCATTTATTTATTTAAGTGAAACTTGTCTGTTGTTTTGCGTTTTTACTATACATCAAATTTGTCAATTGTTTACAATTAGAATGATAAATACTTTTGGTAAAATAAATTAATATTCCTTGCA
Organism: Allygus modestus; assembly: GCA_963675035.1. NCBI lineage: Eukaryota > Metazoa > Arthropoda > Insecta > Hemiptera > Cicadellidae > Allygus > Allygus modestus. The sequence continues at coordinate 318,231,340 of OY776111.1, forward strand.
CATAAAGAAAACATCAATTTAGACTAGAATAGTTTAATGCATTTTAATAAAACTGGCCTTGTGTCAGTGTACCCTTGCTAACGTGACTTATACCGTGACACAGTTGGTGTGCTGGAAATGTGACCTAGTGTCAGTATACCCTTGCTAATGTGACTTATACCGTGACACAGTTGGTGTGCTGGAAAAGTGACTTAGTGTCATGTTACCCTTGCTAATGTGACTAGTACCGTGACTCAGTTGGGGTGCTGGAAAAGTGACCTTCTTACAGAACCTGTACAAGATATGCAACCAATGGTGTAATTGAACAGATTTTGAACTAAATGGGGCAGTCCCATTGAGAAACTTCACCGTGAAACTTATATCAAAAAAATTAATAAATCCTATTTTAATTAACAATTAAATTTTCAATATTAAAAATGATTTTTAATTTGAATATAATATGGTATTGGTATTAAACTGTCAGCATGATCTATAGATTCACCCACACTATAAAATCAATTCATGGTTAAATATTATATTCGATCCTGAGCATAATCCTGAGAAAATGTTGTGAAGGTTCAATACTGGATCCAGCTGCCATGGGTCATTGGGCTATTAATTAATGATCCTGGCTAAAGAATCAGTCAGTCTTAGTCAGTAACTAGGCTACACGAGGCATCTCACTCATTCTACCTTATAATTCAATCATATACGCCTTAAAATACACCCTAGTTGCGTCGGCGTCTTAGACAGTGATTTAGTGATTATTTTCATTTTGTTTTGAAAGATAATGGATGTTTTATATTTATTAATTTCCTTGATAAGTTATAAAGGTTTTACTCCTGCTTGGGATGGAAGATCTTTGAAGATTTTAAGTTTACATCGACGAAACAAGACTTACTACAGTACCTACTTGATTTTGTATTATATTTAGTTATATATCAAGCACTAATTTGTTTTTACAATAGATCATGTTTTTTAAAACTGGTGTTGATCTACTAAATATTGAGCAGACCATTTGATTAAATACCACATTTGTTTTAAGGCTTCACAAACAAAATCTATGACAACTAAAACCAAAATACCAACCAGCTGAGCAAGTTTGAGCGTTCCAGGCACAGTCGTTAGGAACCGTAGATGAAGAAAACAGCAAGTGGTGGAGGAGTTGCGAGTTACCCCAACAGTCGGCAATCCTCTGCTGCCCATCTCTGGAACGATAAACTGGCTTATATCATTGCTTATCAAACACCAGGACCAGGATTGCCAATCCCATTTCGGTTCAGGAATTTGCATTACTGTATAGTGGCGTAACTGAGAGACACACATGCCCCCCCCCCCCCCGTTTAGCAAATTTCCCCTATAGGGAAGACGCTATTACCGTAGCTCTCATGGTAAGACTTAAGTCCGAGGCCATAATAACTTTTCGTTTTGAGGTCCCCAGATGCCAAAAACACTATTCGTTCAAATTTATATATATATGTGTCCGTTACCGCGATAACTTTTGAAAGAAACGCCCGATTTTGATGAAATTTGGCACATATGTGTGGAGTAACATTTATGACTTTAAGTTCGAAAACCAGATCAATCGGACTATGGGTTTAAAATTTAAACTTGGTTATAGCCATTTTTTATTTTGGTTATAGCCATTTTATAGAGCTTAAAAAACAAATAATTTGGTATTTTGAATCATTAACCTAGGTGGTTGTAGAGAAAGTCAGAAAACGCGCCCATAAAATTTCCCTTGTTAATCTTATAGGAAAAATGTTTTTGAATTTTCCTCAGATAATTTAACTAAAAACTTCACATTTTTTTACTAATCAGTTTAGCTGTACAAAACAATCATTTTGGTGTTTTAATTGTTGTTCTTCGTCCAACCGTTGCAGAGATATTCAAAGTGCTAAACACAGTACGTTGTCCAATGTTATCCTTACGGAGGATAAATAAAATTTGATATCTCGATTATTTATGAATGTATATTGATGAAACTTGGTGTGTGGCTTCAGCTAGTTGTGGTATATTGATATTTGCACAAAAAAATGTTTTTTTCTAGATTTTCCCCGTTAACCTGCATATTCGGCCCCAAGTTTCTCATATGGAGAATTAGTAAAGTTGTATATCTCTCTTAGTTATGAACCTAAATTAATAAAACTTCATATGTGGCTTCACCTGGTTGAGTTATATTGATAATTGCAAAAATACACATTTTTTATCTTCCTCGTTGCAGCAATCCTGCATACTCAGCCCTAATGTTATTCTTGTGGAGATTAAATAAAATGCTATATATCACTTATTTATGAATGTATTTTTGTGAAACTTGGTAAGTGGCTCTATGTAGTAGTGAGACACATGTATAAGCTTTGGAAATTCGCTGAGCATGCAGGTTTACTGCGACGGAGGTATTTTTCTTCCTTGTTGCAGCAAACCTGCTTACTCAGCCCCATGTTATTCTTATGGAGAATAACTGAAATGTTATATAGTGCTTATTTATGATTGAATATTGATGAAACTTGGTATGTGGCTTCGCCTAGTTAAATTCTATTTATATTTTCATAAAAACCAACTGTTTGTGTTCCTTGTTTCAGCAAACCTACGTACTCATTACCAAAGTTATTCTTATGGAGAATAATTAAAATCGCTTATATGTGAATATATTTTTATGAAACTTGGTATGCAGCTATATGTATTAGTGAGACACATATATATGCATTGGAAATTCGCTGAGTACGCAGGTTTGCTGCGACATGGGTATTTTGTTCCTTGTTGCAGCAAACCTGCAACTCAGCCACATGTTATTCTTATGGATAATAACAAAAATGTTATATAGCGCTTATTTATGATTGAATATTGATGAAAATTGGTATGTGGCTTCGCCTAGTTAAATTCTATTTATATTTGCATAAAAACCAATTGTTTGTGTTCCTTGTTTCAGCAAACCTACGTACTCATTACCAATGTTATTCTTACGGAGAATAATTAAAATCGCTTATATGTGAATATATTTTTATGAAACTTGGTATGCGGCTTTATGTGGTATTAAGAGATATATTATGCATTGGAAATTCGCTGAGTACGCAGGTTTTCTGTGATGGGGGTATTTAGTTTTTCCGTTCCTTTTAGAACTGTGTCTGATGTTTTGTCATCATGGAGAAATATGAGTCTGGTACTGCGCTTGGTCGTGTGAGCTTGCTGGCCTTGGCTCTTCTCATACTTAGCTCCTCTCATTTGTTCCGTAGATTTCATAAAAATGTCCAAACTAGCTCTTTTTTCCAATGTAGCTTCCAAGAGGATATTTAACACTAATAGACAATAGACAATAGACAAATCTTTATTGCACATTACGTTCATACATATTACAAGAGTAATACACAAACAGGTACAAAGTCAAATAATAGGCCTATTGAATTAAAAACTATGCCATGCAATAGTCTGGTGTTATATTAGTTAGTATCAAATACTTTTACCAACTATCATTGAAAAATTCATCCAAGGAATAATAGGATTTTTCTAGCAAATTGCTTTTCACTGATGATATAAATCTTAATGGAGGAAGTTTTTTAAAACTGTCAGGAATTTTATTAAATATTTTCAACCCCATATATAGTGGACTTTTTTGAAATTTAGACAAATTATGCAAAGGATACTGAAATGAGTTGCGGACACTAAAAGTCTTATTTGCAAAACTTTGTTGAATTCCAGTACTCTCACTTTGTCCGATCGGCGAATAGGCCAAGCGACTTGCTCATTTTTTTAATCGAGTCGAGTGGCCCCAATGATTCTTGAGGTTCGAGTATTTTAGAGCTAGTACTTGCCATCAGCCCATCAGCAATATTTTGTTGTTGGTTGGTAGTTTCAAATAGTGTAATGGGATTTGGATAACACATTCCAGATTTGATAATCTAAATAACATGGTTTCTAACTAATATATGAGTAGCAATAAACATATTTGGCCAGTACAATCAATCTGAATAGGTATTGACAAACAAAACATGGTTTGACCGTTGTTTTTGGTCAATAAAACACAGTGTGGTTGCCATTCGCCCAATATCACGTGGTATGGATTTTGCTTAAAATCACTTTTTGACTAACATTGTAATCTCCGCCGAAATTTATGGCCGATATCACGTGGTCCAGTTGCTATCAGCCAAAGTGACATTTGTCGTGAAGTAAATTTCGGACGCCGCTTTTTTGCTGAAATTATGTTTAACGTCGTCATTTTGGCCGATATTAAGTTCTTCGTCGTCATTTTCAGTCGATATTACGCAGTCCGGTTGTTATTTATACACGTTCGGTTGTTTTTTATGACCGATTCATGTTACTCGTCATATTTTGCGGCCGATACTATGCGATTTACGAGGTGGAGATCGGCAGAAAATACTCGCTTGAACTTTTCGAGTATTTTTCAAAACTTTGAGGGTTTTCCAAACGAATTTTCGAGTATTTGCCCACTACTATTATCTAATAAATGATTATATCTTAATAATAATATTAAAATCGATTTATGATATAAAAACGGGATGCAGAACAAATGTTTGAATAACAATTTTTTCATGACAAATTTTGTGAATGAAATAGTTTTTTAGCGATTTTCCCCTATAGGGAAGAAGCTATTACCGTAGTCGGCATGGTAAGACCTAGGCCCGGGACCATGATAACTTTTCGTTTTGAGGTCCCCAGATGCCAAAAACACCATTCTTTCAAAACTGTGTATATATATATATATATGTGTGTGTCCGTGAGCATGATAACTCTCGTAAAAATAATCCGATTTTAACAAAATTTGGTGTAAACATGTAAAGCAGCATTTATGACTTAAAGTTCGAAAACCAGACAGATTGATCTATCTGAAGGGGTAATTTTGGGGGGTTTTGTACCCCAAAAATAGGTTTTTTGAGTTTTTTTACATATAATTTTTGAGATTGTCAAATTTTAAACGTTTCCATTGAATCAGCTTAAAAAGACGCACAATTTGGTGTTTTGATCATTGCTCTACGTCAAATGTTTACAGAGATATTGAAAGTGCTAAACACAGTACGTTGTCCAATGTTATTCTTATGGAGACAGGATAAAAAATACGTCTTACAATACTATAAAGTATATTTACACTTATACTGTACTTACATACAAGACGGCAAAATATACACAAAAGATGGTACAAGGCGATCGATTTCAACCAGTTACACCGGTCATCATCAGGCCCAATCAGAGAATGACAGAAACAAGATGGCGAACAGCTTATATACTATTGGCTACCGGAAGTGCCGGAAACTAGTTGCGATAAGTACCAAAACAACTAGTGAACAAAACAACACATAAAAATCTTAGATGGAAATAAGTTTAGGACAGAACTCAAGAGATATTTAATCATGAAGTGTCCTTATGATTTACAATTGTAGAAATATAAATCGCGTGTACTTTATAAATTTTATCTGTAGATATTTCATGTAAATATATTGTGTTGATATTTAGGCCTAATTTGATTTTTACTGTGACTGAAAAATGTATATAAATATGCACTGTGAAATATGGTTTGAAGTATATCGGTAATTTGTCCGATTTACTTCAAATTTGGTAGGGACCTTCCTTTCTGTAATCAGTTGGACAGGTAAAACAATCGGAAAACTCTATTCAAGGTTCTTAAATAGATTAAGAACCTTTGACAATGTTTATGCATGTAATTACATGTTTCGAACAATAAAGAAATTTGAATTTGAACCACCAGAGTCAAAGTTGACCTGTTCATTGATCAATTTATCCCTATCCTTACATTTTTCCTTAAAAATAAACAATAATTCTTCCCATGCGTTCATTACATTTCCTTTTTTACAAATATGGAGAATATTCAAATTGTCTTCAATTGTTCCCAATGAGTGGCCATTGACACCTCCTGGAAAACGGCGGAAAATGGGGTTTTTATTATGGAATGCCCATATTTTTATTGTTTTATCGAGAAAAAAATGTAGTTTTAAAACATTTTTATTCTTTGTATTTTTTCACTAAACTTAACCGTTTAACTTCCAAAACTAGTTCAACATCAAAATAACTTTATTCGAATAATTTGTACAATCATGTGTTCCAGTGGCGGATTTACACAATTGCTGCTTAAGGGCTAGAACAATCTGCCCCCTCCCATAACAAAACCTTTTAGCGAATTTCCCCTATAGGAAAGAAGCTATTACCGTAGGTGGCATGGTAAGACTTAAGCCCAAGACCATGATAACTTTTTATTTTGAGGTCCCCAGATGCCAAAAACACCATTCGTTCAAATTTTTATACATATAAATATATGAATATATGTCCGTAATTACGATAACTCTTGTAAAAAAGGTCTGATCTTAATGAAATTTGGCACAAATGTGTAAAGTACCATTTATTTGTACAAGTTTGAAAACCAGACGAATTGTACTATCGGAAGGGGGGGTTTGTACCCAAAAAATCTTTTTTGGGGTTTCCACATATAATTTTTATTTAAATAAAATTTCAATTGTTACCATTTAATTTGGTTTAAAAAAAACAAACAGTTTGGTATTTTTATCATTGCTCTACCTCAATTGGTTACTTAGATATTGAAAGTGCTAAACACAGTTGTCCAATGTTATTCTTATGGAGAATAAACAAAATGTTATATCTTGCTTATAGAACATAAACTGACGAAACTTGGTATATGGCTTCATGTGGTTGTGGATTATAGTTGTTTGCACACAAAAAAATTGTTCGCATATGGTTCTCTTAGCAGCAAACTTAGGTAATCAGTCCCGATGTTATTCTTATGGAGAATAATTAAAATGTTATATATCGTTTATTTATGAATGTATTTGGATGAAACTTGGTATGTGACTTCACTTAGATGAGTTCTGTTGATAAAAACTCATATGTTGTGTTCCTTGTTGCAGCAAACCTGCGTACTCATCCCCAATGTTATTCTTATAGATAATAATTGACATTTTAAGTACCGGTGACGCTTGTTTGTGAAAATATTTCTTATGAATCCTGGTAAGTGGTTTAATGTGTGCCAAACACATAAAGCCACACATATTATTATATTCATTGGAAATTCGCTGAGTACGCAGCTTTACTGCAGCGGGGGTATTTTCCTTCTCAGCCACCTAAGTTTACCCACATCTTGCATATCTCGTTTAGTTGGTGGTATATAACGATTGTTTAAATTTACTGAATGAATAAATGAAGGAATTGCCTTTTTTTTCTAATTTTAATAACGAATAAACGGTAGTATAATGTAGAATTATGATTTCACCCACATGAACACAGTCCAATATATGTAATGACGATCAATCCTACAAGTTTTAGCGACAAGTGTTTATGTTGAAAGCAGTGCTACTTTTACTGACACGAAAATTCTTCAACAAAGGCCTAAAAATCCCTACTTATACACTTTAATAAACAATAATAATTGTTACACCGACGCATAAACTACTGAAAATTATAATATATAACCTACAAATATAAAAACATTGTAGCCTCAAAATTCGTACTTTAAGACTATTTTAATCCTGAATTATCGTTTTTTAACACAGTTTGTCATTCATTTTGTAAATTATATTTTCATGCAAAGAGTTATTTTTATATTTGGATCATCTAATATATAAAATTCTCGTGTCACAGGGTTTGTAACAAAACTCCTCCGAAATGGCTTGACCGATTCTTTTTACATTTTGTGTGTAATTCGGTAGGTCTGAGAATAGGACGAAAACTTTTTTTCGATAGGCGCGTGAGCAAAGCGAATGAGTTCATATTGAAAATGAACGAGTATTTGACATAAAACAAATTCAATGACATTAGCACAGTACAATGTCTGTCGGCCAACTAGTAAACATATAAAGTTAATTGATGCAGTATTTATAAAACTCTCTTCATTTTCAATCATATTCTTAATCTTAATATATGGTTTAGGCTAAAACAAAGTAATAAATTAAATTATCCTTTCACCTCCACGATGCCGTAGATTTTCATAATATCTGCCCGTACTCTCCCGTACTATCGTTGGGCACAATAATTTGAAAGTCACTGGTTATATATTTTAACACCCTCTCACAACCTATTTACAAGTCAGTTTAAAATAAGGAACTCATAAACTTTAGAGCAAATTCCCCAAGGAAAATTTAAAATTAACTAAATATTTACATCACTTTTCGATTCCTAGGAAACTTATAATCCCTTAAAGTAGAGTAAATTATCTCTCAAATGGAAACAATGATAATGGGCTATTAATGTGCCGGAGTAAAACACATTATTATTATTAGTGAATTCCCTTAGGAAAGTGAACTATTAGCATGACCCGCACAGTGAAACTTAAGCTCGGGACCACCTTAGAAGTTCCTAACGTGACCCCCAGAACACGTTTTGGGGTCCCGTTAAAAATTTTATATATATACATATATATGTGTGTCTTTGCACTCTAGCGGTCACATTTTTTGTCCGATTTACTTCAAATTTGGTAGGGACCTTCCTTTCTGTAATCAGTTGGACAGGTTTAATAGGTAAAACAATCGGAAAACTCTAAACCCCTTTTTTGGTAACGTAAAAAATCTAATAAAACACATTTTTTGGGGTACAAAACCCTCCAAAATACCCCTCCGGATGGTTTGATCCGTCTGGATTTCGAACCCGTCAAAATAAATGCTAGTTTACACGTCTATACCAAATTTAATTAGATTAGGCCTTTTTTACGAGAGTTATCGTGCTTACGGACACATAAATATATATATATATACAAAATTTGAACGAATGGTGTTTTTGACATCTGAGGACCTCAAAATGAAAAGATATCATGGTCTTGGGCTTAAGTCTTACTATGCCACCTACGGTATTAGCTTCTTGCTTATAGGGGAAATTCGCTAAAACATTTTAAAATTGCATTTTCTACACGATAAAACAATAATACCCCCATCGCAGCAAACCTGCATACTCAGCGAATTTCCAATGAATATATATGACTTAATTACACATTAAGCCACTTATCAGGATTCATTAGAAATATATTCACAAATAAGCAATATTCAAAATATTAATTATTCTCCAGCATAAGAATAACGTTGGGGATGAGTACGAGGGTTTGCGGCAACAAGGACTACCACATAATGGGTTTATATGCAAACATATATAGAACTCTTCTATGTGAGTCACATACCATGTTAAGCAATATATAACATTTTAATTATTCTCCGTAAGAATAACATGGGGACCAAGTACCTAGGTTTTCTGCTAAGGGAACCATAGGCGAAAGCATGTTTTTTGTGCAAACAACAATAAACCACAACCAGACGAAGCCATATACTAAGTTTCATTAGTTTGTTCATAAATAAGCGAGTCATAACATTTTTCTTTTTCTCCATAAAAAAACATTAGACAACGTACTGTGTTTAGTGCTTTCAATATCTCAGAAACCAATTGACGTAGAGCAATGATCAAAATACCAAATTGTTTGTTTTTATAACCTGAATTCAATTGGTGAAAATTAACATTTGATTTAATTAAAAATTACATGTGAAAACCCCCAAAAATCCCCCTTTGGATGGTGTGATTCGTCTGGTTTTCAAACTCGTTAAAATAAATGGTACTTTACATATTTGTACCAAATTTCATTAAGATTGGACCTTTTTTACGAGAGTTAATATTTTACGGACCAAATATATATACATATATAAAAATTTGAACGAATGGTGTTTTTTTTAATCTAGGGACCTTAAAATGAAAAGTTATCATGGTCTCAGGCCTAGGTCTTACCATACCGACTATGTTAATAGCTTCTTCTCTATAGGGGAAATTCGCTAAAAATATGGGCATTTCATAAGAAAAACTAATGTTGACCACCATTTCGGAAAAATGGTGGGACTTTTTTTTAATTAAATGCATTTTAAAACGGAGATTAAAAAAGTAAAGGGTGTCCACCATAAGCAAAATAACAGATGTCGGTCATCAAATAACAAAGTTAGCTAAAGTATTGGACAATTTTAGGCTCTGTACACCATGTATATTTAAAATTTAGAGTCAGTAAGAATATATATGGAATATGAAGGAAACCTTAAGCTTAATTTATAAGATAGCAATGCTCTCAAATGCAAATATGAATTAAATAAATTCAATAATAATTAAATCTGTAACATTACTAATGTAAACCCACTAAAAATTTGCATTCAGATTGTTTGAGATAACTACATCTAAAGAATAATTTAAATGCAAAATATTAGGTTTCACGCTTGTCAGGGTCTGCCTATGTTTTAAGCTAACAGAAAAACTGTCCCAAAACATTTCCAATTAATTAAGATAACATCAAGTATTGTGTTTGTCACTTAATCGATTATTATTTAGGCCTTACCCAATATGGCTAAACATTTATCTTAAGAATTTAATTGAATAATAAAATATCCACTTTTACAAAATAAATAGGTACCTCATGTATATCAGACCTCCAATTACAATTTCAACACAATTTTCGAAACAAATATTAAGCGTATAAAAATGACAGCAGATGATGACTGAGTAGACCAACTGGAGGAACAATTCATTATCACCAGACTAACGGTAAAGGAAATGTAACATGAAATAACGAGTAGTCGGACATAAAGTTCCATGATTATGCTGGTACCTTATCTGATCATTAACAGTTTGAACTCCCAATCACAAAGATAATAATAAAATCAGAACCTTATCTAAACTATAGTATATATCGAATAAGAGAAAAACAGTCTATACATGTTATTTATCCTTTTCATTTACAGCTTTACTATTTTTCAGAAATTAGAACATTACCCTCGCATATTCTGAATAGTAACAATATGTTTATGCATTCTTTTCACAAACAATTGATTTAAATCAGTTTTTTAGCGAATTTCCCCTATAGGGAAGAAGCTATTACCGTAGGTCTCATGGTAAGACTTAAGCCCGAGACCATGACAAATTTTTTTTTAAGGTCCCAAGATGACTAAAACACTATTCGTTCAAATTTATATATATGTATATATATATCTATATATATATATATCTATATATATATATATATATCTATATATATATATATATCTATATATGTGTCCGTGAATGCGATAACTTGAGTAAAAAACATCCGATTTTGATGAAATTTGGCTCAAATGTGTAAAGTGACATTTATGACTTTAAGTTCGAAAACCAGAAAAATCGGACTATGGGAAGGGGGGTTTATGGGGGTTTTAAATTTTCCAAAAATCAGTTTTTTGCATTTTTCACCCTAAAATTTTTGAAACAGTTAATTTTGGTTTTGACCATGTTATAGAGCTTAAAAAAACAAATAATATGGTATTTTGAATTATTAACCTAGGTTAAGTGGTTGCGGAAAAAATCCAAAAAAACATGCTCATAAAATCTCCCATGTTAATCTTATGGGAAAAAGGTTTTTGGCTTTTCCTCAGTTAGTTTTACTTTAAACTTCACATTTGCTTTCACCAATCACTTCAGCTCCACAAAACAATCATTTTGGTGTTTAAATTGTGATTCTACGTCCAACCGTTACAGAGATATTCAAAGTACTAAACACAGTACGTTGTCCAATGTTATCCTTATGGAGAATAAATAAAATTTGATATCTCGATTATTTATGAATGTATATTGATGAAACTTGGTATGTGGCTTCATGTTGTACTGGTATATTGATATTTGAACAAAAAACAAATATTTTGTTGGTTGTCCCCGTAGCAGCTAACCTGCATACTCAGCCCTAATGTTATTCTTATGGAGAATAAGTAAAGTTTTATATCTCCCTTAATTATTAACATAAATTAATAAAACTTAGTATGTAGCTTCACCTGGTTGAGTTAAATTGATAATTGCATAAAAACACATATTTTGTGCTCCTTGTTGCAGCAAACCTGCATACTCAGTCCTATGTTATTCTTATGGAGAATAAATAAAATGCTATAGATCATTTAGTTATTAATTTATTTTTATAAAACTTGGTAAGTGCCTTTATGTGGTAGTGAGAAACATATATATTCATTGGAAATTCGCTGAGTACGCAGGTTTGCTGCGACGGGGGTATTTTATTTTTAGCGAATATATTGTCAGGTCCAACAGTTATAAAAATTAAACAATTTATAAAACTGTAGTTGTAAGGGATCGATTACAATAATTACTATATTTACCTGAAATAATTAATGGTGTTTATCTGGCCCAAATAATAAATTAATAATCTAATATTTTATTTTTATGTATTTGTATTTATATAAAGCACTTTTGAAACTAACAATGACAGCTCACTTTAGAACAAGTCCACTTCTCAAAACTGCCACTGACGGGAGTCACAAGAAGTCTGGAGGGTGCAGCTGCGAGTGCTGCCTTGTTTTAAAATAGCCCGCCCCATGGAGCGGAGGGAGGGATTGGCTGTATTTGAACCGATGGGACAAAGGCCATCACAATTATCATCAGTGACTGTCAACAAATTGCCTTATTTAACATCTTATTAACAAATATATAATATAGTTCCGCATAACTAAGCAATAGTCCCTATAACCTTACTTTTGAAATACGTGTAATGATCAAAACGTATGCCCTCGGTTCTGAATTTTTATTATTGTTATGAAGTACTTTCTTCATTCATTAGTTCAAATTTATATATAAATAGGCAAATATATTAATAGGAACAATAGACTTTGTCAGATTTTTTTCACCTCAAAGACAACTGATCAACTTAAAATAAATATATACTGTAGAATACACTTGACCTTTACTGTTTCGATAAAATAAGAATCAATTAAAATTAGTAGCCTTTTTCAAACCATAGGCTACAGTACAATAATTTATTATTTTGGTTATGCATAGAGTGTCAGCTTAAGCAATGCCCTATATAAATGTTTGGTGCGAGTATAGTAAAGTTAATATAACATCACAAACTAAATTAATATTGATGTAAAAGACAGGTCTGTAATTATTGCATGCGGTAGGCCCTTTATTAACGTTTAACAAATAGGATAGTACACTTTAAACAATAACAAAATATTAGTTACATAAATACAATAGTGGAAGTTCTTTCCTACAAACATTTTAGGTTTATTTTAAATAAGACGTTTCAAATCATGTGGAGTGTGTGAAGTAAGCAAACTGCTATTTCGAACCTAAAATAAAACTATATTTTTCTGGTGCTCAAACGAAACAGTCAAAAACTATAAGAGAAACTGGTAGTCCTTATTATAGTTATACTGATATTAAAGTCATCTTGAAATATAATATATCACCGATGAGTGTTATATTATTTGTATACACTAACTTGGTGTCTGGACCCTTGGCTACCTGCGAGCGGCCCGGACCGCCGTCGGTCGCTTCCTGACCCAGCTGTTTCAATGATGTATGAAGAAGCTAACCTACTAGCGTTAGCATTGCTCTGATTAAATTTGTTATGGCTTTAACTTTTATAATAGTTCCTTTTACCGCCACGATGCGCGCTCACCGGTGAGTGCCGGTGTAGCATGCACGGATGGGACTATGATACTGGCGCTCGTCCCCCCAGGGACATATATAGGTTGAATTTGATGAATTAAAATCCATGGAACGTAAAAATATACTCATTTTTGGAGAGCTGTCCCTGCACTGTAGTGACTATACAGTCTTAATTGCCTTATCCTCAGCAGTTCAATCCTGTTGTAAATGGCTACAACCTAGGTTTCGGCGTTTCGTTACGCCAGCATGTTCACATAGTTGACAATCAAACTTGTTTATCACTTCTCAGTCGAGATCAAGGTTGGTAGAGCTTTCAGACAAGGTGTGCTGATTTACATAAGAGCAATGTTCGCAGCAAAGAGGTCTTACGAGGTCGTCCAGCTGATTCATAAATCCACAACATACCATAAAGTGTAGCCAACCTTACAGAGTATAATATTGGTACAGTTACAGTTAGTTTTAAATAGCCACTGGACAGTGGACTTTCGGTACATGACTTTTACGTATTTACTTGAATAATGTTAATTAGGTAATTGTTATTACAATCTTAGAACAAATTGAATTAAAAGCCGTTGGTATTTAGAACTGTTTACAAGAATAAGTGTCCAAGAATTAAAAAATAACTAAGTTAACTAGTCAATCTTGTCTAAGTTTAATAATTTGAAGCCTTTATTGTAAATGGAATTCATCTTAAACTTGATACCTTATATTAAACAATACAATTTATTGTTCATGGACATCGGGTAGTAATAAAAAATAATATTATTGTTATTATTAGGCCTTCCTTATTGTTTTAATAAATTGAGCTTATTCATTTTTCAAACTAGATTAAAACACGTTTCTTTTCACTGTTAGGTTTTGTTTTTTATATGCAGTGTAATAATCAGAATAAATCAAAGCGATATATTATTAGTTTCATTAAATAACAGCTGATAAAAATATTCAAGCAGTTAAACAATGACAATCACACTTATCCGGACTCACGATTATCCGGACCGATGATCTTGTTTTGTTTGTAGTTGCAAATAAAAACGAAAAGATATGAAACTTTACGGATTAGCGCCTTCATTTTTCACTTGATTATCCCGCATTACACAAATTTCATGTTTGCATCGTCAGGCGCTCGATCTAACCCGACTTCGGATGGTCCGAATCCTTGCTTGTGTCTGTTATTGATTACGTTCCCGGTACGCTACTCCGTTCCGGTCTTCTCCTGCCGATGACTCATCAGTTTCTTCTGGAAGCTCACTCTTGTATTAGCTTATTATCATAATTGTTCACTGTAAAAGCGGAATTGATGACTCATGCCCACCTCCGGCAAATCCGGATTTTTACAAATCTGGACCGGCCGGCCGCCACCATAGTCCGGATTTCTGAGAATCGACTGTAATACCATTGCTATATATACTGCAAGAGAAATCCCATCCATATGGCCCAGCTGTCCCAATTTTAGTGTTTGCCAGAATTTGAAGTGGACGTAGTTTGATTTTTTTAGGTCACCGACAGACTGTGCTGCTGTCAACTATGTATTAGCGAATTTCCCTTATATGGAAGAAAGCTATTACCATAGGTGGCATGGTAAGACTTAAGTCCGAGACCATGACCCAGATGCTAAAAACACCATTCGTTCAAATTTTGTATTTATGTATTGTGTGGGTATATATATACATATGTGTGTGTGTGTGTGTGTGTGTGTGTGTGTGCGCGCGCGTGTGTCCGTAAGCACGATAACTCTCGTAAAAAAGGTCCGATCATGAAGAAATTTGGTACAGACGTGTAAAGTAGCATTTATTTGAAAAAGTTTGAAATCCAGGCGGATCAGACCATCCGAAGAGGTATTTTGGGGGGATTTTGTTCCTCAAAAACTTGGACTATTGGATTCACCTCAAAAAAACAAACAATTTGGTGTTTTTATCATTGCTCTAAGTTAATTGGCTACCGAGATATTGAATGTGCTAAACACAGTACGTTGTCTAATGTTATTCTTAAGGAGAAATACCCCCGTAGCAGCAAACCTTCGTACTCAGCGAATTTACAATGCATATATATGTATATTAATACCACATAAAGCCACATACCAAGTTTCATCAATATACAATTTATGACATTTTAATTATTCTCCATAAGAATAACATGGCGGCTGAGTATGCAGGTTTGCTGAAGCAAGGAGCACAACAAATGGGGTTTTATACAAATATCAATATAACTCATGTAGCCATATACCAAATTTCATTAATTTATTTTCATAATTAAGGGAGATAACACGTTACTTATTCTCCATAAGAATAACATGGGGCTGAGTACGCAGGTTTGCTGCTACGGGAGCCATTGGTAAAAAATTGTTTTTTTGAGCAAATATCAATGGTCCAACCAGATAAAGTGGTATACCAAGTTTCGTCAGTATACGTTCATAAATAAGCGAGATATAAATTTTTTATTTTCCTCCTTAAGAATAACATTAGACAACGTACTGTGTTTAGTACTTTCAATATCTCGGTAACCAATTGACGTAGAGAAATGATCAAAATACCAAATTGTGTGTTTTTTTAAGCTGAATCCAATGGTAAAAAATAAAATTTGACTATTTCCAAAATTATATGTAAAAAATTCGAAAAACCCATTTTTGGGGTACAAAACCCCCCCAAAATACCCCTTCGGATAGAGTGATCTGGCTGGTTTTCGAACTTAAAGTCATAAATGTTGCTTTACACGTTTATACCAAATTTCATCAAAATCGGATAATTTTTACGAGAGTTATCGTGCTCACGGACACACATATATATATATATATATATATATATATATATATATATATATATATATGTATATATATATATATGTATATATATATATATATACAGTTTCAAACGAATGGTGTTTTTGGGGTCTGGGGACCTCAAAACGAAAAATTATCATGGTCCCGGGCCTAGGTCTTACCATGCCGACTACGGTAATAGCTTCTTCCCTATAGGGGAAATTCGCTAAAAGACAAATTTTATATCTCGCTTATTTATGAACACACACTGACAAAACTTGGTATATGGCTTCATCTGGTAATGATTTATTGTTGTTTGCACAGAAAACCAATTTATTGCTGATGAATCCGTGGCAGCAAACCTGGGTACTCAGAGCCCCCATGTTATTCTTATGGAGGATGATTAAAATCTTGATAATCGCTTATTTATGAATATATATGGATGAAATTTGGTTTGATATTTGTATAAAAACCCATTATTTTGCGTTCCTTGTTGCAGAAAACCTGCATACTCATCCCCAATGTTATTTTTATGGAGAATAATTAATATTTTAAATATTTTTTTTGTGAATATATTTCTTATGAATCCTTGTAAGTGGCTTAATGTGTTATTAAGACATATTATTTATATCATTGGAAATTCGCTGAATACGCAAGTTTGCTGCGACGGGGGTATTTTAGTTATTTAAGTTAACTTTTAAAATATCTCCACCCTAGAAAGCAAGTGAAAAAAGGGTGGTTTTACCGGTCCTTGTATATGTCCGGTGCCTGGTTGAAACGTCCAACTGGACGGTAAAGGTCACGTTTTGTTGATATGAAATATAGGTTACAGTTAAAAAGTAATGGATTCCTGTTGATTCAGACGGAGTTTATAAAAGTTTATATAAATATTCAGAGTAATTTCGTGTAAACATAAAACCTCTAACAATGTTTTTTATTTTTATTCACCTTTTAGCCTACGTTAGTTTATGAAAGTTAAAATTAAAATTATTTTTCCTGTTTAGTTAATAAAAAATAGACTCTTTATATATTTTATGCACCTGCAGTTCACGTTCAAATGTATAGGCAATTTTTTTAACACTATAGTAGTTTAGGCCTACAATTGTTATTACAAATCAAAAATTTAATTTAACTAGTAGCCTGTCGCGGCTTCGCTCGTGTTCACAACGTAATATTATTCTGACATTCCCGTAGAAATATTGTGTTACCGTTCCAAAGCCAACATGACCTGCTGATTGATTAATCAACTGTGTTTACTCTATCCAGCTGATTGCTTAAAACTTATAGTTATTGCCCAATGTTACGCTTATGGGAAATAACTCAACTTTAAGGGGCCCCAGGGCCTCAGACACAAATTCTTTCTCTATAAAAAAAGTTTCCTGCACAACTTCACGTTAGGCTCTTTCCAATGACACCAAAAACATAAAAATCGGTTCAGTAGTTTAGGAGTGATTGTCACAAAAAACCTGCTCGCCTATTAAATAAGTATAGATACTTATTTTAATCTATTACACATTAGGCCTACCAATTTAAACAACAGCTCATTAGAAAATGAACTTTATATTCTGGGTAGAAACGGGTTGTTGTTAGCAGCAAATTGTGTTGTTAAAATGGTTACCACAGTATTAGGATAATATTGTAAATTTTCCAGGCGGGGGACCCCCCGCCCACCCGCTTTACTATGGGATGTATTTCCCCCAGTGGGGCTGTTGTCCGGGCCTGGCCAAACAAAAAGTTGGCAACACTCAACAAGGAACGAACATATAAATTTGTTAACAAAGTTTTTTTAACCATGACTGGGATATTACTCCCCCACAAGGATCCTAGACTTAGAAACAGTAGCCCAAACCATATCTACCAATATATTTTGTTATCTTTTATTTAATTGTGCAGTAAAAATTAAAAATGTAATTTAAATATTGTAAAACGAATTGGGTTGTTATTTTATTGAATTAATCAATTATTTATATATACAAGCCGTATGACACACAGATACACAGCTAGTAAATAAGTGTGATATTATGATTCATTATTATTATCTACAATTCCCTTCCTGAATCCAAATCAAAATTAAACATCTTATTCCGATTTCCTCACTGACTCATTTGCCCGTCATCCAGCCGGTGCGGCGACCATCTCCTTTGATTAGCCTGTCATTGGTAGAGTTTCTCGCGCGGATATAAATAAGAATATTTTCTTTTATACATAGTTCATTATAACTGTAATTCAGTAAAAATAATCTAATTTTTTATGAGGTATACTAAAAAACACTCTTATTATGTTTTGTATTACAATTGTGTGTTGTGTGGACTCATTTATATTGGAATGAAATCTATACTAACAAAGTAGTTGTGTGTGTGTGATTGGGTGTGTTTGTGGGTGGGTCCCAGGTGATTTCGAGATCGGCACCTAAAAAATGCTCCCGGAGCATACCAGTTGTAGAGGGCCAAACAATTTTAGACACTTTTTTTGTTTCCCCCCCTAGAAACACTTTTTTTGCTACGCCCCCGTGGCATCAAAAGTTGCCATGTTATTCTTATGGAGAAAAGGTTTTTCCTAAATGGCTCGGAAACGGCTCTTTAAATCTGCTCCCGGACCATACCACGTTGTTGGGGGACCAAAAGTCTTCGGATATTTTTTCGCAACCACAGGGCTCCGCCCCATTGGTTTCTTCCTCACTTCCCGATGTCCAATTTGGACGTGTGATGGTTCTTCGGATTTGTGTTACAAAGTCTTGAATGATGTCCTAACGTTGGATACATTCCCCTCACCAACCTTAGGGCTCCACCGCCCTGGAAAAATTGTTATGATATTCTTTCCGTCGTTTGCATAATTTTAGCCAATTGCCGTCGATCTATATAACATTTGGGTAAGTTATTTATGACCCCAACCTTTGGGCTCCGCCCCAGTGGCTAAAACATTGCCTTGTTTTTCTTATGGAAAAAACAGTAGACCAGGTTATTGCGGATGAGGCTCCTCAAATCTGCTCCTGTACTATACTAGGTTGTTCGGGGACTAAAATCACAGGCTATATATTTCGCCCCCTGGCAAAAATATCATGTTATTCTTGCCGATTTGATGCGTGATTTCAGCCTTTCAACTTTGTTGCGGATTTTAGCCATTTGTCATTGATATATAACATTTGGATACATTTTTTATAACCCCAAACTTAGTGCTCTGACCCACTGGCATAAATTTTGCCATGTTATTCTTAAGGAGAAAATATGTATACTAATAAAGTAGTACTCCAGTTGATTGCGAAAAAGGCTCCTCACAACTACTCACACACCATACCACCTTGCAGAGGACAAACAATATTTTGAATACGATTCCCCTTCCCCAAGTCTCAGGGTTCCATTCCAATTGCCTCAAAAGTGGCCATGTTATACTTACGGGGAAGATACGATACCTAAAAGGTTCAAAAACTGCCCCTCAAACCTGCTCTTGGACCATATACCAAGTTGTTAGTATTGATACGTTTTTCCAACCTTAGGACTCCACCCCAGTGGCCTTAAAAAGTTGTTATGTTGTGGTGAAAATATTGATCTTAGAGCGACGAAAGGCGCTCGGTCTAGGTACTGAAGATTAAAGTAATATAACGTATTTGAAGTTATGATTACATTCATAACCATCAGAGCCATGAGCTGAATCATGAATACCTGCACCGCGCGGGTCGTAGGCGTTGGGCTCGTGAGTGCGCGTGCGAGAGTAAAGGGACATATACAGCCTAGGTGTCAGGGATTTTGAGACTCATTAACGCAACCTATTGTGGTTGTTTTTTTCTTGTGGGGATTTTGAGACTGCTTTTTGACATTTTCAGGCTTGGGGTTTTTGAGACTGGGGATTTTCAGGCGTAACCGTTTTATAGGTCTTGATTCCAGGGTGGTCCCAAATTACTTCAAGCCAAACCAATATTTACGACCATACAGCGCTCTGCACAGTTAGACTATGTTAGGTTACTATAATTTTGTCGTGAACTGCAACCTAGTTTTTTTTTTTTTTTAAGTTCACGCAAATCCCTTTGTAGATCCAATTTAACATTGCATTTGTGTCCACAATCTTTGATTTAACTTATATCTGCTTGACTTTGAATCAAATCACCATTTATGCTTTTCCACTACAAAACAACTATACAACTATCGAATCGTAGTCACAGTCGAAAGTTCATTCGATAAAACTAACAAGCAACTAGTTGGTAAAATGTGTTGAAATCAAACCGATATTTTACCGTAAGCGTACGCGAAAAAGTGCTCCTTGTAGTTCTAATTTAAAATGTTGAGTGAAGATAGGTAATTAACCTAAGTATAAACAGTCGATATGGCTTAAGAGTATTTATTCCATAAACAGCTGTTGCAATTCTTATTTAATACGTTGATAGATAATAAATAATATATACCTAAGAATAAAGAGTGGATATATTCTATATTTCTCAGACTCATTCACTCACTGACATAGTGCCCACTATAATAATAAAAAAAACCAAAAAAAACAATGTCTATGAATACGACATTTTGCATGGTGGTTCTCTTTATGCTGCAGATATACAATAATACAGTAGACTCTCATAAATCTGGATCACACTTATCCAGACTCACGATTATCCGGACCGATAATCTTGTTTAGTTTTTAGTTGCAAATAAAAACGAAAAGAAATGAAACTTTACAGATTAGCGCCTTCATTTTTGACTTAATCATCCCGCATTACACAAATTTCATGTTTGCATCGTCAGGCGCTCTAACCCGACTTCGGATGGTCCGAATCCTTGCTTGTGATTGTTATTGATTACGTTTCCGGTACGCTACTCCGTTCCGGTCTTCTCCTGCCGATGACTCATCAGTTTCTTCTGGAAGCTCACTCTTGTATTAGCTTATTATCATAATTGTTCACTATAAATGCGGAATTGATGATTCATACCCACCTCCGGAAAATCCAGATTTTTCCAAATCCGGACCGGCCGGCCACCACATAGTCCGGATTTCTGAGAATCGACTGTAATACCATTGCTATATATACTGAAGGAGACATCCCATCCATATGGCCCAGCTGTCCCACTTTTAGTGTTTGCCAGAATTTGAAGTGGACGTAGTTTGATTTTTTTAGGTCACCTACAGACTGTGCTGCTGTCAACTACGTATTAGCGAATTTCTCTTATATGGAAGAAAGCTATTACCGTTGGTGGCATGGTAAGACTTAAGTCCGAGACCATGAGCCAGATGCTAAAAACACACCATTCGTTCAAATTTTGTATATATGTATATATATTTATATGTGTGTGTGTGTGTGTGTGTGTGTGTGTGTGTCCGTAAGCACGATAACTCTCGTAAAAAAGGTCCGATCTTGATGAAATTTGGTACAGACGTGTAAAGTAGCATTTATTTGAAAAATTTTGAAATCCAGGTGGATCGGACCATCCAAAGGGGTATTTTGGGGGGGTGTTGTACCACAAAAACGAGTTTTTGGGTTTTTCATATGTAATTTTTAATGAAATTAAATTTTAATTTGCACCATTGGATTCACATAAAAAAATTTGGTGTTTTATCATTGATTTACGTTAATTGTTTACCAAGATATTGAAAGTGCTAAACACAGTACGATGTCTAATGTTATTCTTATGGAGAAAAAAAAATTGTATATCTCGCTTATTAATGAACATACACTGACAAAACTTGGTACATGGCTTCATCTGGTTGGGATTTATTGTTTTTTGCACAGAAAACCAATTTTTTACCGATGAATCCCGCAGCAGCAAACCTGGGTACTCAGCCCCCGTGTTATTCTTATGGAGGATAGTTAAAAATCTTATAAATCGCTTATTTATGAATGTATATGGATGAAATTTGGTATGATATTTGCATTAAAACCCTTTATTTTGCGTTCCTTGTTGCAGCAAACCTGCAGACTTGTCCCCAATGTTATTCTTATGGAGAATAATTAATATTTTAAATATCTTTTTAGCGAATTTCCTCTATAGGGAAGATGCTATTACCATTGTCGGAATGGTAAGACCTAGGCCTTGGACCGTGATAACTTTTAGTTTTGAGGTCCCCAGATGCCAAAAATTCCATTTGTTCAATACTGTATATATATATATATATATATATACATATATATATATATATATGTGTGTGTGTGTCTGTAGGCACGATAAGTTTCGTAAAATGGTCCGATTTTAATTAAATTTCATACAAACATGTAAAGCAACATTTATGACTAAGTTCGAAAACCAGACAGATCGCTTTATCCGAAGTGGTATTTTAGGGGGGTTTTGTACCCTAAAAATGGGTTTATAGCGAAGTTCCCCTGTAGGGAAGAAGCTATTACCAAAGGTGGCATGGTAAAACTTAAGCCCGAGACCATGATAACTTTTTGTTTTGAGGTCCCCAGATGCCAAATACACTATACGCTCAAATTTTTATATATGTATATATATATATATATATAAGTGTGTGTGTCTGTTACTGCGAAATTTTGCAAAAAAACGCCCGATTTTGATGAAATTTGGCACAAATGTGTAGAGTAACATTTATGACTTTAAGTTCGAAAACCAGATCGATCGGACTATCGGGAAGGGGGTTTTAATTTTTCCAAAAATCAATTTTTTGAATTTTCCCCCTAAAATTTTAAAAACACTTAATTTTGGTTATAGCCATCTTATATAGCTTAAAAAAACAAATAATTTTGTATTTTGAATCATTAACCTAGGTTAAGTGGTTGTAGAAAAAAGTCAAAAAACTTGTCCATAAAATTTCCCATGTTAATCTTATGGGAAAAAGGTTTTTGGATTTTCCACAGATAATTTCACTAACAACTTCACATTTTGTTTTACCAATTAGTTTAGCTCTACAAAAAAATCATTTTGGTGTTTTAATTGTTGTTCTACGTCCAACCGTTGCAGAGATATTCAAAGTGCTAAACACAGTACGTTGTCCAATGTTATCCTTATGGAGGATCAATAAAATGTAATATCTCGATTATTTATGAATGTATATTGATGAAACTTGGTATGTGGCTTCAACTAGTTGTGGTATATTGATAATTGGACAAAAAAGGTTTTTTGTTGATTTCCCCGTAGTAGCAAACCTGCATACTCGGCCCCCATGTTATTCATATGGAGAATAAGTAAATTTGTATATTTCCCTTAGTTATGATCCTAAATTAATAAAACTTGGTATGTAGTTTCAACTGGTTGAGTTATATTGATAATTGCAAAAATACTCATTTTTTCTCTTCCTCGTTGCAGCAATCCTGCGTACTCAGCAGCTATTTTATTCTGATGGAGAATAAATAAAATGCTATAGATCACTTATTTATGAATGTATTTTTGTGAAACTTGGTAAGTGGCTCTATCTAATAGTGAGACACATACATGCATTGGAAATTCGCTGAGTACGCAGGTTTGCTGCGACGGGGTATTTGAGTTTTTTACATATAATATTTTATGAAATCTAATTTTAGTTTTCACCATCGGATTTGACTAAAAAAAACGAACAATTTGGTGTTTTGATCATTTATATAACCTCAATTGGTTACCGAGATATTGAAAGAGCTAAACACAGTACGTTATCCAATGTTATTCTTAAGGAGAATAAGAAAAATGTTATATCTCGCTTATTTAAAGTATCCGGACGAAACTTGGTTTATGGTTTCATTTTGTTGTGGTCTAAAATAACAAAAATAACAATGCTCTAAATTATGTTGTTTTTTTTATCTGTTCTTGGCCAGCAGATAATGTATTTTTATAATATTTATTATAATTGTTAACTATACTTTATTCAGATTTTTAAATTTCAAATTAAAGATTTTGCATCAGTGAAGCTGCTGACCAAGAACAGATAGAAAATAACCAAAAATCTATTGAGCATTGTTATTTTAACATATTTAAGTAATTTGTGATGATAAACAATGTCAGATCAAAGGTGCTATCTTTGACTTGGAATACATTTTGATATCATATAATTTTAGGACTTGGCAACCTGTAAACACTTTGTGTTTTTGGGTATGATATCATTTGTTTTTTATATAATTGTTTATTAAAAATTGTTATAAATGAGTTTTCAAGTTGAAATAAACAAAATATATATCAAGGATAAAATGTTATATAATATATATTGATCATTAATTAAGATTAATTTATTTTCATTTTTCCTAGATAGTTTTTAGAATTTTCAGGCAGTTTTTAAAAAATATTATAATAGCCTATATATTTTGTTTGCACCATATGGGCATTTCTTGACATTCACTTGCTCGTCATTTGGTTCTATACATTTATTTTTGTTTTGAATCTAAGCTATGTAATGCCCTGATGATGTACTGTTTCCTAAATGGAACACCGCATTTTTTAATTTGTATAGAATTCCATTAATTTTGATTTTTGTATTTTGTAGACTGGGTATTCTTAGACTTGAAATTTTGTTATCATGTGTTTGCCAAAGTTGTAGTTAAAAAATTATGAAGTTACTTGCAACTGAGATGGATGTTTTTGAATAGTACCTGGGGGTGAGCTTTGCTCGGGGAAGGCCAGTCAGTTTGTTTAGATGACTTGGAGTAATATTTTACCACTATCTCATACTGATAATCGGATTTTTTTAACTCATTTGCCTCTTTTCTACATTTTTAAGGTCACTCCAGTTGTTATTTATAGCTCAATGTCCTGTTTATTTATTTTACTACTCTATATATGTAATCTTCACTCAACAGTTTAAATCACTGCTGTCAGGAAACTACATGTTAATAATCATAAATAGTGAGTATTACTTTGACAGTTCCCTGGTTGATAGTAAACAGCTGTTACAATTATTTTGTTTTGATTTTAAACTCCATAACCCCAATGTTAATTTTTTTAACTTTTAATTTATTTAGCGAATTTCCCTCATAGGGAAGAAAGCTATTACCGTAGGTGGCATGGTAAGACTTAAGCCCAAAACCTTGATAACTTTTCATTTAGAGGTCTCCAGATGCCAAAAACACCATTAGGTAAAATTATTATATGTATATATATATATATATATATATATGTGTGTGTGTGTGTGTGTGTGTGTGTGTGTGTGTGTGTGTGTGTGTCCGTAAGCAAGATAACTGGTGAAAAAGGTCTGATCTTAGTGAAATTTGGCACAAATGTGTAAAGTACCATTTATTTGAACAAGTTCGAAAACCAGACGAGTCGCACCATCCAAAGGGGGGTTTTGGGGGCGTTTTGTCCTTGATGCAGCAAACCTGCATACTAAGCCCTAATGTTTTTCTTTTGGAGAATAAATAAAATGTCATATCTCGCTTATTTATGAATACCCTTTGATGAAAGTTGGTAAGTGGCTTCATGACTTAGTGAAGTACCATTTGAAATTCGCTGAGTATGCATGTTTGCTGCAACCGGTGTATTTTTACATTATTTGATTTTTCCTGGAGATATGAGACTTGTCTAGAACTTATTTTTATGACTTAAAAAATAAGGTTACATACCTTGTCGTCATCAATCCACTAGTTTATAAGATTACTAGTTTCGGGACTAGTTTTGTCCCATTATCAAATCTTGCAGTATCACAGAATAAAATACTGTCATTGTCTTGAGTTTAAAAACATTTCAACACTAAACACAAACTTGTAAACTGACACATAGAAACATTAAACATTTAAACATTTTACAACAAGTTTTCACTTTATTTCCCATGTGTGGCCGGCAAAGGACAAGAGCAGACTGACCAACCTTAGGTGATTGATGACGACAAGGTATGTAACCTTATTTTTTAAGTCATACAATCAATCCAGGAGGCAAATAGCATGAACTTATTTTTATCCCAGAAATGAATTATTTCCAACATTTGAAGGAAATCGTTGGTGCCATTATTGAGATCAGTGTCGCAAGCAAGCAAGGACGCTCACACGCAAACCTTACTCGTATTAGAGTGGATGGTGACCATTTTCACAAGTTGTGCATATAGAGTCAGCAAGAGGGAACCAGGTGTTAAATTGACTGTTGAGTAGTTCTTCGAAATTGGCTTTTCTTTTAAGATGGTTAGGAATGAAAATTTGGAATATAAATTTACTGTCGTAGCTGGTTGTGCTGTGGTTGCAGTTTGAACATTTGTGGTTAATTTGATTGAGTGCCTGAATTGAAATTCCAGGAGTTGATGATTCTAAGTAAGGCAATTTAAAAATTATGCACAGTCTTGTTGTTCAATTGTATTAAATGGTGGTCCCAGTGGATTTATAATATCTATAGAATTTAAAATCTGGTAATTTCTTCGGTAGGATATTACTATTTCTTTTAGTAGAGCATTGGTGTCGTAATTGTTTGTTAACGTAACGGCAGTTCAAAATATATTGTAAAACTGCATTTGCATAGCATGACACGCCATCAAGATTTTTTAAACCAAGACTTCCCAGTTTGTCTATATTGCTAGTAATGTCTTGAATGGAGTATTATGAATTTGCCAAATTTGACCAGGGATTTTTTTCTGAGATTTTATTCCAATTTTTAATTGTTTTAATTCTGGTCGGTACTCACTCCTTTGCCTATTATTTTCGACTATAGCTGATACTTGTGCCTTAACATTTTGAGGGTCAATTTAGAATTAATAGACCAGAGAGTGAAGTCACGTTGAGACAAAGGCTACATATGTTTGGCCACATGAAAATACTGCATTTCCAGTATCAACAATACAAATGTTGAGCCCTGTAAATCCCTGATTTTTGTGAATTATAATTGCATATAATGGTACTGCAATAGGAAACTGCTTTCGGAAAACGAATGCCCCAGGAATTACTTAAAACTTTGTGGACGATCTTTAAATTTCAACATCTCTGTCTTTAAAAGTTATAATAATGTTTTCTATTGTATCGTGAGCATATTTAGTAAAATCTTTTACAACACCCACTGAACCATTAACAAGATCCTGAATTATTTATTAAAAACCAAGCCAATTTTGGTGACAAGTCTATGTAGGCGAAACTATTATTGTAATATCTTTTATTCCGTGGAACTGTTTACAATGTAAATCAGATGTTTAAAATATTATTATTGTTTGTATACATTCATTCCCTTATAGAAATTTGTACAATTATAATGGTTATACCTTTCAATTATTATTTATTCTTTATGACTTAAATAATGCAGTAATATCAAGAATATTTTAATTGGCGACGATTTTCAAGGGTAAAATAAACATGGATCCAAATCAATTTCAGGAATTTTTACAAACTATCACAACAGCATTTCAAGGTATGTTACAGCCTAGAAACAATATTCATTTGGTTTCAAACTTTGAACCATTTGACAGTTCCAAAGAAAAGTTTCAACAGTATAAGGAGAGATTTGAAAATTATTTAAGACTCAAGAATGTTGTTGATGATAGAAAAGTTTGTGTTCAAATTTCTCAACAGTATAGGACCTTCTACATATGACTTGTTATGTACATTATCTTCACCTAGAAATATTTCAGACTATACTTATGATGAACTGACTGTGATACTAGACAATTATTATCCAAAACAAAATGAGATTGTTGAACAACACAAATTATTATCCAGGGTTCAAAACAGTAACGAATCAATTTCAAATTATGTGACT
Source organism: Allygus modestus (assembly GCA_963675035.1). Taxonomy (NCBI): domain Eukaryota; kingdom Metazoa; phylum Arthropoda; class Insecta; order Hemiptera; family Cicadellidae; genus Allygus; species Allygus modestus. Next base: position 318,259,060 of record OY776111.1, read on the forward strand.
GTTCTCCGGAAACAAATATCTTCATGCAAATTAACTTGTCTGCATGTAGAGCTCCAGTATCCGAATTATTCTTAATAGCTCAATTTATCAGGGGACTTCATGTCTCAACTATTAGGGAAATTCTTCTTCAACAAAAAGATTTAAATTTTGACTTGGCAGTAGACAAAGCACTTGCTATTGAGGCTTCTAGGATAGGCATAATACCATCAAAGATTTTTCCAGCTCACAATGTTCATTAACAGGATAACAACCAAATTGAATGGAAACCACAATTCAGGAAGGAGCAGGCACTCCACATCTTCCAGACAGAATTCAGCACCTCGCATACGACGCGACAACAGCAATCAACTCCGAGGACACGTTCATCTTGCTGCACTTGGATTAAAGGATGTTTGTCTCCGATGTGGCAAACATAACCACAGTTTTAATGAATGCAGGTTACACCAGTTACGAGTACATTGTAAAGAATGTAACAGAGATGGTCACGTTGCTAAGGTATGTATCAAAACTCTACTATCCAAACAAAATTATTCAGATTCAGTTAAAAAGCTAAATGATAGCCAATTAGTACTCTCAGAAGATAATGATCTTTACGGAATAGGACAAATTTGTAATTTTTATGACACATATTTGTCTGATACAGATAAATTTATTACAACTGTTCTGATCAATGGGCAACCACAAAGGTTTGAGATAAACTCTGGTTCTGCTCACACTCTTATTCCTAAACAAGATTTTGATCGATTGCATATTCCAATTGGCTCACTTCAACCTACTACAGTAAAATTCCGTTCGTACACCAGGGAAGTATTTTCACCCCTAGGAATAGCTTCTGTAAAAGTAGGGCTAGATGGAGTTCCATCTATTGAACAACTGTTTGTTGTTCCTGATTGTTACAGTGGCCTGATTAGGCCGAACATGAATCAGACACTTAAATATTAGTTTAACTAACATTGATAACACATCTCAAAGTGAAAGTAATGTTAATGCTATATGTACTGTTGATGAACTCATCCATAAAATTGAATCAACTTACTCAGACATTCTCATATCAACCATTGGGTGCATTCCTAAAGTTTGTACTAATCTTCAACTGAGACCTCAAACAAAACCAGTTTACATCAAGCCCAGACCTCTTCCTTTTGCACTTCGAGACCAAGTAGGGCAAGAACTAGATCGACTAGAAAAGGATAACATTATATAAAAAGTAGATTTAAGTGACTGGGAATCGCCACTGGTCGTAGTGCCTAAAGCCGATTGGTCTTTAAGACCGTGTGCTGACTACAAAACCACAGTAAATCCTCAACTATGTGATGCACACTACCCAATACCCAGAATAGATGAAAATTCCATAAGTTAAAAAATGCTAATTATTTCTGTACTTTAGATATATTTAAGGCTATCTTCTGTACTTTAGATATATTTAAGGCATGTACTTGTTGACGATGAAAGTGTGTATGTTCAAGCTATTTCAACACACAAAGGTGTGCTATTTCAACATACAAGGTCAATCGTCTATCCTTTGGTATAAAAACAGCTCCTAGTATATTTAACCAAATCATTGAACAGATATTAGGTGATTTACCAGGAGTAAGTATCTACTTTGACGACATTATTGTTTATGGTTCCATTCTAGAAGAATGCTACAACAATCTATGCTGTTGTCTTGAACGACTTAAGACGAACAATCTTCACTTGAACCACAACAAATTTTTATTCTTTCATAAAAGCATTACATATCTAGGGTTTGTTGTTGAACAGAACAAAATTTCAAAGTCTCCAGCTAAAGTTTCATCAATACTTAATGCTGAACCCCCGAAATCAGTTGATGATGTACGAAAGTTTTTGGGTCTCGTAACGTATTATTCAAAGTTTATACCTTCAGCTTCTACTCTGACTTACCCTCTTCGTCAATTACTTATCAAAAACAAAAAGTTTCACTGGAACAAAGACTGTGCAGATGCCTTCAACAAAATAAAATGCGAAATTGCTTCTGACCGAGTGTTGGTTCCTTATGATCCTACTCTACCAATCTCCCTAGCATGCGACGCTAGCCCTTACGGCATTGCTGGTGTCCTATCCCACAACATTAATGGCACTGAACATTCACTCACAAAAGCTGAGATTCAATACAGTCAACTAGACAGGGAAGCACTTGCAATTGTTTTTGCAGTAAACAGATTTTTTCCATATCTATTTGGACGCAAGTTTAATCTTATAACGGACAATCAACCACTTACACGAATATTCCATCCAAAGAATGTACCACCTATGTATGCGGGTCTATTATTACGCTATGCTGTTTTTCTCAGAGGTTTTGAATACAATATCAGTCATAAAAAAGCTTCTGAACACACAAATGTTGACTACCTCTCAAGGTCGACAGTAGCAGGAAAGTACCAGGGAATTGATACAGCAATTAATAAAGAAGTAGAAGAAATTGAACAAATCTCTATTTTGCAAGTTTCTTCAATTGACATCTCTACCAAATCAATTGCTCATGAATCTACAAATGATGAAACAATGAAACCTATTCTTAAACAACTTAAGGATGGTACAAATGATCCAATGTATTCACTTAATCGAGGAGTCGTCTTCAGAGGAGAGCGAGTTTATATTCCAGTATCGCTGAGGCTACACATTCTAGAAGAACTACATTCTCCTCATGTTGGAATCGTGAGAATGAAGCGACTTGCACACAGATACTGCTATTGGCCTTGAATCGACAAAGATATTGAACACCATGACCGTTCTTATATTCCATGCGCTTTAAATCAAAATCAACCAACTAAGATATCTCATTCCTGGGAAACACCAACTACAAATTTTGAAAGAGTTCATATGGACTATGCAGGACCGTTCAATGGCCATCATTTCCTTATAGTTGTTGATGCAAAGTCTAAATGGCCCGAAGTGAAAATTACTCGAGCTTCTCCTACTACAGCAATCACAATTAATTTCCTTCAAGACATATTTTCCAGCCATGGATATCCAACAGTCCTAGTTTCTGACAATGCATCCATATTGACAAGCAGTGAATTTCAACAATTTTATAATAAAACTGGCATAATTCAGAAATGTTCAGCTCCTGGACATCCAGCCACAAATGTATTGGAGGAACACTATGTATAAACTATCAAGTCAGCTTTAAAAAGGAGTCTAGAGGAACAGTCATCGTCGTCTCTATTACAAAAAGTGAGAGACATTTTATTTCGTTACCGTGCTACACCTCTTCAATATGTGGGAAGTCTCCAGCAGAGTCGTATCTCAACCGCAAGATCCGCACAAAACTAGACGCACTTCGCCCACCAACCAATGTAAATACACGTAAAGATTATTCTCAAGTACGGCGCTCATTCGTAAGAGGGGAGAGATTACTTGTGTGAATGGGAGAACAATGGAAATTTGGGAAAATATTATCTCGACTTGGAACTTTGCACTACCAAGTTCAACTCGACTCAGGATACATTTCCAAGAAACATATCAATCAGCTGAAACTAACAGAAGTCCCAGAGGCCAGTACAACTTTAAACAAGTCCAATGATGAGGCTACCATGATAAAACAAGAATCGAAACCACCAAAGAACGTTACCTTCAAGGATAAAATCGAAAACTCAGACTTTATACTCTTACCTCATCCTCCTCCGGACCACCCACCTGTTATCCACAGTCCTAATCATCAACCTGTCATTCAAACTCAACCACCTCGAAAGATATCAAGACAAAGAAAACCTCCTCAACGATCTTTTTCTTAGTGAGGAAGAATCTGTCATATCTTTTATTCTGTGGAACTGTTTACAATGTAAATCATTTGTTTAAAATATTATTATTGTTTGTATACATTCATTCCCTTATAGAAATTTGTACAATTATAATGTTTATACCTTTCAATTATTATTTATTCGTTATGACTCAAATAATGCACTAATATCAAGGATATTTTAATTATGCATTAAATTATCGTTTGTGTGTTATTTGAAAACCCTTAACGACTAGATGTGACTATTGTGGGTTTTGGTCTTAGCCCCCTAAGCTCTCAAAGTTACAATTTTAAAATTATGGCAAAATTAAAATAAATTTAAATTGAACATATAACAGCTGATAATACTGCCAAACCACAGTAAAGAAGCAAGATCACCGTTTTAAACCTCTAGAACTGACTTTTAAATTATTTCAAATGTGCTTATTGAGTTATTTTATTTAGTGAGAACATGCTCGTTCATTTTCAAGATGAGCTCGTTCGCTTGGCTCACTCGCCTCCAGGTTGAGCTCGTTCGCTACACTCATTCGCCAATTTATATATATAGTACCTGGGGGGCCGAGCTTTGCTCAGTAGAAGGCCAGTCAGTTTGTTTAGATGACTTGGAGTAATATCTCACCACTTCCCCTACTGATAATCAGATTTGTATAACTCATTTGCCTCTTTTCTACATTTTTAAGGTCCCTCCAGTTGTTATTTACAGCTCAATTTCCCTTTGATTTAATTTACTTCTCTATTTATGTAATATTCACTCAAATATATTAATCTCTGCTCTCAGGAAACCACATGTAAATAATCATAAACAACATGAGTATTACTTTGACAGTCAGTCGTGAGTCAACAATCCTGCTGTGTGGTTGTGTGTTTACGTTGTTTTTAACCTAATTTTTCTATTTACAATTTTGTTGATATAGTTTTCAAATAATTGGAAACATTTTATCAAGACATGTGAAATAATAATGGAAATAGTTTATCTTTGAACATTTTTTTCATTTTATTGTGACTGGTTAATCTGTTATCTATTCTGTTTTTCATAAATTAGTTTTGTATAGTATACAGAACCTTGGTTTTGGGCCGTACGGCCCTAATTCTGTCAATATGATGGAATTAAATGAAGGTGATGAAAATGATGGGGATACCAATGTTGGTGGGAACCAAATTATGTTTGATAGGCAGTTGGAACAAACTAAAACTATTACAAATAATGACTTCCCTCTTTTACCTACAACTAATAACGTTCCTCTAGGATTTCAACATCAAACGCAAGTAAGTATTAATCAAAGACAATCAGAAGATTTGAACAGTCGTAAGAGATATCATGAAGAGGTGACAATGGACAATAATAGTAGTTCTATGACTCAAAATATGGAAACAAGAAACAAAAATTCAACTTATCCCCCCTCAAAAAGAGATAAACCATCTAAAATAAGATTGTATGACGTGTTTCACTCTGGTCCGTATGAAGTTATTGTATCTTCTCAAGACAAAAAAAAGATAAACCCATTTAAAGTTGGGAAAATGATTGAAAAACTCAGTTTTGAAGTTAATGGTATTACCAGAGCTGGAAATAATCTTGTAATTAACTGTAAATCACACACAACGGCCAACAGGTTAGTATCATCTTCTCACTTTCCCGAGTTCAATTTGTTTATACCATCGAATCGTGTGGAAGTTGTCGGGTTGATTAACATTGAGACGGACATTGATGTTGAAGAAATTGTGGAGGATTCCGTAAGCCTCTTACCGATAGTAGATGCCTTCAGACTTACTAAGTATACCTCAGAGGGTCCGATTAAGACGAATTGGGTTAAAGTGACTTTTCAGGGAGACAAAATCCCAACAGAAATTAAGCTTAATTATGTTGTGCTTCCAGTGAGGGAATATGCATATCCTGTCCAACAATGTTACCGGTGTTACCGTTATGGGCACTCGTCGCGAAACTGTAGAAATGAACCTGTATAAAACCTTTTCATGGAACGGAATGCAGTGCAAGTCCATCTTGTTTACATTGCAAAGGGGATCACGATTGTGCTTCAAGAATATGCCCAGAATTTGTACTGCAACAACATATAAGACAAAGAATGACACAGATGAGGGAAAACTTTATGACTGCTTAAAAGTACTTCCCCAAGACACACATGTCTCAGAGCAATGTGGGTATTCCAACACAAACCTCGTATGCAAGGAAGACACAGTTGCAGCAAATGCCAAATTATTCAGTACCACCCCATGAACATAACTATTCCTTAATACATAACAGGTATAATGCATTGACCCAATTGCAAAACCAAGAAGATGTAGCGGAATCGTCATCAAAATCACATGTTTGGTTAAAGCCTAAAAGGCCATTTCGTCAAAATAAGTCGCCATTTCGTCAACAAAGTATCACCGAAAAGTTTAGTAAATTTAATAAAACAGATGATGAAGGGTTTAGTAAAGGAGGTATAAATGCTATCTCTAAGCCTGCGGTAACCTCTATTGCCTGTGAAAAGGTAAGCCAAGACAATCAGAAACACTCGGATGAAAATTTAAAACAACTGTTTGAAGAGGCGTTGTTTAAAATTAAGCACACCAAGTGGACCACCGACCTCATGGAAAATTTGAAAGAAACAATTCCGCAAGGTAGTGAGTATATTAACTCGACTATAACCAACATAATACAAAAAGTATGCAGTTCAATATTAGAAGACATGTCATTTAGGGCCGGATTAAATTCAATACAAACGTTGTAATATATGTGTTTCAAACTTTCTTTCCTCATGTTGATTATCTTAGTTATTGCGATGACATACACTGAACTTAGACTCATACAGTGGAATGCTCAGTCCTTATCATCTAAATGGGCTGAGTTTCCTGAATTCTTACTTAAAAATAAGATTCACGTTGCAGCTGTACAGGAAACTTGGTTTAAAGAACAATTTAACTATAAACTAAGTGACTACAGTATTATAAGACAAGACAGGGAGGATGAATATGGTGGAATAGCTTTCTTTGTTCATTCCTCTATTGAATGGGAACATATTGATCCTGGATACATCAATGACACCATTGAAGGCCTTGCAATTAAGATCCGACCAAGAGGATTTAATAAATTTATTAGCATATTTAATTACTACTGTGGTAAGGGTAATGTTAGGGCTGATATATGGGAAAATTGTGTTTTAAAAACCGATGATGATTTGAGTTTAGTGATAGGGGATTTTAACGCCCATCATACCTTGTGGGGAAACAGAAAGTCGTGTTCTAGGGGCAAAGACATTGTAAATGCACTGAGTTTCTCAAATTTCATCACGATTAATGATAGAACGCACACCACCGTACCTTCCCCTTTTAGAAGTTCTAGCGCTATTGACCTTTCTTTTGTTTCACCACAGCTACATAACATGTTAAATAATTGGTCAGTTCTAGCGGATGCAGTTGGAAGCAATCATTTTCCTATACTCATTACATTCAACTATGCAAAACCAACTAATAACATATCCTACAGTAACATTAACAAAATTCCCCGTAGAAATTTAAAAAATGCTAATTGGGAACGTTATACTTCTATTATAACGAGAAACCTGAACGAAATTAGAAATGAAGAAAACATATTAGAGGATGAACAATTAGAAGAATTTCATAATATAATTAATAATGCAGGGGACTCGTCTATTCCTCACATAAAATATGGACCAAAACATAATATATCTGGATTTCAACACAAACCATGGTGGAATGTTGAATGCTCAAAAGCAGTAGCTCAGAGGAGATTGAGTTTCAAACTGTTCCGTTTAAATATGACACCACAAAATTATAATGTTTACAAAAAGTGTGCCAGAGAAGCGAAACATGTTATTAAGAGAGCAAAAACACAATCATGGGAGAAGTTGTGTAATGAATTACAAAATAAAAACTCGTCTGAAGCATGGAGAATAGTAAAAAGTTTTAAAGGTAATGTTATTCATGACAACCATCTCATGAAACAAGATATCGAATTGGCTAATAGCTTCATGGACATTTTAGTTCCGGCCCATGTACCAGAAATCAGTGAAATTAATTGTCCAATTTCGACTGTTGATGATACTAGGATGACAGAACCCTTTACTATGAAGGAACTGGAGATTGCTTTGGCTAGTAAAAAGAAGGACACAGCCCCAGGGGCAGACGGTATATCATATTCAATGATAAGGAATTTGCCTCAAAATGCTTTGGAATTTCTGTTACAAATATACAACAAAATTTGGAAGTCTGAAGGAGATAAAATTCCTAAATGTTGGAAGAACCATGTCATCGTACCTCTTATCAAACCTCAATGTGACAAAGGTGTAGCTGAATCCTACAGACCTATTGCAAAGATTTCATGCTTAGCTAAAATCATGAACACTTTAGTCAAAAATAGGTTGGAGTGGTTTACTGAACACTTCAATCTAATTCCACAAACCCAATTCGGATTCAGAAAGGATAGTGGATGTTATGATCATATAATTACATTTGTTTCCGATATCCAAATAGCAACAACAAGGAATGAAACTGTTATTGCAGCATCTTTAGATTTGTCTAAAGCTTATGACAATGTACTTATAACAACTTTAATATCAAAAATGTTTACTATGAACGTTCCTTATGTTTTTATAAAATACTGTTTTAATTGGCTCTCAGAGAGAACTATTTCTTTTCAATTTGGAGACAGGGAACTATCAAGGACAGCCTATAAGGATATTCCTCAAGGAAGTGTGCTAAGTCCTTTGCTATTTTCTTTGTATATTGCGGATGTGAATAAACATTTGTCTCCAGGAGTAACGTCCCTGCAATATGCAGATGACTTTCTCATTTATGTATCTAACAAATCATCTACATTAGCAGCTCGAAAATTGCAAGTAAATTTAACAAACATAGCTAACACATTAAATTTCAAATCAGGTCTCACATTTAATCCCAAAAAGTGTAAATTACTTGTTTTCACAAGAAAAAGGGGATTAACTGAATATTCTTGTAACATATTTGGTGAAGTTATTCAAAAAGTGAACTGTCACAAAATTCTTGGTGTTTGGATTGATACAAAGCTTAAATTCCATAAACATATTGATGAAACAACCATCAGGTGTAGAAAAGACTTAGACGTCTTAAAATGCTTAGCGTTTGGGACGAAAGGAGCGCATCCAAAGTTTCTTCTAAGAATCTACAAAGCTTTAATACGGCCAAAATTGGATTATTGCAGTTTTATTTTTGGCCATTTAAATAGAACATATGAACAAAAATTGGATGTTGTACAAAATAGCGCATTAAGGATATGTACTGGAGCTATTAAGACAAAACCCATTCAGGTATTACATGCTGAAACTGCCACAATGACACTAAATTTGAGAAGACAATTGTTATCGGAAAAGTTAGCTCTGAAAATTCATTTAAATACATCTCATCCTGCTTTTTTAAAACTCCAAGAACTAAGCATGCTCACCCATCACCATCCATTTTGGGATAAAAAACGTACACCAACAATTATACAAGCTTTTGACAAAATTAAAAATTATATTGGTGAAGCCGACAACGAACCCTATAGTCATTCAATTTTCCAATTTCATAAACCTCTATGTATGATAAACCCAAATATCCATTTTTCTAAAGTTCTTGTTTCAGGTACTCAATCTAGTAAACAGCATGTAAACGATACTGTATTGCTACAATCATCATTATACATTTTACACCACAAATGGAACGGTCATAGGATAATATATACAGATGGATCCAAAATTGGAACCAATGTTGGTGTTGGTATATATGATCCTGCAGCTGACATGGAAATAAAAATAAAAATTCCCTCAATATCATCAATTGTCTCAGCAGAATTATTTGCCATTTTAAAATCTTTAGAATATATATCACAGTTAAATGACAGCAAATTTGCTATTGCAACAGATTCTCTTGTGTCCCTTTACAACATTGAAAATGCTCTACGTGGCTTTAACAATGATAACCTAACTTTAGCAATTGCAAAAGAAATTATTAAATGTTCAAAAGAAATTGTGATACAATGGATTCCTGGCCATGTTGGAGTTCCTGGTAATGAAAAGGCGGATTCCCTAGCAAAGTGTGCAGCTCACGATGATGCCTTAGTTGTAGATAATAAGTTCCCTTTGCGATATTCCGATATTTGTTTTTATATAAAGAATAAAATAAGAGCTAAATCTAATGAAATATGGCAATCTACAAACAAAGGTGAATGGTATAAAAAGATTCAAAATAACTACCCGAACATCCCATGGTTTGAATCAACCAAATTCAGTAGACGTGACACCACTATGATCTTCAGACTTCGTTTTGGACACTGTTTTACAGCAGACCGACTTTTTTTACTTAAAAGAATTGATTCCCCACAATGCCTAAAATGTAATGATGGAACTCATGAAAGTATTCAACACATATTTAAGGACTGCACTGCCTACTCAATACATCAAAATTATCTCTATGAAATGTTGAGAAGATGTAACTGTCATATACCTCCTGATTTACTTGACATTCTTAAAGAAGAAAACTCAAAATTATGGTATTACATTTTAGAATTTTTACACAAAATCAAGAAAATTATTTAAGTGACCATATATCTGATGAAATTGATTAAGTTTTTGGACTTGAATTGTAATATTTGCACTTCATACATCAGAAATCTTTATATAATTGAAATTAATTCAGTGTGTTTTCAAAATTATAGTGTTACGTCAGAATTTTTACATAAAATCGAGAAAATTATTTAAGTGACCATAAACCGGATGAAATCAATTAAATTTTGGACTTGAACTGTAGTCTAATAATTTATGTTCGTAGCTCTTAAGGCTTCATGTAATTTAATACAAAGCCTCTAATAAAAGATTTAAAAAAAATATATACTTTGACAGTTCCCTGGTTGATTATGAACATCTGTTACAATTCTTTTGTTTTGATTTGAAACTCCACAAGCCCAATGTTAAATTTTAACTTTTCATTTTGGTTTTTTTACATTATTTGATTTTTCCTGTGGATGAGGCCTGTCTAGAACTTATTTTTATCCCAGAAATTAATTATTTCGAACATTTGAAGGAAATCGTTGAAGCCGTTTTTGAGATCCGTGTCGCAAGCAAGCAAGCAAACCTTACTCATATTAGAGTATAGGATAGAACTAACTTCGGCATCGAAAAAAGAATTTGAGATGCCATTCAAGTAGATTTTGTATTTCCATAATGAACATAAGTTTGTCTTTTAAGTATGTTTAGATATAATCTTTATAACAGCTGTTTGGTGTAACTAACTTATATAACTAAATAACATACAAACCCGACTTTGTTTTTAGATTTCATATTATGTTTATTGCATATTATGTTATGTTCAATGTATTATAGTATGTACACCTTAAACGAATTAAAAGATTTTCCTTACCTCTATATCCTTTTGTTTGGTTAAATTCACTCAATGATTTAATTTGAATTTGCAACTGCCAGCTGATCAGATTATTTGTTTTGGAACACAAAAGTTCTCTTAAAATGATTACTGCCAATGTTAATAATCCTAATCACCAATTTGGGTTTTGGAGACAGCACTCTACAGTTGAGCAAGTCCACCGAGTTGCTATAAAATTTATTTAAACAAGACTTGGAGAAGAAGCAATACTGCACAGCTGCGTTCTTGGATGGAAGTCAAGCATTTGACAAGGTTTGGCACAAAGGCTTATTATATAAAATTAAAAAAATGCTTCCACATACATTTTACAATATTCTTCGGTCGTACTTAAGCACAATTTTTTCCAAATAAAACTTAAAGACATCCTATCAGGTTTCCACGCAGTAGAGTCAGGAGTACCTCAAGGTAGTGTGCTAGGTCCTGTCCTATATGTGCTACCGGTATACACTGCAGATCTCCCAATAAGCGATGGAACGAATACTGCTACTTTTGCAGATGATACAGCCATACTAGTCTCCCATCATAATAATCATAAGAAGCTTAAACTGTATATCATACTGGCTGAAGAGGTGGCGGATAAATGTCAATGAAGGTAAATCAGCTCAAATAACATTTACCCTGAAAATCGATACTTGCCCTCCTGTTTATTTAAACAATGTTGTTCTACCTCAAGTAACCAAAGTAAAATATCTAGGAATGCACTTAGACAGAAGACTAATATTGAAATCTCACATTTGGAATAAACGATTGATTCTAAATTTACAGTACAGAAAATTATCCTGGCTTCTTCACAAAAACTCAAAACTGTCAAATGATAATTCTATCTTATTTAATCAATCGATTGACCTAAAATGTCATACAATGATAAGTCATATTACTGAGTCAATAAATTCAATAACTCACAGTACCTTATGAACAAAATTATTTAAAATATATTCTACAAACACCAATTATCCTATAACTTATTAACATAACATTGTGATCGCGGGCGAAGCTGCGACGGGTATCAGTGTAATGTAAAACTTAATCCTGCTAACCCTGGCCTTGCATCGCTTAGCAATGGTAAACATTTGTTTACATTCGCAAGAAAAATGTAATTCCCATTGTTTTGGGAAGCTGAGGAAAGTGATTCCATAATGTGATTCAACCATATGTAGCGTCGCCTCTTGTTGGTTTTATATTTGGTAACATTGCACCACACAAAGCTTCCGATAGCTGTCACTTAGGCGCTACAGTCAATCCTAAAGCTACTTTAAATAGACTATAACTGAGCCGATTGATCATTCATGTGTTAGGAGGATAGTTAATACATCAGAATAAAACCTTTGCTTACTCCTGCTCCAAAAATGCTTTACCAAATGTTGGAACTATCAAGTTTATGGGTTAATAAATGTGTTCTAATCAGACCTCATCCATAGAACAATAGTATTGTGTAGAAAAATAATCAAAATAACTAACATTGGGGTTATTGTTAAGATTTGTAAACAAAAACAAAAGAATAACAGCTGTTCAAAAGCAACCATTCAATTTTAAAATAACACTTGCGCATGGTAAAGTATCATGTGATTTTTATAAGAATAGTGATTAGAACCAGAGTGTACATAACTTTAAATATACATAATTAGGTTATATATAAATTGAGAGAACTATTCAAACTGAAGATTGAATATAAAACGGACATGTCCAAAATGAAAATAAACTAGCAATACGCAATAAGCAAGAAGCAAAGCAAATACGCTCGCTTTGGAGAGGAATAGTGAATTTTAAATAAACTCTAGGCATTTTTAACAAACTGACTGGCTTTTCGAGCAAACCTCGGTCCCCCAGGTGCTTTAAAATTGGAACTAACTTCTCAAACATAACATTGCACTGTGATCGCGAGCGAAGCCGCGGGCTACTAGTTTAAAGGCTTTAACTAAATAAACTTGTATTTAAAAATTGGGTACTTGGTCATTGAATAGAACTTAGCCTGAACTTAATTAAGGTAGATCATACCGAGGATTTATTTGTTGTAACCCCAAAATAGAAGTCAGCTGCATAAGCCGCCATACAATATATATATATATATACCTATCCAAAGTAAATAAAAAAATGTTAACCTTACATCCCACAAATTTATAGAAAAACTCTCTCTTTATTAATTTGATTGCACTTAACTAACTCTCCTGCCGATACAGTCCTCGTCAACAGACTACCTGACACCGGCATACATACTAACTAAAATAAAAACATACACAATAACAAATCACATGTACAACTATACTACAAAACACAACCATTTGAGACTACTAACATTGAAAATTGCTACTCTTCTACACCTAACGCCAAAATATCAGAATATTCCACTTATGTCAACAAAATTGTTGTGCATTCAGGTGGCTAAGCACCGCACTCAGGGGTGTATTAAATAACTACCCTACTCTCTCACAAAATGACCAGATTTATGTGTTACGTACCCGTATGCTGAATACAATTACAACATTACTCTACAAATTAGCCAGAATAGGAGTGAGTAGTTAACAAAGCCCACGTTGTACACAATGCGTTGGGGAGAGTTCTAGGAATAGAATATTCAAACATTTGATGCTAAGTTGTTTAAATTTTACAACTTAAAAGAGGATTCCCATGACTACTGATGGTCAGAGTGCTACTTACATTGAGATGCTGCTGGTGCTGCTGAAATAAGGAATAAACGAACATCTCGCTAAATCCAATGATTTCCACAGCTCCCCCACTATACCAATGTTTTAATCTCAATTTTCATATTTGACAAGTATTTGGAATAGGAGCTTGCTATTGGCAGATTTAATCTGATGGCAAATATATGACCAACAGGATATGTATATCTCCAAGTCGGCGCCTACTGGTAGCTGATAATGAACAACTAACTAAATCATGGCATTTGTGGTAATTTAAGTAAAAAATTAATTTTATTCAGTAAAAATCAATAATTTAAAGTTTTAACTCAAAAGAATTTTTATTGAATGTTTAATATGCTATTATTTATTTAATAGTGACTTGCCAACAGCATCACAGTCAATTATTTAATAACATATATTAATACAACTTTTTGTTGTTTACATCAAATCCCATTTTTTTACCCGCTAGGCAGCAAACCTGCATACTAAATGAGTATATTACTACTAACATACTAGCGTTATTCTTGAGGAGAATAATGAAAATTGTATACCTCGCTTGTGTATGAATGTATATTGATATAACTCTTGATATGTTGATATATATGGTTGTAGTTCATAATATTTGCATAAAACCCATTTTTTGGGGTCCCTATTGCAGTAAAGTCTGTCTTAATGTTATTCTAATAGTGATGTCATATATCACTTATTTATGAATGTATTTTTGATGGAACTTGGTAAGTGGCTTCGCGTAGTAATGAGCAGGGGCGGATTTACACAATTGCCGCTTAAGGGCTAGTAGTAATCTGCCGCCCCCCATAACATAACCTTTCTATCCTTCTCAGCCACCCAGGTTTACCCACATCTCGTTTAGTTGGTTATTTTATGACTGTATGTAAGGAAGCTTTAAATTTACTGAATGAATAAATTAAGAAATGCCGTTTTTTTCCTAATTTTAATCATGAATAAACGGTAGTATAATGTAGAACTACGATTTCAATGACGATCAATCCTACAAGTTTTAGCGACAAGTGTTTGTGTTGAAAGCACAAAGCAGTGCTACTTTTAATGACACAAAATTTCTTCAACGAAGGCCTAAAAATCCCTACTTATACAACAATAATTGTTACACTAACGCATAAACTACTGAAAATTATAATATATAACCTACAAATATGAAAACACTGTAGCTTCAAAATTCGTACTTTAAGACTGTTTTAGTCCTGAGCTGTCGTTTTTTTAACAGTTTGTCATTAGTTTTGTCAATTATATTTGTATACAAAGAATTATTTTTATGTTTTCGATCATAAACATATAACATTAATTGATGCAGTCTTTATAAAAATCTCTGCAATTCCAATCATATTCTTAATATATGTTTTAGGCAAAAACAAATCCATATATTAAATTATCGTTTATCCTCCACGATGCGGTAGATGTCCATAATATCTACCCGTACAATCGTCGGGCACAATAATTTAAAGGGTAGTAAAATGTGTGCATTTAAAGATAACTATAATAAGGATTATGAGAGTAATTTTGTCGTAACACCTGACTGGTAACCTGCGAGAGTAACCGACGCAATAGCCATTTGTTGATAAGTAAAGTTTTTCCCACTCCTGTCCATCGTTTCCTTATTCGACAATATCATTATAGTCAAAATTATCGCATTGCCATCTCAAATTCTACCACATTCCTCAGGCGTGCCTCAGTAAATTTTGATATTGTGTCAAAAATAGTTAATAGTATGTATGAGATATTAAGATCGTACTTTGGACATAGCGTGCTACGCCTGATGATCTGAGGGGAGAAGTTGAATTCACTCTAGTTTGTGTCTTGCCGCCCTGTGAATACTTTCTCTGTGGCCTAAATTTGTACGGACGAATGTATTAAAACTGTTTTATGGAAGAACAGCGTTAGATATTGTAGGAGTAATACATGAGCCTCTAATTACTTCCTTTATCGCAGGTAAAAGGGCGGCACACCGGCATCACTATCCACTTTCATAAAAATGTTCCCGATTTAAACAATTGCTGTTTTGATAACAATATTTAATTTTTCTGAAAATTTGCCGCCCTGGGCTGCAGCCCCTATAGCCCTCCCCTAAATCCGCCACTGGTAATGAGATGCACATATATGCATTTGGAATTCACTGAGTACTCCAGAATTAATGAAACTAGGTTATTAACTTATACATTCCTATTTTCTAAAACCTTTTCAATGACAAACAATGGTCTAAATGTAAAGTACACTGGTCCGCTGTAAATAACCTTAATTAGCCTACTACAGTCTTAATCTTAATTCTTTAGTTTGTGGGATTATTAATTTTACTAGTGGTTTGAAGGGGCCTTAGCCCATAGTGGGGCCTTGCTTAGCCCCTAACCTTGTTCCAATATTCTGTCCCATCTGTTTTAGTGAATTTCCCCTATAGGGAAGAAGCTATTACTGTAGTCAGCATGGTAAGACCTAGGCCCGGGACCATGATAACTTATCGTTTTGAGGTCCCCAGACCCCAAAAACACCATTGGTTCGAAACTGTATATATATATATATATATCCACCCATACATATACATAAATTTTATTTTATGACACAACAATAAAATAAACACTGTAGCTTCAAAATTCGTACTTTAAGACTGTTTTAGTCCCATGTGACCTAAAAACCATATATAAGAATATATATCACTCTAAACTCAAGTCATAATATTGTTGTGTATTTGACGTTCCTAACGTGACCCCCTGAACACGTTTTGGGGGTTCGTTCAAAATGTTATATATGTATATGTATATATATGTGTATGCACTCTAGCGGTCACATTTTTTGTCCGATTTACTTCAAATTTGGTAGGGACGTTCCTTTCTATAATGATATTCTTCTTTTTTGACTTACAAATTTCGCTTACAGAATTATACTGGGTGTCCCGCGAAGAGGTCGCTATTTTTGAATTAATCGAACACACTACAAACTTGAAACTCTACAATTATAATAAATACATATGTACAAAAATACCCCTGAGTCTCATTTGATTCTGATTAATCAGAACAAAATGGAGGAACATCAAAATAATGGTGCGTTTTCATTAAAGTAATTTTATTTAAAAATTATGGTATTGTCCGATTTACGGGGGTATATATATATATATATATATATATATATATATATATATATATATATATATGTGTGTCCGTGGGTGCGATAACTCTCGTAAAAAGGTCCGATTGTGATGAAATTTGGTACAAACATGTAAAGCACCATTTATGACTTTAAGTTCGAAAACCAGACGGATCGACCTATCCGAAGGGGTATTTTGGGGGGGTTTTGTGCCCCAAAAATGGGTTTTTTGAGTTTTTTACATAAAACTTTTGAAAAAGTAAAATTTTATTTTTTCCCATTGGAATCAGCTTAAAAAGACGCACAATTTGATGTTTTAATCATTGCTCTACGTCAATTGGTTACTGAGATATTGAAAGTGCTAAACACAGTACGTTGTCCAATGTTATTCTTATGGAGGATAAGAAAAATTGTATATCTCGCTTATTTATTAACTTATCCTGACGAAACTTGGAATATTGCTTCATTTCATTGTGGTCTATTGATATTTGCACAAAAACCCATTTTTTGTCCGATAGTTCCCGTAGTAGCAAACCTGCATACTCAGCCCCATGTTATTGTTATGGAGAATAATTAACTTGTTATCTCCTTTAATTATGAACATAAATTAATAGAACTTGGTATGTGGCTTTAACTAGTTAAGTTATATTGATATTTGTATAAAAGTCCATTTTTTAGTGTTCCTTATTTCAGCCAACCTGCATACTCAGCCGCCATGTCATTCTTATGGAGAATAATTAAAATGTCATAAATCGTTTATTTATGAATGTATATTGATGAAACTTGGTATGTGGCTTTATGTGGTATTAAGATAAATTAATATGCATTGGAAATTCGCTGAGTATGCAGGTTTGCTGCTACGGGGGTATTTTGTACTCTTTACATGCTGAGGAAAATGAAACAACATAAGTAGAAACACATGCCAGTTAAAAAAACACACACTTAATCACATGTTGTATTGTAAACAAAGCAGACGTTTTTAAATCCCCTTGCTTTTCATATGGAAGATGTTTTACATTATTTCTCGTTTGCTGGTAACTTTTTAGAATTACTGCTATTTTTCCCAAGTCCCTGTGATCGAGACCTTTAATTTGAGCCCCCTCCCATCATCTTGCAATTTGCCAAACTCCCAAAATTTTGACTTACAAATTTTGCTTACAGAATTATACTGGGTGTCCCGCGAAGAGGTCGCTATTTTTGAATTAATCGAACACACTACAAACTTGAAACTCTACAATTATAATAAATACATATGTACAAAAATACCCCTGAGTCTCATTTGATTCTGATTAATCAGAACAAAATGGAGGAACATCAAAATAATGGTGCGTTTTCATTAAAGTAATTTTATTTAAAAATTATGGTATTTGCAAAACCATTTCAAATTAATTCTTGATTTTTTACAATGATATTAAGTACTAAATACAATTAAAGAAATTAAAGAGATAGGAAAGTGGTAAATAATTAAATTTAACCTGATTAATTCATCATCTGTCGAAATGTTGTGAGAATAAACCTTTAAGCCCCCCATAGGACATTGCGACAGATGATGAATTAATGAGGTTGATTGAAGAGCAATATTTTTCAAAAACGCTTATGACTTAATTATTAGTGAATTTCCTATGGAAAGTGGTGAGCTATTAGCATGACCCACACGGTGAAACTTAAGCCCGGGACCACCATAGAAGTTCCTAACGTGACCCCCTGAACACGTTTTGGGGGTTCGTTCAAAATGTTATATATGTATATGTATATATATGTGTATGCACTCTAGCGGTCACATTTTTTGTCCGATTTACTTCAAATTTGGTAGGGACGTTCCTTTCTATAATCAGTTGGACAAGTTCGTTGGGCAAAACAATCGGAAAACTCTAAACCCCTTTGTTGGGGATTATTCTTTAAAATTTCGAGTTTTGGGCCCAAAAAGGGTCAGAAAAGCCCCAGATGTAAAATTAATGAATGAAAAATGGTGGGAATTAGTGTGGCAAAACTTTTAAGCCCTCTCTCGTCATTCTAGCATATATATTTACCGAGTTATTAAAGAAAATGTGTATTGACCAAACACACAGTACGTTGCCTTATGGGGGTTTTACTTTAGAAAAGCCTGTTATTCATTTGTTGGTGTACTTTTATCATCCCCAACAACCTCACGCCTACTTTAAAGCCTGACTGGACCTTCTCCTAACCTTATAATGTGCAAAATTGTATTCCCAGCATTGCAGGTAAATAGAACCAGGAGCATCAGAACAGCCAAAAAATCAGTATTTTCAGATTTGAATAAAAATTGGAATAATTATATGTTTTTAACTGATTTTGAGTTTTGTAGTTTTTATGTGAAAATTCACTTCCCTCACGTCAACGTGCTGCGTGCGAACTCGTTTTTGTTTCGTTGCCATCAGTGCATAGCGATTGATGGACACCAGTTTGAATGAAGGGTTGTGAATCAAATTAATTTCATTTATGATTTACCATTTTCCTATCTCTTTAATTTCTTTAATTTTATTTAGTACTTCATAACATTGTAAAAAATCAAGAATTAGTTTGGAATGGTTTTGCAAATAAAATTACTTTAACGAAAACGCACCATTATTTTGATGTTCCGCCATTTTGTTCTGATTAATCAGAATCAAATGGGACTCGGGGGTATTTTTTTACATATGTATTTATTATAACTGTAGAGTTTCAAGTTTATAGCATATATGTTCGATACGTCTGGTATATTAATTCAAAAATAGCGACCTCTTCGTGGGACACCTGGTATATACCTGATATTTGTATTTGTTATAATGTTAGTAATTTAATGGCATCACTGTCTGCTAGTAATATATAGACGTTGGATAATCAATTTTCATATAGTTTTACGGGTTTCATTGTATTGTAATATCAATATCTTACCATTAATATAAATGTTAGGTAAAATAATTTGTACTTTGATGCAAAATGAATTACGAAAATACATGAACATGATCTAAGCCAGGGATTACCAGACTTTTGTAACTAACTGCTTAATATTTGCAGACATTTTGTGTACCACTGCCTCACCTCAAGATACACTCCTGACAAGCTAAGGTAGACCCTGCTCCGATTACAACATTTTAAAATTAACAGCAAATTATTACCATGAACTAAGCTTATCGCCATTGGAGGTTTCGCCCCCAAACCCCCTTTTGGAGTTCGCTTCGCTTACTTGCATTCCTCAGTCAACTAAAGTTTAAATATTCAACTATTGTAGTTTATTAACCAAAGAAAAACCACACAAAAATTACCTTTGGTGAGCACATTAACATCTAACCATATCGGTTCGATATCGAAACATTTTACCAACCGGCTGCTTGTTCGTTTTATCGAATGACCTCCCGATTACGATGGTTGTTTCGAGGTGTATAAAAGCAAAAAATAAAGTGCTCACTCAATCAAAGTCAATCAGATATAAATAAAAAGTAAAAAGTAAGCATCAACAGAAGGATTCAAATCCGTGACCACATGATCTTGAATCATCTGACAACATATCCGCTACTGGGCTAAATTCATTCGATAGAACAAACAATCGGTTGATTACATTTTCCAATATCGTAACAAACGATATTTGCGATATTGAACCTCCCGTGTAGGCGATAATGTGCTCACCTTGTTTTGTAACAGCTGATTTATATAAACCTCATGTGAGCAAATTAGTATCGCCTACATGGGCGGTTTAATCAGCTGATACAAACATGTGGTACTATCCAAAGATAGCGAGCTTTCATTATGCAACTTTCCAAAACTGTACACATTTAAATGGGCCAAAATACTCTAAATTACTCCTTCTCCGATGAATAGCAGCTAAACGGATGATCGGATCTTAAATCTGACGAAAAATCGTTGGTTGAAAATTAAATTTTCTACAACTTGTGTATTTAACAGTTTTTGCCATCTCTTACCATTTCTGTACACATCGCGCTCAAAGTGGAAAAATTGAAAAAGGAAAATTTTCCCCACCCCAAAAATGCCTCAAAAACTCAAAAATGTTAACCTTTGGTAATTTTTCTGGCAGTTTTTCGTAAAGAGCTTTAATTCAAGTATGATGTTGAGGGGGTTAGATCACGGGAAGTGCCTCATAGTTTATGTCAGTGAATGAGTGAGTGAACCCCCTCACACAATGCCCTCAACTGCGGCCTAAACAATGCGGCCTTATACTGTGTTTTGTTAATTGCTTTATATAAGTAGATATAAATTGAAATAGTTTATTTTATTTTATTTACTGACATACTGAACAGTATGCAAATACACAATGTACCATATTATGATAATACTGTATCCAATGCACGATGTAACCGCGCGCTTGAAAAACGTCTTCTCTACCGCAGGAAAAAATAACATACAGCAGGGTTTCAGCTGTTGGATAAGTGTCTAGCTGTGGTTTCGAGGTTCGTCTGTTGCCCGGTTTGGGTGACGTTCCTTGGTGATAAGGCGGTTAGGGATATGGAGGACAGAGGGTTGCAAGTCTCGTTGGATTCAGGTGAGTTGGTTGTGGTAGAAGGGTCAGGTGAAGGTGAGTATAGTTGTTGGTTGGTTTCGGTTGTTGTTGTGCTAGTGCTTAAATCGTTGCAGGTAGAAGTTGAGGTTGGAATAGAGGTAGGGTAAATTGATATTGAAGTGTGGTGGGGTGACCTGTGGTTGGGGGATGTGACGGAAGAGGAGAAAAGTTGAAGAATAGGATTGTGGTTGGGAAGGAAGTTGTGCTGAAGGTGAGGGAGGATATGTCGGACAAGGAGGTGGTTGAAGGCTGCTCTGTGAGCGAGGATGGCGGGAGTGCCCTAGTGGGAAAGCCCCCCGGTATCGCTCCAGGAGGGGTTTTTAACTAGGACTTGTAGTAGTACGGACCAAGTACGGATAACGACTTCGGATTTAGTGGGTGGGTGAGGAGGGGTTAGAGAAGGTTGAGCATTAGCAGTGGTTGGGATTCTTTGGATGATGGGGAGAGATGGGGTGTTGATGGAGGTCGGGACTTGCGAGGAGTGGGTGGTTGAGGGTTGAGGAGGGTTTTGTTGATGTGTGGGTTGGGAGGCTCTGCTAGTTGCGAAGCTGGCAGGGTGCTCGGGACTGGTGTGTTGGGGTGGTTGAGGAGGAAGGAGTTGGGGTGTTGCAGCTGGACACGGGTGTGAGATAGG
Organism: Allygus modestus; assembly: GCA_963675035.1. Lineage (NCBI taxonomy): Eukaryota > Metazoa > Arthropoda > Insecta > Hemiptera > Cicadellidae > Allygus > Allygus modestus. The sequence goes on from OY776111.1 coordinate 318,281,133, forward strand.
TGTGTGGGGTTGGTTAAGGAGCCGGGCTGACGAGGATAAGCTGTTTCCGAGATGTCGGAGGTGTGTGGTTGGTGAGGTTTTTGGGATGGGAGGTCGGTAAGGGGTGGAGGAAGCAGCATGTGGGCTGGCCTCGGAAGAGGCTGGGATGTTGAGGGGGAGATGGATGGGATTGGGGAGATTGGGTTTGGCTCCGGGATACCGGGTCGGCCGGTGGGGTGGTAGCCAGAACAGGCGAGTGCGGTGGCCTTGTGAGGTGTAGGAGCTGGGTGGGGGTTGAGGAGTGGATGGGGGTGCCAAGCTGGTGGGGATGAGAGGCCATTGCGGGTGGTTGTAGCTGGTGACGGTGCAGGAACCTGATGACCCTCAGCGCGTTGTGCTGAGGCGAGGGGACAGATGTTCCGACATTTCAGAAGGCCACCGAGTATCACTCGACATGGCTTGGGGCCGGTCAATGTTCGGTGACGGATAAGTGTCTGGGAAGGGACTGGCTGAAGAGCCGTGCGGCTCAAGCCAGGGGTGGTTTGGTGGTTTTGTGTGGTGTCTGCCTGTCATTTATCAACATTTAAAGGGCATTTTATCCAGTTTCGATCATTTTCAAATCTGAAAGGGCTGTGGAGGAACTGATGGATAGTTAGAGAGAGATAGCATGGTCTCTAGATGAAGTCATTACTGTTCATATTGTTTAAATTTTATTGCTTTCACTCATATACTATTTTTGAGGCAATTATTAATGTTACATTTTTTTTACTATAATTATTATTTTAATTATATGATATGGCATTTGTTTATGAATGGAAAAATGTATGTATAAATATATGTGTACATTATTAAAATAATAACATAAATGTTAATTTTGAAATTAGTTTATAACCAATATTACAGCACCTCATTGAGGATTAACATTTTATAAGTATTTGATCTAAGTGCTATCATCTATCTATATCTATAATATGCTAAGGTGATTTTTGTAAACAGAACTCCACTGTTATTCTGGACCGATTTTGAAGATTAAAGGTGTGTGACAAGATCCATATTCGCTCAGTGTGCGAGAGTGCTTGCAATGTGTTGCGAGGTAATGTTTCTCTGACAAAGCAAACAAAAGTAAAAGTAAGTAAAGTCAGTTAAGCAAACACAAGGCAGCTCTACGATTGGTGAAACATGGCGAAGGCTGGGCGAAGAAACGAAAGTATCTAATACAAAAAGACGGTGGACTCTAATACCATTACTTTTGAGCACAGTACTACAAGCAGCATTGAATAGATAAACAAGTTTAATTAAAAATTACTAACATCCAGAATCAAGCTTTCAACTGTTTCGCTTTTAGTTTGGTCTTGTTTTTCATTACAAAAGTGCAGTAAGTTTAAATTAAAAATCAATTGATAACCTTGCGCGCGACCCGACTCATCATGAAGCCAAAAGCAATTGTTCGTCGTTACCTTTGAATAAAAAATAATCACGTTTATCGGTAAGCAGCCGCCCACCTAGTTTTAAAAATAAGTTTCGTCGCATACATACCAGAGGGTCGACCCAAAATAGTTGTAAGTAAATGTATTCATGTCTTGTATTTTTGTTGCATATTGTTAATGGTTTAAGAAAATTTCCTGAATTACCAGAAAATCCACAAGAGAAAGACAGAAAAGAAGTGGTAGCAAGAACATTCAAAACTAGCAAGTTTGTTGGCAGGAACACTAGGAAAATCAATTGCTGGGCTTGTACTGACATGTACCAATGCCAATGAAATATAGAACAAACTTTGTGCTCGATTTGGAAGAAGTAGTTTTTCAATCGTATACCTAACGATTGAAAATGTTAATCGAGTCATTCTTTCATGTGATTCGAGACAACAACGAAGAAATCAGTACACATGTTGCGAAGTTGCAAAAGCTTTTTGTGGATCTGAATGATGAGCTACAGAAAAATAAGGAAAACACTTAGTCCAAAAGATTATTGAATGGTCGAACATTATCTACATTGGGACAAACTTCAAGAATATGACAACTTCAAGGACGTGTGGGACACTATTCCATCCGATAATTAAACTGTGATTGAAAACTATGTACAATTGAGCTTCGTGAACAGAACATAGAAGAATCAACGGCGTTTGTTGTACGTACAAATCCTAAGAAGGCTCAGCAAAGGAAAATACCACGTGTGAAACGCCGAGGAAAGATTTGGAACAAGCTAAGCAAAAGTTTCCATGTCACAAATTTAAACAGTTGGGTGATGTAATTGGTGCATCAGTTAAAAACTACATTGAAGCCGACGAATGGTACTGCGACAGTGGAGCAACAAACCACATTTCAGTTATAATGTTGCCATATTACAGATATTTTCTTGAACAGCAAACTTTTCGTTCAAAGCAAAATACTGTTTATTGGCTGAAATGTGGTTGCTCCACTGTCGCAATACCATTCACCGGGTTCAATTTAAAACCCAAAAGCCGTAATAGTTGAGAAGCATACTAAAGAAAATCTGGGAAAAAGTCTTATAATTATATCATCAGCGATTTATTGTTTACATTTAGATTTCTTTATATTAATTGTGAGGTTAAGTTTTGTTTATGAACATGACTATGGATGGCCTTAAGGTCCGAAACATGTCGGTCTTAAAATAAAATAATTTAAAACAGAATACTGTGTTTAAAATAATATATATATATATGTGTGTGTGTGTGTGTGTCCGTGAGTGAAAATTACAGGATTAACTCAAACTGTTACACAACACAGTACAGTTTCACAATCAACGCCGAAGAAGAGAGCAATCCGTAAGAAATGAGCGGCGGCGGCGTCATCAATTATTTAGAGCAGCTGCCCAGACAGATCTCAACTCGTCGGTTTGTTGTGTGAAAACCTGCACGGGACACCTGCATTCGAGTCTAGACCTGTCTGTTTTTTGCTGGAGCAGCTGCAACAAACACCTGTGAGCAAAATGGCAGCACCAGCTGGTTATAAAGCGAAGGCGCTGCACGATGAGTATCATTCCCAGCCATCTTTGCGTCTAGTCCACATCCTCCTACTTCTAGCATCAAGAACAACGCTTCGGAGATTGTGAGTGGAGTCGTTACCGACACAGCTGTTGACCTGAGAACTGCACTTAACAACTGAAAATCAGATTCTCCAATCTACACCAGGATAGGAGATCTCCGTGAGGAATCTACCTTATTACCGCAATGGAGCGCATCACTACACCATTTGGCGAGACCATCATCGACATCCTGGAGTGGCAGGTCGGGGATGACTTCTTCCTGTGAGTATACCTGACTAGACATTTCAACATAGTGGTGAGCGACATCAATATCGAGAGATACAACAGCCGTTGCGGAGAGCGTCTTCACCTGCTGAAACACAGAGCCAGACCAAGAACCAAATGCACACCGTTGGAGTTTGTATAATGCAAGACATGAAGAAAATATTTAAATATCTTTGTAAAATTTTGATAGATTTTTAGTTTAATATTTATAGCCACATTCTGAACATAACCACTGTGTTGTTTATTATAATTAACCTCAAAAATCCATCATAGTGTGTAAGTTTTATCAGAGTGTGGTAATTTTCAGTCAGTTGTGATCATGGTCTCAATGTGAAAACATCTGTTTTCAGCCATTGTGGCCAGGACCATCAGGTTATGGTAAGTCACAATTTGTGTCAAAGTTTATAAAACACATTACAAAAATGTGTGACACAAAATTTGCCAGTATAAACTGGCATTATGACAGTGGTGGAGGAGGAGGAGACTCATATAACTTTAACATTAACCACATAGAAGGACTGCCAAACTTGGAGGATTTTTCTGGTAATGAACCAACACTTGTAATTATAGACAATATGATGCGTGAGGCTGACAATCGTGTGGTGGATCTTTTCACTAAAGGATGTCATCATCGTAATATTAAGTGGTTTTTCATCACTCGAAATTTATTTCATCAAGGACGTGGGCAGAGGGACATCTCATTGAATGCGCATTACATTGTGTGTTTTAAGAATCCTAGAGATTGAGTGCAAATCAGGTACTTAGCCAGGCAAATATATCCAGACAGTCCGAAATTCATCAAGGAAGCGTACACAGACGCCACAAAAAATCTACACGGTTACCTTCTGATAGACTTGAATATGGTTATCAACAGACGAGAATATGTGAGTACGTAGTTGCATATTTCCAGACGAACATACAAATTATGTGTATGTACCAAAGAAAAAGAATTTTTTTTAGTATGCTTGCGGAAGGACGCAACTCTGCTGAGGGCTTTGATACACGCAACACCAAAGGAGCGCGTAGTGTTGTTAAATGTGTATGACAAGAGTCGTACCTGGTCTGTACCTGGTCGTAAAAGAGTCGTTCCTGGTCTGGTTCAGTGTGCGAGTGTGCTTACAACGTGTTGCGCGGTCTGGTTCCTCTGTCCAAGAAGAAAATATCTAATACAAAAAGGTGGTGGACTCATAATACCATTACTTTTGAGCACAGTACTACAGGCAGCATTGAATAGTTAAAAAAATGACTGGCATCCAGATTCAGTTCTATTTGACACAGATAATGTTCTAGTTGAACATTAAAAGGCAATGGCCAAGTAATAGTTCAATGCAAAATTATCCGAAATATACATTAGCAAATGATATAACACATTTACCAAGACCTATTCAACTGGACGCTGGTGAATGGGAAATGGCGCTTGTAGGATCGCACTATCCTTGTTCATTTTTATCAGTCGGTAATGATGAAATAATTTACATTTATATACAACCGAAAGAGAAAGCAAACGTGAACATAAAAGCACTGGAACGGGTTATGGACAGCAATTTTGATGTAACACCAATAGTGTCAGCTACTCCAAAACAAAACTACAGAAACTATAATTGTAAGCTTCGTAGTGGTGAATCATGGTTCTATCCTGATGACAAACAACCAAGTTATAAAATGTAATGATCCTGAAGTTGAAACAGATATACTTATCTTCTATATTATTAAAAGAAATTCTTGATTTTTGTTCGGCGATTTTCGACTCCTAAAACTATTATTTTATGTACATATTTGGTATCAATCGAAAGCTCTTACTCTCTAGATGTGCCTTTTGGGGTTTCCATACACTCTTGACCTCGGGGCTTTGCCCCACGAGCTCTCAAAGTTCGTTTTTAGCCCATAAGATTAACATAGGGAATAATTTGATTTGAATTGCAGCTGTTAATACATTATGGACAGTATATATATATATAAAGAAAATTTATTTAAAAATTTACATCTTTTTACCAATGTAAAGTGCCAATTGACAAAGAATACTGTACAACAATTTTGGTATGTTAGGATTTGGTGTTGTATAGGTGATTCTTCAGTATCTTCACCGAATATTTCACTGCTGTGAGCGCAATACTGTTAAGTGAGTTATTTTGTAGCTGAAATTGTTTTCAAAATCGTTGAACAAAATGAGGCACAGTCCCCCTTGCGCCTATCAAAATTCCATATATCTCAAATTCATTTACATTATATTTTTCTTTATAATACGGAATTGTATTTTGATAGATACCAGTCTTTTCAGTATTTACATCTTCTGGCTGGTTCAAACCTGTTTCAAATCTTATAGTTGGGTCTACAATGAAACCTCGGCTTTTTTCTTTTTCAATGACAATTATGTCGCTTCTTCTTAATGAGCCGTTAGTTTCAATTGCAGTAACTTCTTCGTATACTTCATATTTGTTTTTTAGTCTAAATTGATCCGCAATAATCTTTCTGATTGTATGGTGTCTTGTATTACGAAGAAGTTCACCGAATGGGCATTGTCCAAGGACGTGGGGTAAAGTTTCAATTATTTTATTCTGTGCCGGCACTGGTTCCCGTCCCTAGACCTTCCATGTAGACTTCTGACCGGGGCTACGTCATTAATTATTTTCAAATATGACTTATGTTCTGATTCAGTTAATCCCCGAGAGTTGGCCAGACATTTGTTAATTTTAGGGCATTGTTTAAAAAGGATTAATCCCTTACCTTTATAAGGAAGTTTACTCCGTTTTTCAAACTCAATTTCTTTTAATGAATTTCGCAATGCCCTCACTGAAATCTTAGGCTGGTCGTTTTGATGTAGGTTTAGTTTCTTCATGCAATAATTTTCTTCTGATTTAAAACTCTTCAATATTTCTAGGTAGGGGTTTTTGGATCCATGCAAAACACGGGAAATATTAATATGTTGCAATATTGCTTCCCATAAAGATTTTGACAAACCCATTCCTTTATATTTTGAGCTACTGTAAAAAAATGTGTTTGGCGTGTCATTTGGTAAATCTAATATCTCCTTAATGGCTGAACGTATGATTTTATCTATGTCATCAAAAAACTTAAGTGACAGCTTTTTCAATGGGACAGTTTGAAAAGGGTAAATTAAAGTTGGCCAAATATAATTAGTTAGAACAAATATTTTTTGATCAGTCTTTAAGTAAGGCGAGCTTGTCAATTTTTCAATTTTGTTAGTTAAAGATTTAATATTTTGTACAGGGTCAAATATTATTTCATTGGCGAAATTCACACCCAAATATTTAATTTTGTCTTCAAACCCAATCGATTGTATTTCTTCTAAGTCCAACAAATAGTTTTCTTGCTGCATCATGCCTTTTTTATGCTGATAATCTTGGTCTTTTTAGGGTTAATATTCAATCCAATATCATGAAATAAGTTGTTAATAGTGTTATATAGTAACAATGCACTCTCCTTATTTTTCGCTACTAAGACTGTATCGTCTGCAAAACCTAGAATACTGATTGGTTGTAAGTTAGTACAAAGTTTGAAACCAAGTTCCTCACTAAGAGAGTGTTCTGACATCTGCTCTATAATATTATCCACATATAAGTTGTACAGAGTTGGAGACAGTGGTGATCCTTGTACCCTTCATGACTGCAATAGGTTTAGTTTTTCCTTTTGCTGTCTCGATTTGTGTCATGTTGTTTATTTGTAGTTGCAGGACTGATGAGGTAATCTTTGATGGAATGGGTAAAGAATTTAAGACTGTTTCTAAATGTAAGTGGCTTACATTATCATATGCCTTTTCTATGTCCAGAAACAGAATGCTGAAATCAATTCTCTTTTGTTTGGCATGATGCAGAACCTCATTCAGTATTTGGGTATTTATATGTGTTCCAGGTACATTGGTGAAACCTCCTTGGAACAAATTGAATGTTACATAAGATTTTAATCGTTGATCGAGGATTTTTTCATAGATTCTTCTTAGTATGGAACATATCGTTATCGGTCCCCAGTTTTCATCTCCTCCTTTATAAATCAACACAGTTCTTGCTACTTTAAAACAAAGAGGTATTGTACCTGATTCATGAATTCTACTATATATTAGACTAAGTATCTTTGATACTCCCTTCAACTTAACTGCTCTCATTAGCACCTTATGAGGCCCAGGGGCAGTATCAACTTTTATTCCATTCATAGCTTGTTGGATTTCTTCTTCACTAATCGTACAATTATAATGAAAATCTGCATTTTCTTTTATATTTGTATCAGTTTTGTTTTCAGTAATGAATCTTTTTTCATTGATAGGTTTTGAAAATCTTCTTTCAAAACTATCTCGCAATGATTCCAACTTTATCCTGCATCCTTTATTGTCACTTCCGATTAGTTTCCTTACCGCTTTTCGTCTCATGTTGTAATATTCAAATTGGATCAGGTCGTAGTTATATTTTTCTTTTTGTTTCTTTCTTTCCTTTTTAGTTTTCCTTTCAGGGTTTGAAGATTTCTTAAAGGTACTGTTTTGGGAAACCTCCTTTCTTTTTTTTCTAATGTTGTAATATTTAAGTGCTGGATGTTTCGGTCCTGGTAATTGATATATAGCATTTGACAAAAATTCAGTAAACCTGTAAATCTTGTTTATAAACTCTTCATTGTTTATTTCATTTTGGAAAGCATTCAACCAGTATTGTAGTTCCTTGTCAATATATTTTGGGTTATCATCTAATTTGTCTTGTTCATTGAACGTGTCATCAATCTCAACCATAGAATCTTGAGATACCTCCACGTGATGATGATATTTTTTAAGAATATTATTTCGATGACTATTGTTTGAGCTTTAGATATATGGATAGACAATCCGTTATTATTTTTAAAGGCTTTACCACATTCGTTACATGTTTTTATTTCTGTTTGTTTTTCAATACTACTTCTCTTAGTGATATAGGAAGGTTGGTCTTCTGACAATGAGAAACAGTGGGTATTTGGTGTTCCTTTTAAAATAGATGAAGATTTTCCATTGGAAGAAACTTGTTGATATATTTTTGAAACACAAAACTCTTCTATAAATCTCCTGTCTTGGCTAATGTTTTTTTTTCTCAATCAAACAAGTCGAGATCATTTCTGAATTATGTAATACATGTATACCGCATTCAGTATTTGATTTCTGTTTATAGCATTTTATTTCATTAATATCAATATCTGGCTTTCTTTTCAAATATTGTCCAAATCTATTAGCCAATATATTTGCATGTTGATTGTTGTACGGTGACAGGGAATCTATATGGTAACACAAAAGTTCTTTTTGGCTTTTATCAATTAGTAGAAGTGACCAATGGCAACCTTTAAGTTTTGGCTCAGATATTCTACTATTAACACAGTTTATAATATATTTGTATTTGTTCAATGATAATCCATCTAAAACTTGCTGTAATAATCTGTCATCATTTTCAATCTTTATAACGTGGCTTGTGGCTGGATCTACAACAAGACAATCATCAGGGACATTTAAGTGATTGTCCCACCACCTCTTAATATCATCGTCATAAAGTTCAAACCATTCACTCGAGGTATTATAAGATCCTTTTTTGGTACTTCTTTGAACCATAAAAACTTCATTTACTTTTGTGTGGGATTGTTTTTTATTAATAGGATATGACTTTAAAAATTATCATCTTTATGAATGGCATTAATATTAAATTAATGGCTTTCAGTCTTTTAAAATATTTGTTACATAAATGGCACTTTGATTTGTCATTATTTGCTGCTGTAATGTCCACATTTTGTGAATAAGAACCTTTATTGCCGGGGGTAAACTTAATTGGCCCAGGGTTTGTCTCGATGTCTCCACTAAGTATTAAAATTATAAAAACTAGGAATTGAATATAATTAAATTTAAAAAAAGAATGTTTCCAATGGTTTCTCCAAAGGGCTTTATTTTTCCTGTAGTTTACCTTTGCGAAACATTGGTTTTGTTATGCCTTGGAAATCAAGAGCAAGCTTATATCATTTATCTTTTCTGAAAAAGATTTATACCCTTTATATTCAGAAGTTTGTTTTTCAGGAATCTGGGCTGTTAACACTATATCTACTGCTTGCAATACAATCAAAACTTGAAAAAGTGAACATCTTAATTTGTCATGCATGATTTCTGTATGTATTATTTTTTAAATATCAACAGCTGAAATGGTTTGAAAAGAAATAGTGATGTTTACATAACCAAATAAGAGAATTTAAAAATTAACTTGGTGATAACTTATTTGAATTTCAAAAAATTGATGGAATAACTGTCTCAAACGAAAAGCATTATTCATATTATTCATTTAAATCAACTACCAGAATTAAAATAGGCAAAATATTTTATTTAATTCAGTACAGTATTTTTTTGGGAAGCGCAGAACAAATCTGGCTTATAAACAGTCAGACGGATGAACAAATTTTACACAGTTAAATATCTCTGTTGCATACAACATTTCACTGCTCAAAGCGATATAGAAAAATAACTGATTTTATTTACATAGTATAATGTGTACCCGTTCTTCGCACCGGTAACAGCTGTAATAAAAACAAATGTATCAGCTGTTGGATTAAATACCTTTAAGTGTGTTTAAACTCATCCCTTTTCTTTATATTTATGCCCTTAGGGAAAATCTTATCAAAAACTAATATTTTTCCTCTAATTTGCTCACGGAGACCTTTCATTCAAGTATAGGGTTGATGGGTGTCAGACTTATGGTTTTCTCAAAAGTTCCTGGGTGAATGAGGCTTTATATATAGATAGGCTTTATATATATATATATATATATATATATATATATATATATATATATATATATTCCTTACCTGTAAAATCTGGTATTGCTATTAACTGTCCATAATGTATTAACAGCTGCAATTCAAATCAAATTATTCCCTATGTTAATCTTATGGGCTAAAAACGAACTTTGAGAGCTCGTGGGGCAAAGCCCCGAGGTCAAGAGTGTATGGAAACCCCAAAAGGCACATCTAGAGAGTAAGAGCTTTCGATTGATACCAAATATGTATATAAAATAATAGTTTTAGGAGTCGAAAATCGCCGAACAAAAATCAAGAATTTCTTTTAATAATATAGAAGATAAGTATCTGTTTCATCTTCAGGATCATTATATTTTACAACTTTGTTGTCATCAGCATAGAACCATGATTCACCACTACGAAGCTTACAATTATACTGGCTACTCGATATGATTGTCCCATGATGACTGATTATACCGCAGACTTAATTTATTTATATTATTTCAGAGTGTAAACTTGTAATTATTTTATTTTTATATAACATCAAACCCATTGTGTTAAAAAATAATAAGTTGTAAAAATAGAACTGAGACCTGTCTTTTTAAAGAAACCCTACTTCTTGTCATCATTGTGTTGTTAGAGCCGCACTAAGGTTGCATTCCCGATTTACAGTTTTCCAGTTCCCATTAATTGATTCAAACATTATTTTCAAAGAAGTTGTTTCATTTGTTGCATAAATAGGGAGAATGAAATTTTTTTGTTCCTTATTATCTTTGTAAGTAATGAAGAAATTTGTGCATTTGAACTCATAGCTCAGTAGATGTTGTAATACTTCCTCAAGTATTGGAAAACTATTTATTATTAAATAACATATGAACTCAGGAACATCTAGTTGTACACACAATGTAAACATTTCAATTTCATTGTCTTTGTCAACTAACTGTTTTATTTTCCAAGAGCTTAAGATATTTTTAGTAGGATCAATATATGACTGCATTAATTTTGTCATGACATTATTATTCTCTACCATTACTGCTTCATGTAGTGGAGCAATAAATCAAATACATTGGCAGACAACATTGGCGTAACAGGATACACCATCAACATTTTGAAAACCAACATAATAAATTAATATTACTTTCTGATTCTGTGACATTTTCAGTTGTTGTTTTTTGAGGAATATCTTCTTTAAGGTCTATCCTTTATTGAGGGCTGCAAATAATCTGAGTATTTCCATAATTTGGTCCATGTCCACTCTCTTAAATATATCACAAATAATAGGTTTATGATACAGTAGCTAAAATATTACTCAAAATAGGATGCTGATAGTTCAATCATATTTGAATAGTATTTGGGTCATTCCATTTGTTGATGGTTGCTCTACAATCTTATTGCTAATTCTTTTTGAAGAATAATGTATCAAAGTTTGTTCTAGATTTATTCATTTAAGAGGGCTCTAAACCTTTGCCAAACGGCTGAAAAACACACCTCCGTATTACTCAAATTCTGAGGTTATTAAAGCACCTAGCAACCTCCAGTGAACGATAAAATGTTTCTCATGAAATTAACTAGGTTAACAAAGTTATTTTAAGGTTTTAAGTTATTGTGATACATATTTTATTCGGGGTTAAACTCAGTGAAAATTGACCATTTTCTACTACGTAAATGTCAAACAGTTAAGATCAAATTAGAAAGTGTTTCTGTTTTAAAACCCTTATTAGTTATTCAAAATAATTTCCCGCTAGGCAGGATTTCATAAAAACGAATATTTATCATAAACCAGTAGAGAGATCATAAATCAGATCAGTGGTGATCAGATCTGGTAATGATCAGTGGTGGTGAGATCATAAATCGAGTAATTTGTCAGGGTTGTTTCTGAAAAGCGCTTTGCAAAACACACCCGTACAGAGGACGCTCTGGCGAGCGGCGATGGAACTACCACCGCCAATGAGACATTCGTCAGTGTCGCCAACCTGTTTCTCTGTTTCTCTACCTATTGGGACATCGGACGGACGTAATTCCCCAGAAAGATCCTCAAAGTGTCCTTGCTTCAAACTACTCTAAAGACACAATATTTGCCCGTCGTACCATACCGTCATTCTTGATGATATAGCTAAATCAAATTTCAAATGATATCTGGGATTTTTACCGTTCAAGAATGTGATCAATATCATTCAATATGATTAAATGATTAAACCTAATATACTGTAATACACCAAAAATTTGAATAAAATTAATCCTTCTTTAAACAATATCTTTTTTACAAAAATTAAGATTTTTCTAGTTATTAATGTTTACAGTTGATACAAATATTAACAATTATATTTAACGTTACCAAGTGCAATCCGTTTTATATTGGTTTTCGTTAACCGTATAGTAAGAAGTTTCTCATTAACAATTAATCATAACTGTAACTCGGCGTAGGTACAACGTGGCTAGGTTGATGGTTGCGTAGGTACAACGTGGCCAACTTCATACCAATCTGTTTCACGTCATTTTCAAAGTGTGTGTGGTTTTAAAATACTTGTAATGCGGCGCGGCGGCCGCGCCGATTTCCAAGAGCACTGAGCCGAGAGGTGACGAGGCGCCCCTCGACCAAGGGTGGGAGTGCATCACCTCACTTCCTGGAAGATCATCCCCTTATGAATGCGGACAGCATTTTCCTTGTCCGCAAACCTTCAGTTCATCAGTTGCTCTTTGTGACAGTGAAAATACCCCCAGTGTGTAAAAAGGCAGAAATATTGCCATTTCATCATGTGGACACCTCAAGGAATTAGGATGGAAGCGTTTGGATCATGATTATTATAACAGATGATAATGATAAACCATAGACTGTTATCATACTCAGGATGTTTCATTTCTGTTTACTAGTGATAATAATGCGGAAGCGGATTGCAGATGATGATATGAATCATATTGTCATACTTTATCCCTTTTATCATATTATCTATGTTTTACTTTCTCCCCTCGCATGTATAGACATAGTGTAACGAAAAAAGAGTCCCTGTACCAAAAATACTAAATAATTTTGTCTGGTCAAAAGAATGTTTTTTCATTCACACAAAACCGTAGACCTTACAAGTAACAATCGAAAGGGGCGCCAAAATCGGATGGGGACGCATCATATTTTCTCCCTTATTACATATAGGAAGTACGTTAAAATAATCGAAGAGAGCCGGTTAAAACAATTAGTTGCATCATGTAACTTGATATTTTAACATTGTAATTTTCTTTCAAAGTATTGCAAATTTTATCCAGCCACTCTCAATACGGTACCAATCAGAATACCCTGAAGTTGTCACAAATCGATAAAGGTCAAAACAACTTCTCAATTTGGAATTGAGGGGAGCAGAGGATTTGTTATCTGATATGTAAATTTAATGTTTAAGTATAATGAAGGTGCAACATGGTGAATACACAACTTTCTTCCCAATAATGCCTTTCAACAACTTAAAATACTAATATACAAAAAATTAACAAAATCAGCCGGGTTAATATTACATATTTACAATTTATTTATTTTAAAACTATGGATTACGCACTCCACCCGCACCCCGCGACCCGTCATGAGCGCCTAGCGTTTCCCCCCACCCCCAAAAAAAATACCCCCGTAGCAGCAAACCTGCGTACTCAGCGAATTTCCAATGCATATATATGTATCTTAATACCACATAAAGCCACATACCAAGTTTCATCAATATACATTCATAAATAAACGATTTATGACATTTTAATTATTCTCCATAAGAATAACATGGCGGCTGAGTATGCAGGTTTGCTGAAGCAAGGAACACAAAAAATGGGGTTTTATACAAATATCAATATAACTCATGAAGGTAAAGCCACATACCAAATTTCATTAATTTATTTTCATAATGAAGGGAGATAACACGTTACTTATTCTCCATAAGAATAACATGGGGCTGAGTACGCAGGTTTGCTACTACGGGAGCCTTTGGTAAAAATTTGTTTTTTGAGCCAATATCAATGGTTCACAACCAGATGAAGCCGTATACCAAGTTTCGTCAATATACGTTCATAAATAAGCGAGATATAAAATTTTTATTTTCCTCCATAAGAATAACATTAGACAACGTACTGTGTTTAGCACTTTCAATATCTCGGTAACCAATTGACGTAGAGAAATGATCAAAATACCAAATTGTGTGTTTTTTTAAGCTGAATCCAATGGAAAAAAATAAAATTTGACTATTTCCAAAATTATATGTAAAAAATTCAAAAAACCCATTAAAAATACCCCTTCGGATAGGCCGATCTGGCTGGTTTTCGAACTTAAAAGTCACAAATGTTGCTTTACACGTTTATACCAAATTTCATCAAAATCGGATAATTTTTACGAGAGTTATCGTGCTCACGGACACACACACACACATATATATATACAGTTTCGAACGAATGGTGTTTTTGGGGTCTGGGGACCTCAAAACGAAAAGTTATCATGGTCCCGGGCCTAGGTCTTACCATGCCGACTACGGTAATAGCTTCTTCCCTATAGGGGAAATTCGCTAATTCCCTATAGGGGAAATTCGCTAATTCTTCCCTATAGGGGAAATTCGCTAATTCTTCCCTATAGGGGAAATTCGCTAAAAGGTGCCGCGTCGTGCTGGAGCACGGCTCGCACTGCCCTAAAGCCGGTACTGATTATTACCATTTTATTTTAATTGATATAATTTTCCTTTTTATTACTGAAATGTCTTTAATTCCAAACGAAGTATTTTTAACGAATTATCATAGTATATTGCTTCATATCATTGTGGTCTATTGATATTTGCACTACAAAAAAAAATTTTTGGCCGATAGTTCCCTTAGCAACCTGCGTACTCATCCCCCATGTTATTCTCATAGAGAATAAGTAACGTGTTATCTCCCTTAATTATGAACATAAATTAATAAAATTTGGTGTGTGACTTTACCCGCTTGAGTTATACTGATACTTGTATAAAACACCATTTTTGTATTCCTTGCTTCAGCAAACCTGCGTACTCAGCTGCCATGTTATTCTTATGAAGAATAATTAAAATGACATAAATCGTTTATTAATTAATGTGTATATTGATGAAACTTGGTATGTGGCTTTATGTGGTATTAAGTTATATATGCATTGGAAATTTGCTGAGTACGCAGGTTTGCTGCTACAGGGGTATTTAATTTTAGGTTTTTCAGAACAGCAATGCAGATATGACTGCTGTAAGATTTCAAAGTTATCGTGACTCAGCAATTCCCTGACGATACTATATGAAATCAAGATTTTGAATTACTCAAGTCTCTGAGCTGAATGTGCTCCATAGATTGTCATTTCAGGTGATCAGTATCGCACAGAACCAGAAACAACGCAAACGCAACAACAAGCGAGAGAGTGAGGCGCGTACGTCAGACTTATTTCAGAACTATGGTGGGGGGGAGGTTTTAGTTACATTGGAAATTCGTACATTGTATACGTACATTGGAAATTCGTACATTGTATACGTACATTGGAAATTCGCTGAGTACATAGGTTTACTGCGACGGGGGGAATTTGCACTTTCACTGTTGCCCAGTAGACTGGCGGGAAGGTGATTTGTATGATCCTTTAGGTAAATAATTAATATAGCTGCTGGTGAATTTAACACGTAAAACCTTTAACCTGCCACCATTTCGAAGCAGTAAATAGTAAGAAAAGGAAATTTGTATGTAATTCTTACCTCAAATAGATTAACATGTACTAAAGTCTCATTATTTTATATTAAACCGTCTCTTAAATACCGTCTCTTGGTATTAACGTTTTTTTTAAGAAATATATTTATATTTCCTTAAATGTAAGTGATATTATCATGACCAGTTTTGACTCTTTATTTGACTGCAATAACTTTACAAGTGAAATTGAGGGTGATGTATCTAATTTTTGCCTCCAATTGGGTAAACTAGTTGCCAGCTGTCCTCTAGACATTTGCACTGATGTAGTAAAAGGTGCAGTGCCTGTTATTATGAAATTTAATGACGTATGTGGTGAAGTGGATATTATACAATACCAGCTACGAGATTTAGAGTCAGAGCTTCTAGACGTCAAAGTTCAAAGGGAAAAGGAAATATCTGCTCACCGTGTAGAAATGGACATCTCAATCAATACTAATGACTGTTTGCTTGATGAACAAAATGTTTTAGAAAATAAGATTAGAAATTTTCAAGAATGTTTACCTAAGTTTGAAACTACTGAAATTGTACAAAACAATTTGAAAAGTGAGCATGACCGTTTGTTAAATGATTATGAGGGAATCTTAGCTGCCAACCGTAAGTTTATTGTTGAAAACGATAGGCTGAATAAATTAATCAAATATTGCAGATATGGTTGAATATTCTAAGGTTTGTTCTCTGGAAAGAGCTCCAGACCTGTCTGTTGATGAGGAAAAGTGGTTTTCTGATGTTGTTATTAATGATAATTTCAATTTGTTGAATTCTGAAATTTGTCGATATAGAGAAGATGTATTGTCATCTCATATAAATATCGCCATAACAGTCTCATATAACTGTATCGCCATATCAGTTACTATAAATAATAGTTCAAGATTAAAGAAACTTAAATCATGAATAACAACTGATGAGTTAGTACGGTGGATAAGAGTTAGAGATAAATTAAGTAAACAAATCAAGAAACAACCATTTAATTTTGAGCTCAACAACTTTTACCGAGATTTTAAGAATAGTTTAAATAGATCCTTAAAACAAACAAAAATACACTATTTCCGGAATAAATTAAACGAAGCCAGCAACAATCTGAAAAAATTTTGGGGTCTAATTAATGAAATTGCGGGGAGAGTTTGCAAAAATGAGTTTATTCCAGACGGCGGCGTAAACCCAGACGATTGAAAAAGAGTAGCCAATGATTTTAATACGTTTTAGCGAATTTCCCCTATAGGGAATTAGCGAATTTCCCCTATAGGGAAGAAGCTATTACGGTAGTCGGCATGGTAAGACCTAGGCCCGGGACCATGATAACTTTTCGTTTTGAGGTCCCCAGACCCCAAAAACACCATTCGTTCAAAACTGTATATATATATATATATATATATATATATATGTGTGTGTCCGTGAGCACGATAACTCTCGTAAAAATTATCTGATTTTGATGAAATTTGGTATAAACGTGTAAAGCAACATTTATGACTTTAAGTTCGAAAACCAGCCAGATCGCTTTATCCGAAGGGGTATTTTGGGGGGGTTTTGTACCCCAAAAATGGGTTTTTTGAATTTTTTACATATAATTTTCGAAATAGTCAAATTTTAGTTTTTACCATTTGATTCAGCTTAAAAAAACACACAATTCGGTATTTTGATCATTTCTCTACGTCAATTGGTTACCGAGATATTGAAAGTGCTAAACACAGTACGTTGTCTAATGTTATTCTTATGGAGGAAAAGAAAAATTTTATATCTTGCTTATTTATGAACATATACTGACAAAACTTGGTATACGGCTTCATCTGGTTGTGAACCATTGATATTTGCTAAAAAAAACAATTTTTTGCCAAAGGCTCCCGTAGCAGCAAACCTGCGTACTCAGCCCCATGTTATTCTTATGGAGAATAAGTAACGTGTTATCTCCCTTAATTATGAAAATAAATTAATGAAATTTGGTATGTGGCTTTACCTAAATGAGTTATATTGATATTTGTATAAAACCCCATTTTTTGTTTTCCTTCCTTCAGCAAACCTGCATACTCATCCGCCATGTTATTCTTATGGAGAATAATTAAAATGTCACAAATCGTTTATTTATGAATGTATATTGATGAAACTTGGTATGTGGCTTTATGTGGTATTAATATACATATATATGCATTGGAAATTCGCTGAGTACGCAGGTTTGCTGCTACGGGGGTATTTCTCTTCTGTAGGTGCTAACCTAGCGAGTGCTATCGATACGAATGGGGACCCAGTTGTGAGTGACAGTGACTTTACACAAAACTCTACTTTTTCGCTTAGAACTGCAACTGAAACTGAACTCAAACGCTACATTTACAGCTTACGCGGTGGGTCTGCGCCTGGCTGCGATGGTATTTTGGCCGAAGTCCTCAAAACTAACTTCCCTTTGATTTATAAACCATTATTGCACATAATTAACCTGAGCATTGTATCTGGCACATTCCCTGACTGTTTCAAACTAGCCAAAATCTTTCCTCTTTACAAATCAAACAAAATGTCTAACATGAACAATTTTAGACCGATATCTCTTGAGCGTTTTCCCTAAAGTCATAGACAAAATAGTTAAAGATCAATTAGTCTCATACCTTCAGGTAAACAACATTTTAACTAAGTGTCAGTACGGGTTTCGTTCGGATAAAAATATTTCAGATGCATTGTTTGACATTAATAGGGACTTAAATTATGCAATTTCTGGTAACGAACGCCCAATTTTAATTTTTTAGATTTAAAAAAAGCTTTTGATTCAGTAGATCGCTCTAAACTATTTTATAAATTAGAGGCAATAGGTGTTAAGGGCAATGCCCTTACATGGTTCAAAAGTTATCTGTCAAATAGATCGCAGTTTGTTTCAATTTTCAATACAAATAGTGACATCAAGCCTGTAGATTACGGTGTGGTCCAAGGCAGTACTCTTGGGCCTGTTTTATTTTTAATTTACATAAATAATATTTTAAAACTGAACCTTTTTGGTAAGCTTTATTTATTTGCGGATGACAGTTTAATTTTCCTCAAAGGGAAAACATGGCCCGAGGTACGTGATAAAGCTATGCACGACCTCATGGTAACGAAAAGGTGGCTTGACCAAAGTATCCTCTCAAATACTTCAAAAACTAAGTTCATGCCCATCTCCCTTAGTAAAATGTCAGACTAAAGTTTGCAGGATCTTATAATACATACTTGCGGGAATTATAATAATGTCATTTGTTCTCGTGAATCAATTGAAAGGGTTGAGTCACATAAATATTTAGGTGTATTTTTCGATCAACGCCTTCAGTGGTCGAGTCATATACAATTTGTAAACGGTAAAATAGAAAATACATTTTTGCTTTTAGACAGTTAAATCACTTTCTCAATGATCATGAAATAAAAATGGTTTCTATGCATATGTACAATCGCTCTTATCGTTTGGGATTCTAGTTTGGGGTGGATGTTTTAAAAGTATTCTGGAACCACTGAACATAACGCAAAATTTTATTTTAAAAATAGGTTTTGGGAAATGTAAACGATACCCGTCTGACGCACTGTTTCGTCCGACGCACTATCAGATAACTTTTTATAAAAAACATTTTAATTCATATTTTTAAGAATCACAACGATCTTTTTCTTCAAATTTCTCACTCACATAACACCAGGTATGCATCAAGAGTTGGAATTGCTTCGTTACAAATTTATAAAACATTTTCTACAACTAACACATTTTACATTTCTCATGTTGTGTACCGTAATTTATGTAATCATTTTCAAGACCTGTATTTATTTAATTCCCCTTCCATAAATATATTCAAAAGACGTGTTAATGAATGGTTGCTCAGGTTGGGTATAGACGAGGCCGAGTCTATTATTGCAGCAGATTACAGGCGGCACTAAACTGACCCTTGTACTCTTGCCGCCCTTCACCACTCACCACTCACCCGCCCCCACCACCCCCAGCCCCTCGCCCCTCGCCATCATGCATGGACATTTTCAGCTGCTGCCAGCTTTTTTGTTTTGTTTTTTTTGCTATATTTTGTTTTTCCTTACTTCATTTCAATTATCATTTGGTCATTATTATTTTGGACACAACTCAGAGCCGACGCACAGGCCTTAGCGCCTATGTCAGCTTATTCCTAAGACCATAACAAAATTTGTTTATAACAGTAAAGGTTATTTTATAATTTCTCATAGCACAAATATTTCTTTAAAAAAACAACTTAATAATGTTGTATGTATATATACATATATATATATATATATATATATATATATATATATATATAAGTGCTGTACTATTTTGTATTTGTTACTATTATTGTTCTTGTTTTTATAGAATAAATTCATTCATTCATTCATTCATTCATTGTTTGTTAGTCCATCTGTGACACACCTACTAAAGTTGTGTGGCTCAGACGAGGTTGATGGCATTTTAAAGGATTTATTGTTTAATAAAAGGTCATAATTTTTTTTTATTATTAATTATTCTGAAGTAAGATCTATGAAGGGTGATGGTGGATCTCATTGGAGCCTGTTGCTTCTTGAGACCTCCACAAGTACTGTTGTCCATTACGACTCAGTGCAGGGCCCCAATGGCTGGCATGCGGCGGCTTTGCTGGCTAATCTCAGGCTGGATGGATTGCGAGTGACTGAGGGCCGAGAGGCTCAGCAAATTTTGGGGTACGAGTGCGGCCTACATGTACTCGTTAACGCACGACTGTTGCTCAACGGGCTCTGTTCTGATGTCGTTGTTCCAAAATTTCGCCAACAATCCAGCTCAGTAAAGTCACCTGTAAAAACTAGAGTAATTAATTGCACAGATGCATCCTTATGTGATGATTCCTTAACATCTGATAAAAGATTTTAAAAATGCAAACTTAATAAATGGAAAGTTGTTAAGTCCAAATCACGACCAGTCTTGGAAAAGGTTGTTACTCCTAATTTTATTGCTATAAATACATTTGATGTTCTTCAAGTAGCTGATGATATCATCAACCAGTCAATAGAAACTCTTGAGAGTTTGCCTTCTGGAAATGATGGTAGTAGTATAGTTTACAGGAAAAAAGGTAAAACCCAAGTAGCAGAACAATATTGTTAAAATATTGAAACAATGTTGAGCAATATTGCTGACAATATTGTCAAAGTAATATTGTTACGATATTGAAACAATATTTTCTCAATATTTATAAATATTTCTTGATCAATATTGTTCGGTAACATAGAACAATGTTAGAAAAATATTTTCAATATTACGACAATATTAATTTGAAATGTAGAAATGCTAAGGTTTAAAAATATTGAGAAAATGTTTTCAGACATTTTCACCTTGAAAAATACGGTATTACAATACAATTGTAATCGTTAAAGTAATTACAATTTTGGAAGTGTGAAGTGTTAAACTGAGGAGAAAATACAAAAATTTCACGCGTGTGTTTCAGTTTACACGCGCTGAAACAAGGCAATTAATACTGTACCAATTATTCCGATCTTCCAATATATTAGCACGGCAGAATGCGCGCGCAAGCTTTAAGCTTCCGCCTACGGCCGCACGCAGCGCTTTTGCTATGTTATTATTGCGTTGTTCCTTGTTCCTTGTTTGCGTTTCCCGGCACGGACGTCTCTGCTATTGTGCTATTAAACATTTTCATTATCTTTTTATTTCGTTATCGAGCCGTGTTTGTTAATTAATTAATTATTTATTTCGTTAGCAGTCGTAGGGCTAAGTTATTTGTTTGAACGAGTATCAACTTGAGTACTCAACTGGATAACTAGGTAAGTGAATCATGGAGAAATGTTAGAGTATTTAACCTATATATGCCATTGACCCAATATGTTATTGATAAAAGTAACACGTTGTAAATTAAGTTATTGGTCAATTGGTTTTATTCGTTAGTTTAGTGTCTAATTGAAGACTATCAATCCCATCCCCCTGGTAAACCTATGGAGTTAAAGATTAACTTATCCTTAATAATTAACCTAGTTGTAGGCTCCTGGTAATCATGTCCTAGAAAGTTAGGAGATCATGAGCGAGAGTGAGACTGTTTGCTTAAACCAATATTGGGTTGCTTTGAAGGTTTGTTTTAAGCTACATTCTACAGATTCACAAAGCATAGGCCTAGTAGAAATATTTAAATTGTCTGATAAATATGCTCAATATAGGCCTAGGTAGATTGTTTAGGCTGTGATGTCTAGTATAAGATGTGGATGTGGTTTAGTTTGGCCAGTAAAAAGGTAAATCATTAATTTGGTTGAAATACATGACCCCTCTTATTTTTAAGTGTACAACTAACATACAGATTATTATATATTATTTTGCAATCGATAACAAAATTGACCTAATGATATACCGTAGGTATCGAATAATTTCATTCGGTTATTTATATCATTCTGCTTATGAAAGTCTATCCGAAACATCAAACTTGCCTACATTCATGGTGGAAGGAAAAAATATGTGCTACTCCAGTGCCTAAAACAGGACAATCCTGCGCATTTACGTCACGCAGGATGCAAGCTCCACTTCGCTGACATACAATTTTTTTACATTAAGCTGACAGTCCACCTGATGTGCATCCCGAATTACGTCACAAACCTGCGCAATAGCACACCTATTTTTTCCTTCCACCATAGCCTACATTAATATTGATAGGCTACCGGTATTTAGAATTTTATCGGTATTTTGAGGTTTTGATATCCTATATTGTGGGTCAAACATAAAGTTGTATAAAAGTTAGGCGTTGGCTACTAAAGCAGAATTCAAGTAGGCGCGGGTGCCAGTTCAGAGTGTATTAAGGTCGTTGTTGATTGATGTGATAACATACAGCATTTTTGGTAGACATATATAAATAAAGATTTTATTCTAACTTACTATCAAAGTTTGTATACTGAACTGACTTTTGTCATTGAATTTTTTTTGTTTAGTACGACACTAAATATTTTTTACTTTGACTTAAGTAGCCTATACGAACCAGTACTACTCCGCCACATTAGTTCTGAAAAACCAGGTAGTACAATATTAAATATTTTTGACTTTGACTTAAGTAACCTAGCCTATACGAACCAGTACTAGTCCACCACGTTAGTTCTGATAAACCAGGCATTACTGTCTTATACCCATTAACTTTCTTGGTAATATGTAAATTCTTTTAATTCTAGTGTTAAATTTTAAATTTACAATTACCGGTATGGTAAATAAACTTAACCTAACCTTATCAGTGTTCTGAAAACAACTGGCACTCCTGTAGCCTATATCTACACCAATTAATTCTAAATGAAAATAAACACGCGAACATCACCTGTCTTTTTAAATTTTTCATTGCTATTGTGACCAAAAACGAGATGTTTGGATGTTTGGACGATTTATATGTGATAGTAAAGTTCATAATTTGAAGAATGTAATTTTAAACACAGAACTATGTAGCTATTTGTGTGCTGTAATAATGCCCCTTTTTAAAGTCCGATGTGATTGGTGAAATCTGCACAAAAATTAGATAAATGGTTGTCGATTTAGACAATAAACTCAGTCACTTCAAGGTATATAGTTTATGAATAAATATTTATAGTTTACTTTTAAGGTGTCTGTAATGTTTCAGCCGCCACAAGAAAATGTTGGGTCGAAGCGGAGCTTAGCAAAATATATGTTTCGGCTACAACCTGGTTGGCGCAGTCGCAGGCGAAGTTGGATAAAATGTAAGAATTAAATTAAATTTTATCATCGTTGAGTTCATAGTTACAGTCTTTTGAACAGAGTAGCCTACCCATAATTTAAAATTTATTGATCAGCTTATTTATTAAAGCGTTAAAGCAAATAAAGAGTATAATAATATAGATTGGTATCAAATGAAAACTGCAGTAAAAAAATAAATGTCTGCAATAAAACGTATTTTATTTAATTTTGTCGTTGGCTTTCATTTAGGAGATTAAAGGAATTGAGTTTCTACTTTTGAATAAGTAAGGAAATATTTAATACCAGTGAAACAAAATTATCAATGAAACAAATGTGAAAGTTCTTAAACGTTCTTAATTTCCTCACTTTTAAACTGTTGTTGTTTCAGCAGTGCCCAATGTCTGCTACATTAGCCTAATCTTTTAAATAATTTTTGTATTAGCATGATACGTTTTGTTACAACTAAACAGGATAAATAAAACAGTCTTACAACACTAAAGTATATTTACACTTATACTGTACTTACATACAAGACGGTAAAATATACACAAAAGATGATACAAGGCAATCGATTTCAACCAATACCTAATCCTTTTGGGGAGTAAAGAGTCTGCAGAATTCCCACCATTTTGGATTTTAGTCCTATGAGACCAATGTTTAAATCGCTAACAGTCAAACACTCGGTGCCTTTTGTCCTAAAATTTCTAGCTTCATGCGTATTTTAAAAGAAAACAACAATAACTAGGCTTTTGTGTGGTTGGATGCTGTTCATATTTGTTTTATTTTGAATAAAAAATAATACTTGATAAACAAGAACAATTTTCGTGAATGATAATAGACTTCTGGACAATTGAACCTCACAGATCCCTAAGAGTATTACTATAACAGTATACACAGGTTTCAAATTAATCCGATTAAAGAAACGTACTACTCGTGTTTAAAAATAGACATTTTTAAGGAATTTAACATTTTGGCCTTATAGGACTAAAATACAAATTGGCGGGAGGTACTGCAGACTCTTTTAACACCTTGTGGACTGGCCTTGAATAGGGACCAACAAGTGGTAACTTAATTATTTTTCAGTACTCCAATAGAAAATTAAATACTGTTCTTAATGTATGAAATAACACCATCAAGAAAACTAACGGGTTGTCTTCGCGTAGCACCTGGCTTTGCGACGGACTTTCCCCTCGCCATAAGGATGATTGCCGAAATTTATCTGCTAATACTTTGATAGCCTATTAATTTGAATTATCAGAGACCTTGCTAAATTAAACAATTAAAACATTTATTTCTAATAATAATATGTGAATGATCCAAACTTGAGCTATCCGATGTGAATTAAAATTGTACCAACCACACACCTCAAGAAGTATAAATATAGTTGTAAATATATCAAAAATACCTTAGTATTTGCCGACATATCCTTAACTCTTGTACTTACCTATAATTTAAAAAATAAAATGATAACATAAAAGTAAATTAAAATATGATTCAATATGTGTCAAATTACATAGGTATATATATATTTTTTTTTCAGGAAAGGAAAGACAGCTCTTCGAGAAGCAACTGCTGGAGGAGCTACAGGGGATTAAAAGGACTGCTTAGACCAGTGCATTTTATTTGATTTTATTAGTGGACAAAGACATTAAACTATAGAATAAAACATATCATTTATAATTTTGGTTTCTCTTTTCTTTACCTACCTAAATTGCACAGAGACAATATGTGGACAAGTCTACTTTACTTATTATTATTAACTGATTAAAAGTACAGTGCCTTTAATTTGTTAATTAACTTATTTTATACATTATTTTTTTCCTTGAACATTGAAATTGGTTGAAAACTATGGGAGGAGTTCTACTCACAAAATAACCTCCTAAGGTATCATTTTGATTTGATATGCTTTTAACAGTTCCAACAGAGTAACCAAAAGCCTTTGACAAAGGTTAACAGCACTTTTTTAAATATATTTTGAAATGTTGTAATGTCACTAATTATTTATTTAAATTTAAATGTTTTTGTTAATAGGAAAATTGTTTGTTTTAACAATATTTTTTTAATATTTTCCAAATATTGCTGGAGGTTTAAACCATGGTTGTACAATATTGTTTCAATGTTGAGATAGTGCTGAGCAATATTATTTTTTTCTTTTCTCAATATTGTTCAATATTGTCATTTAATATTTTACCAATGTTGAACAATATTGCCACAATATTGTCAAGAAAATGTATTTTGTTTCATAAAAATGTTTTTAAAATATTTTGAAAATATTTAAAATTATTGAGACAATATTATGACAAGATTGGGAAAATATTGTTGACAATATTAAGACAATATTGTTTTGCTACTTGGGAAAGAGTAAAAACAGACAACCGAGTGTGCCTAGCACCATTCAACATTCAGCTATGGATGTCAATAATGTTTTACCAAAGTTAGTATGTGAAGAGAACCAATCCACCATTGCAGAGAAAGTAAATGACGTTCCGCGCACTGTAGATTTAGTAAGTAATTGTGATGAATCTAATAAGAAATGTAAAATTAGACTGCTGGCAGACAGTCATGGACGTCACCTCACCAATCTATTAAATTGCTAACAACAGTACGTCTCGAATATTCTCACTTAATCGTTTATAAATTCACAAAATAAATAATACAAATTAATTTATAAAAAGATATTCTCATTTCTTGTCCTCCTCGTGGTCGGTTCATGCGGGTGGTTGTAAATTTATTCCCACGCTAACACCTCTTCTCGCGCGCTTGAAGACGCACACCCACCAAAAAGATCATTCGATGCCACCGTGGGTCCACCAAAATCACGCCAGAATGTCTGGTAGAGGGGGTCCCTCGGATCGTTGAAGGTGTAGCAGTTGTGTTAAGTCGTTCTTAATTTTGATTTAATATTTTTAATGGCTTTGTGACCAGTGGCTGGTGTGCGATGAGGGGAACCCTTATTTATACTTCCAGTGATTGCTTTTACTATCGATCGATATATAAAAGTAGGACGCACCAGAACCGATTACACATATGCTTTAAACAGAACTGCAGTGCACGGATTTTGGTCTCATCCGGACAGAGTGCTCATCATGTCTCAAAACATCCGTGATACAAACAGGGGCGGATCTAGGAATTTGTTGAGGGGGGGCGCCCTTGAGATTTTTTTCTCACTAAATGATAACGTCGCAGCAACGGGAGGCAGTTGTTAGTACTCGCTAAATTCAATTCAATCATGATTCTAACAAATAAAACACCACATTGTAACACTTATTTCGCAATGAAATGTGTAATATTGATGTATTCCACTGATACAATAAACAGTAGGTTCATAAATATACACATTTTATACAACTACTACCTTGAAAGTCGAAAAACAAACATTTTATACCGATTTATTTGCTCACACGCACTACTAAAGGCTAAAAACCAACGCGCACAACATGGCTAAGGTAGAACGAAAAATTCAGAAAAGAAGAAGATTGAGGAAGACTTCAGGGTCGGTGCTGCGGTGTGTGCCACTAGGGCGACCAAAGGCAATATTCCGGTGCTGTGGTGTGTTCCCCTAGGAATGCTCGGCCCAAGCCCCTAGGCCGGTGCTGCAGTGTGTGCTCCTAGGGCAATAGTCCGGTGGTGTGGTGCGTTACCCTAGGAATGCTCGTCCAAAGCCCCTAGGCCGGTGCTGCAGTGTGTGCGCCTAGGGCAGCCAAGGGCAATAGGCCGGTGCTGTGGTGCGTTACCTAAAGAATACTCGTCCCTAGCCCCTAGGCCGGTGCTTCGGTGTGTGCTCCTAGGGCAGCCAAGGGCAATAGGCCGGTGCTGTGGTGCGTGACCTTAGGGATGATTGGCCCAAGTCCCTAGGCCGGTGCTGCGCTGTATTCCCTAGGAAAGACTAAGACAATAGGCCGGTGCTGTGGTGCGTTACCTAAAGAATACTCGTCCCTAGCCCCTAGGCCGGTGCTTCGGTGTGTGCTCCTAGGGCAGCCAAGGGCAATAGGCCGGTGCTGTGGTGCGTGACCCTAGGGGGTGCTCAGCTCTGGCCGGTGCCTTTACCTTACAGATAGTAAGTTGTGTATGTCGGATTTAAGGAGCTCAGTAACTCCCTAATTTTACGTATCGATCGGCAACTGTTTATTTTTCAAATGTTTGCATGCTGTAAGTTACTTAACACACATAAAGGACGTATAGTTATATGGCGACTTGCTTCCTTACCGTCCTACCAACGGGGTTCACTATTTTGGTCTACACATGCTATGATAATTGTACTGTTAAAACTAGTCGTAACGACCCGTTATAGGGGAAGCTCCGTTTTGTAGAGCATCGCCCAGTAGGTAAGACGTGTTGGTGCAAATAATGTATTTGCAAATATTGAAAACAAAAACTAGTACAGCGATAGACAGAGTCACACTATTACCATTGACTATACACCTGTAGAGTTACGTTCAACATTCCGTGCGATGGTGGCGATTTCTATCCAGTGCTGTCAGAACTACGTGGAGAATCCCGCCTCTTTTGTCTTCGCAGTCTATAAGGCCCATAAAGTTTTCAGTCTAGTAGTCAATGAGTCAATGCTATTACCCATTAATTAAACATTTTCTGAGTCCAAGGGGGGGCGCGCGCCCCCGCACCCCCTGGCTGGACCCGCCACTGGATATAAATATATCATTATTGATCTTCACAACACTTTTTCTTGTACTACATATTTAAAACACTTTTTCTTGTACTACATATCTAAGTGTGGTATTGGCTGGTTATCTGAAAAATTAAAAAATTAAATTTTTCACAATCTGTACGGTATATTAACAAATAAGGTAAATAGGCCTATCTCTAAACAGAGAGCGGCCAAGACACAGGACACAGGTTTGACCATTTTAAACAAAATTATCATACAGAAAAATCAAGCCTATACAAAGAGGTGACATGTTAAAACTGAGGCCTGGGATCATTGGGTGTCTATAAAGTTTCTTTCTTAAGCCCCTAGATGCAAGACACAATGAAAAAGATTTATATTTTATGTTTATGATTGATTCGCAATATACTGTCTTTGGCCAATTATCACACGGATGACCTTGGGCCATGAAGGTCCTAGTCAATATACTTTGTGTCTTCGGGCTCAATACCAATCCTAATGTTAAAGTAGTTAGAATCAGACATGTATGCATCATTTTCTTACAAATGCTTAATTACATACCGATGTTCTGGTTTATAACATTAATAAAACCATTAGTACACTTTAAATGACAAAGTTTTGTGAGGTCCCAATAATATGGAACAAGCGAATCTTAAATAATAAACTAACTTCGATGAGCTGATGAACGTCTTGTACGAAAATCTAACGTTCAATCTGATTTAGTTTAATAATAAGTGAACACGCTATAGGTGCTAAGATGATGAAAAATCAACGAGGTGGTGCTAAGCCAACGTCAATGACAGATTTAGGTTTAAAACTGTCAAGTACAATATTATGACATCAATACCATAATTTTTGTGGCACTGACCAACTTGGGTCATTCAAAACCGTTCGGCACTCCGATTGGTTAGAGCTCGAGGCCTCTTATTTGTAGTTAGCGAGTTCCAGCGGAAGACCAAGTTAAGTCAGTTCCGGGAAGACCAAGTTAGTCAGTTCCACCGTCGTACATGCTCGACTCCTGAATCCGCTAACCACCTGTAAACAGGGTTATCGGGTTCCGACGTTAGCCAATTCCTGAGATTAACCAAGTTAGTGAGTTCCGCCAACGAACACTTTTCAACATAGGGCATTTTAACATGGGGTTAGGGTTACCCAGTTCCGCGTAACCATTACTTTAAGTGATAGCAAACGGATGAAATTATAATGTAGGTATTGGGGGTAGATTTCCAGTCGCGGGCCAATATTTATGCGGCTTTAGAGGTTCCGCCCTTCGTGACGTCAAAATGACGTAGCCGTTTATTTTTTTAATACTTTTCTGGGGGTAGTATTCCGGCGACTCAAATTTGGCAGAGAGGTACATGGTAATAGTCCTGAGTAACATATAGGCGAATGTTGCGAAAATCCTATATGGCTTTGCTCCACGGGGGATCAAAGTTACCATGTTTTCCTTATGGAAATTATTTTTTTTATCTGATGAAAATACAAATTGTTGATCTTGTTTCGTAGTAGTTCCACGGGCTAACCACAGAATGCAGTACACACAACTGTCATAGTTTTTAGCGAATTTCCCCTATAGGGAAGAAGCTATTACCGTAGTCGGCATGGTAAGACCTAGGCCCGGGACCATGATAACTTTTCGTTTTGAGGTCCCCAGACCCCAAAAACACCATTCGTTCAAAACTGTATATATATATATGTGTGTGTCCGTGAGCACGATAACTCTCGTAAAAATTATCCGATTTTGATGAAATTTGGTATAAACGTGTAAAGCAACATTTATGACTTTAAGTTCGAAAACCAGCCAGATCGCTCTTTCCGAAGGGGTATTTTGGGGGGGGTTTTGTCCCCCAAAAATGGGTTTTTCGAATGTTTTACTTATAATTTTGGAAAAAGTCAAATTTTGGGTTTTACCATTGGATTCGGCTTAAAAAACACACAATTTGGTATTTTGATCATTTCTCTACGTCAATTGGTTACCGATATATTGAAAGTGCTAAACACAGTACGTTGTCTAATGTTATTCTTATGGAGAAAAAGAAAAATTTTATATCTCGCTTATTTATGAACGTATACTGACGAAACTTGGTATACGGCTTCATCTGGTTGTGAACCATTGATATTTGCTCAAAAAAACAATTTTTTGCCAAAGGCTTCCGTAGCAGCAAACCTGCGTACTCAGCCCCATGTTATTCTTATGGAGGACAAGTAACGTGTTATCTCCCTTAATTATGAAAATAAATTAATGAAATTTGGTATGTGGCTTTGCCTAAATGAGTTATATTGATATTTATATAAAACCCCAATTTTTTGTGTTCCTTCCTTCAGCAAACCTGCATACTCAGCCGCCATGTTATTCTTATAGAGAATAATTAAAATGTCATAAATCGTTTATTTATGAATGTATATCGATGAAACTTGGTATGTGGCTTTATGTGGTATTAAGATACATATATATGCATTGGAAATTCGCTGAGTACGCAGGTTTGCTGCGACGCGGGTATTATAAATCATTTGCAGGTCATCGAAGCCTATGAGTAACATCTAGTATACAATAATTACGAAATGTTTTGATCTTTATTTGAACCGCTGTTGTCTTTTAATGTTTACATAAGAAATATTTTTTTTTTGTCTTTCATTCTTTATTTGCAACTGTAAAATTACATACAACGAGCAAATGTGCTAATAATTATTCTAACAAAAACATGAACAAATAATATTAAAAAGTAGGCTCAGTAGTCTTCCTTTTTTGAACTGGTTTTCAAAGGTTTCTTCTGACACGTATTGTTTTGTTTTGCTCTTCTGTGCCTACAGTCATCTTAGAAGATCTCGGCTCCAGTTTCTTTTTAATCTTCTCTGAAGGATGCCAGGAAGTGTCGATGTGTGGAGTTCTTGAATCAAAGGATTTGAGTGACCATCAAGTTTGTTGAAGAATAGTTGATAGCATTCTTTTCGTGAACAAATTTCAATTTAAAGTCTGTATGAAGTGTCTTGTTACTTACATAGTAGGGAACACCAGAAATTAAGCGAAGCATTTTAGATTGAAAGGTTTGAATTTTCTTTAAGTGACAAAATTTTGCTGAACCAAAAATTTGAATACCATATAAGCCCATATTGGTTTTAGAAGAGTTTTGTACAATAGTAATTTTGATGTAGTAGGTAATTTTGAATTGAAATTGAGTAGTCGATAAAGTTGCTTAGCTCTTGATTTGAGAGCAGTTATCTTTTTTGTTACGTGTGTCTTCCATGTTAATCGCTTGTCTAGATGGAGACCAAGATAACGTGTTTCGTTACTTTGAGGGATTCTGTTGTTGTCAATGTGTACAGGAGGGCATACACCTTTCCTTAGTGTGAATGTGACATGTGACGACTTTGTTGCATTAACTTTTATTCTCCAATTTTTTAACCAATTACTTAGGACGTTAATGTGATTTTGGAGATTGTTACTAGCTTCAATGGGGTCTTCTGATGAACTTAGAATGGCAGTGTCATCAGCAAATGTGGCGATCTTTGTATTTCCAGTTTCAGGGAGATCAGCTGTGTAGATACTGTAAAGAAGAGGAGATAATAAGGAGCCCTGAGGAACACCGGCTAATATTGGCTTGTAATCTGAGAAATCTGACCCTTGTTTCACCATAAAAAATCTATCTTCTAAATAAGAACGGAGAATCAAATAGTAAGTGGGTGGAAGAATTCTTAATTTTGATAGTAGACCAGGATACCACACCTTATCGAAGGCGGCACTTATGTCTAGAAAAACAGCACTCGTATATTTTTTGCTTTCAAGTCCAGACGCAATTGTATCGACCACTCTATGAAGTTGCTGCACTGTAGAATGCAGAGATCTAAACCCGAATTGGTGATTTGGCAATCCATTACAATCCTCAATTGCAGATTGTAAACGTGTTAAGAGGATTCTTTCGAACAATTTTGAAACAACAGGGAGTAAGCTAATAGGTCTGTATGATGAGACTTGATCTGCTGGTTTCTCCGGTTTTTGGATTAGAATTATTTGGGATAGTTTCCATTGAATGGGGTAATGAGTTGTCCGTAATATTGCATTAAATATTTGTGTCAGTAAGATGATACAGGGACCGGGTATTTCACGTAAAATTTCACTTGTGATTAAATCATATCCAGGTGAGTAGAGAGAAACCCAGAAAGAGACCCCGTAATCGGCACTTTTTTCCCATGTTATTCTTATGGGGAGCCGTTTTTGGACCGACGCCAGCTCCCGCCTTACACAAGTTTCCTGTACTAGTACCCTTGCCTTAAATACATTTTCCCCATCCTCTATATTTAAAAATTAACTTTGGATTTGTCTGCAATTTATCTAATGCATTAATAAATCCCAAATTAACTATTACGGTCGAATTAAAACTGCCAACTTACTGATTTTTGTAATTAAAACACACACGCAACGATCCACACCGCTGCCCACTGACGCCAAGGTCCTGGTCACGCATGCCTACACACGCAACGATCCACACCGCTGCCCACTGACACACTGACCACGACGGCAAGGCCGGTCACGCATGTGTGTCAGTGGGCGACCAGCCTTGGCCAGAATTAGCTATGAGGTAATTTCCTGGTTAAATTGAAAATCCAGCCTCTCGACGTGTATATAAGAAGCTACCGACAACATTATCTCTATTGTTCAACATCCCAGGGCCCAGGACAGTCAACAGTGACACGACCTCGAGGCGGCGAGCAGCACTGGATGACGTCACCACGCCGAGCACTGGACGCGTCATGGCTCCCGTCACTGGGCCCGACGTCTTCGCACCTAGGACTCCGACTATGTTAGCTGATAATGAGGGAGTGTTAGCGACGGTAGTTAGTTGTAGCTAAAGTGTAGATGATGTCTTCAGCGGAGGACAATCACAACTGACTGTTAATCCATCATTTTTTTTTTATAATCGCTCCGAAAATTGTGAAATAGCTTTCCTAATATTTGTAAATCACATTTCGAATGTGACAACTGCATTTCCAAATTAAATTTTAAAACAGATTTCCATATTTAAATATCCATTTGTAAATCACATTTAGAATGTGACAACTGCATTTCCAAATTAAATTTTAAAATAGATTTTTATATTTAAATTCTCATTTGTAAATCATACTTCCAATTCACCATTTCCAAATTAAATTTTTAAAATAGATTTCCATATTTAAATATCCATTTATAAATCATACTTCCAATTCACCATTTCCAAATTAAATTTTAAAATAGATTTCCATATTTAAATATCCATTTGTAAATCATATTTCGAATGTGACAACTGCATTTCCAAATTAAATTTGAAAATAGATTTCCATATTTAAATATCCATTTATAAATCATATTTCAAATGTAACAGCTGCATTTCCAAATTAAATTTTAAAATAGATTTTCATATTTAAATTCTCATTTGTAAATCATACTTCCAATTCACCATTTACTAATTTAATTCTCCATTTCAAAACTGTAATCGTAAAACATAACTATTGAATTGGGAGATACAAAATTACTAGTGATCTAACAGTCACTCCCATCACCAAATCTCTTAGGATGTTTTAAGGATATTAATTTAGGGCGCAACAATTATCTTACACTTCAAAGTTAAATGTGTTTTGAAAATTATTTGTACTTTGATCAAACTAAATATTAAAGTAAAATATGTTTTGAATTTTAGACTTTAAATATTAAATTATCTGTTCTAATTGAATATGTAGATTGATAGTTTCAAAATGGCAGTTTTATTTATAAAATTATATTGTACAATGTGAAGACGTATCCAGTCCAAACAAACAGTTCAGCTGCACTGACGTTGGTTTCACACATCTATAACTTCATGTTTTAAATTAAACTTGTTAAAGTAAAATATAATTTAAAACCAATGTTAAATGATTTTGTCTAATTTAACATTAAAATGGTAATTTTTTGAACTCTCATATTTGTAAATTAAGCTTGTTAAAGTATATAATTTAAAACCACTGTTAAATGATTTGTCTAATTTAACATTAAAAATGGCAATTTTTGAACTCTCATATTCGTAAATTAAACCTGTTAAAGTAAAATATAATTTAAAACCGCTGTTAAATAATTTTTGTCTAATTTAACATTAAAAAATGGTAATTTTTGTTTATAAAAAACAGAGTAATGTCATCTCAAAATTTATTTACATCGAACATGTTGTCCTGTCCAATCTGCTCCGTGCCCTGCTCCAAAAGAAGTAATTTTATCAGACACTATCGTAACATCCACAAAGTTATTCCTAAAATTTGTAAAATATGTCATCAAATATTTGACAATTGCAATTTTAAAATGCATATGCTAGAGAACCACAATACTTGTAATGTGTGTAAGAAGGCTATTAACTGTCAAAAGAAACGCCACCACCTACGATGTGACAAGCGACCCTATAATGTGTTTAAGTTTCAAGGTGAGTCCGTGGATATATTAAACACCCTTCAATCATGTCCTTTACCAATAAAATGGATTCTTATTAGGAGAGTGAAATTTATCAAACACACAGTTAGTAAGAATGGTGAATTATTAATTGATAAAGAAACTATTGCTAACTTTCGAAGTTTAACTAATTTATCAATTGAGAAAGCACAATTAAAGACACAAATTGAAAATTCACTTTTAAAAATCGACACATCTTTACACAAATTTCAATCAGAAGGCAGTGGATGGATATATGACCATACTAAATACTGGCAGCTGCATGTTTACAAGTATAAACCCCTAACTCCCAAGTCATACATCCCCACACCAGAAAATATAAAATCAAAACACGCTGTTTTAAATATTAAAAATAGTGATAATAAATGTTTTTGTGGAGTATTTTAGCAAGCTTAAAACCAAGGAATTGTAAACATGCAAATCGAGTATTTTACTACGAACCCCACATAGGTCAGTTAAATATGACAAATATAGAATATCCCGTAAAAATATCCGACATTGATAAATTTGAAAAACAAAATAATATAAGTGTTAATGTATATGGAATTGAAGGACAATTAATATATCCATTGAGAATAACTAAACTAAATAGTAATACGCACGCAAACCTGCTGCTTTTACAACAAGGCCGCAAATCACATTACTGTTTAATTCGTGATTTTGATAAGTTAATGCTACGGTCTACAAAAGATAACCATAAGAAATATTTTTGCAAGTTCTGTGTGCAACATTTTTACACTAACGATATATTGGAACGTCACATAACATATTGTAAAACCTTTGTTGCCCAAAGAGTACAAATGTCTAAAAAAGATACATTACAATTTACGAATTACAAATATCAACTTAAAGCTCCCTTTGTGATTTATGCAGATTTCGAATGTTTTATAAACTCTAACAAACACACTGCTTCTGGATTTGCTTATGTTGTAGTGAGAGATTCTAAAATTATTTACGAAGAGTTGTACAGTGGTGAAAATGTAATGGATGTGTTTTTCGAAAAATTATTTAAAACTTATGACTTTATTAAAAGTCAGATGGGAGTATATGTTCCCCTTGTAATGACTCCAGAGCAAGAGACGTTATTTCAAAACCCTACACGCTGCCACATATGCCGCCAGCCGTTACTGTGTGATAAAGTGCGCGACCATTGTCACTTAACAGGTGAGTTCAGAGGGCCCTCCCATAACTCTTGTAATTTAAACTATAAAGTAACCAAGAAAATTCCAGTATTCTTCCACAATCTTAAAAACTATGATGGACATTTAATAATGCAAAACTTAGGAAAATTTAATCGCAAATTGCATTGCATAGCCAAAGATATGGAAAAGTATATTTCATTCTCTGTTGATGATTTAGTATTTTTGGATTCCTACAACTTTCTGTCCCTTCCCTTAAGCAAATTAGCTTCCAATTTAAATACATTTAGATTTATAGACAATCCACTACTACAACGTAAGGGCGAATTTCCGTACGAATACATGACAGGACCAGAAAAGTTTTTAGAGCCTCTCCCACCCATAGAGGCATTTTACAGTAGTCTAACTAAAGAATGTATATCTCCTGCACAATATGAACATGCTAAAAACGTATGGAATCATTTTAATATAAAGAATCTAAAAGAATATCACGATTTATACCTTAAAACAGATGTTTTGTTATTGGCTGATGTGTTTGAGACATTTAGGGACTTATGTTTAAAGGATTATAAACTCGACCCTGTTCATATGTACTCACTGCCTGGACTAACATGGGAGGCATGTCTTAGAATGACCGGCATAAAATTACAATTATTTCGTGACATTGACATGCATTTGTTTATAGAACATGCCATTAGAGGCGGTGTAAGTATGATTTCCACGCGCTATGCTAAAGCCAATAAAAAGTACATGGGCGAATATTATGACCCAAATCAAGAAAGCACATATCTTGTATACTTAGATTGTAACTCGCTATACTCTACAGCAATGTGCGAGTCGTTGCCCATCGATGGCTTTAGATGGACAAATGAGAAAGATTATAAATACAATCAAAATGAAAACTTTGGATTTATTTTGGAAGTTGATTTAAAATACGATAAAAGTTTACACGATTTGCATAATGACTACCCGCTCGCACCAGAAAAAATGAATGGAAAATTAATACCAAATTTAAATGACAAAACTAAATATATTTTGCATCATAAAGCACTAAAAAAATACGAAGAACTGGGTTTGGTAGTTACAAAATACCACAGAATTTTAAAATTTAGACAGTCGAAATGGCTTGCACCCTATATTAATTTTAATATTGAAAAGCGACAAAAAGCTAAACATGATTTTGAAAAAGACTTTTACAAACTGTTAAATAACAGTCTCTTTGGTCGAACAATTATGAACCAACGTAAGTTTCGTGATATACATCTTGTAGACGAGTCTAAGTTAACAAAGTACGTTACAAAGCCAAGGTTTGACTGTAGCAAAATGTTCGATAACAATTTGCATGCTGTACATTTAAATAAATTAATTGTAAATTTTGATAAACCAATATATTTAGGAATGACCATTTTGGATATCAGTAAAGTAATAATGTATGATTTCCACTATAATTATATGTCAAAATTTAAGAATAAAAAGTTCTTAATGACAGACACAGACAGCCTTCTTTATTCTATAGTAACAGAGGACTTTTACAAGGAAATACAATGTGACTTGGACTGTTTCGACACCTCTGCATATAGTAAAGACCATTTCTTATACTCTGATAAAAATAAAAAAGTTACGGGCAAGTTTAAAGACGAATTAAATGGTCAAATTATGTATGAATATTGTGGTTTAAGGCCAAAATTATACTCTTTCATTCCTTTACAATGGTTATACGAAAAAGAAAAGCAAAATGAGCTAGAGGTTAAAAAGGCAAAGGGGGCTGACAATGCTACAGTTAAACATCTCTTAAGACACCAACATTACTTAAACTGTCTTGCAACTGGGGAAGATTACTATGAGAATGTTACAAGAATTAAATCCACAAACCACCATCTTCAAACATTAACGATGAACAAAAAGGTACTCTCTTTTGATGACGACAAGAGGTTTATTCTGGATGGCATTAACACTCTTGCCCTCGGTCATTATAAAATTGGTCAAACATAAATCTATATTTCCCATTATTCTTTGGCCTTTCCTTGTCTATTACAAAAAAGCCATATTTAGACCTGTCCCAGCATTGATGGCAGAGATTTCTAAATTGGTTAAATGAAAAATCATTTCCCACATGATTGTTATACACATGTTTTAAATTTAAATCGTCTTGTTTAAATAATATTAGAAAATTAACATTGTCACGTAAATGTTTGTTTACTTTACTGTAAGATTGACACAAGTAAAAACTGTTAATATTTTTGTGTCTGCCCATTGAGAAAAATTGTGTGATATTTGGACTATTTATGTCGTCAAATACAACTATTGAGTGTGATTCTACATCATTTGGTGTGATTTCACAGTTTGAATATGTGTGTAATTTAACTTCATCACACAGACGGAATATTTCAATTATTTTTTTATATTTTTCTTGTTCTAAAGATTTGGATATTATATATAAATTTGTAAACTTTAATCCTTGCTTTTTTACAATTAAGTTATAAATTACAACGGTCTTCCCCGAACCGCTAGGCCCTATTATAAGACAGCGAATATTATTAGGAAATAGA
This sequence comes from Allygus modestus, assembly GCA_963675035.1. NCBI lineage: Eukaryota > Metazoa > Arthropoda > Insecta > Hemiptera > Cicadellidae > Allygus > Allygus modestus. Next base: position 318,319,213 of record OY776111.1, read on the forward strand.
CCCAACTTCTTTGGTGTATTTTCTTTATGTGCTATTTTAAATTTGTTCTTTTGTTGAATAAATGACATTTTTTATATAATAAAAATGGCAAAGAGAAAGTGTAAAAAGGTCCAAGGTAAGGGATTATTCTTAAAGCCATATAGAGGCCGTGGCTTGTTAAATACCCTTATAAACAACCTTCCTTTCCCCCTCCACATACCGTCATATACATATTGTGGTCCTGGAACTAAGATACGTGAAAATTTAGCCAGAAATGTACCTCCAAAAAAATAAGCTAGACTCTTATTGTAAAGAGCACGACATATTCTACATGAATAATCCTGATACAGCCGCCCGGAACAAGGCAGATATGAGATTAGCGGACCAGGCTTGGACTAGGGTTTCGGCAAAGGACGCCAATCTAGCTGAAAAAGCAGCAGCTTATGCAGTGACAAATTTGATGAAGGCCAAGGCAAAAATGGGAATGGGATTAAAATTTAATAAAAAAGATGGACAACTTTCAGCTGTTAGAGGCCGCAAGAGACGTGCCTCACTTTCAAGGAGTGTACCTAAAAAACGAGCTAAGAAAACAGAGACCAAAAGTAAGAGAATGTGGAATTATTAATTTAGACAGTGACAGGGGCACACATTGGACAGCATATCGTAAAAATAAAGATATTGTAATATATTTTGACCCATTCGGAATACAGCCTCCAGAATAGGTAATTGAATATTTTGTACCATCTAAAATTTACTATACAACTGATCAAATACAAGATTTAAACAGTTCCATTTGTGGAATTTTATGTTTATCATTTCTGAAAAATTTTAGTTTATAAAAATGGATTCATTTACTATAACATTTACGGGTACAGAGCCAGAGTTGAAGTCGGTGTTCTTTCCTCCTATAGAATTAAATGATGATTATGTAATTGGACTGGTAGATTTTCAAAGTTATAATTCTATATTTAATGTTAAAAAACCTCTAAATACTTTGACATATTACAAAATGCACAAAATTACAACCCCAAAAGGGGAGGTCACAATTGACAAATTAAACCGGGCATTAGATGGTAAAGTTGAAGTTATTATACAAAATAAAGTAGCATTAATTAATACAAAAGTCAAACTTATATTTTACAAAGGGCTAGTTCCAAAATTAAATAAACTTAAAGACACAAAATTAACTATAGACGAGGGTGAGGATGTGTATTATTACGATCACAAAGCTCCAAATGTAATTGAAATTGCTGAAGGTACATACGAAGTGTTTGAGCTTGCGAAGGAAATTCAAAAGCAACTCCCAGATTTTGTACTTATAGCCGATAATAAAACTATGAAAGCCACATTGCATTCTAGACATGTGTTTGATTTTACAAAACCGTGTTTAGGGTCTGAATTATTGGGATTTAAAGGATTTTCTACTCCAGATATTGCGTTTAAATCCGTAAATAAAATCAACATAAATAATGTAAATGTGATTAGAGTAAAATGTAATATTGCGAATGGGTCTTATTTAAATGGTGACAAATCACACACCATACACAGTTTTTACCCAGAAGCTCCTCCCGGCTACAAAATTATTGAGGTCCCCAGAAATATTATATACTTCCCTGTAAATAAGAGAAGTTTAGATGTTGTTAGCATTACATTTGCAGATCAACACGACAAGCCAATTGACTTTAATAAAGAAGAAACTACAATTACTTGTCATATAAAAAAGATATGAGAATTTACAAGAACGGACTGAGTGTGCAAAATGCCAGGTTTCTGCGATCAATTGGGTTGAAGTTAAAATTTTCTATTAATAAAAATGGAAGATTTTCTAGACGTTACAGGAAAATTCCAATACGACGATAGCGTGGTTAAAATTACAAATCACTCCTATGATCCACACAACACTTTAGCAATAAATAATTCCGATGAAATTCGAATATGCATAAATAATCAAGATTTACTAACACTCCCATGTAGGAGTTATCTGTATATTAAAGGAGAAATAGAGAATCATGATAAAGGACATTTTATAAATAATGCATTTGCATTCTTATTTGACGAAATTAGATACGAAGTTGCTGGTAAAGAAATAGATATTGTAAGAAATCCGGGAATTTCCAGTCTTATGAAAATATTGTGCTCTTACAATAAAACAACTAAATTGTCAAATGTAGCATTTGATTCTGATGAAAATTTAAAGGAGTTCCATAAAAGCGGCAAGTTTAGTACTTGTGTCCCGTTAGAGCTGTTAATGGGTGTGTTTGAGGATTTTAATAAGGTTTTAGTAAATGTTAAACAAGAATTGGTGTTGAAAAGATCCAAAAACGACTTAAATTGTATATTAACAACATCTAATGCTCCAACTGGTGTCGATCCTATTCCTAAAATTACACTTAAATCGATTCAGTGGGTGATGCCGCATGTGGTGCCATCTGATGGGGAGAAGCTTCAATTACAAAAGATGTTATTGCAAAATAAAAATTTGCAAATTGCATTTAGAAGTTTGGAGCTACACGAACTCCCATCATACCCCGAAACCAAGAGACATACATGGTCAGTTAAGACGTCTTCGAGTTTGGAGAAGCCCAGGTATATTATATTTGGTTTTCAAACTGGTAGGGACAACAGTGCACGAAAAAGAACTGATGAATTTGATCACTGTAAATTGAAAAATCTCAAAGTGTTTTTAAACTCTGAATATTATCCTTATAGTGATTTAAATCTCGACTTTGAAAATGGAGATGCCTCTAAGGCTTATGAGATGTTTGTGAGGTTTAGGGAGAGTTACTACAACACCGTCCCCGATCCTATGTTTAACAGAGCTGACTTTATAAAGAAATATCCTCTAATTGTAATAGATTGTTCTAGGCAGAATGAATCAGTCAAAGAGGGGGTTGTAGATATTAAATTAGAAATTGAAACTGCAGAAAATGTCCCTTCAAACACATCTGCATATTGCCTAATAATACACGATAAAGTGTTTGAGTATAATCCTTTGACAAATGAGATAAATAAAATGTAAATAAAATGAAAACAAATATTCAACAAGAATTGGTAGAGTCTGCAAAACAAATAAGAGAAAAATATAGGGCGTTAAAACGTGGTAAATTTCTAGAGGCTGAAGAGAGGTTCCAAACATTCCAACCGCTAATAGAGCCTTTGCAAGAATTAAAAAATTTAGCCACAAAAACAGAGAGGCCAGTTCTCCCAATGATTTTAGAAAAGACCCCGTCTAGAATACCAAGAATAACCCAGATAACACCGCACAAATTAGATTTTGGTCTTTTAGCATCAGACTATTTAGGAAATTACCTTAGTAGAAGTAGTATGACAGACACCACATATGGTATTAGGCGAGAAGGAAATAAATTTTTTATTGGGAATCAGGAAGTTCAAATTGCCAATGATGATGTTACAGTTTGAGAAACAATTTATAAAGGGACAAAGGGATTGTGGGAATTGTTAACTTTAAAAGAACCCGTAAACTATAGTCAGATTGATTTGCAAAATTATAAAGAGATTTTGGAAGCTACAAATGCACATTTAAAAGGTTATAAACCAGGTGCGGCGATGTCAAGTAATAAACACACTAAATATCTTAATATAATTAAACCCCTGTTTAAGACTGTTGGTGAAGGTTTAAGGCAGGTAACTGGTAATAAAATAGACTATGTTTATTGGGACGATCCTAATGAGCTTGTAGATAGGTTAAGACTGCTTTGGTTAAGCCGATTGGCGGGAAATTCTGGAGTGGATAATGAGATAGATTCTATCATAGAAGAATTGAGGGAAAGTGGAATTGTTTATTAAATAAAAAGATGATAGATAAATTTTATCGCGTATATAACCCGTATAGTAAACCAGAAGCTAGAAGTTTTAAAGAAACTACTTTAAATCTAAAAGATGATGGTTGGAATGCTTTAAATTATAAAATTAGTAGTGTTAAAGGTGGGGAGTTTACTGATGATGTATCGACTTTGGGGCAGACGTTAACCAGAAAAGGTGATGCTTTTGTACAAGGTAATACTAAATATAAGTTTTTAGAATCCAAGAGTAATAATTGGAACGCTAATAAACGCAAAATTACTAATGTTAAACGAGGTGAAAGCTCAACCGATGTACCCACATTAGAGCAAACTTTAATAAGAAAATATGGTGTCTTTGTACAAGACAAAAATAATTATGAATTTTTGGAATCGGAGAATGGTATTTGGAATGCCAAAAAGTGAAAAATAAGTAATTTGTTGGCTGGTAAAGAAAGCGATGATGTTGTAAACGTCTCTCAAGTACCAAAAATGGATCTAAACTTTTGGGATTTTAATAATAAAAGGCTAGTTCGTGTTAAACCCGCTGTTGATGAGAACGATTGTGTTACAAAACATCAGACTGTGACTTTAGACGGTCTTAAATTTGATGGTAAAAATAAGCAATTAACAAACATTTTACCTGGAACATTGCCAAATGATGTGGCTGTTGTTAATCAAATATTAACAAAAGGTGAGAAAAGCATAATAAAACAGGGGGATAAAAATTATAATGTATTAACATTAGATAGAGATATGTGGGATGCAGAGGACAAATTAATAAAGAATGTACCTGAAGGCAAAGATAGGAGTGATATTTGTTTAATGTCACAGGTTTTGAGGTATGACGATAATATTAAAACTTTTAGACAAGACAATATTAAATTTGATATTTGTTTAAAATCACATGCATTAAGGTTTAACAATAAAACTAATAAATTTATGCAAGACAATAATGAAATCGATTTGATGATGTACAATCCTAAATTGTTGGTTGCAGACCCTACATCTTTAAGCGGATTTAAGACTTTAGATGGAGAGGCATATTTGCCAAAAAACTATGTATATCAAAGAATGAGTGATGGTATGTTAATTGGTAGCAATGGAGGTGTTTTTGAAACGACAGAGACTGGCAGATACGTTAACATTAAAAATAAAGAATAAAAAATGGAAAAAATTGCTTACGAATTGCATAAGCCCGCGAGAAAGAACTTTGTTAGAAGGTCTTTTAAGGTGTTGGGTATAAACGAAACTGTTCAAATAGATTTAATAGATATGCGGAATTATGCTAGAGAGAATTCTGGGAATAAATATATTTTAACTTTAATAGACACATTTTCTAAAAAAGCTTATGCTGCTCCACTAAAGAATAAAACTGGATTAGTAGTCACAGAAGCTATAAAAACTATTCTCCCAAGGGGAGTTAAAAATATTCAATCTGATAACGGAAAAGAATTTTGTAATGAACATTTTACCAAACTAATGAAAATTCTAAATATTAATCACTACCACACTTACTCTACAACTAAGGCGGCTATTGTGGAAAGGTTCCAGAGAACTTTAAAGAATTGGTTGTATAGAGAGTTTAGTGCACAAGGGAGTTACAAGTGGTTGGATTTACTTCCAAAGTTAATAAGGATATATAATAATAAAGTACATAGATCCATAGGGATGAAGCCTAACCAAGTAAGTGCTAAGAACTCTAAAGATGTATATGAAAGGTTAGCATCTAAAGTACAAGTTAAAAAGCCAAGATATAAGGTGGGGGATAGTGTAAGGATATCTAAATATAAACATGTATTTAGTAAAGGATATACCCCTAACTGGACGGGAGAGCTTTTTACAATAGCAGAAGTTAAGAAAACAAAGCCTGTGACTTATATTTTGAAAGATGAAAATGGCAATATAATCAAAGGAGGATTTTATACAGAAGAATTGTTAAAGACTAAATATAAAGACATGTATTTGGTAGAGAAGGTAATTAGGAGGAAGGGTGATTTATTATATGTCAAATGGCTCGGGTTCCCAAGTAGCCAGAACTCGTGGATTTCTGCAAAGGATTTGTTAAAATGAATGCAAATTTTAAAATTGGGAAAAGTATGGCAAGAGTCAAAACGGAAATTAGGGTGCAAAAATCAGTAAGTTGGCAGTTTTAATTCGACCGTAATAGTTAATTTGGGATTTATTAATGCATTAGATAAATTGCAGACAAATCCAAAGTTAATTTTTAAATATAGAGGATGGGGAAAATGTATTTAAGGCAAGGGTACTAGTACAGGAAACTTGTGTAAGGCGGGAGCTGGCGTCGGTCCAAAAACGGCTCCCCATAAGAATAACATGGGAAAAAAGTGCCGATTACGGGGTCTCTTTCTGGGTTTCTCTCTACTCAGGTGATTTTCTTGGGGGTAGTTTAAAAATGGCCCGTTTGACATCATTTGCTGTAATTCGAGAAGGTAAGGACATGGGCAAGGGAATTTCAATAGATGTTTCTACTTCGGTGGAGAATCTTCGATTGTGTTCTTCGTGGGGACTAAAAACACCAGAAAGGTGTTCAGCAAAGAGATCTGCTTTTTCTTTGTCTGATTTTGCCCATGAATTGTCCGGTCGCCTGATTGGGGAAGATGTAGAAGTGTAATGTAGAATTTTCTTCGTTGTCTTCCATAAGGAGCCATCTGAAGGGGAAAGATTACCTAATTTATTTTCGAATGTAGAAGTTTTGAATTCCCTAATTGCTTGTTTCAATTGATTTGTGCAGCGGTTGAGGGCGGTTTTATCAGATGGAAGTCTACTTTGGTGCCATTTCCTTCTAGCTGTTCGTTTTAGTCTTATCAGCTCACATATATATTGGGGGTAGCAAGGACCAGATCGTTTCTTAGGAGGTTTCGGAGTTGACGAACTCCAGGCGGCTTGTTGGATGGACTTGGTTAAGTGGTCTACTGCTACTTCCACATCCCCGCCAGTTTTCAGTGGGAGGTTTATGTTTACTGTGGACATAAGTGTGTTTCGAAATAGCTCCCAGTTCATTATCCCATTTGTTAGAGATAGTTTTTCAATTTTTTCTAGAGGGGCGCATGAAATTGTTAACAGAATTTGAGAGTGGTCAGAAGGAGAGTTGTCAAGGCAGTTGAGGGATTTATGAAATTGGCTTACACCCTTTGAAATGAAAAAATCAAGTAGATCAGGTGCTTTATTTACAGCTGTTGGCCAATAAGTAGGTGTGCCAGGTGAATGATAGTTCAGGTTGTTAGAAACGACAGAATGAAGCAGTTGGAGGCCTCTCGGGTTATTTAACCTTGAACCCCATTGTACATGTTTGGCGTTATAGTCTCCCCCACAGATGAAATGAGAACCTAGGTTTGAAAATAGTTCTGTAAAATCATTCGAATTTATTGCAAATCTAGGGGGGCAGTAAACAGCCGAAAAGGTTATTTCAATGTTATTAAAAACTACGGTTGATGCTGCTGACTGAAGGAAATTTGTTGGATTGATGGATGGGTGAACAAAGTGTTTGAGACTGTTTCGGACAAGAACCGCTGTACCGCCATATGCCCGATTGTCAGGGCGATCAGCTCTGTATATGTTGTAACCTGGAATGTAAAATCTAGAGTTTGTAGTAAAATGAGTTTCACTTATTAAAGCGACGTCTATACGTTTCTCATGTAAAAGTAACTCTAGTTCTTGTGCGTGTTGGTATAAACCATTTGCATTCCACAGCAGGACTGTAAGAAAAATATTTGATAGGTTATTTGTCATTTTTGGTGATAAGAGCTTGCATAAGTTGAGTCATCATGGTTAGTAATGGTGAAAAAAGGGCTTTGAATTCTGTAAGTATTGACGTTAATTGTGTTACAATGTCAGTTTGATTGGAAGTGTTGTGAATAGTGGTTTGAAGTCGTTTGGCGTAGTTATGTTCTTCATTTGAGTGTAAAGCATTGGGAGTAAGTGCTCGTTGGTCGTTTGAGTTTGATGGAAAGGCGTGTGATTTTGGTTTCGGAAGTTGAGGAAATGATGAGGGTGATAGATCAGGAGTCGGGTGGGGGTGGCGAGAAGGGGTTTCTTCTTTTGATAACGTAGATTTGGATGAGCGTCTGTTCTGTAGTTCCCTGTGAACTGAACAACCCCTATAGTTAGCAGGGTGGTTATCGCCACAAAGTGCACAGGTTGCGGGTGTGTTATTGGGTTTCGTACAAGTTGCGGATTCGTGATCCTTAGCGCACTTGACACATTTAGGGGTTCGATTGCAATATTTCTTTGAATGTCCCAATTGTTGGCAGCGCATGCATTGCACTACAAGTCGTTTTGGTCTAGGTTCTTCGATTTGGATCTTTGAGTGAAGGAGAGTAGAAAGGTCGAAAATGTGGTCATTTGATTGGGATTGGTCAAGATCGACAAAAAACAATGGAAGGCGAGTTTTGTCCTTAGACCAGACATTAGTTACATTTTGAACATTAAATCCTTTGGATGATAATTCACTTTTGATTGTTTCAGGCTCAATGGAGCTATGAAGACTACGAATAACTACACGAAAGACTTTGTCTTCTGGAAGTTGAAAAGTGTGGAATTCGGCCTTGTTTTCGCGAAGGAAATGAACAATTTTCCTGTAGGCGTCAGAAGATAATGGGTGTATGATAATGCTCTTTAAAGACGAAGAGCAGTTGAACTGGTCACTGCCAACTAATTGGGACAATAGTTTACAAAGCTCCATGTAATTTACATGGGTTTTGAGTATTATTGGGGGAACTTTTTGTTTTTTTGTTTGATCGCTATCGGGGTTAGAAAGAGGTTGGAACCTGTTTGAAACGAGCACTGGTTGGACTGAGTTTGTTTTCGATACATTGTTATTAACTATCTTATTGGGCCTAGAGCTAGATGAAGAGTTATTACTATTGCTTCTTTTCCTATGGGATACAACATTAGTCCAAGTTGTATCCAAGGCACTTGGCTCGTGGGAGTGTTCCATGTGTATAGAGTTTTCTATAGTAGTAGTTTGTGTTGTCTTTGTTGCCATGACAACGGTGCAAGGCAAGATTTAACAACGGTACAAAAGTCAAAACTTAAGTAAAAATAAAATGAATAGTCCAAAATAAATATTTACCAAACGTTCTGGATTTCGAAAACTACATTTTAAACTGATTAATCACACCAAACAAAGTAAATAACACGAATATTTAAAAAAAATATCACTAGCAAAAATGACAACAAACTTTGCTGCCAAATCACAACAGCTGTCAAGAAATATTTAGCAGATGTATAATATTTGGTTTTATTTACACACTAAGGTTATTCTGTAATTTAACAACCAAAACCAACCCGGTCATTCACTGACACAGATGACCGGTCATTCATCACTGGAGTCATAACTTCGTTGTCTAATTAATCAGATTTAAGATATTTTTTGTGTATACAGTAACTATTTAAACTACCTGAAAAACCTTACCGACCCGGTCATTCACTGACACAGATGACCGGTCATTCATCACTGGAGTCATAACTTCGTTATCTAATTAATCAGATTTAAGATATTTTTTGTGTATACAGTAACTATTTAAACTACCTGAAAAACCTTAAATGGTGGACGATAGACACACTGAAAACTGTCAAAATAGTTATTTGTTTACAAAAATAAAATAAGAAAATTATACAAAATTGCAGCAAACTAAACGAATGACTAAAATAGTACTTTTTATAGTATAGAAACCAGATAAACTGGCTTTAAAAATTAAGCTGAAATGCAATATGGCAACGTCATCAGCATACTAGATCTTTCATCAGAAAGGCCAGTTCAACAACAGCTGTAGAAATACATATGTCAGCCTTGCCAACCGAGCAAAACATAGAAATAAGCCAATCAACAATCGTTATTTCCGATTACTGTAGCAGAACATAAAATGTACTAAGATGAGTTTGTTGTGTTTAATTTAGTTGATGCCGGTCTATGTATTATAGCATTTAGCACAAATTTTCACTTATATTATATGTTAGTCAGTACTTATGTACGAGTTTTGAAGAGTCGAATTGTTAATGACAAGATACACTCCATAATAACGAAAATGCAGTAACACTGAAAATCATAGCCTAACTTAAACAATGCTTGACAAATTAGAATTTCATTTAAAATTACTAGGGTGCTCATCAGTTACCGTGTTAAATTTGGAATAGTTTTGTTACTTGGATTAAAAATACCATTTAATTTTAAAATATATCAAAATGCTAAAGTTCGTGCTTAATTATTTAGTGTTTTTTATTACCATAGTCTTAGCTACTGTGAGTGATGTGGTTAGTTTCGGTGAGGTGATTTATGCAATTAATTCCGGTGGTGAAGCATTCACAGACAGTTTGGGGATCAAATATGAAAGAGACCCTCTTTTTGGTAAAGTAGGAACTGCTTCAGACTATGGGAAACAGCTCCTGATCGGAAGAGTTCCATCTCAAGACCAAATTATCTATCAGACTGAAAGGTACCACCACAGTACTTTTGGATATGACATTCCTATTCATGAAGATGGAGATTATGTCATGGTGCTCAAATTCTGTGAAGTTTATTTCAATTCACCTAATATGAAGGTGAGTCAGATGCTTTATAAGCATATAAAAAAATAGTTAAAACTAACGATAATTCGTGTTCAGTACAAAAAGTAGTGATTGCAAAATTTCTCAAAAAATGGATATAGGTAGAGGCCTAGGTATCATTGTATCAAGCTAATGAAATTGATTTCATGGCTGCAGTTTAGTTTACGGCCCACATTCATTCAATTGAAATTATCGATTTCACGTTCGCTGCTTAAATTCCTATAATAGAACTTAGTATATGCTAGAATTTTGTTCTATGAATTTGACTTACCAAACGATGTGTTAAAAACTGACCTAAAAACTGATACTGTAAAGTACGTCCTCAAAGGCGGAAAAGAAACGTTGAATGCTACTGAGAAACTGGGTTGTCCATAGCAACGTTAACACAACAATGCTCGGAACCGTTCCGGAATGGCGCTAGCTCCTGATGCCAGGTCACGGTGACGTTCCAGAACGGTCACACAGCGAACGTGTTAAAAATATCGATATACCGGTAGCGAACTACTGGCGATTGAAAATATTGATATTAAGAATTACGAGTGGCTTACAGGGGCTATAGCCCCTAACATGGTTTTTATCTAAATGGGATAATCACAGCTGATCATTTGTTCATTTTGCTTGTTAATAAAAGCGCTGAAGTGATATTTTCATAAGAAAATCATTGGATCTTTGAAGTCCAGTGGGGCGTAGCCCTTGTAATTTTTTACATTTCTGATATTTTTCCTACCGTCCTTGGCCCTCAAGCTTTAAAATGAATCGTCATAACCTAACTTAACTTCTTCCTAGTTCAAGATATTTCGTGGGGACTGATTCGCTTATGGAATTAAATATGTAGACTAGTGGCTTACAGGGGCCACAGCCCCTAACATATGGTTTTTGTGTAAGTGGGATAATCAAAGCTGATCATAAGTTCATTTTGCTTATTAATAAGAACACTGTAGTGATATTTTCATAAGAATTATTGGATCTTTGAAGTCTAGTGGGGCGTAGCCCACGTAATTTTGGACATTTCTGATATTTTTCCTACCGTCCTTGGCCCTCAAGCTTTAAAATGAATTGTCATAACCTAACTTAACGTCTTCCTAGCTCAAGATATTTCGTGGGGACCGATTCGCTTATGGAATTAAATATTTAAATTGGTTATTATCAGCTGTTTTTCAAATCAAATCAAATCAAATTTATTTCCAAATAAAAACAAATACAACATCATGTACCGGTACACAAACAATATTGCGGAAAACAAAATTCTCACATAGGCCCATCGGCCTGTGCGTGAGAACGAGCTCCGCCTCAAATTCAGTGTACTTATACATCGTATTATTGCTAAAACAATTACATTTACTTTTTGATGATTAAATAGGCTACAAACACATAAAAAATAAAAATAAAACAATATCGGCAGTTGTATGTTGTATTAACATGAACAAAATTAAGATTCGTTTTGCATTTAAATATTAAATGCTGATTTAAAATAAATAAAAATAAAAACGACATTTGATATAATACAAAGACAATAGGCAATGGCGGGAGTGAAGTAGAAGTAGACGGTAGAAATAGAAGTAAACGGTGTTGTTGGCTTTTGTATTCAGTGACAACTTTTATATTAGCGAATTTCCCCTATAGGGAAGAAGCTATTAGGTCTCATGGTAAGACTTAAGCCCGAGACCATGATAACTTTTTGTTTTGAGGTCCCCAGATGCCAAAAACACTATTCGTTCAAATTTAAATATATATGTGTGTGTGTGTGTGTGTGTGTGTGTGTGTGTGTGTGTGTGTGTGTGTGTGTGTCTGTGTCTGTGTCTGTGTCTGTGTCTGTGTCTGTCCGTCCGTCCGTTACCGCGATAACTTTTGAAAGAAGCGCTCGATTTTTATGAAATTTGGCAGAAATGTGGAGAGTAATATTTATGACTTTAAGTTCGAAAACCAGATGGATCGGTCTATGGGAAGGGGGTTTTATGGGGGTTTAACATTTTCCAAAAATCAGTTTTTTGAACTTTTTACCCTACAATTTTAAAAACGCTAGATTTTGGTTACAACCATTTTATAGAGCTTAAAAAAACAAACAATTTAGATTTTGAATCATTAAGCTAGGTTTAGTGGTTGTGGAGAAAAGTCAAAATATGTGTCCATAAAATTTCCCATGTTAATCTTATGGGAATATGGTTTTTAGATTTTACTCAGATAATTTCACTAAAAACTCCACATTTCATTCTACCAATCAGTTTAGCTCTACAAAACAATCATTTTGGCGTTTTAGTTTTACGTCCAACCCTTGCAGTGATATTCAAAGTGCTAAACACAGTACGTTGTCCAATGTTATCCTTATGGAGAATGAATAAAATGTTATATTTTGATTATTTAAATGTATGTATATTGATGAAACTTGGTATGTGGCTTCAACTAGTTGTAGAATATTGATATTAGCACAAAAAAATGGTTTTTGTTGATTTTTCCCGGTAGCAGCAAACCTGTATACTCGGCCCCATATTATTCATATGGAGAATAAGTAAAGTATAAACCGGAATATCTCCCTTAGTTATGAACCTAAATTAATAAAACTTTGTATGTAGCTTCACCTGGTTGAGTTATATTGATAATTGCAAAAAAAAACACATATCTTATCTTCCTTGTTGCAGCAAACCTGCGTAGTCAATTATAATGTTATTCTTATAGAGAATAAATCAAATGCTATAAATCACTTATTAATGAATGTATTTTTGTGATACTTGGTACGTGGCTTTAGGTAGTAGTGATACCCATATATATGCATTGGAAATTTGCTGAGTACGCAGGTTTGCTGCGACGGGGTTATTGTATTCAGTGACAACTTTTATATTGCACAAGTTATATTTATAACTAGGTGTACGCTCATTCTTCCCGTAAGAGGATGAACGAAGACTGAATTTTTAAAGATATGTAGGCATGTACTGGATTGGTAACACTCTTCTGTTATCCGTTTTAACTCCACAACAGCAAGAACAGATAATTAATAAACCAAACATTTTACTAATGGAATGGTAACACCATTCCCATATCCGTTTTAACTCCACAACGGCAAGAACAGATAATTTAGGACTAATGTAAATAAAAAATACTACTGACTACTGGAGTGGTAACACCCTTCTCATATCCGTTTTAACACGACAGTACCTGGGGGGCCCAGCTTTGCTCGGGGGAGGGCCAATCAGTCAGTTTAGATGACTTGGAGTAATATTTCATCACTTTCCCCTACTGATAATCAGATTTGTGTAACTCATTTGTCTCTTTTCTATATTTTTAAGGTTCCTCCAGTTGCTATTTATAGCTCAATGTCCTTTTCATTTATTTTACTAATCTATATATATAATCTTCACTCAAATCTTTTAATCTCTGTTCTCAGGAAACCACATGTTAATAATCATAAAAAACATGAGTATTACTTTGACAGTTCCCTGGTTGATTATAAACAGCTGATAAAATTCTTTTGTGTTGATTTAAAACTCCATAAGCCCAATGTTAATTTTTTTTACTTTTCATTTTATTTTTTTTTTTACATTATTTGATTTTTCCTGGGGAAGAGACCTGTCTAGAACTTATTTTTATCCCAGAAATTAGTTATTTTTAACATTTGAAGGAAATCGTTGGAGCCGTTTTTGAGATTAGTGTCGCAAGCAAGCAAACATACAAGCAAACCTTACTCATATTAGAGTATAGTACCTGGGGGGCCGAGCTTTGCTCGGGGGAAGGCCAGTCAGTTTGTTTAGATGACTTGTAGTAATATTTCACCACTTCCACTACTGATAATCTGATTTCTATAACTCATTTGCCTCTTTTCTACATTTTTAAGGTCCCTCCAGTTGTTATTTATAGCTAGACATTTTGGACTTGGATTGCAACTATTAAACAGAAGACTGAAACCTAGATTGTACCAAGATATTTTGCCAAACATGTAAACCTTGTTTTTATTTAGTTTGTTTTAGTTTAAACCCTTTTCTTCTTTTTTTTCAAAAGAAACATTTTATTAAGTTCATTTTAGTTTTCAAAATAGTCTCAAGGTGTCTCTGATTTGATAAACAACATGAGTATTACTTTGACAGTTCCCTGGTTGATTATGAACAGCTGTTACAATTCTTTTGTTTTGATTTGAAACTCCATAAGCCCAATGTTAATTTTTTTAACTTTTCATTTTAGTTTTTTTACGTTATTTGATTTTTCCTAGGGATGAGGCCTGTCTAGAACTTATTTTTATCCCAGAAATTAGTTATTTTGAACATTTGAAGGAAATCGTTGGAGCCGTTTTTGAGATCCGTGTCGCAAGCAAGCAAGCACGCAAGCAAGCAAGCAAGCAAGCAAGCAAACCTTACTCATATTAGAGTATAGGATGATCCCTGGGGGCCGAACTTTGCTCGGGGGAAGGCCAGTCAGTTTGTTTAGATGACTTGGAGCTTATTTCACCACTTCCCCCTACTGATAATCAGATTTGTATAACTCATTTGCCTCTTGTCTACATTTTTAAGGTCACTCCAGTTGTTATTTATAGCTCAATATCCCTTTGATTTATTTTACTACTCTATGTATGTAATCTTCTCTCAAATCTTTTAATCTCTGCTCTCAGGAAACCACATGTTAATAATCATAAACAACATGAGTTCCATGTGGTTCCATAAAATCAGATAATAAATCCTTTGAATGAAGATTACATGTAGAGTGGTCATATCCAGAATGACTCAAAGGTGCATTATAATAACAACTGTTGTGACCTCAAAAATGCTCGTTAGTAGGGTACATGGTGAAAAACAACTCCAAGTCATAAACAAGATTGACCTTTCCCTAGCAAAGCTCAGTCCCAGGTAGTACTTAAACTATATGAGTATAACTTTGAGAGTTCGCTGAAAGATTTTGAACAGCTGTTATGACTCTTTTGCTTTTATTTTAATCTCCAAAAGCCCAATGTGATTTTTTCAATTTTCCATAGCGGCTTTTTACATTATTTGATTTTTTGGGGGATGGGGCATGTCTAGAACTTATTTTTAACCCAGACATCAGGTTTTACAACACAAGTAGTTGGAAGGACACATTAGTTATTTTTTAAGAAAATCGTTGGAAAACCGTTTTTGAGATAAGAGTTGCAAGCAATCAACCAAGCAAGCGAGCATGCAAACCTTACTCATATTATAGTGTAGGATAGGATTGAGTCAAAATAATTCAGCATTTGTATTGATTGACTATAACATATTTTTACTCTTAGGCACATAGAATGTACACGAGACAGGGACAATGATTCTGGATTCTAGCATGTTTGAAGTTCTGCATACAGAAGGCCAGGGCTGAATTTAGGTCTGTACAGGCTCTGGTCTACACCCTAAATGCAAGTGCGGGCCCTTACCAGCCCGGCCAACTTTCCTGTTTGATTTATATAATATAACCTACGCTTATATCAGGCTCTACAGATGGCGTTGTGCAGTTACTTAAATTTCAAATTGCTAAAATCCGTATTGCTGCCTAGTGTATATTAACGTTGTCATGGCAAGATATTATGTGATTTTCATTATCTAAATACATAAAACAAAGTCGGGATTGTATGTTAGTTATTTAGTTTCATCAAACAGCTGTTATAAGGATGATATCTAAACATACTTGAAAAGCATATAAACATATGTTTATTATAGACATAATAAATCTATTTGAATAGCAACTCATTTTCAATACCGAAGCAAGCTCTATATAAACATAGGCAAGTGAGCGTAGCTAACGAGCTCATCTTGAAAAAGAACGAGAATCTTTGACATAAAACAAATTCAGTGACATTAGGACAGAATAATGTCTGTCTGACCAGCTAGTAGTACTCAACCCGAACGCTGACCCGAACTCCCGAACGCTTACCCAAGGATCATCTTTCCTCCATAAATTTAACAAGGCAACTTTTAAAGCCAGCGAGGCGGAGCTCTAAGGTCGGGGTTAAAAGAAAATAACAACATTTTTTTGTATAATTTAAAATTTTCTAAAATTACTAAAAAAGGTGTAAATAATAACAAAGAAAATTTTCCTGTGTGGTGGAGGTCTATGGTTGAGTAGGGCGGCGTATCAAACGTGGGGACATCTTTTAGGAGATGCTGCTTTAACAAAATAAATCCAACGAATCATACGTTAAAATTAAAAGTTGGGAGTGATAGTAAAGGCAGAGCCCTGAGGGAAGAACAAAGAGGTATCCATAATATTTTGGTACCCAACAACGTAGTGTATAGGTCTGGAGCAGTTTTGAGGAGCCGCTTTCGAAATCTTTGGATTTTTTATTTGGTGGTTTATATTAGGTTTCTAATAAAATATACCACCTGATTTTTTAGAAAAATTTGGGTTCAGAAATTACAGGGCTTAAGAGATCCCAAACTTCAGTTTTTTTACCTTTCTTAGTACCATAAACTTTAAATAGTTTTAGCAGGTTTCAACAGTTTTATCTCATTGCCATAAAAAGCTCTAAAAGATGAAAAATTAGTACTCCAATCCACACACGGTTAAATTAGTATTTCGTTAGTAGGCTATTCGGCTAATGGTTGTGGAGAATATTTCAATTTCCATTCAGCAGTAAACTAAGTATATTGTCCGATGTTATTCTTATAAGAAATAAAAAACATATATCTCTTGTATACTTATTAATTTTATTAAAACTTGGTGTGTTAGCATTGACCAATAGAGAATATTCATCCCAGGACAACCTTAAAACTGGTCCATACCAGTTTGGATGCTGACATTGGGTACAGCAAATGAAATTGTCATTACATATGAAGTTTTTTGGATGTCCATTATGACAAACTTCCCTTTCACCTTTGGTCCCTCCACTTGCAGCGGCTCGGGGCGGAAACTCAGGGGTTGGTCCCCAACCTGAGAATGTATGGTCCCTGGCTGTTGTACATGGATACCCCATCCGTTGAGTTGGCCAGTTGGAGGGCAGAGCGGGTCCACATTGAGCCTGATCACAGCTGTCACAAGGCACGGGAGTTGGTACTCTGAAAGGCCAATTTGGCTGCCTGTCCCATCCCATCCTTTCCTTTCCTGCTATATCCTAACCTTCTGATAACCTGCGCAAAATTCCCGCTTATGGAAAACGTGCCTATAGCAGCTATGCTGGGGTTTCCTAATCTAGCAACAATGAATAGAGAATATGCGGAATACGTTTCCATCTAACCCTGGAGGGTGAGGTGGAGCAATTAACCTCTTAAAACCACTGTGTGTACCTAGCAAATTATATTAAACTGATTGCGTTTATTTGGTCACATGTCCTAGCTCCTGTTCACTCTTTTTTAAGACTCGGCCAATGACTAATATATTTTTGGTACCGGATGGTTTTCGACGAGTTTTAAATATATAACCTGAGAGAAAAGTTGCCAATAATTATTAGACCTATTAATTTCCAGCTCCAAAATCAGGAGGTTAAATATACAGAAATATACTTGTTTTAAACCCATTTAATGTAAAAAAAGGTATTCAATGATTTATTTATATAACAGTATCTTATAAAATTCATACCTTAAATTTAAAAATGTTTACATCCTTAATATATGTTAGTTTGAATTTAAATACACAAGCTACTGAAATCGCAGCACGAGAGATTTAAAAGCAAAATCCAACATCTACATTAATGACAATTTTTCAGGAGGGCAATCTGTCTACATCGTAATTAGTTGAACAATGTAGACGGTTAGGATTTCGGAGTTTTGGACATCTTGATTGTTTATGAAAATCAATATTAACCACAGAAAATGCAAACAAATATAAACTGTAACCAGACTATTTTACTGACCGGTAGATTACAAAACTTTAATCCCATGTCATTAGGTGACAGTGAGGCTTATTTGGTACATTACATGTAATAAAGATAGTTTGCACGTATGATAGTTTAGTAAGTCTGCCATCAAGTAATTTGTTCACAATGTAAAGAAACTACTATAGGTCTACAACACGCTTGATTATCAATCACAGTTAGTCGT
Source organism: Allygus modestus (assembly GCA_963675035.1). Classification (NCBI taxonomy): domain Eukaryota; kingdom Metazoa; phylum Arthropoda; class Insecta; order Hemiptera; family Cicadellidae; genus Allygus; species Allygus modestus. The sequence continues at coordinate 318,337,526 of OY776111.1, forward strand.
GTTACAGAGTTATACTGTCCCAGTAATTCAAAAATTCCAAAACCTATTGTATTAATTTATCATCACTAGTCCAAACACTTAGCTGTTACATCGAAGTTTTACAGTAAAAAATAAACTGATAATAAATCTAAATAGATACAAGCATTGTTTTAAACACGACAAAACACTATTAATTTACATAACACTCACATTTTAAACTATTTCGAAATAAAAAAAATTGATGGAACAAAACATAACCAAATCCATAGTTTTGGTTATGTTTACATTTGAGTAATTTATAAACAAATATGCAGTGTTTCCCCTCTACGGTAAAAATATGCCACGCACTGATACAAAAAATCCCACTTTATCCCAGACTCTCCCTTATAGTATCCCTCGTAATATCCCACACTTTCCCACTGATTTGTTAAACATTGCAACACAATTAATGCTAAATATTATATGATTATTGAATAATGTATTAGTACAATATTTATACCGTTAGATAGAGCTTATTTAGATCTACTAATTACCTATAGGTATTTTACATTTTAGTACCTCAAAGGATTTTGAGCAATGCGACATAGGTTAAATGATACGGTGAATTAACCTAATTAAATAATTTATTTACGTGAGAGGTACTAATATTTTTAATGGTAGTACTAAAGAGTACGAAGTAGGTACTAAATAATGGCAAATAGTTTGCTTGTTAATTCCAACATGGCTCGGCCAGCGAAATTGACATGATTCAGTGTTCGTTCTGTAACGTTTATAAAATCATAATAGGTGCGGACAGCGAGGTTAAAAATGGGAAACCCCGCAACTGCCAGTACGGCGAGAAAATCCACTAGAAGTGCTACTGCTAAGGTGCTCTGGTCGTAAGTTGTAAGCAAACTAGCAGACGTAATTCCGATTTCAAAAAAATCCCACTTTATCCCACAATCCCATTTTATCCCACAATCAGTAAAAATATCCCATATAGGGGATAAAAATCCCTCAAGTGAAACACAGACAAATCCCAGCTGACATTTTAAAGACAACCATAGTCAATAGCTTACTACGAAAACCAATTCAACTACTGAATATCAAACATTAAAATTAGTTTTAATAATTATTAATAATCCAAAATAAAATACAAGTGCTGTGTTAAAACATCCCTTTGGTATCCCAAATGACTCCTTCAAAATTTCATTAAGAAATGTTTTACAGTTATTTAGTATTTCGATAACACACCCACACACACACACACACACCCACACACGGCCACTGAAACTTCTTCATCAATACAGTGATTCACTTCGTTCATCAATTAAGCATTTCATGACTCTATCAAAGGATAAAATAATATTTAATAAAATTAATATTAAAGAAAACGGAGAGGAATAAATAAAATAAACAAGTTAACCCTAGGACTGCCCTTGCCTGATTTATGCTAAATTGCTCGGTGCCCTAGCAATTTTTACCATTTTGCAGAGGTATTTTTAACAATTTGCAGTGCCTAAACTACGTTGATAACCGAGTCATATTTATACTTGTTTTGTTCAGAAAAAGAAGAAGATTTTGAATAAAATAAAATAAAACAAATCCCTGTTGGTGGTTGTTTTGCAAAATGTGAAAAACCAAAATGTTTGAAAACAATTTTAAAAGTACAGTCCAACATTTTTACACGATTTTTTTACAGACAATCGAAGATAATACCCTACAAAATGTTGGCAGTTTATTTCCCTACATGGAAATGGGTTTGATTTATTTGAAAACATTTTGTTACCCGAACTACGGAAAGAAATATGGAAACCGGGAAAATCAACAAACTTATGCTGTACATTTGAAAAAATAAAAATAAAATCAAAAACATAAAAGTAATATAGGCATACTAAAACTGTTATATTACTAAAGGTAACAGTATAGTTATTGGAAATAATTCACTTTTGTACAAAGTAATAACTGTTTTTATGACTTTATTTGAGTTTAAAAACCAAATTTGAGTCTCACCGAAAGCCAAAATTAGTTACTCGATAAAGGTTCCACAAGCACATATTGATTTTTGAACCTAAATTAGTAGCATAGACCTAGCAGTATTTGAGCAAAATCTGCATAGGTTACTACAAACCATAAAAGATAACCCTATCATGTGCATACCTTTTTGTTCACAAAAGAACAGAGACTTTGAATAGAATAAAATAAATAAAACGTGATTGGCTAGATACTTAGATAAAGTAAAAAAAATTAAAATTTCCAAATTCATTGCAGGCCTAACCTGGAAAACACTCACATTTTCAATATCGCATGGCATTAATAAGGCAAATCAAAATTAAAATTAAGTCAATAAATTATGGCATTGTTGCTTGGAGAAATTCAGTCAATAGTAAGGTTTTTTTTATTCAGAAAAAAATTATCAGAATAATTGCTGCTCTAGCTATAGAACTTTTTGCACACCTCTTTTTAAAAAAATTGCACACTTTAACTTTTCCTTGCTTGTACATCTTAGAAATATTAAATTATGTTCATTCAAATCAAGATGAGTTTTCTCAGTTTTTATACAAACATGCCTACAGTACTCGAAATAAACATATTCTTTACTATCCAAGTCATAGTACAAGCGCATTTGAAGAGCCCTCTATATACTGGCTTGAAGCTGTACAACCACCTACCAAACTCTTTCAAACAGGAAAATATCATTACTTTTAAAAGAAAAATTAAAGAAATCCTCCTACTGAAGACTTATTATTCAGTTTCAGAATATTTAAGTGACACAAACTTGGGTAGATGAAGTGCTTCCAACATTTTTTTGTCTCTGTTTTTTTTAACTATGCAATTGTGTAGATTGTGAAGTAATATATTAAATGTGCGTTTTGATTTTAACGCACATTTGAACACAAATAATAATATTTACCCATAGATAAACATTACTACTAACTCACAAACTACACAACAATACACTTGTTTATCACTAAAACACTAACATGCCACAATAAAATACGGACCTAAGTTACTCCCACTAAAAAATCACACATTGACTTTGGCTTGGCTAGCAGAAAGAATATCTGATTTGTTATTATTTACACGAGTCACCTGACGCTCCATACAGGAAGGCACCGCTACAAAGAGGAAGAACTTTTTCTTAGCTTCAAAGAGGTATGTGATTTATGTCACGCTAAATCAATTATCTATATATATTACTGACTTATAATTCACCTTATTTCAGGTGAATGGGGCAAATGAACAGCTGATTTCAAAAACTATTTCTCATACTTTCTGAAGTCGCTTACTTTTTATCAAGTTTTGCTTTAAGAAAAGAAAGAACAACTAATGCTGTCTCCAATGGTACCAACCGCTTCTTGTTTGGGCCAAAATACAAAGATTTTCTAAGATTTTTTTAAGAACACTTGTTTTACAAGATTTTGCCGCTCGCGAGTTGAAAATGTTTCGCGCGCTAAATTTTGTTTAGATTATAATAGAAATTATATTGATCTGTTACTGCTATGAGGTTCGTTTGTATATGAAAATGAAAGTTTAGAATCTGGTTTCAATATTATTACATTTCTGGAAACATATGATTTCAGGCGATAGTCCATCCGGCACACACATTATATCGCCTGATTTCAGGCGTAGGGCCTGATTCAGGCTGCTGACCTAAAAGATTATAATCTATAAGCATAAAATTATAAGTAGGCTGTAACTACTTTATATATAACTAGCTGGTACCTGGCGCGTTGCTGCCGCAGAAGAGGCATTGAATTTGTTTTAAAAATGTCAAATACTCATTCGTTTTCAATATGAGCTCGTTCGCTTCGCTCATTCGCCCGGAAGCGCTAAAAAGGGTAGGCTAATAAAAACCGGCAGAAATCTGTCAGATGTCAGATGTTAGAGAGGGAAGGGAAGGGGGGGTTGAATGATGATTGGAGGTGGGGAGTGGAGATGTTGAGATGTCTATTTCGATCTGTCGTCTGCCGACTGAAGTGCTCGTTGGTTAAGGCTGTTGTTATTGTGAACTAGTCAGCTATATAATTTTAATAGGCTATATAAAATCCAAATACCACTGACTGACTCACAGACTCACTCATAGGGTTACCATATTCTCTGGGTTGAAACAGAGGACCATTTGAGAGACAGATTAATAAATCGCAAACATATGAAACCCCTTCCCCCAAATTAAGTACAAAAGTCGGGTAATTAGATGTTTTAAGTTAGAAATCATGCTTTTTTATCTTTCTCCAAATTACAAAATTAATTTTTGAGGACTTTAAGCTAGGCTACCAATTTCATAAAAAGTAAATTTGTTTAGCATTGAAACTAATTAACATAATTTTTCAAGTAATCAAACTACTGTATCTACCGAATGCCGAACTTCTCAGGCATAACCGCATAACCTCACTCAGGACTCAGCTAGACATGCAGACGATAGACTACTTCTGCACTCAGCACTGATAAACAGCGTACCGTCAAAACGTAAACCACGAATTCAAACTGATTTCATTGAATAAGAATTAAAAATTACATTTTTTATAACAAAGTAATGGGTTTTGGGTGAAAGTATAATAATTTTTATTCAAACAAACATGACTTGGCCTAACTTTTTTCTGTTGCTTTAAAATGTCCAAATTACTTTTTTAGTTGATCCATATAGCTACAGATGTACGTAGTAAAAATGTGACTAAATCAAGGAGAAGTAAATATTATTCAGAGTTTCCAGACTGCATTATTTATAATTTTCCTCATCGCATACAGACCAGATGTCATTTTGCTCAGCACTGATTCCACATTAAAATCCCAACTTAAATTTTGATCAATTGTTAAACCCATACATTTTGAATTGAGTCAAAATTTTGATTATCGTTAAACATAAATATTTGGTTCAATATATAAATAAAATTGCTTATTTTGTAATTAAATTAAATCTTTTTTTTTGGGTTAAGCAGTACATTTATATTATTTTAAACCCTTTAAACAAATTTGAAGAGTTTTAAATTATTTTTACACTGGAACCAGAAACAATAAAATTTGTGTTGTCAGCTTATAAGCAAAGCTTGTTGTGTTCATCGGCTGGGCAGTTACTTTTGGAAAACCCGTCAACAATAATCCGTCTAACTGATAAAAAGCATCGGACCCAAAATTGAGCCTTGGGGTACTCCACAATGAATTTTTTGCAATTAGAAAACTTTTTAGTATATTTTCCATTTTATTGTGAAATTTATATGAACCGCTGACGACTTTTCAAATAATTCTGAAACCACTTCAAATCAAATCAAAATAAAATCAAAAACTCTTTATTCAACCAGTACAATTAGTACAAAGAATGGTGTCAAAGGTACAAAACAAATTTATCTTAATTACTCAGTAATGTTAAAATAATAATAACACCTTCAAAATAACATTTATCTCCCAGCCTCAAAACCCTTTCAATTTCAGAATTCCTGAATAATCAGAATTCATCAAGGGAGTATAAAACTTTAGCAGTGACCAATTGTTTCACTTTGTTTCGAAAAATTTCAAACTTATTTATGTTTTTTATTTGTTGAGGTAGTGAATTAAAGAATTTTATTCCATTGAAGGTTGGAGTTTTTGTGAAAAGTTTTGTCCTGTGTGCCATTGTCAATAAATCATTTTTGTTCCTTGTATTATAATTATGGATTTGACTATGTTTAAAAAATGTTTCCAAGTTTTTCTTTACATGTGAAACCGTTTCAAGTATATACAAACCATAAACTGTAATTATTCCCAAAGTAGCAAAATGCTCTCTGCAAGAAGTCTCAGGACTTAAATTTAACATAATACGAACTGCTGATTTCTGTAGTTTCAAGATTTTATCTAAGTTATTTTTTGTGGTTGAACCATAAATGGCAATTCCATAAGCTAAATGAGAATGGATGTTTGAATAGTAAATCATTTTCATTGCATCCATGTCTAAAAAATGTTGCAATTTTCTCAGAGAAAAAATGCCAGAAGAAATTTTGTTACAAACTTTATTAACATGTAAATTCCAATTTAAATGCATGGATTTAGATGCAATCCTAAAAACTTGGTTTCACTTGATATTTCGAGTTCCTCATCCATAATATTAATACTATTAAACTTTGGACGATTCTGTGGGTTATAAAACTCCATAATTACTGTTTTAGAACAATTAAGCAAAAGATTATTCTCAGCCAAAATTTTTTTGATATTTTGTATTATTAAATTTGTTGATTGATTAATTACATTTTGGTCTTTGCTGGAAACTAAAAAACTGATGTCATCAGCATAAGTACAAAAATTTGATCTATAGTGGATGTTATTTTGAGGCTCAGGCAGTCCTCCCAGATAGCAAATAAAAAGGAAAGGACCCAAAACTGAACCTTGTGGAACAGAGTATTTAACTGTTCTAAAGGAAGATTTTGCAGTTTCTATAAACTTTGTTTTATCATTTGTGTATGTTATGGACACATACTGTCGACGCCCAACCAAATAAGAGCTTAGCCAGTTCAGTGCTGTATCCTTAATTCCATATTGTGATAATGATTGAATACGCGTTGAGTGGCAGACACTGTAAAGGCCTTGCTCAGGTCCAAAAAAGCACCGACAGTTGTCTCTCCTTTATCTAAAGCTTCTATTACAGATTCTATAAATTCAATGGATGCTGTTAAGGTGGATCTTCCTGATCTAAACGCATGTTGATGATCACTAAGGAGTTCATTGTTTTCAAAAAAAGTTAATAATTGTTCAAGATAACATTTTTCAAATATTTTTGAAATTGATGATTGGACAGAAACTGGTCTGTAGTTCGATACGTCTGAAAAACTCCCTTTTTTATGTATTGGAACAATTTTAGATATTTTTAACTCATTAGGGTATATACCGGTTATAAAAGAAGCATTTATTACATGGGTTAAAGGCTTTAAAAGGGCATATTTTGCATCTTTAACCAGCTTAATTGGGATTTCATCGCAGCCTGATGATAATTTTGATTTACAAGACGTTATATGTTTTAGGACTTCATTTTCAGTAATTTGTTTAAGACGAAAAGAAGTTTGTAAATTAGTGGAAGGTTTTGAGGCTGTTACATAACCACTCCTTGCAATGTTTGGTAACACTGTTTCTTCAACCATATCTGAGAAGTAATTATTAAATATGTTGCTCACCGTAACTTGATCATTTTGTATTATATTATCTGTTGCTAAATAAATTTGATTGTTCTTATAACCAAGCCTACTTGTGGTTTCTGATTTGACAATATCCCAAACCGTTTTTACAACATTTTGTGAGGTTCTGATTTTGTTATCAAAGAATCTTTTCTTTTTATTAAAAACCAGTTTTTTATATCTCTTTTTGTGTTCATTAATTGTTATTTTTCCTGATTCAGTCTTCCTTAAAAGTTTTACTAAATATATTAAGTTTTCCCTCTCAGATTTTATTTCATCATCTACCCACTTTGTTTTCCCAGTTCTAATCCGGGACCGTACTCTAGGAAAATGTTTATCAAAGTAGTATAGTAATGTTGTGCAAAATTCATTAAATTTATTTTCCGGTTTAGCAAAATACATATTTTCCCATGTTTCATTTTTTTAATCTATTATACAGTTGTCAGTATTATTTTTGTTAAATTTACGACCTATTTTATTTAATTGCCCATTCAAATTTGAACTTTTTTGTTTACTTTTATACGTTATTTCAAACAATTGACCGTCATGGTCTGAAAGATCTGTTATTAGACCTGATGCACTGAAACGATTTTGGTCTAGGTTAGTTCGGAAATTGTCAATTCCAGATTCTGAATAAGCTGTGACCCTAGTTGGAATTTTTATCGTATAACACATACCGTACATACTTAACATATTCTTAAGTTCTTGCTCATTTCTCCCACCTTCATCCAAAACATTTATATTAATATCCCCCCCTATGATGATATCTTCACCCAACCTAATCAGCTCCTCAGTAAGAAGCGATAACTTATGAATAAAAACATTAGCAATTAATGAAGGGTTGGAAAAAAGAAGAAAGAGTTAAGAAGAATGGTTTAAATGCTGGGAAAATAGATATTTATGTAACATCACCTGGTGGTAAGGTGTTGCGATCAAAAAAGGCATTAAGTGCTTACATAAAAGAAAAAAATTGCCTTTTAAAGTCGAAGATTTTAATCTAAATTTCTCTAAAAAAAAGTATTAAAACAAATGATGATATTGATAGTTTTAGTGACAGTTCACTCACTGATAATAGTGCAAATTCTTTAGAAACCCTAAAAACAACTTCTGAATTAAAATCGGCAACTCCAATCATGACACAGACCGAAGTCCAATCACTAACACCTGTTATGGTACAGACGGATATAGACACTAATGTCATAGGTATTTGTGCTCAAATTTTAAGCAAAGAGTGGTTATCAGATGAAAGTCTGCACCAATATTTTGAGGTATTAAATAGAAATCTAGCCACAAAGTCCTCCTTTTTAATTATTGAGCCTTTGATCAGTCATGCTGTGAAGACTGTTGATAGCTATAGAGATTATCTTAAACTAGATCTATCAAACATAAATCACTTGATTATACCAATAAATAATGCTGATACATTGACCAACACCGAGGGATCTCATTGGAGCATGTTGTACTATAACAAAGAAAGAAATTGCTTTTACTATTATGACTCTTTTGAAAACATTAACCTTCCACATGCTGAAGTAATCTTAAGTAAACTTTCAACTTATTTACACCTCAATCAAAACCCACCTGAACTCAAAGTGCTGAACTGTGAAAAGCAAATTAACACATATGAGTTGTGGAGTTTATGTTATATTTGCAATTGAAAGTTTATTGCAGGACATTATGGACAGTAACACTATTGGTATTGATAAGCTTGAAAATATTAAACTAACTGAAGTAGATCTAGTTAGAAAACGGTCTTGTATCGCGTACATTCTCAATAATAGAACGACAATAACTGAAGAGCTAATAGTTGGTCTGATTAAGCTGAATAACTACAACAGTAAAGAAAGACAGAAGACTCTATTGGAGAAAGAGCAACAGAGTTACAACTTAAAAGTGAAGAATTGTATACAATTACTTAGGTCTATATTCTTTATTCTGAATACCAAAACTATGTAATAAAATCTGAAAGTTTACTGTGAATAACACTGTTGAATGCACGTGTGTGAGATACAAATACAAAATTATTCTGACAAAAGAATCAGCCGGTCTTGCCTACACATGAGGGTCTTACTCATTCTAAACTCATAATTCATTCATATTCACCTTCAAATATGCTTAGTTGTGTTGACGTCTTGAATAGTGAATAAAATACTTTTAACATTTAGCCCTAATTTTTCAAGTGGGATTGCAATTACAATTTTTAAAGTCATATTAACATTTGATTTGTGCATCATGCACTTTCCTCTAAAATATAGAGGTGTGTTCTATTAAAATTTGTTGGTAAGATTTATTTAGGACTTGATTTAATTGAAGTAATGCATAAAACACCACTATGTTTTATAGGTTTTTGACATCGTTTTGAATGGTGACCACACGATAGTGACCGACTTGGATATCTACGATAGAGTTGGTAGAGGAGTGGCACATGATGAGTACGTTGCCTTCAGCGTCAACCGAGATCGACTTTACTACAACGAAGAGGAATCTGACATCAGAGGTGGAAAGATAAGAGTTGAATTTATCAAAGTAAGTCACTTATTTTGAACTTAAAAAAGTAATTTGTGTATTTCTCTGCGCTTTAACAAATCTTCAGTCAACATGATCTTTACTTCAGATTCAGTACCATTGAGTACCTGGTTTGCAGCAGACCTGCCCATGGAAATCCGTTTTAGGCAAGGGAGGAGAAGTTGAACGATTTTGACAATAATTAAGCTGAAAGTTCATATTTTAAAAACTGCAGAACCGAATTCAACCATGTTTATAGTCTGTCAACACAAAATTTATGTGTAAAATATATTATCTCTTCAAATTTCAAAATTGCGACCCTTTAAACAAATATTTACAGGAATAACCTAACTTAATATAGGTAATTTCATGAAAAATCTAACAATAGTTAATTTATTGAATTTGAGTAATAAATAACCAAGCTGATGCAATTATTGTTATTTATTCTGTAATTGTGGGGAAATTAAAGATCAGCTAGGCCTATGTTCGGTTACACGTAAATGAGCTCGGTATCAGCTCGGTTATTTATTACTCGCTTGCAATAATTCAAGTATTGTTAGATTTGTAATGAAATTCTCCAAAATAAATTATTCTTGTAAAAATGTTGAAAAATTGCTGGTTTTTGAGCCATTTAAGAGGGAAAATTTAAAATGACCACCATTTTCATATTGTCAGAGATAATTACACCACAACTTTTGTGTTGATAGACCCTATCACCATAAACAATTGACTTACGGTAAGTTTGATATAATTCCGTTCTTTAGTTTTTTAAATATGAATTTTAAAATAAAAAGTGAAAAATACAAACAGATAGACAAATTGAAAACTGGGCATGGGAGACCTATGTTCATATTATAAAATGTATTTGTCTTTACCCAAGGAATAATGCTATTTACCTACCATTGTCCAGAGAGTTACGGGACTCCCTGTATATTTGGGGTGGTGGGCAAGTAGTAATTTTTTTGATCGAGTCGACTCGAATCAAGCAGTGCCAATTATTCTTAAGTTTCGAGTATTTTCGAGTGAGGATTTGTCATCAACAATATAATGTTGCTGGTAGTTTCAAATAGGGTTATGGGATTTGGATACAATTCAATTTAATTTAATTCAAAATATTTTTATTCATACTGTAACATAAGAGTGTACATGAATAGTGTCACAGGTTTGGTTTACAATTTATATAAACTTATACCACTCGAGATTTGATAATCTAAACAAGGTTTTAGCAAATTTCCCCTATAGGGAAGAAGCTATTACCGTAGTCGGCATGGTAAGACCTAGGCCCGGGACCATGATAACTTTTCGTTTTGAGGTCCCTAGACCCAAAAAACACCATTCGTTTGAAACTGTATATATATATATATATATATATATATATATATATATATATATGTGGATGATGCGTGAAGTTGAATAATTAAAATATATAATTCTAAAACAAATAAAATTAAGACATGATTGGTATGACTAACACAAAAATTGTATTTGTTTATTTACATGTTATGTTAAAATTATAAACATCTGCAATAAATATATCATATGATACTGTCTGTCTATTTTGTTCACTCTTGTGGATTGATTTGTATGTAGTATTCACCATACCGGCCGCCTTGAAGTAGCATGGACTTCAACTTAATATCGTCTTATTTTCAACCAATTGGCAGAGGAAAAATCTTTGTTGCTGGTCGAACGTAGATACCATCTTTGGTCTTGATTTTGACCACGCGTACTGTACCATCTGATCCGGGAAATATTTCTATGATGCGAGCCAGTGGCCAAGAGTGAGAACTAGAAGTTAATTGAACGAGTACCAAGTCTCCGATTTGCAAATTAGATGATTTGATGTTCCATTTAGTTCTTTGTTGGAGCGTATGGAGGTACTCTAAACTCCAGCGGTTCCAAATGCGTTGGTAGAATTGTTGTACCAAATGCTAATGTTTGAGTCGATTTGCAGGAGTGTGAGTTACATCTTTCTCAGGAAGGGATGCGAGAGGACCGCCAGTTAGGAAATGCCCGGGAGTTAGCGCCATTAAGTCTGATGAATCACTGGATAATGGTGTTAATGGTCTCGAGTTAAGCATAGCTTCAATGCGAACTGTTAAGGTCATAAATTCGGGTAAACTCAGTACAGTATCTCCCATAACTCGGTGCAGATGATGTTTCGCACTTTTGATTGCGCTTTCCCAAAGTCCGCCATGGTGTGGTGATGCCGGTGGATTGAAGTGAAAACGAATGCTCAAATGAGATGAAAAACTTTGAATGCGTTGTTTGAAATCCTTAGTTCGTGTTGTAGATTGGATGATCTTGCGGAGAGCTGCATTAGCACCTACAAAGTTGGTTCCGCAGTCTGAGTAAATGTCCGTGCATATTCCACGCCGAGAAATAAATCTGGTGAGTGCGGCGATGAAAGCGTCAGTAGTTAAATCTGTGACTACTTCGAGATGAACAGCTTTTGTAACCATGCAAATGAAAACGCAAAGATACACTTTGATGTGTTTAGTGAATCTTAGATTCGCTACTTTAACGGTGTATGGTCCGCCATAGTCTATGCCTGTTGATGTGAAGGGTTTAGACGGGTTAACTCGAACTGATGGTAAGTCTGCCATGGTTTGTGGTTTGTGGTTTGTGTTAATAGGACGATGTTTGAAACACGTCACACATTTATGAATGCGTATACGAATAGTGCTTCTTGCGTTCAAAATCCAAACGTGTTGTGACAATAGCGATTGGACAAGTTGTGGGCCAGCATGCAAGTGTTGAACATGATAATAATCTATCATTATGTTAACTATGTGATGTCGTTTTGGCAACAAGATTGGATGTTTCACGTCCTGAGGTAGTGAAGTGTTTCGTAGGCGTCCACCAACGCGAATCAGGTGGTTACTGTCAATAAAAGGATTTAACTGTCGCATGTGTTTTAAACAAGCATTTTGTGCTAATTCGTTAAACTCTTTATGAAAGGTCGACTGTTGCACTGAGAAAAAGATTATAATTCGTGCGTTGTTGAGTTCTTCTGGTGAGAGATTACCGTGCCGCAATGAAGAATTTCTGCAGTTATGTATGAATCTCAACACATATGCCATTACTCGCTGTAGCAAATTCCAAGATGAGAACTTGAACAAAATTGACCATTCTTCTCGTTGGTTATTCAGTAGTATCGTTAGTGGATTTAGTTTAATCTCGTGCGAAGTGTCAAGCGTAACGGGAATGAATTGAGTTGTAGGCCATTCTTGAGACGGTAATGCAAGCCAGGATGGACCATTCCACCAAAGAGAATGTTTTGTTAAATGTGACAAAAGTAAACCACGTGATGCACAATCAGCTGGGTTATCATCAGATGAAATATGATTCCAAGCATCAGTTGGAATAAGTTCTTGCGTTTGAGACACACGATTTGCCACATATGTTTTCAAGCGATATGGAGGAGTTCGTAACCAAGTTAGTGTGACCATAGAATCACTCCAAAGATGGACTTTGTTCAGTGTTAAGTGTCGGGAAACAATGAAATGCAATGATCCACAAGTTGCGCAAGTAGGTGAGCAGCGCAAAGTTCTAGTCGTGGTATGGTAACACGTTTCAAAGGTGCAACTCGACTTTTTGATAAAACAAGATTGACAGTTGTGGTATCATTAGGTTGTACACATCTGAAGTAGATGACAGCTGCATAACCGCTTTCAGACGCGTCACAGAAACCGTGCAGTTCTAGTTTATGTGATGCGTTAAGGTTTAATGAGCGGGATATCGTGACTTGCGATAGATATTTAGTGTCGCTTAATAGTAAATTCCATTGAGATTGAATGTCTTTTGGTAATGGTGCGTCCCAACTTAGACCTTTTGTCCAGATAAGTTGTATGAAATACTTAGCAAGCATAATAAACGGAGCGAGGAATCCGCAAGGATCATAGATTTTTGCAATAGAGCTAAGAACCGTCCGTTTGGTATGAGTGTTCGTTGTTTCAGGCAAACAAAAGGTATAAGAAAATGAGTCTGTAACCGGTGACCATTTCAGGCCCAAAACCGTGAAATGTGGATCTGAAGAGTTAGGTAAAAATGTAGGAGATTCAATATGGGAGTCTGGAACATTACGTAGTAGCTGAGGGGAATTAGATACCCATTTATGTAACTCAAAACATCCACGATTTAATAATGATGTGAGTTGATTTTGCAGTTCAACGGCTTCTTCCACGGTATCCGCTCCCGTGATGATGTCGTCCACGTATGTGTGGTTGCGTATGGCGTGAGCTGCTTTTGGAAAATCATGACCATCGTCATCGGTTAGTTGGTGTAACGTACGAATGGCTAAAAATGGTGAGCTGTTCATGCCGTAAGTTACAGTATTAAGGCGATAAATGCTAACTGGTTGATCAGTATTTTGTCTCCATAAGATTAGCTGAAAATTGCGATCATCAGGATGAATGTTAATCTGCCGATACATTTGTCGTATTTCACAACAAAATACCACGTTATGACGGCGGAAATGTATGAGTATGTCAGCGATGTTAGTCTGTAACTTTTGACCAGTGAAAAGCAAGTCATTTAAAGAAAACCCAGAACTAGTCTTGCAGCTAGCGTCAAAAACTGTGCGTAATTTTGTAGTGGAGCTAGCTTCCTTCAGAACACCATGATGCGGTAAAAAGTAATGTGTATCAGATACGGAAGTATCCTCGCATTTTGACATATGATCGAGAGAGATATAATCGTCCATAAATTCATGATAGAGTGATGAAAATCGTTTGTCAGTGGTGAATTTACGTTCCATAGCCCTTAATCTCAATTCGGCGGCATTGCGAGACGTGCCTAATGTTTTGTCCGAATTTTTGAATGGTAAACGTACAGTATAACGCCCCGTTTCGTCACGACTGTGTGACTCAATGAAGTGTTGTTCACAGAGAATATCTTCTCAAGATTGGATAGAACATGATGGAGGTTCCTCTTGAGTCCAAAAACATTGGATAGAGTTATGAATGTCAGTATCATTAATTGAATGGAGGCACACATTAAGTGTACTGGTTTGTGCAGAAGTGGATAATGATTGTGATGATGATTGCTGATTGCATGGGATAGTGCCCATGATAACATGACCGAGAGGAGTATCAATGATGTGTGGCATATTAGAGCCTAGAGAGGTCTGTTTTCCAGTGAAAATATACGGGGAAACAGTGCGGCTCCCAAAATGATATCAACCCGATTTGGTTTGTGGTACGTAGGATCAGCAAGGTTATACTGTTGCGTGTATTGAACAATATCTTGTGAGACAGGCATGCGGGGGAGATCGATGGTAAGTTTGTCTAAGATGACCATAGAGTGATCTGCGATGATCTGAAGACCAGACAATGTTTCCAATGTTGCGAATATTTGTCCCTTACATTGAGTCATTTGTTGATTAATACCCGAGATTTGAATGTCGCACCGATGACGTCGTGCATTTAGTAAACTGACTGCATGTTCAGTAATTAATGTGCACATGCTACCTGAATCAAGCAATGCCCTGAATGTATGAGATACGCCATTTGATATGCGTATTTTAAGCATGACAGTGCCAAGTAAAACCATGGTTGGTTTATTGGTCTGGGTAGACTGATTTTGCGAACTTAGTATAACGGATGTATCCGCATTGTTTGGATCGCTGATTGCAAGATCAACGGAATTGCGGTTGATAGTATGAACGTTAGAAGTGCATGGATGAGAAATGCCATCCGATTTGTTAGAGTTGAAGTGTAACAAAGTGTTATGTTGTTTGTGACACATTTTGCAAGTTGATTGAGACCTACATGTCTTCAAATCGTGCATCCCAAGACATGAAATGCAATGATGATTAGCTTTCACCAATTGAAAACGTTCTTGTGGGCTTTTTGCGAGAAAAATGGGGCATAAGTAGGTTTTGTGGTTGGATTGATTGCATGCAGCGCATAAATTAGATGTGCTGTTATCAGGAGAGGTCATACTATGAATGGAAGTCACATTTTTCCTCTGAAACGTTGAACGTTGAGGTGTGGATTTGGGACAGATGTTAGTAAGCTGCACGTCGTTAAGCCGGGTACCGAGTGAAAAAGTGGCATCTTCATGTTGTATGCATTCATGATTGAGAAAATCTAAAATTTCTTTAATTGAAGGTAAGGTATGGTTCATGGATGAGGACATGTTTCGCGATGATTCTAGGCGTTTGCGTAGTTCTACATCCATTTTACGCAATAAGGTTGCAATTAACAAAGGGTTGGGATCTGGCATTTCACATTGAATAGCATGTAACGCTTGAGTGTTCTCATTGTATGCATTGACAAACTGTCTGATTCCGGGCACATAACTGAGAGAAATTTCCGGAAGGTCAAGAAGCTGATTTAAGTGCATCAATTGCAATCGTCGGTCATTTTGGTACCTATCACGAAGCAATTTGTAAGCGATTACATAATTTTTATCAGACAAGTTTAGGTTGCGAATTAAATTGAAAGGTTCGCCAGATAACACGCTTAGTAAGTACTGAAACTTGATGACATTTGACAATGAGTTGTTAAGGTGTATCGAAGTATCAAACAAGTTAATGAACGTTGTCCAACTTGATAAATCACCATTGAATTTTTTAAGTTCAAATTTTGGCAAACGTACTGTACTATGGGTAGCATTGATAAACATACCTGGAGTTACCATACTGTCACTTATGTGTGATTGTGACTCGTCCGTAGGTTGTAATAGATCTGTCACTGATGAAATGTGAATGCAGAGGTCTTCGACTTCATTTTGGTCGGCTGCGAGAATTTCGTCGGACAATGCATCTCCGTCTGCAAGTGATATTGCGCATTGGAAGTTCTGCTCGAAGTCCGTCCGTTTCCTCTCAACTTCTGTCGTGTAGGTCTTCAATGTTTTCCGCTGAATGGGACTGATTTCTTCACCTTGCGCTTGTATAGTTTTGACTGCCGTTTTTGATTGCGATGAGTCTTGTTTTCAGGATTGCCGTCAACCTTCTGTAAGTTTCTGGTTTAAAGTCTCCTGTTCTTTGAGGTGCCATTTTGAATTGCTGGTATTGTAATGCGTGAATATAACGAAATCAAGAATTGAAAAAATTATAAATAATATATCAGTTTATTAGTAGAGTGGACCATTGCTGAAATTCAATTACTATCCGCTTGAGGAGGACCAAAAATAATGGATGATGCGTGAAGTTGAATAATTAAAATACCCCCGTCGCAGCAAACCTGCGTACTCAGCGAATTTCCAATGCAAAATATAAGTCTTAATACCACATAAAGCTGCATACCAAGTTTCATAAAAATATATTCAAAAATAAGCGATATATCAAATTTGAATTATTCTCTATAACAATAACATTGGGGATGAGTAAGCTGGTTTGCTGCTACAAAAAACAACAAATATAGGGTTTCTTGTAAATATCAATATTACTCAACTAGGTGAAGCCACATACCAAGTTTCATCAATATAAGTTCATAAATAAGCGATATATGCCATTTTGATTATTCTCCATAAAAATAACATGGAAGATGAGTACGCAGGTTTGCTGCAATAAGGAACACAAAAAATGGGTTTTTATACAAATATCAATAGAACTCAACTAGGTGAACCAACATTCCAAGTTTTATTAATTTATGTTCATAATTAAGGGATACATTACATTTTACTTATTCTCCATAAGAATAACATGGGGGCTGAGGACGCAGGTTTGCTGCTACGGGAATTATTGGTAAAAATCGGGTTTTTTGTGAAAATAACAATAGACCACAACCAGATGAAACCATATACCAAGTTTTGTTAGAATACGTTCATAAATAAGCGAGCTATAATTTTTTTCTTATTCTCCATAAGAATAGCATTGGACAACGTACTGTGTTTAGCACTTTCAATATCTCTGTAACCATTTGACGTAGAGCAATGGTCAAAACACCAAATTGTGCGTCTTTTTAATCTGATTCCAATGGAAGAAACTAAAAATTGACTTTTTCAAAAATTATATGTAGAAAACTCAAAAACCCATTTTTGGGGTACAAAACCAATAATACAACCAAAACCAAAATACCCCTTCGGATAGTCCGATCTGTCTGGTTTTCGAACTATATATATATATATATATATATATATATATATATATACAGTTTCGAACCAATGGTGTTTTTGGGGTCTGGGGACCTCAAAACGAAAAGTTATCATGGTCCCGGGCCTAGGTCTTACCATGCCGACTACGGTAATAGCTTCTTCCCTATAGGGGAAATTCGCTAATATATAATTCTAAAACAAATAAAATTAAGACATGATTGGTATGACTAACACAAAAATTGTATTTGTTTTTTTACATTTTATGTTAAAATTATAAACATCTGCAATAAATATATCATATGATACTGTCTGTCTATTTTGTTCACTCTTGTGGATTGATTTGTATGTAGGATTCACCAATATGTGTGTCCGTGAGCACGATAACTCTCGTAAAAATAATCTGATTTTGACGAAATTTGATATAAGCGTGTAAAGCAGCATTTATGACTTTAAGTTCGAAAATCAGACAGATCGACCTATCCGAAGGGGTATTTTGGGGGGGTTTTGTACCCCAAAAATGGGTTTTTTGAGTTTTATACATATAATTTTTGAAAAAGTCAAATTTTAGTTTCTTCCATTGGAATCAGCTTAAAAAGGCGCACAATTTGGTGTTTTGATCATTGCTCTACGTCAAATGGTTACAGAGATATTGAAAGTGCTAAACACAGTACGTTGTCCAATGTTATTCTTATGGAGAATAAGAAAAATCGTATATCTCGCTTATTTATCAACTTATCCTGATGAAACTTGGTATGTTGCTTCATATCGTTGTGATCTATTGATATTTGCACTAAAATACATTTTTTGCCAATAGTTCCCGTAGCAGCAAACCTGGGTACTCAGCCCCCATGTTATTCTTATGGGGAATAAGTAACGTGTTATCTCCCTTAATTATGAACATAAATTAATAAAATTTGGCATGTTGGTTTACCTACTTGAGTTATATTGATATTTGTATAAAACCCCATTTTTTGTGATCCTTGCTTCAGCAAACCTGCATACTCAGCCGCCATGTTATTCTTATAGAGAATAATTAAAATGTCATAAATCGTTTATTTATGAATGCATATTGATGAAACTTGGTATTTGGTTTTATGTGATATTAAGATACATATATATGCATGGGAAATTCGCTGAGTACGCAGGTTTGTTGCTACGGGGGTATTTAACTAATATGAATACCAGTACAAATATTTGGCAAGTACAATCAAACTGGATTACGTATTTAAAATAAAACATTGTTTGACAGTCGTTTCCGTCCGATAAAAAAACGGTCTAGTTGCCATTTGGCCAATATCATTGGTGCGGACATAAATATTAGATTAAAAAATCGTTATTTACCGCCGATATTAAGTGGTCCAGTCGCCTTTGCCGATATTACATTTTCCGTCTTCATTTACCACCAATATTAAGCAATAAGTCTTCATTTTCATTTAATTTCAGAGTGAGGCAGACCGAATCCCAAGGCACATCAGTCGCTTGGGCTTTTTGCGCTCCCCGTTGAATGTTGGTTTCAGAACCCATCGAGTTGCAGGATGAAATGCTGCAACCTGCATACAAACTCCTCCCGAGGCAGATGACTACCCCTCACCATGGTTCTGAGAGTGGCAGCCCATACCTTATCCAGAGTGTTGCAGTCAAAAAGCAGATGGTCGGCAGTCTCTTCAGACTGTCCGCACTTCCTGCACGCTGGGTCTCCATTGAAGATACACATGCGTGGCAAGTGTTTCCTCAGGTGTCGATGTCCAGTGACTAACCCTGTCATTTGTTTGATTTCCCACCTACTCAGACGCAGGATATCAGAAGCCACCCGCTGCGATGGTGAGTGAAGGGTGAGCTTGCTTACCCTCAGTGCGAGGAGCTCCGCCCATCCCTTTCGGTGCTTCTCCCGAGCCCATGATGTGATGGACTGATCTGCATACTCACGAGAGATCCCGCAGAAGAGTTCAGGGCCTATGAGGCAGCCGACGATGCCTAGTTTGCCAGCTCATCCGCAGCCTCATTCCCCCTGATTCCAGTGTGACACGGCACCCAGCAAAGCGTGACCTTGCTGCGCCTTCCAAGGCACGACACTGTTGAGGGACAGTCCCAGACAATCCTTGATCTGAATTCCTAGGAGTCCAGTGCCTTGAGCGTGGCCTGGCTGTCTGAGAAAATGCAGATGCTCTCCTTCCTGAGACCACATCCCAAGTTCTCCCGAGCACACTCCATGATTGCAGTGACCTTAGCCTAAAACACCGAGGGATTCACGCCCATTGAAAGACACAAGCCATTCCCAGCCTGCACCCCCAGTATTCCAGCCCCAGTGCCACCCCTTGTCTTTGAACCATCCGTGTACCACTCCTGGCTGCAGAGGAGTAGAGGACTCTTTCCTTCATCCCACTCCTCCCTTGAGGGGATGCAAACTTCAAAAGACTTACCGAAAGAGTACCTGACTGGCATGTGATCAGAGGGCATGTCGAGCACGTCAGTCTGAACTACAAGGGTGATTCTGGTGTGGCCAACTAGTGTTTCAGGAGAAATCCAGAGATTCTCGCAATGGAGACGATGAGTGCACTTCCTAGCCACCTTCTTGATGAAAAGGTCAGTTGGCATGAGGTCGAGGAGAAAGTCCAGAAAGTCCCCAGGACAGCTGCTCAGGGCACCCGTGATGATGAGGCATGTAAGTCTTTGAACTCCCGCAAGGCTCTTCATCACAAGCCCTGATTCCATTTTCGTCCACCACATGAGTGAGTCATCGAAGGTCTTACCACCGAGACGTACAGCCAATGCATGAGCCTAGGCTGCAGCCCCCAGTTTGCCCCGACCATACGCTTACATACAAAAACAGACAGACCACTTACCCCGGTTATTGACCTTCTGTAAATGTGGACCCCACTGAAGTTTCCGGTCCAAAATTACACCCAGATACTTCACCTGATTCTGCAGTTCCACACATGCTCCCTGCAGTCTTAAAGGTCCGATCCCAGTCAGATTCCTTTTCCTAGTGAAAGGAACTGCAACAACCTTTGAGGGGTTGATTAAGAGTCCAACCACTGTGCACCACCGATCCACCGACCTGTTCATGAGGTCAGTAATCGTGTCATTATGCTTACTAACCACAAGAAGCACCACGTCATCACCATAGCCCTGAGCGAAAATTCCACTCTCATTGAGTCTTCTGATGAGATCATCCACCACCGGATTCCACAACAGGGGAGACAGAACCTTCCCCCTGAGGACATCCACGTGTAGGTTTTACCTCATCACCTCATCGTGAAGTGAAAGTATGACCTTCCTGTTTCTCATAAGAGCTTCAGTCCACCTGCAAATCACCTCATGGAACCCATGGGCTTTGGCAGCATTGACGACTGCATCAGTGTCTGTGTTGTCAAAGGCCCCCTGAATGTCGAGGAAAGCGCCCAAAGCCACCTCCTTACAGCTCAGCGCCTTTTCGATCCTGCTCACCAGGTGATGCAGAGCAGACACATGACCTGCCTTGGATGTATGCATGCTGGTTCCTATGGAGGGGATTGTCCCTGAGAGCAGTATCCTCCACATACCTCAGCACGAGTTTCTCCAGCGTCTTCAGCAGAAAAGAGGACAGCGAGATGGGTCGAAAGGACTTAGGATCAGTGTACCTAGCCTTTCTATGTTTCGGAATGAAGAAAATCCGAGATGAACTCCACGCTGACGGAATGTGTCCCATGGCCAAACTGGCTCTGAACCATCCACACAGCAACGGATGAATGTTTTCAATACCTTGTTGAAGACAGATGGGTCTGACCTGATCAGGCCCAGGTGACTTAAAAGGACTAAGGGAGTTCACAGCCCACCTGATTTTGATAAGTGTCACGATTCGGCCAGCAACCATCCACCAAGTGGTAGAGGCCCGCTGAGCCACCTCTTGCTCTTCATCCAGCTCAGGCTGTTGGACTGAGATGCACCCAGGAAAGGGAGTACTCGCCATGAGCTCCAGCACGTCCTGCGGATCGTTGACCATCTGCCCTCCTGGCCCCACGAGGGAGCCCAGCCAGATGATTTGTCCTTTGCCCCGGATCTTGTATATCCTGGAGATTTCTTGACCCCCTCCAGACCACTGCAGAAATTTGTCCAGGAGAGCCTTTTGACTTTTCATACTGCAAGATTGTATTGGGTGAGCAGTCTGTGATAGGGACCCCAGTTGTTGCTGAATCTGGCCTACCTAAAAGAGCCCTTACTCTTTTATTCAGGTTGGTGAGTTCAGAGGTCCACCAGCTGAGCTTACCTTTCTTCCCAGTCGACAGCGGACAGCACTCCTCAAAGGAAGAGACAATCATACCACTGAGACAAAGGGCGGCCCGATCAAACTCATGTGTGTCTCGAACCTTGAATGATGAGTTTAGATTTTACCCCGAAGGGTGGTTTTGTAGAGAGACCAATCAGCTCTTCTAGGGTTCCTGAAAATAATTTTGTTAGGGGAGAAGTTCCCTATTTGGAAACTTATGTGTGATCAGAGAGGGATGGCTCGAGGGACACTCGCCAGTTCAGTATCCCCACACACAAACCCCCATAAGTGTAAGGTCAATAAACGACTGCCCAACTCGGCTCAGAAAGGTTGATTCAGAGCCTACATTAGCAATCGTCAACCCGCTGGAGACAATGTAATCAAGGAGCGACCTACCTCTGGCATTGGTACTCCTGCAACCCCACATTGTGTTGTGAGCGTTGGAGTTACATCCCACTACGAGGTCTGTGCCGGATCTAGTGGCATAATCCACCAGGCTTCTCACCGCGTCTGGAGGAGGCAGCGCTTTGTCTTGTGGCATGTAGGCCAACGCAAGCAGAAGAGGTTTACCAGAGGACCTACACATGGTCTTGACCGTGGTGATGTCCGTGGAACAAAACTCCAACAGGGTGTCTACCGGCCCGGAAAATCACGGATATCACGTAAAAGTCGCGGATTTTACTGAAAGGGCACGGATGTCACGGAAAAGTCCCGTATTTTTAATATCAAGCACGGATTTTTAATGTGTATTTATGACCGTGCCACTATGGCTGAAACCAAAAAGACAAATTAATTATCGTCATACTTGGTGGTAACGGTCAGAAAAGCTTGTACAAATACGTTAATCCCAACTATTTTATTCGTATCCTCGTCTTTGACACTGTTCGGGGTCAGGGAACCACACGGGCTCATTACACGGCATTAAATAGTCGTAGGTGATGACAGGCAGTTCGATTCATCTTGGCAAATCGATTCATTTGAATCACTCAAATCAAATGAGTCGTATATTCAACTGACTCAATTGATTCACGTTTCCTGCTTGCCGTAGAATGTCAAAAAGTCGGTTTGGCCTTACGCTTATGCGCCCGCTTTAATGATACGTGAACCTTGAATGATGCACCTTGATACGTGAACGAAACTATGATGATTGTCAACTTAACTTTTCAATAACTGAAATTGACTCACACTACTAATCGGCCTTTCAGAAATTGAGTTAATTTGATTCGCCTTGTGATTCCTTCAATTTGAACCGTTTGTTCGCGAATCGCCCATCACTTGGAGGCAAAATGAGTCACTGATTCTCTAAAATGGCAGTGCGGTGTTGTGTTGACAAACGTTGTTTAGTATTTTTGTTTACATTCTTTCGTATTTTCCCTCTCAATCAGTTTGTAAACTATTAAATTGAAGTTTAGTGTTTTAAGTATTTTCCTTGGAATAAAATACCACAGGCCTAATGGGAAAGTGCCGATTTAATGAAGTGTGGATTGATGAACATGATTAGACGTTATGGCTAAGACCTGGGAAAGATACATCTAATACATATAGCTAATAGGCTTTTGTACATAGTTCTACTATATACCTTATATAGGCTTATGTATGTATCAAATATGAATAAATATAGATACCCTTTTAAATTAATTATGTTTCTGAATATTTGTTACCAAAGCCTTTTTCACAGTGCAGATATGTTTTAAATATATTTTATTAATTAAAATAATATAATATTGATGGGAACCAAAACACACTATGTAGGCTTAATGTTTAAATCAGTTTGAACTAAACTAGCCTGCTGTCAGTTAAAAAAATATTTTGCAGAGGGACTTGTATCACTGGAAGTTAGTAGAAAAATTATAGTTGACTGACTTCTGTAGCCGTTAAGAAAACCCTTTACAAAAAAGTCATACTTTTTTAAATTGTTCTTCCCTGAAAGTCCCTGAAAAGTCACAGATTGTCAAATTTGTAAACCAGAAGACACCCTGTGCAAGATCGGCACACACTTGAGCCCATTTCTAGCCCAAATACAGGTCCTTGGGTTGTTGACACATGGCGAGATGGTCTGACCCCCAGAGGCCCCACCTATCCATATATAGAAACAATACAATTTACAATATACAATTTGTTTTCTCCGTGATCGCATACCCGCAATGTGATTGTTCCTAACCCAAGGCTCTTGGATTAGGGCAAAGTCCACAGCGCCTCCCACTGTACCAGCACAGAGAACTGCTGTGGCACCTTTACTGTGCTGAAGGTCGGTCTGTAGGACGCTGGTCATTGACAGGATCTACTGGCGCTCCCGAGAGTACCTTGACAGAAATCCTCGTCATCCCCAGGTAGACCTACCAACCTTGCTTTTTCAACACCTGAGCACTGACCTCGTCAATGGCAAGAACAAGAGTCTTATGATTCTCCTCTTGCTTGTTGCCAACGATCCGCCAGTCCCCAGTCAGCACGTCCAGATTCCGCTTCTGTAGAAGAGAAAGAACCCGTTTTGGTTCAACGTCAGCAAAGAACTCATCAGTCCGCAGCAGGACTTTGGTGAGAGATCCCTGTATTCCCCCATGATTGTCTCTACCCGCTCTCGAATCTCATGGGTGGGAGCCCCGCTCTTCAGTCACAAAGTGGTCACCTCATTCCCTCACTCGTGACGACGAGTGCGCCTTTCTTCTGAGAGGTTTTCAGGAACGGTAATGGATCGTCGGCACTCTGCTTGTCGAACAACAGCACCGACAGCTTCCTGCGCAACAAACGACACTGCTCCTACGTGAACCGGACATCCGGGTATGCCGATGGAACAATTGCCAGCTTGCAGCCAGCGAGCTGATCTCGAAAGGTCACCACACCGGAAGACGAAGCTGATGTCGCAGTAGCCTTCGGAACTGCAGTATGCCGCGGAGGAACATCCCATCTTCTAGGTCGCTTCGTGGTGCTGGCCTTGAGGTCCTCACCAGGAACTGAAACCCTACACAAGGGTGAAACACCCGCATTTGGATTTTCTTTTGCAGGGCTTGGAGTTGCATCAGACCTCTTCCTCTTGGAGAAGCCCTTCTGCCTCTGCCACTCTTTTCTCGCAAGCCAGACTCCCGCAGCTTCCTTCCTCTCCCTGGTCCTCTTGTCTCCGCTCAGCAGGGGGAAGAGAGTGCCGCCTTTTGTCACCTCCTGTAACATCAGAGGCAGGACCCCCTGGATCTTCCAAGTCCGAGACCGGCAAATTTGCCTCTACAGACATTAGTGCCGGGGTGTCATCCAAGCGAGCTTAGATGGACCTGTGTGCCTCTTCAAGCATGGCAGTGTTCAAAAATTGAGTGTGAGTGGGATGGGACCTCAATACTAGAGAGCTCCGGGCAAAAGCCCCGTCAGCTTCAGATCTGGCCCCAGTCCCCCATTCCTGTCAGTGCAGGTTTCCTGTGACAAAAATGCTGAAAGATTGCCCTCCCTAGAATTGATGGGCAAGTCCTCTGACGAGGAGTGGGATTCACCAAAATGGCTACCCACCTGGGGTACAACATCTGTTCGTTTTTCCTCAGCCATGTGGTCCTAAAACTAACAAAGAGTTATGAGTTTGATGGCCATTCCCTGATCCATTCACTCCGCCCGCCAATGTCTGATACAGGACCCTTTTAGAGTTGGACATTTAATCGTCGCCACCTCAGTCCTGAAACCGCTGCACACATACCGGTACCAGATTGGCAGTGCAGCAACCAAACCCGTGAAACTGTCACCCTCGCTTGCTACTGTCAGATGAACTGGGCCATCCGGTGTCCATCACCTCAGCCCCAGTTCATTACCAGAACCGCTGCTCCCCAGCTCTGGGGAAATTTTTTCGACGGCCAGGTCTGTGCCGCTGCCGCTGCCTTCAGCTAACACAGAGGCACCCCATGTAGGCTGTGTTAAACCACAGTACGGCTGCAGAGCAGACCGACTCAAGTGGTCCTGAAGGGGGACCGGTCTAGGTCCCCACCTTCCTGAGGGGCTTATGCTTACCTCTCGCCTCCAAAATAAGGTTACTAAACCTTTAAGTGATACTATGTGTCGCATCTTGAATTACAGCCAAGCCTACACTGTCCGGTCGTCATTTACACTCGTTAAGTTGTTTTTTTTGACCAATTCATGTTTCTAGTCGTCATTTTCAGCCGATTTTAACTGATGCGATCTCCTTTTGCAGGCGTTATTACGTGATTTAGCAGGTCGCAGTCGTTAGCGATCGTCCGGAAATCAGTGGGAAATAATTACTTGAAATTTTGAGAATTTTTCAAAACTTGTGAGTTGAATTGAGTGTTGAATACTCGGCCGAATTACAGTTTCAAGTTTTCACACACTCTTATATATACATCTATTTTAGCCCTCAGTTCGGTGCCCCCCAGGCTCAGGGGCCCTGGGACGATGCCCCGGTTGCCCTGGCACTCTTTCGGCCCTGCACAACACCTACAAAATTCGTACTCTATTCTGTTTTAGTCTTTTCACACAATTTGCAGATTCAATATTGTGGGCGCTTGTGTCCCGATTCAATATTGTGGGCGCTAGTGTCCCGATCATTATTTATGCGATGTTAGATTATCCAGTAGTTATAAAAGGAGACTTGAAACATAAATGTTTTAAAAGTATTCAAGAGTTAATTGTGAATTTGTTGAAATCATATGGTATGAAGTTTTTAGTAGATTTTCCAACAAGAGTTACGGCTGATTCCGAAACAGCTATTGATAATTTGTTAACAAATATTCCAACTCATGTCTTGAATGTATCAGGATTAATAACAGAACTGTCCGAACATGATGGTAAAGTTTTGGAGATTTATTATTTTGTAAAGTCCTTAAAAACCAGAGGAATAATTAAATAAGTAGAACATTTTCTGAAGAAAATTTAACTTATTTTTTATCGATTTCTAGAAAGGGAAAACTGGAATGAAGTATATTTAGCTTCTGTTGAACACAAATACAATAAATTTTACAATACATTGAAGTATTGCTTTGATCTCGGTTTTGAAAAAAAAATAAATCAAAATCAATAACTGCCAAAATCTTAGATGAACACATAAATTAAAGCTGAAAAATATAAGATAATCATGATGAGCCAAACAGCGAGAAAAACAAAGAACAAAAATCTTTTTTCAAAATTAAAGGAGAGTAAAAAGTTATTAAATAAAAATATTATTGAGACTAAAAAGCATATTATGTTTGACACTCAAATAATTAATTCCAGAAATGTCAACAAAACCACTTGGAATAAAATTAATAGTGAAATATCAAACAATAATAGAATGACCATTGACCATATTAATCTGCAATTAAATGGTAAATTGACAACTGACCCAAATCGTATTGCTAATCTCTTTAACAATTATTTTACTGATGTTGTAAATACAATGTGTAAGACACTGCCGTTAAATACTGACCAAGTTAACTATTTAACTGAAAGTAATTTTTGTTGAAATTAGGACGTTTAAATGCACTCCTGTGTATTAAAATTAAATGAAAAATATAATTAGTTCACTCAAAAATAAAATGTCAAGTGGTCATGATGAATTTCCAGTTAAAGTATTAAAATATATGAGTGACACTTTGTTGAAACCACTTGCACGTTTGTAAACTCCTCTTTTGTTTCTGGCTTATTTCCAAACAAGTTAAAAATTGCTAAAGTGATCCCATTGCATAAGAAAGGTGAGGTTACAGAAATCTCCAACTACAAACCTGTTTCATGTCTTCCATCTATATCAAAAGTATATGAGAGGGCAATGCAAACTAATTAAATTTCTTTTAAAGTTAAAGAGTTTTGTGCTATTTATACACACTTTTCACAGCCTAAACAAATTTTTTGAAACAAATAGCAAATTTAATTTTGTTTAAAGTAAATGCGTAAAGAACCAATTATTAATCATGTGACATTGTTCTGTTTATTTTTTATTTTAATACTTTATAGTTAGTTATTAGCAATATGTTGTGACAGTATGTTGTGACAATATGTTGTTCTCTATGTGCATTCTTGTATGTATTTTTTATAGAGAAATAAAGATTCTTATCCTCATTCTAAACTACATTAGTAGATTTTTTAGAAAAACACAACTTATTTGATCATTCACAACACGGGTTTAGAAAAGGCAGGTCTGTAATAACAGCTGTCATTGATTTTATTGAATCTATTATAGAATCTGTTTACAATAATGGAAGTGTATTAGGCATGTTGGTGTGTATATGGATCTCTCAAAAGCTTTCAATAGTGTGTGCCATTCATCTTTGTTACAAAAACTGGAAAGCTTTGGTATTAAAGGGAATCCTCTAAAATGGTTTTATTCCTACTTAAATAATAGAAGTCAGATTGTTGAGATCAAATAAAATAATAACATTTTAAGTACGGTAAACTCATCAAAACGTACTATTAAGTAGGGGGTACCTCAAGGATTAATACTGGGCCCAATTTTATTGTCATGCTACATAAAAGATATGTGCCAATTGGTTGTAAATCATGACAAAAGTAAGTTTTAAGTAAGCTTATATTTAGATGACTCAAATTTGAAAATATCCGGTAAAACGTCAGATGTATTGGAAATATCAGCATTCATGGAATTAGAAAACATAAAATAATCCCTACAAAATAAATCACCTTTTTCTAAATACTTCAAAAACAAATTTGATGACATTCCCAGCTAAATGCAATAAAAATAAACCTCAACCAAATTTAACAATTGATTCAACATCAATAGAACAAATTTCCCAGGCAGATGTTTGGCTCTGCACGTAGATGAACATTTAAATTGGAATTTTCACGTAGAAAAATCGTTAAAACTACTCAATTTAGGACTGTATGCATTGAAACGGATGTCATACTTATGTAATTTAAATGCTCTTAAAAAATATATTATGACCATATTTATTCCCACATATGTTCTGAGCATAATTTAAATAAAATGTTAATAGGAGAAAAAAGAGCTATAAGAATTATTATGTTACATCTAAAATGTGATGAATCAGTAAAATTACTGTTCAGAGTTCTTAATATTTTAACAGTTAAAGGAGCATACATTTTTGAAAATGTATTGCGAGAGAACAAAATATAATAACTGAAGAGCCTTTTGAAATGCATCGTTACAATATTAGGTACAAAAGAGATATTGGAACCTCACGCCATAAACACAAACTAGAATTCTATAGGAAAAACCAACTTTTATAGGATTGTGGTTTTTTTAGAAAATTTCCAAACAGCATAAAAGATGAATCAGACACTAAATTATTTAAACTAAAATTAAAACAATTCCTAATAGATATTCCTCTTTATACATTAGAGGAGTATTTTACCTGATAATTCAAATCAAATCAAATCAAAATCATTTTATTGCCATTAGACTATATACATAGCATAGATAACAAGTCACAATTTGTTACATTGTGTAACAGCTTAAAATAAAATCAATAACCAAACAGAAATAATAACTAAAAACATTTTAAATTAAATTACAAAATTGTCATTGAAAAAATCATGGACACTGTAATATTCCTTATTTATGAGAAAAATCTTCTGACGTCTAAATTTAGTAACATCTGATTCCTGTTTTAGGTGTATGGGCAAAGAGTTGAACAGTTTTATAGATGAGAAGTATGTTTGTTTTTCAAAGTGAGCTGTGTTATGGCGTGGAATGGAAAGGGAAAGATTTTTTCTGAAGCTATAACGTGTATTTTGATTACAAGACTGAAATAACTCCTTGTTTTTTACCAAAAATGTTAAACATTACAAGATATACAAGCAAGGGAAAAACAGCATATTGTTATAAGAAAATACCCCCGTAGCAGCAAACCTGCATACTCAGCGAATTTCCAATGCATATATATGTATCTTAATACCACATAAAGCCACATACCAAGTTTCATCAATATACATTCATAAATAAACGATTTATGACATTTTAATTATTGTCCATAAGAATAACATGGCAGCTGAGTATGTAGGTTTGCTGAAGTAAGGAACACAAAAAATGGGGTTTTATACAAATATCAATATAACTAATGTAGGTAAAGCCACATACCAAATTTCATTAATTTATTTTCATAATGAAGGCAGATAACACGTTACTTATTCTCCATAAGAATAACATGGGGCTGAGTTCGCAGGTTTGCTGCTACGGGAGCCTTGGGTAAAAAATTTTTTTTGAGCAAATATCAATGTTCCACAACCAGATGAAGCCGTATACCAAGTTTCGTCAGTATACGTTCATAAATAAGCAAGATATAAAAATTTTATTTTCCTCCATAAGAATAACATTAGACAACGTACTGTGTTTAGCACTTTCAATATCTCGGTAACCAATTGACGTAGAGAAATGATCAAAATACCAAATTGTGTGTTTTTTTTAAGCTGAATCCAATGGAAAAAAATAAAATTTGACTATTTCCAAAATTATATGTAAAAAATTCGAAAAACCCATTTTTGGGGTACAAAACCCCCCAAAAATACCCTTTCGGATAGAGCGATCTGGCTGGTTTTTGAACTTTAAGTCATAAATGTTGCTTTACACGTTTATACCAAATTTCATAAAAATCGGATAATTTTTACGAGAGTTATCGTGCTCACGGACACATATATACACACGGATATATATATTCAGTTTCGAACGAATGGTGTTTTTGGGGTCTGGGGACCTCAAAACGAAAAGTTATCATGGTCCCGGGCCTAGGTCTTATCATGCCGACTACGGTAATAGCTTCTTCCCTATAGGGGAAATTCGCTAAAACTCCCCTGCATGATTCAGACATTTTCATAATTTGTTAAACCTGATAATTTTTAACCTTTAGCTAGGGCCTTGGGTAATTGAAATTATGTCATTAGAATGATGTTTTTATTATATCAAATGTTAAGTAGGTAGTTTTTAACATTTATTTTGTTCTATTATCAAAATTAATCCTAAAAACTACTTAATATAGCCTAAGTTTTACACAATTTTTTGTACTGTTGCGCATATATGGATGAAATTACTAAAGATTATTTGATTGTTTGATTTGGATTTATTGCTATTCGGATTAATATTCCGCCACATTAGTCTGGATAATCCGAGGTGTACTGCAAGAATAAGTAGTCATTGTAATTGACCAATTATCTTAAGATTTTGTTATGTAGCCTACTGAGTTTCTTATCTGCTGCTATTCTTAGCTTAGGCCTAAATGATTTTCAACTGTTTCTGTTTTCTAGGTAGGTGGAGGTAAGTGGTATCGGGAAAGTTTCAGAAATAACTTATCAAGCACTATTGGAAACAAACATGGACTTTGCAGATCAAACTCTTGTGTCCAAAATATAACATATTATGCTAAAAAAGTAATTTATAAAATTAACTTTTCATATCGTTATTAAAATAATAATTTGAATTGACACTTTCAGGGATATAGGGACAATCCGAAGATTAATGCAATACTTGTTGTCAAAGCAAAGCTTGAAGGTAAGTTTTAATTTTCCATATCTATTTATTTATTTCTCCTTTTATTTGTTTACCTTAAAAGCAATTATCTTTCCACGAAAAGCCAATGGAACAAACAATATCTTATTTATTTTTTCACTTATTTGCTCTTCCCTTCTTGAAAAAAAAGTCTCATTGTTAATTTGTTCCCCCTTGCTGCATTACTCTGTTGGTAGCACAATTTTATACATTTCAGTAGCTTGCTGTTGTTGGAAAACTACTTTTAATTGGCAGAAAAACTTGATGTTTTTTTTAAGTAATAACAGGCAACTGTTAGAATAAACTCTGGCAATAAACTCTGTTAGCAACTCTGATAACTTATTAGAATAAATTTCTTCAGACAGTCTAAAGTTCTCCTGAACCCAGATCATGGGATCGAGAAATTTTGTTCCCTTAATACATCACAGATAACAGATTTTGAACATGCTTTGACAATCGTGAAACAATTTGTTTCAATTTTGACATCTCTCTAATATAAATAAAAATGTTGGATTAAAATGTGACTTAAAATTGTTGGAAATTATTGGATATTTATGTATGAAGTATATATAATGTTTTGGACCAATGGTGTTTTTGGCATCTGGGGACCTCAAAACGAAAAGTTATCATCATAGTCCCGGGCCTGAGGATTTAGCGACTCTCGCACCCCAACGCGCACCTACCTGCCGTCACAGTTGTTTCGATGACTCACATACTAGGCCTTAGTCTGCAAAACTGCTATTTATTATGTTTTTTTTTTATTTTAGGTTAATATTTTTGTAGTTTTTGAATTTTGAATTTTATTTCATGGAAATAGAGTCCAAACACGAAATGACTACGACATTCCTGACTATATTTTAGGATTAAAGAGGTGAAATGATCAACTCGACTTTGTAATATCAGTTGAGTCAATAGTCAGTGTTCTTTATTGTTAAGATGTCCTTTTTTTGTACAATGAACAAAGTCAAATGAGAGACAGAAAAAATATACAAAATACCCCCGTAGCAGTAAACCTGCGTACTCAGCGAATTTCCAATGCATATACCGGGTGAGTCTTCTAAGCTGTCTCAAACAGATTACAAACGAACGGCTTGACATACAGAGATGAAACAAAACTTTTCCCCACTAATTCATACCAAAGGAATAACGTAAAAATATTTTTACCATTTTTAAAATACAGGATGTTCAAGAAACTGGGGGTCATGGGTTCGAATCTCAGAGTTTTCAAATGTAAACATATGGCATGTTATGCATCATTTTAAAGCTCTAAAGTAGACAAACCATTTCGTGAAAACAGAACTCCTTTATCTTTATCCGTTTCAAAATGGCGGCCATTGTTATGGAAAATATTGATATTTACAGAATACCCTGTATCTTGTAAACTACTAAACTAATTTTCGTTCTGTTTAAAAATTCTTATTCCTCGTGAATTCAGCTTTAATTTGATATACGACATGTCAACATTTTAAAAACTGAATATTTTATCAATAATTTTATTTTTTTTTAATGTTGGTAGCCTTGTAAATAAAAAATTTCAAATGAGAACATATGTGAAATGGCGTATCATTTTGAAGGTCTTGCAAAAACAAACAACTTTTTAATTTAAACCTACCGTCTATCTTTGGTAGTTTTCTAGTAATTAACCAAAAATTCCATTTCCCCATATAAAACCCATGTTAAACGTGCATCCATTAATCTGTAGTACTGCACGTTTAACATGGGTTTTATATGGGGAAATGGAGTTTTTGGTTGATTACTAGAAAACTACCAAAGCTAGACGGTAGGTTTAAATTGAAAAGTTGTTTGTTTTTGCAAGACCTTCAAAATGATACGCCATTTCACATATGTTCTCATTTGAAATTTTTTATTTACAAGGCTACCAACATTAAAAAAAATTAAAATTATTGATAAAATATTCAGTTTTTAAAATGTTGACATGTCGTATATCAAATTAAAGCTGAATTCACGAGGAATAAGAATTTTTAAACAGAACGAAAATTAGTTTAGTAGTTTACAAGATACAGGGTATTCTGTAAATATCAATATTTTCCATAAAAATGGCCGCCATTTTGAAACGGATAAAGATAAAGGAGTTCTGTTTTCACGAAATGGTTTGTCTAGTTTAGAGCTTTAAAATGATGCATAACATGCCATATGTTTACATTTGAAAACTCTGAGATTCGAACCCATGACCCCAAGTTTCTTGAACATCCTGTATTTTAAAAATGGTAAAAATATTTTTACGTTATTCCTTTGGTATGAATTAGTGGGGAAAAGTTTTGTTTCATCTCTGTATGTCAAGCCGTTCGTTTGTAATCTGTTTGAGACAGCTTAGAAGACTCACCCTGTATATGTATCTTAATACCACATAAAGCCACATACCAAGTTTCATCAATATACATTCATAAACAAACGATTTATGACATTTTAATTATTCTCCATAAGAATAACATGGCGGCTGAGTATGCAGGTTTGCTGAAGCAAGGAACACAAAAAATGGGGTTTTATACAAATATCAATATAACTCATGTAGGTAAAGCCACATACCAAATTTCATTAATTTATTTTCATAATTAAGGGAGATAACACGTTACTTATTCTCCATAAGAATAACATGGGGCTGAGTACGCAGGTTTGCTGCTACGGGAGCCTTTGGAAAAAAATTGTTTTTTTGAGCAAATATCAATGGTCCACAACCAGATGAAGCCGTATACCAAGTTTCGTCAGTATACGTTGATAAATAAGCGAGATATAAAATTTTTCTTTTCCTCCATAAGAATAACATTAGACAACGTACTGTGTTTAGCACTTTCAATATCTCAGTAACCAATTGACGTAGAGAAATGATCAAAATACCAAATTGTGTGTTTTTTTAAGCTGAATCCAATGGAAAAAACTAAAATTTGACGATTTCCAAAATTATATGTACAAAATTCGAAAAACCCACTTTTGGGGTACAAAACCCCCCCAAAATACCCCTTTGGATGGAGCGATCTGGCTGGTTTTCGAACTTAAAGTCATAAATGTTGCTTTACACGTTTATACCAAATTTCATCAAAATCGGATAATTTTTACGAGAGTTATCGTGCTCACGGACACATATATATATATATATATACAGTTTCGAACGAATGGTGTTTTTGGGGTCTGGGGACCTCAAAACGAAAAGTTGTCATGGTCCCGGGCCTAGGTCTTACCATGCCGACTACGGTAATAGCTTCTTCCCTATAGGGGAAATTCGCTAAAACATGACAAAATAATTCAAACAACTTCTTTATACTAAAAATGACAAAAATACAATAAATCATTTTATGTGATATCCATTAACCATTATCCATAGGAGTTAGAAAGTTCTTCAAGAGTATATGATGGATTGTTAAGCAAGTACAATTTTAGTATTTTTTTAACTTTCTATAATTAGTTTCCTTTTTTATTTCCTTAGGGACGTATTTTTGAAATTATTGTCCTGCATAGGTTGGTTTTTCTAAAAAAACTATCTTATGTGGCTGTATAATTTCAAATCGTTGCCTAGTATTATAAGTATGTTGTTTTAGTGTTATCTTTAATTTAATTGTTTTTGCGAGAAGAATGCACTTGTAGATTTCCTGTGCATAAACCGTAAATATTTGCAAATTCTTAAAGTGTTCCTTAACTGATTTCATCATGTTTTAATTTAAGAATAATTTGAATGGCTCGTTTTTGTTGCTTCAAAATACCATCCACGTTTATCTTTTTTGAAGAGCCATGCAGGCCTATGCAATAGGAGATGTGGGAATTAAAGTGTTTAAATCACAGTAAAATGACATTTTTGATATAGCATAAATTCCCGAGTTAATTTTTCCTACAATTTGTTGTACATGATCATTCAAATTCAAATGCTGATCTATTCTCAAACCTAAGAAATTCACACTATTTTACTGTTGAATATGAGATGAGTCATGTATTATTGTTAAGTCTTTCAGAACTCTATTTTGTGGTGTCTTGAAAGTCATAAATTTAATTTTATGGGAATTTTAAATTATATTATGATTGAATAAGTAATCTCCAATATTTTCTAATTCAACAAAAGGATTGATTTCAGTTTCTTCGGGAGAGTTTGATGATATTAACAAATTATAATCATCTGCATAAAGACAGAGTTTACTATTGATATTATCGACTAGTGAATTATCTATAACCTTTAGGTAACACAAAAAAAGCACATGTCCTAAAATTGACCCCTGAGGCACTCCAAATCTAGTTGCTTATAGTCAGAAGCTATTTTTATTTACTTATTATACGTCGTTAAATGAGAAATTTCCACATACTGATATCTATTGGTGAGATAGGAGCTGAACCAGTTCAGAGCTGTTGTGGTTACTACAAATACCTTAAGTTTTTCTATTAATTTAGAATGATTAACACTGTCAAAAGCCTTAGAAAGGTCCAACAATATGCCAGCTGTGTGTTTTCCTTTTTCTACAGATTAAATTATAGATTCAATAAATGACACAGCGGCACTCACAACTGATTTCCCATGCCTAAACTATGTTGGTTATCATCCAATAAATTAAAAGTTTCTAGGAATTCTGATAGTAGTAAATGAACTGCTTTTTCAAATACTTTAGATAGGGAAAGGGGAACTGAAATAGGATGGTAGTTAATAACATTGTCCTTATAATTTTTCTTATGTAAAGGTATTATTTTGCATGCTTTAGTTAATCTAGAAAAATGCCAGTAACAAATGAAGAGTTGATTAAATGGCAAAGAACTCTACTTATGCTGGATTTTACTGCTTTAATAACTGTCACTGGAATTTCATCGTATCCACTAGAATGTTTACTTTTCAACAAATCGATTATTTTTTCTATCTCTTGTACATCTATTGGCTTAAATCTAAACTGTGGTTTAGATAAAAAAAATTAATACTAATTTGAGCATTGACCTTCTTACAAAACCACAGTTTAGATTTAAGCCAATAGATGTACGGGAGGAATTACGGATCTACCTTACTAACATATTTATAATCAATCAATATCTAAATCTTTCTAGACTTTATTTTCATATACCCCTATTAATAAGGTAAATAAATTTTAAACAAAATATATATGACCCAACTATAGGTGCCATATCACCGTATTTCCCCGAAGATTTCCGGATTTATAGGGTAAAGCTGTAGCTCCTGGTAATTTCAATGAAAAATTTAAAATCTTCTATTTTTAAATGTTTTCCAAAATTGTGGTGAATAACGCAAATTTTGTATTGAAATCCTATCCGTGAGCAAAAATGTATTTACGTTTGCAAATTTATCTTACTGCAACGATTGTCAAAGCTAAATCCTGTATCCCTTTAACTCTTACCTCTATTATTTGTTACACTTTGGCTTTATTTCGGTGGAAAATATCGTTAAATTTGACATAGGCTAAATTCGACGTTATTGAACGCTGAAAATCAGTATGAAGATTTACGGCTCTCTGTGGTTTATTAATTAAAAATCTGAAAAGTAGGTAGCCTATATGTTTTAGACCATACATTTTATTTTTTATACTTTTGGACAGTTTTTGTGTGATTTACGATTTAAATCAAACAAAATATTATAATAAATACATTTTCCTACAACATTTACTTTAATCTTCAATAACTTTGTTATGACTCCCACAAAATGTGGGAACTGTAAGCATATAAAATAAGCAAATGATTTGAATCTGTATTTGATATTTATGCTAAAAGTATTAAAAAGCTTTTTTAATATATAATATTCAACATTTTTCCGGGTTGGGGGGGGTACCCCCGACCCACTGACCATCCCACAATGGGGGTTATTAAAAATCTCTCTTTTCAAGGGTCACCAGCTAAATTCTCCTCATTTTCTCACATGACCATATGGCACCCATGGACAAAATATGATTGTTAAAGTCAGGACAATTCAATCAAAATTCAACAAAAACTTCCGATAATCCCAATTATAAAAACAACAAATTAAAATTATAATGGTATCATTAACGGATTGATCTTGATTCAAATATCTCAATTGATATTGATTAAAATACTGATTGTGTTGATTAAAATACGCTTCCTCTTTCACATTTCATCTTGCATAGATTGCTGTCGTCTACTAGCAGTGTTTGTTTCCCAAACAAAAGTACTGAATAAAAGACGCGACAATTGTTCTTGCTTGCCAATGCAAAACTCTTGGCTTGTTCCAAGACATTTTTCGAAAATTAAACACACTCTCACACAAACCATTTTTTTCTAAATTTATCTATAAACAATGTATTACCATACAACAAAATAAATTCAATATACTGGAGTTTTAGCTCGACCCGCACTAAGTTGAACCCATCACCAAACTGGGTTATTTATCACATGGATAAATCATTAGGTTGCTTCCACATTGTCTTCTCATTTCCTTGATTGCTTTACACTTATGAGTTTCCGCTAAACGGAAGTGGGGGCTGAGAAACTGATATTACACAGTCGAGTTGAGCATTTCACCTTTTTATTCCTAAAATATAGTCAGGAATGTCGTAGCCATTTCGTGTTTTGACTTATTTTTGTAAAATAAAATGCAGAATTCAAAAATTACAAACATATTAACCTAAATTAAAAATCGTAAAAAATAGCAGTCTTGCAGACTAAGTTTTGGTATATGAGTCATCGAAACAACAGTGACGGCAGGTAGGCCGGGCTGCACATGTTCAGGTGTGTGCGCGTCCGGGTGCGAGGGTCATTTAATCCTCTGGGGCTCTTGAGGCTCTGGACAAACTATAGGTCTTACCAAACCGACTACGGAAGAAGGTATATGGCATATAGCTTCTTCCCTATAGGGGAAGTTCGATAAAAATGAAATTCGAAATGCTCTCAAACCATTTGGGTGAGTTTTACAGAAATGTTGTATCTTAGTCATTTTTGAATCACTACGTCATTTCATCAATTGCTAACAGATGATACAAAAATTGAAACTGTGACTAAATATTAGGTATAGGGTAGAGTGCTTCCCTGAAACCCTTGGAATAAATGTCCTGTTTCCTCTTTCCTTCAGGAGCGGGGGTAACGTGTTCTCCTGAAGGAATGCCATTTCAGCATGAGAAACACTATTACATGTGGCTTAGAGACATCAGTACCTACTTTGACTGTTCATGCCAAGCAGATCATGTTGCCAAATTTTTAAACTAATTAGAGTACACTTCATATACCATATCATAACTCATATATCTTTGAACAATATTCCAAATTTCCTGAAGGCATCCATATCTCAGACCACTTTACATCCAAGAGATGATTTGATTCAAACTTAATAAATATAATGAAATCTAAAATACCCCGTCGCAGTAAACCTGCATACTCAGTGAATTTCCAGTGCATGCATATGTTTCTCACTACCACATAAAGCCACTTTGTAAATTTCATTAAAATACATAAATAAATAGGTGATCTATAGCATTTTATTTATTATCCATAAGAATAACATTAGGGCTGTTTACGCAGATTTGCTGCAAAAAAAGAGAAGAAATATGTTTTTGTGCAATTATCAATACAACTCAACCAGGTAAAGCTACATACTAATTGTTATTAATTTATATCCATAATTAAGGGAGATATAAAACTACTCCATAAGAATAACATTAGGATGCAGGTTTGCTGCTACAGAGATAATCAACAAAAAATTTTTGTTGTGCAAATATCAATATACCAGTACTAAGTGAAGCCACATACCAAGTTTCATCAATATACATTCATAAATAATCGAGATATCAAATTTTATTTATTCTCTGTAAGGATAACATTGGATAAAGTACTGTGGTTAGCACTTTGAATATCTCTGCAACGGTAGGACGTGGAATCACAATTTAAACACCAAAATATTTGTTTTGTGGAGCTGAACTGATTCGTAAAAGCAAATGTGAAGTTTACATTAAAATGAACTGATGAAAAGCCAAAAACCTTTTTTCCATAAAATTAACATGGGAGATTTTATGAGTAGGTTTTAACGAATTTCCCCTATAAGGAAGAAGCTATTACTGTGGGTGGCATGGTAAGACTTAAGCCCGAGACCATGATAACTTTTTGTTTTGAGGTCCCCAGATGCCAAAAAATCTATTCGTTCAAATTTATATATATGTATGTATATATATATATATATGTGTGTGTCCGTAAGCACAAATACAAATGTGTAAAGTACCATTTATTTGAACGAGTTCGAAAACCAGACGAATCACACCATTCGAACGGGGGTTTTTGGGTGGTTTGTAATCCAAATACCCCCGTAGCAGCAAACCTGCATACTCAGCGAATTTCCAATGGAGATATAAATGTCTTAATACTTCATAAAGCCACTTACCAAGTTTCATAAAAATATATTCAAAAATAAGCGATATATACAATTTTAATTATTCTCCATAAGAATAACATTAGGGCTGAGTATGCAGGTTTGCTGCATCAAGGAACACAAAAAATGGGGTTTTATGCTGATATCAATATAACTCAACTAGGTGAAGTCATATACCAGTTTATATTCATTTATGTTTATAATTAAGGGTGACATAGCATTTAGTTATTATCCATAAGAATAACATGGGGCTGAGTATGCAGGTTTGCTGCTACGGGAGCCTTTAGCAAAAAATTATTATTTTGAAAAAATATCTATAGAGCACAACCAGATAAAGCCGTATACCAAGTTTTGTCGGTATACGTTCATAAATAGGCGAGATATAAAATTTTTCTTTTCCTCCATAAAAATAACATTAAACAACGTACTGAGTTTAGCACTTTCAATATCTCGGGAACCAATTGACGTAGAGGAATGATCAAAATACCAAATTGTGTGTTTTTTTAAGCTGAATACAACGGTAAAAACTAAAATTAGACAATTTCAAAAATTATTTGTAAAAAATTCAAAAAACCCATTTTTGGGGTACAAAACCCCCCGAAAATACCCCTTCGGATAGATCGATCTGGCTGGTTTTCGAACTTAAAAGTCATAAATGTTGCTTTACACGTTTATACCAAATTTCATCAAAATCGGATCATTTTTACGAGAGTTATCGTGCTCACGGACATATGTATATATATATATATATATATATACAGTATCGAACGAATGGTGTTTTTGGGGTCTGGAGACCTCAAAACTAAAAGTTATCATGGTCTCGGGCCTAGGTCTTACCATGCCGACTACAGTAATAGCATAGATTAAGCATACTCCTTAGGAGATATTGGATCGGCAAGTTATCAGACGAAGACGGGTGAACAGTGGCGTGCTCCTGCGGGATTTTCTAGTACTAGCATAGAATTAGTGCCGACGGCATCAGCGCAGTGGCGCAGCTCGTGGCCACGTGAGGAACCAACGATCCGCGAGCTAGGAGGGGATACGACATCCGTGTGCGAGAGAGAGCGGGAGTACCTGTGCAATAGAGAGAGAGGGAGTGAGAAAGATAGGCGCCGCCGACGCGACACTGCCGTAGTGCCGTGGCTCGCTCGCAGGGCATCCGCCAGCCACCAGCCCCAGTGCCTTCGTGCCTTCCTTTCGTCAAATCGTAAAGCGGCTTCTCCCTTGATAAATGTTCTATGTTCGCTTGTGAAAATACTCTTACAGTTATAATTACAAATTAGTGTAATAGGTGTATAGTTTGTATAACCGATATTTCATTACCAATGATTCAGTGAATTCATAACATACAATATTTCCTTGTTAAAATCCCACTTAATTCTTTTTTACAATTTATTATTTTTTTCCTTTTAATTTCGTCGGGGCGGAGAGGAAATCCTCAAAACACTCAAAAATCCGTATTCGAGAGCAGTATCCGTAATTCTCTAAACTTATCAAATTAAAAAATGGCAGTCATTTGAAAATTGTAAAGTCAAATTTCATGAAAACCAGTAACAGGAATGAAATGTTGCAATGAACAAAATATTGAGTAATTCTTAATACAAATCCAACGACACCTCATTTATTAATCAGTCCACAAAAGAAGAAGTTGGGGTGATTTTAAAAATTAAAATTGAACTCAGAATTACGCTTAACAATCCTTAAACTTTTAATAAAGATAGACCATTATAAATAAATGTGAACAGGTTAATGAATAACAATTAAATGTTATGAAAAATAGTTTTAGCGAATTTCCCCTAAAGGGAAGAAGCTATTACCGTAGGTCTCATGGTAAGACTTATGCCCGAGACCATGATAACTTTACATTTTGAGGTCCCCAGATGCCAAAAACACCATTCGTTCAAATTTTTATATGTGTGTGTGTGTGTCCGTAAGCACAATAACTCTCTTAAAAAAGGTCCAATCTTTATGAAATTTGGTATAAATGTGTGAAGTACCATTTATTTGAAGGAGTTCGAAAACCAGATGAATCACACTATCCGAAGGGGGTTTTTTGGGGGGTTTTGTTCCCCAAAAATGGGTTTTTTGGGGTTTTCACATATAATTTTTATTTAAATCAAATTTTAATGTTTACCATTGAATTTAGCTTAAAAAAAACAAACAATTTGGTATTATGATTATTGTTCTACGTCAATTGGTTACCGAGATATTGAAATTCCTCAACACAGTACGTTGTCTAATGTTATTCTTATGGAGAAAAAGAAAAATTGTATATGAACATTAACTGACAAAATTTGGTATATGGCTTCATCTGGTTGTATTTTATTGTTGTTTGCACAAAAAAACAATTTTTCGCCTATGGTTCATGTAGCAGCAAACCTAGGTACTTGGTCCCCATGTTATTCTTATGGAAAATACTTAAAATGTTATATATCGCTTATTTATGAATGTATATGGATGAAACTTGGTATGTGACTTCACTAAGATGAGTTCTATTGATATTTGCATAAAAACCCATTATTTTGTATGCCTTGTTGCAGCAAACCTGTGTACTCATCCTAAATGTTATTCTTATGGAGATTAATTAATATTTTTAATATCGCTTGTTTTTGAATATATTTATTATGAATCCTTTTAAGTGTTTTAATGTGTTATGTTATATATTCATTGGAAATTCGCTGAGTATGCAGGTTTGCTGCGACAGGGGTATTAATATTTTAATTTTGAAATTGATAATCTTACTGTAGTTTTAATACGTTAAATCTCATAAAGATGGTTACAATCCATTTTTATTTTAATGTTAATAGCTGACCTGCATTTTATCACCTGTTAAAATTGTACTGCTCCTCATTTTTCCTTATTGCAGTTCAGTGTTTCATGTATTTTATTCCTCATAAATGGTAAAGACTTCTTAACATTTCTGGACCACAACTAATTTATGCTTATTGCTTATGAAGCAGGAAAGCAATGAAAGAATGAAGCAGGAAACAGTGAACAACAATGCGGACATAATTAAGGAACAGTGAATTTATTATCATCTGAGATTATTAAGATTTCATAAATTTTGGACTTTCATAAATCACAGTGATTTCACAACCACTTTGGACTCGGTACTTGCTTTGAAAAAAAAAAAAAAAAACAGCATCCATTATTAAAATATGTTGCAACTACCAAAGTTTAAATTTATGGTTCGCAAAATATAAAAAAATATACAAAATAAATTAAATTTATTGGGAAAACTCAAAAACAATTAATATAATCATTAATCAGATTTATAAGGCAAGGTCGAACATATTCTTTCTCAGTCTTCACCTGTTAATAACTAGCGTATAATAATATAACATTGTAATGTGTCATGACATTCCTATGAAAATCGAAAGACGCTTGCGGCAGTTTCAGGCAGTACACCACCTTGGCGAGGCGCCTCGGCCGTTGGCGGTGGTGGGACGTGGTAACGGGCTTCGGTCGGTGCCCTCAGCGGAGTGTGTGTGTTGTGTTGGGGGTTGGGAGATGGGAGATTTAAGAGGGGTTAGCGGAGGGGCTGTTAGGATGGGCGCGCGGCCGAAGGG
The DNA here is from genome assembly GCA_963675035.1 of Allygus modestus. Classification (NCBI taxonomy): domain Eukaryota; kingdom Metazoa; phylum Arthropoda; class Insecta; order Hemiptera; family Cicadellidae; genus Allygus; species Allygus modestus. The sequence goes on from OY776111.1 coordinate 318,380,706, forward strand.
GGAGAGGGGAAGGGCAGCGACAGCAGCGCGGCAATGTAGACGTTCCGAACTAGCTCCGCCGTCGCCTTGGACGTACAAGCAGACCGTGTACGCTTGTCCCATTACGATGGGTGATCTCCTAAGGAGTAGAAGACAAGAATAGAAAATCTAGAAATTGTATTAGACGAGATTAAACCTGATATCCTTGTGTTAACAGAACACAACATGTCTTCAGATGAGCTTAGTAGGTTCATTTTAAAGGGTTATGTTATAAATTCAAGCTATTCTAGACAAAAAGTAAAAAGTGGGGGGGTTCTTATTTTATCTAAATTGGGGTTAAAGTGGAGACAGGTAAATTATTATCAACTAGAACAACTAAAGGAGGATAAATTATTAGAATTTTGTTGTTCCAAGTACATTTGTGACAAAGAAGAATTGCTTTTGGTCGGAATTTATAGATCACCAAGTGGTAATGTCAATGAATTTCTGTATAAGTTGGGCATTATTTGTGATTTTGTATTATCAAGAAATAAAAAAATAATTATAGCAGGAGACTTAAACATAAATGTTTTAGACAATGAAACAAGTAGTAAGGAGTTGAAAAATTTGTTGAGATCTCATGGATTGAAATATTTAGTAGATTTCCCAACACGGGTCACAGCTGATTCCGAAACAGCTATTGATAATATTTTAACAAATATTCCGACCCATGTCTTGAGCGTGTCGGGATTAATAACAGAGCTGTCAGATCATGATGGGCAAGCTTTGGAAATTTGCAATTTTATGAATAACTCCCAAAATAATAAAGCAATTTTTAAAAAAACTAGAAAGTTTTCAGAAGAAAACTTAAGCTTATTTTATAAGTTTTTAGAGAAAGAAAACTGGAATGATGTATTTATGGCTCCTGTGGATAAAAAATATGAAATTTTTAATAATTCTTTAATGTATTACTTTAATTTATGTTTTGAAAAAAAGGAGGTAAAAATTATCAATAATCAAAAATCTTGGATGAGTGCGGAAATAAAAGCTGAAAAACAAAAAATTATTCAGATGAGCCATACTGCAAGAAAAACTCGGGATAAAAGTCTTTTTTCAAAGATAAGAGAAAGTAAGAAGGTTTTAAATAAAAGGATTATTGAAACTAAAAAGCACTTCTTCGACACACAAATTAGCAATTCTAGTAATGTAAATAAAACCACTTGGAACATAATTAATGGTGAGGTATCAAATAAAAGCAAGGCACCAACTGATGATATTAATTTAGAAATAAGTGGTAAAATGATAACTGATCCAAATCATATCGCCAATCTATTTAATGATTATTTCACCGATGTCATAGATACAATGTGCAAAACACAGTCATTGAATAATGAACTAGATTTTAATTGTGCCTCAGAAAATGATTTTTTTAATATTAAAACGTTTAAATGTACTCCTGTAGAGGAAAAAGAAATTCAAAGCATTTTTAATTCACTCAAAAACAAAACGTCAAGTGGGTATGACGAAATTCCAGTTAAGGTATTAAGGCATGTAGGTGACACCTTGTTGAAACCTCTTGCACATTTAGTGAATTCCTCTTTTGTTTCTGGCTTATTTCCAAACCAACTGAAAATTTCAAAAGTAATCCCATTGCATAAAAAGGGTGAGGTTACAGAAATCTCCAATTACCGACCTGTTTCACTTCTACCATGTATATCAAAAATATATGAGAAGGCAATGCACACTAGATTAGTGGAGTTTTTAGAGGAACATAACTTATTTCATAATTCGCAGCACGGGTTTAGAAAAGGTAGGTCTGTAATAACAGCAGCAGTTGATTTCCTTGAATCTATTATAGAATCCATTGATAAGAACGAAAATGTATTCGGAATTTATATGGATCTCTCAAAGGCTTTTGACAGTGTATGTCATTTAACTTTGTTAAAAAAACTGAAAGCACTTGGTATTAAAGGGAGTAGTCTAAAATGGTTTGACTCCTATTTATATGGGCGAAGTCAGTTTGTTGAAATAAAATCAAATAATAATAATTTGTTTAGTACAATACATTCATTAAAACGTAACATTAAGTGGGGTGTACCTCAAGGTTCAATATTAGGCCCAATTTTATTTCTATGTTATATAAAAGATATGCACCATTTTATTGTACACCCTGAAAAATGTAAATTATGCCTGTATGATGATGATTCAAATTTAAAAGTGTCTGGGAAAACAGTGGATGACTTGGAAATATCAGCATTCATAGAACTAGAAAATATAAAACAATTTCTTCAACAAAATAACCTTTTTCTAAATACATAAAAAACAAATTTTATGACATTCTCTGCTAAAAATAGAAAAAATTATCCTCAACCTAATTTAGAAATGGATTCAGAGCCAATAGGGAAAATTTCCCAGGCAAAGTTTTTGGGGCTTCATGTAGATGAACATTTAAATTGGAATTTTCATGTTGAAAATTTGTTAAAAAAACTCAGTTCAGGATTATATGCATTGAAACGGATGTCATATTTGTGTAATTTAGATGCACTCAAAAAAATATATTTTGCCCATATTCATTCACATATATGTTATGGTATAGCATTATATGGTGCCACTTCCAAACTTAATTTAAATAAAATTTTAATCGTACAAAAAAGAGCAATAAGAATTATATTACACCTAAAGTTTGATGACTCTGTAAAATTGTATTTTAAAGACCTGAATATTTTAACAGTTTATGGAGCATACATATATGAAACAATATGTCTTGCGAGAGAAGAAAATATAAGAATAGAGCCTTTGGAAACTCATAACTATAACACTAGGTTCAAAAGAGATATTGTAACCTCACGCCATCAACACAAATTAGAATTTTATAAGAAAAAACCAACTTATGCAGGATATTTATTTTTGAGAAAATTGCCTGCAAGCTTAAAGAATGAAAATAATACTAGATTGTTTAAAACCAAATTAAAAAGATTTTTAATAGAGAAGTCATTATATTCAATTGAGGAATACTGTAACTGATTATCTTTTAATGAGACCAACTTAATGTATTTTTGAATTTTGGTTTTGAATTTTCGACTCTGAAAAGTAGTTATAATATTTATGTTTGTATTTGAAATAGATAGGCTAAGTCTTGACGCTATTTATTATTGTACAACTGTGCATGTATATTGTAAAATAAAGATGTTTTGATTTGATTTGAGTATGCTTAATCTATGGTAATAGCTTCTTCCCTATAGGGGAAATTCGCTAAAATGGGTTTTTTGGGGTTTTGACATGTAATTTTTATTTAAATCAAATTTTAATTTTCACTAAATTCAATTCAGCTTAAAAACAAACAATTTTGTATTTTAACCATTGCTCTACGTCAATTGGTTACTGAGATATTGAAAGTGCTAAACACAGTACGTTGTCTAATGTTATTCTTTTGGAGAAAAAGAAAAAAATTATATCTCGCTTATTTATAAACATAAACTGACGAAACTTGGTATACGGCTTCATCTGGTTGTGGTTTATTGTTGTTTGTACAAAAAAAAAACAATTGTTCGCCTATGGTTTCCATAGCAGCAAACCTAGGTACTCGGTCCCGATGCTATTCTTATGAAGAGTAATTAAAATGTTATATATCCCTTATTTATGAATGTATATGAATGAAACTTGGTTAAGTGACTTCATTTAGATGAATTCTATTGATATTTTCATAAAAACCCATTATTTTTTTTTCTTAAAGAGAATAACATTGGGGATGAGTACGCAGGTTTGCTGCCACAAGGCTTAAAGGGGGCTAGTAACCTTTCGCCAATAATCTGCCTCATCTGATTTTCTTGCTGAGGAAAACAGAACATAAGATCACATGTTTTAATGCAAGCAATGCAGACGTTTTTAAATTACCATGCTTTTCTTATGGGGGATATTTTACGTTATTTCTCGTTTGCTGGTATTTTCTTGTAAACACAGCTATTTTTCCCAAGTCCCCAGGGTCGAGACCTTTAATTTGAGTTGTCTCCCATCATCCTGCAATTTGCAAAACTCCTACAATTTTGACATTTCACTTACAGAATTATATATAAAGATTAATATTTTAATAATCGCTTATTTGTGAACATATTTCTTATGAATCCTGGTAAGTAGTTTAATGTGTTATTAAGACATATTCATTGGAAATTCGCTGAGTACGCAGGTTTGCTGCGACGGGGGTATATTTTTAGTTTTGCCTTTATAATTGTTTAAACATATTTTGTAGGTGTTTACTTGTGTAAAGCTTGATATTGTGATTATGACAATAGTAATGTGAAACCTTGTTTTTCTGTAGACGTGCCTAGACTGCCGCCCTTGCCAGAGGTTGAGGAGTGGAAGGGAGATGAAGTTGAGGAGCGTCCTTCTACAGGAAAGAATCGCCGTGCAAGCGGACCGCGCACCCCTGACCCTTACAGTGTAGAAGACTCGTCCATCATGCTTCCAGTGTTTGTGGCCATCGGAGCATTCATACCCCTACTGTTCTGCCTCTGCAAGCTTTGATTACGGCAACGCACCTTTAAAAATGTTCTTAATTTTTTTTCTTTTCATTCTATAAACCATGTTTTATCAAGCTGGATACACGATTTGTGTGTATGCTATTTTGTAGAACTTTTTCTGTTTTTTATTAAGTTCAAAGGGTTCTCAAGTATTAATTCTATAATGGTGCATAAGAAGATGGAAAATTGTTTTCTTTTTAAACAAATATTTTGCTTTGATGATAAATAAATAAAGGTTAATCAATTTTTTTAGAGAGTCCAGATAATAATTTGCTTGTGCTGCTTGCATTAATAAGAAGTGAAATCCATGAGGACAAAGAATAATTCAATCGTATTTTGCTATAAACCAATTTAAGTTTTCAACCAAAACACATTTATAGTAGGCTATGTGTGGATGTATAGGTGAATATACACCTAAATAATTAATGTGAAAGAAACCTAATCACTTAACAGATACCAAACAGTCAAAGCTGATTTGATTCTCTATATTAGAAAGATTATTTAATTATATTTTTATCTCTTAAATGAGGTATAGTCTATGCTTTTCCTAATGTAAATTATCCCTGGATTCTCAAATACCTGTATTATGTAGCCATTGTTCATTGCTATCTCTCAGCTTATTCACCAGGTTCTACGAGTTTAGTGCAATAAGAACAGACTTTTAGATCATAATTTTAAGATTGCATTAGTATTACAGAAGGAATGTTGGAGTTGTTTGTTGGGGATGGGTTATGTTATTTGTTTTAAAGATTTTTATGAAACATTTTGTTTTGCCAAGTTTGTTTCAGTTATTTATTGTACATATTATCGACATCGGTCTCAACTATGTGAATGTATCGAATGTAAGTTTTAAGTGATTTTCCCTATTAATTGTTATCAGTGTGATATGTAATCAAAGTGATGCATGCTGAGAAAAGACAAAAGGAAAGTTTTGAAAATATTTTAATTTATTCATAGACAGTAAATTTACTCGATTTGTGTTTTATCCGCCACAAGTATTTGTATAACTTAGCTCAAAGCAAACTTATGTAAACATTTTGTGTTTGTATGTTATTGGCTCTCTTATGAAATAATTGAATTTGCTCTATATAGAAAAAAACATGTTTCAAGGATTCTTGTTGAATGCTTTACTACATTTTATATTTTTAACTTTATGCCAGGCTGACAATTTCTAATAGTATATTCTGTTATTTATTTTCTCTACAACTTGACTTTTCTCTCCACAGAATGGCACAGTAAAAGACTAGTTACATTAGTATTGTAGTTCTTTTTAGGTATTTCCATTTCAATTTACAAACTTACTTTGCGCAAGTTCAGATTAGGCTACTTACAGTTTTTGCATGAACCGAGTTTGTTGCAAGATTATATTTAGTAAGGAGTTCCTAAGACTGCAAGTTAAACACAAAAGTGCAATTTGTTATTATTTGTGTTTGTGATAAATATCAAAAATGTATTATGTACTTAATTTTACTAGTACACTTATATAATATATGGCAAATGAAAATTGTTCTTGTTATTTGATATACCTTAAGCCTAAAAGGAGGTTTATTAAACCAAATTATATATTTTACTCTATTCCACGTTCACTGCCCAGTACATGGATTAATCCATAAGCTATGGAATTCTGAAAGTAATAAATTCTTGTTTAGAGCCGTTACCCGCATCGTAAGGACAGTTACACAACTTGCATGACAACAAACATGATGATTACAACCCAACCCAGGTAGCATGGCTATCTCCCATGAGACCTATACTGAAAGGTGAACGTGGGATAGAGTACAGCTGTTGGTTTTCGCGCAGGGGCCCTGCAGCCTTAAAGCCAGATACAAAAAATTAATTCTTTTACTGTTGAAAGAAAGATATTATGGTCGGGTAGGTGATCATATAGGTACTACATAAATTCCACTGAGATTAGCCCTTTAAACCCCGAGCTTGTGAATGGAGCAGTTAAATCGGTTGTTTTTGATTTATTTGAGGTTTTGAACAATTTAAATTGTTAAAATTGTGCTTCTGGACACACAGTAAGGATATATAAAAAGTATCAAAACACTTAATCAGATGAACAACTCACAAATAATCCACCAATCCTGTAAGCTTGGACCCGAGCTGTCCACCATGTGCTTAAGGTCTGCCCAGTGGTAGATTTACACATTGCCGCTAAAGCACTGGTAGCATCGGCTGGCCCCCCTCCCATAACCCCTACCTGTATCGTCACCCAGATCTACTCTTACCTTGTGCTTGAAATAATCCCTTTATTCACTTTAAATATTCTTAGCTTATTTTCACTTTCTTTCTTTCAGTTTCCATTAAATCCTTGAGATTCTCCTAAAGCTTTATGGCTTGATCTAGGGATGGGTTCATAAGAAGGATTTTATTTGGTAAGACATTCTTAGTAATAAGATCAAAATAAATTCTGATAGCTTCATCAGTAGGATTACTGATGTAGGATTCTTCTTGATCTAGTTCAGTTAACGCTTCACTTACAGAATCATTAATGTTTCAGCAGTTTTTTTGGGCCCCAATTATTTTGTACCTTCATTTTATCTTTGGCGACGCTGCCTGTACCTAATTTTACACTATTTATTGCCAAATTATTTGGAGAAACAAGAGGGAAATATTTTAGGCCTGATCCATGAATTGATGAGGGATTTTGCTTTTGTTACAATAGGAGTTGTATTGGCATTATACTCCTTGAAATTATTGCTTCTGAGGGAGAATTTTTTGCTATTTTCAAAGACTTAAAGGGGTTCCTATTCTGGAGGTGTTTGTAGTTGTTAAGGTGACATTATTTTCTTTGGGATAGACCAATGATTGTGATTCTTCGATAGCCTTCCTCAGTTTTAAGTTTTTGCTTTTAGAATAACCAAATTTGTCAAAGTGATCAAAATGCTTGTAAACATTTGATACATTACAAACACAACAGCTGATGCTATTGGAACTTGTGTTATGAGCTCTTCCACCTTTGTTGCCAACAGAATGGCAAAAATAAAAGAAGCTACAAAAAATAGCAACTGGAGGCATGTGAACACCCAGTGTAACCCCGCAGACTTAGTTTCAAGAGGAGAAACAGCTCAAAATTTGGCCACATCACAGCTTTGGTGGCACGGACCTACATGGCTTAGTCAACCACAAACATGTTGGCCAACCAGTCCAACAACCAGTCCAGCAATAATAATGCCCTAGAGCAAAGAAAACCAGCGACTACAGCGTTAGTTTCTACAAAACAAACATCAAATGTTCTTCATCAAGACCTTCTAGACCGCTTTTCATCACTTCATAAAATAAATCCTGTCTTGGCTTATTGTAATAGATTCATTGGAAACATATCACCTCAACAGCAGTCAATGTCTGGTCCATTAACAGTTACTGAAATTCAAAACGCTAAGAACACGTTAATCAGGTATGTCCAGAATGCTAATTTTTCTCCAAGACAAAGCAAATGTCACAACAGAAACCAATTCATACAGTCAGTAAGCTATTGTCTTTGGACCCACTTCTAGATAATGATGGATTAGTCAGGGTGGGCGGACGTTTACAACAATCTCATCTCAGTTATGACAATAGACACCCAATTATACTCCCTAAAAACCACAAGTTAACTGACATGATTGCAAAAAACGGACATTTGCGCAATCTGCATTGCGGACCTAACGCCTTATTGTGTGCAATTTGGTTACAATACTGGCCCATCAATGGAAGGGACCTAGTGAGAAAAATCACACATCAGTGCTCAAATGTTTTAGGGCGAGGCCAAAGATCCTGCAACAAAAAAAGGGCGACCTGCCCGCCGCTTGCGTCACCCCCCGGCCCGGCCGTTTGTTCACAAAGGCATTGATTACTGTGGGCCATTCTATGTTAAACAATCAAAACGCCGAGGTTCTAAACCAACCAAGGCTTGTGTGGCGGTGTTTGTTTTTGTTGGCCTGCTACAAAAGCCGCGCATTTAGAATTAATGACAGACCTAATCAAATGAAATAATTCTTTATTCAGACATAATAACACATTACATGTATTTGAATAGCGCCACAGAAGTATGCACATTAGTTCTAAATCAAAACTAAAGGTTGACACTGATAAGTATAGAAACCAAAACACTTTGCAAAGTAAAGGTCAGTGCTCAAAAATGTGTGATTGCTATCATGTAGCCTATCAGATACAATACAAATATTTGGAGTTCGAATGAATGTTTAAAGTTTTAAATTCATAAATTCTTTTAACGAATAACAGGGAGATTTAATTAAAACATCTTTTAGTAATCTTTTAAATTTATTTAAATCTGGTATAACTGAGGATTCTGTTTGAAGTGGACGATATATGAAGTTGCTTTGTGTAAATAGTTGTTTCATAAATGAATAGTTTATATACTGTTAAAATTCCCAAATCACAAACATCTTTCTTAACTGAATCTGTTCTTTTAAGCTTCATCATTACATGAATAGCTCTCTTTTGTTGAATCAGGATTTTATCTAAATTGTTTTTGGTTGTTGCGCCATAAATAGCGATTCCATATGATAGATATGTGACGGTGAAGAAGAGAACAATAGATGATTTTTAGAGTTTCCAAATTGCAAATCCTGGACATCTGTCGCAGAGCATAAATACCAGAAGATAATTCTTTAACTACATGATTAATATGATCATCCCAAGAGAGATTTTCATCAATAATTACACCAAGAAACTTTCTTCGGTTTACTTGTTCTATTCTTCGGTTTACTTGTTCTATTCTATCTCTTTTTATAAAAATTTTAGATTAAAATTTTGTTTTTGATTGTTTGGTCGAAAAGGATATAAAATTAGACTTATTTACATTTATGAGAAGATTTTTTTACCTAGAAAGTCTTTAGTGGACAAAAGGCTTTAGATGAAGACTGTTCAATGTGTGATTGTGATTTTCCTGTAAATAAGATATTAGAATCATCAGCATATAGACACATATAACCATCACTCCCAGGAATCGTCTCTGGCGTACCCCTGATGTAACAAAGAAAGAGTAGGGGGGCTGAGGTCGATCCCTGGGGCACTCCGTATCGCAGTGTTTGATGCTGAAATCTAAATTTGTCAATGTATTTTGTGTTATTACGTTCTATAATATAATCCACTTCCACAAACTGCTGTCTCTTTTCAAGGTAAGAAGTAAACCATCGAAGCTCTTTTCCACAAATTCCAAGTTCATTTAGAGTTGTTAATAGGTTACTATGTGAGACACTCAAATGCTCTACTGTGACACTCAAATGCTCTACTAAGATCTAAAAATATTCCTACAACTTTTTCACCTTTGTCAGCTGCTCTAATGATTGATTCTATAAATTCTAAGCCAGCAGTTGTTGTGGACTTTCCTGATCGAAACCCGTGTTGCTCTTTATTTAATATTTTATTGGTTTCAAGCTATAGGGATAGCTGGATGTAAACAATGCACTCAAATATTTTTGAAAATACCCCCGTTGCAGAAAATCTGCATACTCAGCGAATTTCAAATGGCACTTCCACTGAGTCATGAACCACTAGCCAACTTTCATCTTTGCATATTCATAAATAAGCGAGATATAACATTTTATTTATTCTCCGTAAGAAAAACATTAGGACTGAGTATGCAGGTTTGCTGCATCAAGCACCACAAAAATCTGGGTTTTATGCAAATAACAATGGATTACCACTAGATGAATCAACATACCAAGTTTTACCAATTTATGTTCAGAAACAAGCAAGATATCACATGTTTCTTATTCTCCGTAAGTATAACATGGTCATTATAGCTGTTGAGTACGCCGGTTTGCTGTCAGAAGGACCACAAAAAATGGGTTTTGTATGCAAATATCAGTACCTAAACCCCAACCATATGAAGCCCCATACCAAGTTTAATTAATGTATGTTCATTAGTAAACGAGATATAAAATTTTACTTATTCTCCATAAGATTAACATTGGACAACGTACTGTGTTTAGCACTTTCAATATCTCCAATTGACGTAGAGCGATGATCAAAACACCAAATTTTTTGTTTTTTAAGCTTAATTTAATGGTGTAAACCAACATTTGGGATTAAAAATAATTATGTGTGAAAAGTTAAAAAAAAAACTTTTTGGGATACAAAATCCCCCAAAACCCCCCTTTAAACATTACTTTAGCGACATAACTGGTTCTCGAACTCATGAAAATAGATGCTGCCTTACACGTTTACACCAAATTTCATCAAGATTGGACCATTTTTACGAAAGTTATCGTGCCTACGGAGATATATATGTATATATATAAATCTCATACGGCATTCGGCTTCCTTTCATGGTGGAAACTGCATTGAACTTGGTGGCCGGTGCACTTGGCTGCCGTATCCGGCTGCCAAATGCACATCACATGTTAAATCAACTGAGGAAGCCGGTAGGAATCAATTTTGAACATTTGAAGTGGCAGCCAAATAACGTATTTTTGATAGGAGTATGACAAAATGTAGTTCACCATTATACCACATGGAACGCTGCTGCTTTTGACAAATACACCAGGAGTATGTTCCTATAAATAGTTGCCGCGAACAAGGCGGCCTGAAAGTGGCAACACTGTTAAGCTGAATAACACCGACCGATTATAAATTTTTGCCGCGCAAGTGTCAGCCAAAACACATCTGGCCTGACACTCATACGCATCTGGCCTGACACTTTCAGTTGTTCAAAGATTTTTATCTTCCATCATAATTTCCTGTACCCACTCGGGGACAAAAATATTTCCGTGCCTGCATACTTCCCGCCCGCTTCACTGTGACATCACTCCAAGAGGTCGGTTAGACCAATCGACACTTTCGGAATAAATCATACATTTGTATGTTGTTATTGCTCACATAATGGGACTTAGCACAATTTGAACCTTTGATTATTTTCCTTGACTATGGTCCGTTGAAATAGTCTACGTTATAAGTTTAACGTATTTACTTCAAGTCGTAGGAGTTTCCGACAAAACCTGTTTTATTTTTATCGGTAATGAAGTTCCACCCATCAGATACGATGCCGTTTAAACTAAATTACTTCAATTTGTAACAATTGTATTACTCTAGGCAATTTCTACTAGAACACGCTACAATAAATTAACGACTTTTGTTCAGATAAAATTAATAATAACCTTAGAATAAGTTAGATATATGTGGTGTAACTAAAATGTTGCACTGGCTACATATCTTTAGATTCTACACCCAAATATAATCAAAATGTGGAGGATTTTATATTTAATTTTGTTGAAATCCCACTCCGTTTAGCGCCTGTCTGTCTACAAGTTATATCTACTAAATTTACTATTGTACTTTGAACCATATAAGATATTTATTTTAAACTTGGCATATGTTTTTTTTAGTATAAAATTCAATTTTCGTTAGGAAATTGAGGTTTCTACCTTCCACCGTTTCACAACGACCGTCATTTTTAGTTTTCAATTCTAAATATCGTAAAATGTAAAATTGTTGTCTTTGGCCAAACTTAAGTGAAAATACGAAGTTTCTGTTTAATTGAAATTCGTCAGCTTTTTATCTATCATGCGATTGTCAAAGTTGTTATATCATTAATTTTGGACAAATCGATAACAGTTTTTGATATTCGACACCTTCCTCAGATAAATGATACAGTTAAACTATAAAATTGTATATCATGTATTTAAAGAACGTAATGTATAATATTACACTCACAGAACTTACTGAAACAAAAATTATTTTAACATTTATGTGTAAGCAAATATACAGCATTTGTTTAATTTAGAGGACGTTGGAGGAAGCGTCCATTTTGGATTTATACTCCTTAAGGACCATTGTTAACCAATGTTAAATTTAGAATAGTAATAACTCTCTTATGACCAGAAAACTATGATTGATGTATAAAATTAAAGATTTTTTAAATAACCAGGGCTCGGTTAAATTTATTTTTTTAATTATATGAGGACAAAATTACTTTGTATCGATGTTTTAATGTGTTCTGCCATACTTAGGTAAATAGTGCTTCACCAGACCACTGGAAAATGTAAACAACTTTCAAATACAATTTATTTAAAAATATTCTGCTCGATAATACTGAATAAAAATATGTAAAAAAACTATCAAATAATTGATATGTCGAGGGCTAATCCTATACTCTGATATGAGTAATGTCTGTCTGTCTGCACAATTTATCTCGGAATCCAGCGGAACGATTTTGTTAAAACTTTGAAATGAGGTGCTTGTGTACCTAAAAGTAGGATTGGTAAAAACCTCAATCCCCGGACAGTTTTTGTTTGGTTAAAAATCTCATTTGAAAATTGGAAATGTTAACATCGGACTTGCCGATGGAGTTTCCGATACAAAACAGAAGAATCATAATAGCGGTGGATAAATTAACCAGTAAACTGTCAAAGTAGCACTTACACATGGTAAAGTATCAACACATGGTTTCTTTAAAACAGTGACTAGAAACATTGACTAAAAATTGCATATAGACATATTTTTCACCCACGAATCTAATCAGATATCAACGAGCATGGCTCGGTCTTCCCGGTCCAAAATGGTTATTTGTCTCTGTTTACGTATAATCAGCAAGCCTGTTCAATAAAAATTGCATAGGAATACTTACTTCAATATGGGATAACTTATTATACGCATATGATTTTAGTTTTTGTAAAAATATAAAATTAAGCCAATTTTTGAAACAATGGTAATATAAACTTGATCGTCTAAGGGAAACCTAATTGGTTCCGGTTTAACATTTACAGGACATATTAACTATTTAATATAGTTTTACTCATGACTCTAAAATGAGTTTGAGGTTTTTCTTTTTTCCCCTATAAGGCTCTGCCCCACCGGCTTACGAAGTTGTATTACTAATAGTGGAGACTGATATTTCCAACATTTCCTGCAATCGCTATTCATGTTAGGCTTGAGCATCAGGTACTGCTACTACGTTTTATTGTATTTTTTCCTCTTAATGTTTGTTTAAATTCCACTAACTAAACGATGGTTGTGATAGTTTTTCATTCGAGTAAATTATATACCAATCGGTAGGTTTTGTATTTTTATATCTCGGCTGAAAATTGTAAGCGAATGCAGTGAAAAAAGGCAAATTCCCGGACAAGGCAAAGGGGCCGATATGTATTCGCCATCACCAAGTAAGGTAAAATATTTTCCCTTATAACTTTTTCAGATTCTGCGGGGGGGAAATATATACAGTGGTGTAGTGGAGCGGGAACGCATGGGAACGGCATTCCCACACTGGTTTTCCATAATTTAATATCACAATAATTTGCTTTTCTGACAATTTTAACAAAAACATTTAGCGTTCCCACACTGGACAATTTACGACTACACCACTGAATATATACATTCCCCCCTGTTAGGCCTCTGATACCGGGAACTATTTTATACATAGACCTAACCTTATCTGACTGCAATGCGTTAGTTAGATTTAAAACTGAAAAGAAAATTTTAAGTAGCCTTACATGGAAAAATAAAACGTAAGTGGCTACTGTACACAATAATTATGCAGGGAAGTACATACAGGGTTGGTGAAAAGTCCCGGCACGGCTTAATATTTTTTTAACCGTTACAGATGGAGCTATACAAGTTGGTACACTGTTACTGGGCATAAAACACTATTTTACTACAATTTCAATGAGCCGCTACCACCTCAGGGGGACTGCCCACAAGGAGTCGGAAGAAAATCTTAAATAGAAGCATAGGTTGATATGCACATCAAATTAAAGGTCTTTATTAGAATACAATGCCGCAAATCCGACTTTAAACGGACAACCAAGCCCAAAATGACAGCTATTAAAAGATGGCTTGAATTTGAAATGTTGATAAGTAGCTGTGTGTAATCTAATGTAACACATTTAAATTTTGCATTAAAATGTAAAATTACATTAATGTAATACATTTCAATTTAATTTGCAAAAATTTACTCTCCTAGCTAATAAATTACTAAACCGATTCAAAACTTCAGCACATCAAAATTTAAGATTCAAGCCATCTTTGAATAGCTGCCATTTTGGGCTCGGTAGTCTGTTTAAAGTCGAATTTGTGGCATTGTATTCTACTAAAAAAGACCTTTAATTTGATGTGAATATCAACCTATGCTTCTATTTAAGATTTTCTTCCGACTCCTTGTGAGCCGTCCCCCTGAGGTGGTAGCGGCTCATTGAAATTGTAGTAAAATAGTGTTTTATGCCCAGAAACAGTGTACCAACTTGTATAGCTCCATCTGTAACGGTTAAAAAAATATCAAGCCGTCCCGGGACTTTTCACCAACCCTGTATAAGATGTAGGGAAATGCAATAATGAAACTGTGGTCAATTGTTACATGCATGCAACAATTCAGAGAACCGCCTGCAAAATGAGTATTACTACGCGATGATGCTTGACAATGTTGAACAAAGAAAGACCTAACCAAGGTCAAACTTGGGTTCAAATAAAATAAACTCTAAATAATGCTTCCAAATAAAAGTCGTGTGTCACCTTTTGTACAAAACCTAAACTTTCTAATTGAAAAAGGTATTTTAAAAACTCTCCCGCTAAAATCCCAATTATATTGTTTTTTTATTGTTGAGCTTATCGATAAAAGTATAGCTTCAAAAACATCGCATTGTGTATCACGGTCAATGTAAAAAAGGTTTTTTACAAGTCATTTAAATTTGAAAGCTGCAAAAAATAATTAGTTTTGTGAAGCTTATTTCTACTTAATTATAGTAATTTACAGTATTTATGATTCAAAATAAATGGAACATGAGATTCTTCAAAGCCGGCAGCAATGGGGGAGGAGGGAAAAGAGTGTTTGATTTTGAATGGTTGTAGTTGTTGAGGGGGGTCGGGGGTCGAGCAGCGGAGTCGTCGAGTAACCGTATCAGTTCACAGTGATAGAACAAACAATGGGGGCAGGTGGCAGAGGGTCCAGGTTAGCGAATCCAATCCCGGACGATATTTCCAATCCCGAGATTTCGGGATTACGTTAAAGAATCCTGGGATCCTGGGCCTAATCCCGGGATTAACATTAATTTGTGTACAAATAACAGTGACAAATTTATTTTTGGTCTTTCATGTTTAACGTTAGTAAGTTATAACATTGTAATCTATCTAGGCAATTTTGTACACATTTGGAATCTATTTAATCAGATACTCTGCTACAAAAAATTATTTTTTACATTGTTTAAAATATTAAGAAGTTAATTTTTGTGTCAGTATGGCTCATGGATCTTTCTGAATACTTAAACAGTTTAAATTATCTTTTTACGTCAGTGATCCTATTCGTCCTTGATATAGGCACACAACCACCCACACCACGTCGTCAAGATTTAATTTGGCCAAACATTAATGACAATGTGCAGTTTTTAATTCTTTGTTATTTCGTGCGTCCATGCCATGTTTCTTTAATGCATTGGGTTTTTAATATTCGGCAATCTCTTGTGAGTGAATGATAAACATTAATTGTAGCCTGAAGATGAGTTTATAAATAACCTCAAAACCGGTCGCTTATATTGAGGACGAATAGGATCACTGACGGAAAAAGTAATTTAAATCAATTGTCACAGTGACCTAACCATGCAGTACAGAGTGTGGTTTTGTGTGTCTGGCATTTGCCATGTTAAATTCTCGTACCATGAACACACCTTAGCCCGCAATACTATTGCTCAGTAGATATTTATAAAACTATTGGACCAACATGCACTCTTGGTTCTATCTAGTCTCATAATGGAAATTAATATTGAAATCAAGCTTTACTCAATGTTTATTCTGGAAATACTAACAAATGTAATTTTATTTCATGACACTAAGTCTAAACATAAAATATTTAATAACATATTGTATAGGCCTAGAATGAAAAATAAGTTATATTTTGACTAATGATTCTCTAATAATAATACGACTTGTATATTATAACTAAGAAAACTTAACCCACATTCAAAAATTCTAGGTATTATTATTAAAAATAAAAACATAATCCTCTTGAAACTTGCAATATAACAACTGAGTATTACTAAACGATAATCATAATAATATATTTAGTTATTTAAACTGAAGTCAATTAAATTTATTCAATTTTAACATTTAAATGTCTTTAACTGTTTTGTAATTTATTGTAATTATTTATTGTGATTATAATATTCAAAAACCCACTTTATATCCTTATTTTGACATATTTTCATAATCCCAAATTTCCCGAGATTGGAACTTGAAATCCTGGGATTTCTAAGAGAGGAAATTCGGTCGGGATCCCGGGATTGGATTCCCTAGTCCAGGTCCATGCCTAGCTGTTAATTTGTTCAAAATTGGTTAATTCCGCGAAAAATTGACCTATACCTATGAAAAGATTCCCGAGGATACGGTATTTAATATATAATTGATGGGAGAAGATACATGCACCGATTCACTTTTACTAAAGATGATATTGGTCACAATGATTTAATGATTTACAGATATAATATGTCTGAACTATAATTGTACTACAGTTAGATAAATTTGAAAATAAGCTGTCTGAATAATTAATAAACCTGGCGGATCTGGTAATTAGGTAACATTAACATTCTGTACCAATTCGTAAAATCTGGTAAGTATGTATTTGGATTTTTTATTCAATTATTGTTATAAATATACTAACATTAGAGATTTTTGAAACTCTGGGAGATTTAAATTTAAAAGTTTGAGGAAAAACTACATCCGGATAAAAAATTAAATAACTGTTTATTTCTATGCTTACCTGCTTGTGATAAATTAACTAGACTAGTAGAGAGATGAATAAAATTGACTCTTGTTTTAATCATGGATAAATTGTAGAATGTTACATATGGATTACAGTGCATACGTAATAAAGTATGATTACAATTTGTGATCGATATTAAATAAATGTTGAACGTTAACACATTCAGTTTATCACATTTTCGGCATGTGTAATTGTTGGCTAGTGACCGATGTCCCGCCCACATTTCCAGCCCAACTAAGCTCATAGTCTTGATGTTTCAAAGGCATTATAACCACCTCCACTCCGCCCCTATTGTTTTATAGCCGTGACTCATATCAGTGTTACTTTTTCGTATCGGGAGTACTGAATTCTTTGTTTAGAAATTCAGTTTAGATTTTTGCTTCTAGCTTTTGTGGAGTGTTAGATTCGTTAGTTGTACTGTATACCTAAGGTGACCCTGATTTGGAGAGATGAAAACGGGATGCATGAAACTGGGGATGCAGGGGTATTGGAATACCCCCCTCAAATGGGAGGAGGGTCCGGGGGTTCATCCTCGGAAAGAATCTTGAAAATTAGGAGCAAAATAGTGGGTTTTGGGGAACTTAAGTAGGTTTTTAACCTCTGTGGCTATTAAAACTCACTGTTAAAATGGTTTGTAATTTGTTTGTGATTAGGAAGCCAGATAAATCAAAGGAATCATGGCCAAACTTATTAAAATTTAATACTATTTTATTACCTAAGTTAACAAATTAAGACAGGTTATTTCAGATGAAAAACCAATCATAAAACAGCAAATCAGGTACAGAAACGGGACAAATGGGCATCCCGAGAGGGTTGGTTGGGACGACGGGACAGGTCTCCAAAAATCGAGACTCTTCCTGCGTACCCTATGTAAAACATACGCATGCCACCAAAGCACGCCATTCATTGCCTCAACCAATCGTTATGTTACACTTCACATCTCAACTTTCAATGCTGGTTTGACGCCGGCTTGTGATTGGGAGGCACCGTGCCGGGGCGCCGTCACTGTTTGCACCGTTATCAAGCTGCATTTACACTGAGTAACATGTTTAATAAACAAGTTATATGTAACATGTTTAATAAACAGGTTATATGTAACATGTTATACAAAAATTTTACAAATTCGTGCAACATGTTACCCGAAACATTGGGTTATAAAACTAAAATTCGTGTTACCATAGCAAGTTTTTGCATTCTAATCCCTTTATTACATTCTTTATACCTAGGTTGGGTTTATAAGAACATAATGTAAGTATAGTATAACTTCAATAATCCGACCTTGGATGGTCCGACTCTTCGCTTACCGACCGTGCCGTTATTGGAGTTTGACGTAAACAAGCCTCTAACGCAACTCACTTTCTTGCTGTGATGTATAGAATTCAAAAATTTTAAACAAGTCTACATCAAATTACAAATCAAATGTTTTTATATTTTCATTGGACATGTGATTGTTCATGATGCAATGAATTGTGCTTAACTACAGCAGTACTTCGATAACGACAGACGTTTTTGTGCTGTCATTCCAAAGCTTTGGGCAAAGCTAACAGTTCGGAGATTTAAGATATGAAACAATACATAAGTTAAAGCAGCGAGAGGAGAGCTAATTTTGACCACAATCCTCGTAACGTTTCAATGAGGATCGTCAAGACGAATTGGCAACAGTGGTGGCAGCGAAATAACACGAAATATTTATGAAGTACCATTGCTGGCAGTCATTTGGCTGCTAGATATACATGGAGCGCCGAATAAAATGTAAACTCAGGGCAGTCAAATTACATGAGTTTTAATACACATAGTTATGATAAAAAATTATGAAAATAAGTCAATAGTTATACTAATAACGTCATTTTGAGTAAGAATACACGTTAAAATTTTAACATACTCCAACCTTTGAGGTGGCAGCTACTTAACCTAAATTCGTACGGCAGCTGAATAGATAGTGAGATTTATATATATATATATGTCTGTGGCTTGCAGCGTCTCTGCAAGCTGGAAGTCTGGTGCTCCTTAAAAATGGTGGAAATTCTGTGAGTTTTTGGCCGCTGTTTCGCCATGTTGTGGCGGCGGGGGGGGGGGGTTAATTTGTTCTTATTGAACAAATGGTGTTTTTGGCATCTGGGGGCCTCAAAACAAAAAGTTATCATGGTCCCGGGCCTAGGTCTTACCATGCCACCTACGGGAATAGCTTCTTCCCTATAGAGGAAATTCGCTAAAACAGGTAAGAGGGAGGCAGGACGATAGCACGGCGGATCTGTAATACTACCCTTTTTAAAAATGGGAATAACTTTGGCCAGTTTTAATTTGGATGGGAAAATACTCGAGATGAGCGAAGAATTTATTAAGTGTGTCAATGGTTTAGAAATAAAAAGTAATGATTTCTTTATTAGAGTAATAGGTGTTTCATTATACAGTAGAACTTCGATAGTTCGACACTCGATAGTTCGACACTCGATAGTTCGACACTCGATAGTTCGACACTCGATAGTTCGACAGTCTGTATACTTCGACACGGCCCGTGACGACATGACATAACAGTAGCGGCGACCGATAGTGTCCTTGACGGGTTCGCCGGTCAGTGATGGGAGCCCGCTACCGAACGTGCACTACCGCCTTTTTTATAAATAACTCATCCTTCCTACCCCCGACCCCGTCCTATCAACCCCCCTCCCCGCCCTTCCCAGTAAGTAGTTTAAGTCAGTTCGTTCGAGACGCTGCGGGAGTTAAACACATTTTTGATTCTTTCGTGATACGCTATCGTTTTTCTGCTCATAATACTCCCTGTGTTAAAAAGTTCCATATACTCCCTATAGTTCGACATTTCGATAGTTTGACACGCCTTTAGTCCACAAAGTGTCGTACTATCGAGGTTCTACTGTACCCTGAAAAATATTTATTTTCAAATGAAAGAATAAATTTTTGAAGGTTTTCTTCAGTTATAGTTTCAAACTTTAAGCTTTTATTACTTTTAGTTGGAAAGTTTTGCTGGACAACCGTTTTTTGTTCAGGTGGAGAGGAAACACCCGGTAATATAAGCTTTTCCACTGCAGTTGTGAAAAAATTATTCAAAATATTACTTACAGCAACTGGATGGGTTATGATTTTACCATTTTGGGCTATACTTATATTAGGGGTAAAGCTTTGTTTTGATTTTAAGTTTATTTCACTTTTTACTATGTTCCAAGTTGCTTTTGTTTTATTAGTAGTATTTTTAATCTTCTCACTATAAAATGTTTGTTTAATACTACGTATTGATTATGTTAATTCTCTTTTTTTACTTTTATACTTTGACATATACCTAAATTTTTATTCAGCCTACCATAACTTGCTAGTTCAGTTATTTAACTTTTTTTCTTCATTATTTCATTTGAACTCCATTTGCATTCATTATACCCCTTTTCTACGCATAAGGTTTTTGGAAAATTAACAACAAAAATATAACCAAAAGTGGAGATGAAAACATCATATTTTTCATTTATATGAGATTGATAAACTTCTTACCAGGTTTCATTGTACAAGTCACATAAAACATAGCTAACTTGTTGTCAGTGAACTTTCTACGTCTTTTTTAAATAGGTACTTTTATTTTCACTTTTCAAATTTACTATCTCAAGAAGTTGGGCATCATGATCAGACACATGGGTTATAATCTCTGTGACTTTTAATTTGACACATTTTATATTATTAATAAAATTATCTATTGCTAATTCGGTTTTATGAGTTACCCTAGTTGGAAAATTTACTTTATAAGACTTAGTATGCGTAGTAATAATACTTAAAAATCTATAGTACAGTTCATCATATTATAAAACATTGATGTTTATGTCTCCAGCTATAATGATATTTTCATATTTCTCTGTCAATATGTCTAATGTAATTTCAAATTTTGTTAAGAAAGGATCATTATATCTTTACTCAGGAGTTCTATATAAACATACTAATACAAAAGCAATGCCTTCAACTGTTATTTCAGATAAGCAGCACTCAAACTCGTTCTCTGATGTAATTTCTTGAATTCCTTTAGAACTCTTTTACTATTGATATATTTGTTTGTGAGAATTAAAAAACCACCACCAGTGGTTGTTGATCTGGTCCAATAAGAAGATATTTTATAATTTTTACTATTTAAATGTAATAAATCAGTCTTATATAAATTTATCTCCGTTAAAACAACAATATCTGGTTTTAGTTCGTCCAGGTTTATTTCCAAAATGTCTTTACGAGTTGATAAATTGTGTACGTTTTAGTGAAAAATTAAAAGGGATTGAGTACTGCTTACAAAATCTGTCAAGTTATTATTAAATCTTTGCACATTTTCTCCAAAAAAGGTGTTATACAATCATTTAACTCCTCAGGAGTATTTATAGAGGTCAAGAGTTGGGAGTCAGAGGTTGATGGTAGGAACTTACAAGTAGGAGAGTGTGACTGAGGATCAAAAATGAGACTATTAACTGCACCACCAACAGAAACTGCACCAACACCATCGACCCCACTGATAATCAACCCCCCACCACTTGACACAGGTGAAGGTGGCTGCACTATGTTGGGCTGGGATGTTTCCTCCTCTCTCTGTGTCCATGTGGAAGATCTGCCGTCTCTCTCTTGGTCTGCCGTCGATCTGGTGATGTCAGCAGCAGGAGGATCAATTTCCCTCATGCCTGAAGTTTCTGTGGCAATAGCTTTTCTTAGGCATTCGACAAATGCAGGGTGTGGCCAGCTGTTTCTCTGTGTCCCTGAAGTGTACACTTCAGAAGTAACAATGACTATTGCTGCACCGGTGGGAATTTGAAACCTGACAATATGTTTTGCAAAGTAATGAGGTGAAATATGATCTCTGAAGCATCCCATGGGTGAGCAAATGAGTGTTCTTAATTTTTGTTTTTTTAAATTCTTCTATTAACTGGTCAAATGCAACATTATAAAAAGTGTAGTTATTATCATTAGGTTTTTAAAGAATTCTGATTTTATAACCAGACCGAGTATTTTTGCCCCATTTTTGTAGTGTTAAGTTTGAATTACAAAAGTCTGCAGCACTTGGTTTACCAAAAGACTCTTTGAATGCCACCGCTACTCCTGCACTCTTTGAATGCCACCGCTACTCTTGCACTCTTTGAATGCCACCGCTACTCCTGCACTCATATTTTTCTCATGGCTGAAATCAGCCGATATGCAGTGAGCAAAGGCAACTTTCTCATTGTTTCTGTGCTGTTCAATAGCATGTCTCATGACAGCCTCTAGTACTGTAATACTAGGATTCTCAGTGTTTGGGAGTGTATCTGTTAATTCTGGTAAAAACAGCGGCAATTATGATGATATGAGTTGAGTTTGGACGGAAAAACAGCTGCATGACCCAATTGCAAATCTTGGAACTTATAGTACCATCTTGTTGGAGCGTTAATTTCTGCATATGCCAGTTTTGACTTGCCTCGGTCGTTCAGATGTAATCCATGAGTTGTAAATGGAAACGTTTAAACTTATTTAAATCTATCAGATACAAGTTATCAATCCTAACATTAAATTCTGCAAAATAACTGTTTACTGTCAACAAATCCAAATTATCAGAGTGGTTCAAAGGCCTGACATATCTAGTTGGGATTGTACAAAGAAAAACTGCTCTGGTTTTGCACACTTTAATAAGTTTTCCTTCTAGGTCTCTGTGTATAAACTTCCCAAACTTCCATTCAGACTGTCATTTTTGCTCCCTAAAACAATCAAAGGGTTCTGTTCCTCTATGGACACCGAATCTACAACCTGTAAAAGGGTGGTATTTGCCCTAACGTAGCAAAAAGTGCTTATTTTCCCTGAGCTGTAATTTTCAATTTTGCCAGCTATGTGCCTACCCTGACTATCTGCACAGAGTGCTATTTTTTTGCATGCAGTAGTACAGTTTTTCCTTTTTCTATTATATTTTTTATCTTGATTCTGCACTTCAGATCTAATTTTCCCTGCCTCAGTATCATTATATGTTGATTGTCTCATGATAGTAGGAGAAATTGCTTCTGGAATAGTAAGTTTCCTAAAATAATTATTCTCATCAGAATTATCTTGGTCAGATAGGTTTTGGAGAACAACAAACATGTTTTTGTCACTATAATAGGTTCATTGTTAATATGATTGTGATTCCTGGTTTTAGATTTTACTCGAGTCCAGGAGTTTGGGTTTACAGCTGATTCATTTTCTTTATAGCTTGTTCTGATTACAGAGACTGAAGTTTTCCCACTCTTCTGGATCATTAAGGAGTAAAATAAGTGGTTGTTTAGAGCGGGGGGGGGGGGGGGGGGTTATGCAGAAAATATGCAAGCAGAGAACGCTTTTTTATCACTTCTTCTGTCAATTTTGTATTTTGGAGAAAATTAATATTTAGTGCTCCAGTAGTAACCATATCATCTACCAGTGACTCAGCAATCCAGCAGGAAAAAATATCACAGTCATATCTGTTGGGCTGCTGTGGACCATTTAGTGACAAAGAGCAGGCTGAAGTTGTGCCTATATATTCGGTTAACTTTTTTGCAACTTGCAGAAGGCAAATTATAGTTGTTAAAAGAGTCAAAATAGTAATATTTATTTTGGTTCTGTCCAAAAACCAAGATACTCCAATGCGATCCACTAACTTCAATACTCAAATCCTCAGAGTCATTTATTGGCGTAATAACAAAATTCTTATTTTCACTTCTAAAGAGTCCAAAAAATGGTGTAAATCCTGTGAGTTTTTAACCGCATGAACTATTAATGGATTCATAATCATACATGATGTTGAAGTTAAGAATCCGTCATTCAGCAAGCCCAAATAGGGTTGAATAGTTAAATCCGAAAGCCAGTTTGAACTCAATAACTCAGTAGTAATCATTGGTTCTCTTATTAGCAAAGGATCGGTTTGGGTTGAAGCAGAGATAGTAGTTTTGTTTGAGAGAAAATGTTTTATTTTACATTTTACAGGTTGGTTAGATGTAGGTGACAGTGATGTTTTGTCCAGAAACAAGTTTTGATTCATGATATAGTCACATTGTACAGAACAATCAATCATCTTTGGGTCATCAGTCTTTGGAAGGTAGGTGGGAACAGGAAAAATCTCATCTGTGAATTCCATTAGACGAAAGTCAGATTCAATGGAATTGTCGAGTACATATTTAAGTTGTCTTTCAAGAGTCACATTATGTTCCTTTAGCTGGCTATTTTATCCTTTTAAGTCCAAGAATGTAGGTGGTGTTAATTCTTGTGAACCAAAAAATAAGTTGGAAGAAAGCTCCAAAGAAGGGACGGGCGTGAGAACACATTGTTGTGGTAGATTCCTCAAAAGAAACATTTTCATTTGTCTTTGACTGTGCAGGCGTTTTCTGATTTGAGGCCCTAGGAGATAATAATGACTCATGGTAACAGGGTGAGGCCCAGAGTGTTTGCTATTATTTCCAATTGTTGTAGATTTATTTTAATCAGTTTTTATTGCTGTATTACAGTTCCTCCCAAGACATCGCCATGTTATTTCACCATTTTTAGCCAGATAATTCTGCCTGTATTTGTGATTATTGAATATAATATTTGGTTTCCCACTTTTGGTTTGCTCAATTTGAAATTCCATTTTATAAGTTGAGATATGTTTCAATAAAAATAAAATACTCTTATTTAAAGAATAATCAGTTTCTCTTTAATTAAATTGAAAACAAAATTATTCTTCAATCAGTTAATAAAACAAACTGTACAAAAATATATAAATTAATATATTTCAGTAACTTATTAATAATAATTTAAAAGCATATATTGAGCAAAATATTTACAGTTCAGATTTTTTATGAGTGTCACTGAGATTTGTAATAAACAGCAAGATATTCGGCTCTGGATCGCCGAGAGTTAGTTATCAGCAGCTGGTTAAAGGTCACCTAACCACTGACACATTTTTGGGAGCATTAAGAAGATTCATATCAAGAAGAGATATTTGCGCAGAGATTATTTTTGACAACGGAACAAATATCGTAGGCGCTAACCGTGAACTACATGAGCTTTATAACGTTTTCAAGGTTGAAGCTCCCGCAGTCATAAATGGAGCGACAAATGAAGGAATCAAGTGGAGTTTCAATCCACCCTAGATGGGTGGTTTGTGGGAAGCGAGTGTTAAGTCATTCACTTTCTGTACTCACTCCTTCCTCTTTTCTTATTAGTAGCTCACTCAAGTCACTACCAGAACCATCGGTCACTCACATCCCAGAAAACAGGTTGTCGAGATGGCAACGTGTACAGTGCCTCGTCCAGCACTTCTGGTCCAGATGGTCTTCTGAGTACCTAACCAACGTCCAGAAGAGATTCAAATGGAAATCAGCCTCAGCGTCTCTGCAAGCTGGAAGTCTGGTGCTCCTGAAAGGCGACCATCTGCCTCCTCTTTCATGGCCGATGGGGAGAGTCATCAGTCTTTACCCAGGAAAGGACAATATCACACGAGTGGTAACTGTCAAGACGGCGACGGGTTCGTGCCAAAGAAATGTAAATAAACTGTGTTTAGTGCCGATTGAGTGCTAGTTTTCTGTAAAATAAAGAATCAATGTGTTGAGATGCAAGGTTCAAGTTATATATATATATTCATTTTTATTGCTCCTTACACTTTCAACTGTATATAACATTTTCACATTTATATATTTGTAATTTATGATTCCCCACCCGTATTCACAACATGTTGGGTGTTTAAGTTGCACTTGTATATAAATTTACATTGTTTATCTACTTTGAGCTCGTATTTCACATTTGTTTGCATCATAGATTATTATTTTTCTATAGGTATTCCTTTATATTATTTCAGTTGCAAATAATATTCCACATTTTGATCAATCTTTTTACATTTTCACGTTACATTGTTATTACAATTTTATGCTAGTTTTTTAAATTATATTTGTTGTACATACGTTGTGTTAAACTTTTCAATAATACATTTATACATTAGTTATCTGATGCATATTTCTATTCGTTTTATTCTTTTGGAAAACGTTTATCATTTTCAAGAGCATTGTATTTTTAGTTTGTATATTAATACAAATTTTCCTAATTGCACATTGTAAAAATATTGTTCATGTTCTGCAAATATGCTTTTTATTTTTAGTTTATTTTGAAAGTTGGTACTTTCAAGGTGGGCGAGATGTTGCGGCACCAAAAGGGATTTCACATTTTTGTCTTTCCCGCCACTTTTTGATGGACAAGTGTAGGTGGTCGTAAAGAACAATCCCTTTGGGGCCTTTGGTCAGTCTCAACACTCGGGCCGTCCAAGCCACACGCGCTTGGAGACACAGGCTTTTTTGTGCTACCGCACACTGGTGGAATTCATTCGCCAGCAGACTGAAATTATTTCATTATTAACAGTGCAGTTTCATATTTGTTAGTTAAACTTATTCACAGTCATTCAGTTTCATCATTTTACTTTTATTAATAAACTTTCATTATTAGTACCAAGTGCTTTTTCATTATACAGTCCACTTATACACCACATCATTTTTTTGAATTTGCTTATTAGAACGCCACACTTTTACACTCTCCTTCTTCCATTGGTTCAACTTCTTTCGTCCTTTTATATTTGGTTTTTCTTGTGGTGACGACTCCAAAATGTGGTAAACACCAAACCACAAAAATGTCCCTTCTTTCTGTTTCAATTACATTCCTTTCTCGATTAAATCATCTTCTGATTGGATTTCTTGTTCTGTCACATTACTTTTTTTCTTGGAACATTTGGTATCTTTCCAATGTTCTTCTAAATAGCTGATCTTTGGCAATTCTTGTTTTTGAACAGATGTTGCGATTTTTTTAAAATTTGAAACTCCTCAAGCCCAGTGTTAAATTTAATTTACGAATGGATTTTCTATCAAAATTAGATTATTCCTCAGGAATAAGGATTTTTCCAATCAAATCATTCACAAAATTCCTCCTTGGATTACCGAATTATATTTTGCTCTCAGAGATTGCTCTCATATCAAAGTATAATATACTAGCTGTTCCCACAGGCTTCGCCCTGCAAATCTATATCTATAAAAGAGGAAGTATGTATATATATATATATATATATATATATATATATATATGTATGTAGCCTATGGACTCCGAAACCGCTCAACAGATTGTAATGAAACTTTCAGGCATTATTAAGCATTAATCAAGGATGGTTTGTGTGAAGTTTGGTGCAAATCTGTCCAAAGGGCTCCGACCCAGAGGGCATACAAGGGTGCAGTGTCAGGTTTTAGAAATTTAGTGTTTACAAAATTAACAGCTGTAATTAAAAAAATTCTAAGTTTCTTTAAACTGTCATTTGTTTAAATGTAAACAACACAATGTAAACAAAGAAATGTAAACACTGGCTGGTTTATTATCTTTTGAATTGTGTTACTTGAATTTATATTAACTTTTTTATTTTAACTTAACTTCAAATATTTATTTTTTTTATCCACATGCCACCAAAAAAAAGCGTCAATCGGCAGAAAATTTGCCAAATCAAAACAAACTGCAGAAAAAAGAGCAGCCGAAAACGACGAAGAACGCGAGTCACGATTTCATCAGAATTGCCCTTCAATTTCAAGCGACTACAATTTCCTGTACGTCTTGCATTTGCAATTACGATCAATAAGGCACAAGGGCAATCTTTGACTATTGCGGGTTTAAATTTGGAAAATGCCTGTTTTTCGCACGGCCAGTTATAAGTGGCGTGCTCACGAGTTGGTACGCCTGAAAATTTGTACATTTATACACTAAATCAAAAGACAAAAAACACTGTTTATCCTTTGGCCTTACAATAAAATTAATATACTTACTTTCTATTCCATTGACTTTTTTTATTATATTAAAAAACTATTAAAATTGCTTTATTTCTGTAAAAAACTTAATTTGGGTGCAGCAACGCGCGCCGGGTAACTGCTAGTGATTTATAAAAACTATTACAGTTGTGTGTGCTGCATTCTGTGGTTAGCCCGTGGAACTACTATGAATCAAGATCAGCTGTTTGTATTTTCATCTGTTCAAACAAAAATGAATGTCCATATGGAATACATAGAAAATTTGTCGGGGTCTCTGGCGGAGCCCTAAGGTCAGATCAGGATGAAAACTATTTAGTTTTCCTTTTTTATGCCTAAAGAATCAGTGTACAACATTTCAGCTCTCTACCTACATGGGAAGGTGGAGAATTAGTGATGAGTGATTGAGTCAGTCAGTGAGTCAGCCAGGGCTTTGCCTTTTATAGATATAGATGATTTTTTAATTGTGCAGTCAGTAGTCAAACTTTCCGGTACTTTTAAAGTTTACAGATATCCAGCTCGATTCATGTCCTAATACCAAATGTTAAGGATTTACCTCAAGCAAAATATAACAAAACTTGTGAGTTAAAAGCTGAATGCAGCTGTCATTGGGCTATTAACTAATGATCGTAGCTTAAGAATCAGTCAGTCTTAGTGAGTAACAAGGCTACACAATGCATCTCACTCATAATTCATTCATACTTGCCTTAAAAAAGGCTTAAAAGTTGTGCAACCACCTCAACACAGTTATTAAGTGATATAAGGTTGTATAGTTTATTGGCAGCAACCAGAACCAATTATGAGGTATTATTATGAGGTATTAAAATAAACCGATTGGGAATAATTAATTTAATTTACTGCTTATCATTTATACAATTTGTGTTTTAGATATATTCTTGTTTACAATTTAAAACTTAAAAGAAAGGTCCTTGCCACTGCCATGTGATAGGAGAAAATTCAAAGCTGTCTGGTTGGCCCATGTGAGGAGCGTCTTTGAAGTCAGTGTTGCTCCACTGGAAGAGAGGCAAATTCTTGCCAGTAGTTGGTCCACTGATAGCTGTGAAAGTCAATTTGTGGGCCAAGACAGGAGAAGTCACTTTGGCGTCAATGGCTCCATGGCACCTGTGACCCAATGCTGGGAAGGGGTACTGGCCATTCTTGGGATTCAAGTCACTTCTGGAAATAAAAGTGAGTAAAATAAAATTAGCTAAGCTTATGAATGTGTGGTTTTGCTGATTTTTAAAAATATTTGAAATGCCTGAACATTTAAAATTTGTAAACATCGTGCTTCCGGTGGACACATACAAAGTAAGCATAGGTAAAATGTAACAGAATATCTGATTAGATGTGCAACCCACAAAGAATTCACTCATCCTGCATTAGACAACAGGTTTTTTAACTTTTTGCTAAGACTTTTTATTTTGCAAATTTTTATATTAAGAGAACTACAAATTCCATATATATATATATGTGTGTGTGTGTGTGTGTGTGTGTGTGTGTAGGCGATAAGTGCTCACCATTTTTGTAACAGCTGATTTATATAAAGCTCAAGGTGAGCACATTATTGCCTACACGGGAGGTTTATATAAATCAGCTGTTACAAACATGTGGTATTAGCCAAAGGTTGTGCTTTCATAAAACATCCAAAACTTTTTACACATTTAAATGTGCCAAAACACTCAAAATTACTCCTTCTCGGGTGAATAGCTGCTAAACGAATGATCAAATATTAAATCTTACAAAAATTTGTTAGTTTAGAACTTTCTACAACTTTTGTGTTTACCATTTCACGCCATCTCTTACCGTTTTATTGAAAAAGGCGCTCAAAGTGGAAAAATTGAAAAAGTGGACATTTTCCTGCCTGACAATTTCCTCCAAAATTAAAAAATATTAACTTTTGGCAATTTGTCTGAGAGTTTCTCGTAAAGAGCCTGAATTCATGTATGAGGTCTAGTAGGGTCCGATTATGGGAAGTGCTTCATAATTTATGACAGTGATTCAGTTTGTCAGTCAGTGAGTCAGTCAATGAACCCGTCTAGCTTTATATAAGTACATAACCATAAAGTTAACTGAATAATAATAAAACTAATACTTTGGAAGTATATCCTAATATTGAGATTAACTTATAGTTTACTGATCGATATCAGTTCAATTATATTAGTATAGTGTATAAGCAATTTCCACTTGTCGTGTCATAAACGCATGGGACGAAGTTAGTCTCGATATAAATATTACACAAAAAAATAGAGGATAACTAAATTACCAGTTTAGGGCGTAGTTTTCCGTGGGCAAGATATATTCTCGTGGGAAACTAAAATTGAAATGTTGGGTGTATGTCTGGCTAAGATAAATGATAAATAGTTACAACCTAAGCATTACTATAAGCAGCTGTTAAGATAAGTAAGGCTTCTTTCAAATTCCTGGCACCACTTTTTAATTCAGAGATCACATGTCGTCTCTACATACCTTAGTAACACCTGTCACCAAACTGCATGGGGTGTGTATCTGTCAGATGGGGCCACAAGTAACTTTAAGGAAATTCCTTTACTGTCGTCATTTATAATGAAGAGGACACGTGTCGCCATAAGAGCCAAGTCGCCTTTATGTATTCTTAAAACGCGTGTCGTCATAAGGTATACACAGGATTTTCAACATGACATATTTAAGTGTGTATTATAATACTCATAATGTAGAGGGCAAGCTGAACAAGATTATCTAATTTTTTTTCCTAGCACCAGAATGGGTGGTGCCATAGAGCATCTGAAGCGACACTGTCGCCACTTGTGACGTTAAGGGTGTATGTGTGTGTATGTCCGTAGGTACAATCAAAATGTCCGATCTTAATGAAATTTGGTATAAACATGTAAAGCAGCAAGTATTTTCATGAGTTAAAAACAGATAAATCACACTATCTGATAGGGGCTTGGGGGGGGATTATGTACCCCAAAAATGGATTATTTGAGTTTCTTACATAGATATTAAAGAAATCTAATATTAGTTTCCATCATTGAATTTAACTAAACAAATTTTAGTATTTTGAATAATTTCTATATATCAATTGGTTACTGAGATAATGAAAGTGCTAAAACAAGATGTTGTCTAATGTGTTAATATTTTGGGGAATAATGAACACATTGATCAAACTTGGTATGTGGCTTTACCTGGTTGTGTAATAAATACCCCCGTAGCATCAGACTTGCATCCACATGCTTGTGTAATCAAATGGCCAGTATGTTATCGAATAATATTTTTATGGGGAATAAATCTAATGTTATTTTCCTTATTTATGAATATACTTGGATGAAACTTGGCATGTGACTTCATGTGGTTGTGGCCTGTTAATATTTGCATAAAAGCCCCATTCTCCGTTGAAGCAAACCTGCGTAATCTACCTAATGTTCTTATGGAGGGTAAATAAAATGGTATGATCTCGTTTATTATTAAGTATACTAGCTGTTACCCCCATCAAAAACAGTGGGATTACAAAACTAAAGAAATATTTTTATTAAGGAGCTGTAATATTGGTTATAAACTAATTTTAAATTAAAACATTCACCAAAATACGTGTTTTTAAAATTTGTAATATTTTATGAGGCCTTTTGCCAGCAACGCTGGCATCGTCAGACAAACTCGCAAAATGAAATAGGTTATATTTACAATAATAATTAAAATATAAACAACATAAACATATGATTTTAAGAACATCAAAGTGTTACAAGTTTTAAGTAGACTTATCATTTTGGGCCTAAGGAAAATCTTTTGACACCAACCTGGTCTCTCAAACTTATAACTAAGTAAATTTATAATATCGTATTGTTTTCATCATCCTTCGGCTAAGGAAAATCTATTGACACCAACCTGGTCGTTATACGTTCAGTAGTTTACTCTGAATAGGTGGGTTACACATCGCCACTACTCGCTATTATTATATAGGATATTGTATTTTGATGAAACACGATAAGAAGGTTTATTAGGTGAGTTAAATAGTTGCATTGGAAATTTGCTGATTAGCAGATTTGTCACAACCGGGGTATTTTATATGTAAGATAATTACCGAGCAGCTATTGCATTTTCTGCGCTGTATGGAGGTGTGCATTTACAAACAGAATAAGGATCATTTTTGTAGTCGTTGTATCGTAGAAGTTCCAACAGGGTGTTGAGATCTGTAACTGATGACTGGTCTCTTTTGAAGATGAGTGCTCGCGGAGTTTTGTTGTAGGAGAACCTAAAACAGATATTCTGCTATAAAAGTATTGGTAAATATTGGCTAGAATTGAATATAACGTTTTGACTGTGTTCAATAAAAAACATTACAAAACAATCTGAATACAGTAGACCTTAACCGCCTCCCATGAGACCGAACCCTGGGTCGGATTACTGAAAGGGCGGTTAAAACGAATAACGCGTGGTTGTTGCTATATTAAGCACTAACAATTATTATAAAACTTAAACAGCAGTTACAAAATAGGTACCAAAAATATGTACTAAAATGTACTTGACTAAGGAAACATATGATCGACTTTTTGTGACCTTAGCGATTTTTACAGTTCAGTATAGGTATGACGCGAAGGCTGTGGCGGCGGACGTGAGTTATTTCCCGGAAAGAGGGCAGTTAATCCGATGGGCGGTTGAAGCGAGAACGGTAAGAGAGCATCTACTGTATTTAAATAAAATCATTTTAGGTTATTTATATGATTTATGTCAAATTACCTCTCCCTCTTCTCGCATTGAAATAAAACTGTTATCCGGCCCACATTAGCAGACCAAGAACTCATCGCCCCGTGCATCTGCATTTGCTACCCTGCAGACTGGAGGCGTAACAAACCTGCAGGGCACCACCCGCCCTCTACTAGAGTAACTCATCAACTACTTTTGATGCAAACTTAATGCAGAAAAATCCCCATGCCAAAAGAGCATCCCGAAAGCATGCTGTGTTGTCTTCTGAGGTCTAACCAACTACTACGTGTTTATGAATTATTATTTACTGAAACATTAAAGCCTCATGTTATGGCAAACATAATGGACTTATTTGTAAACACTGCATTCCTGAATGCAACAATTTTCTCCTGATATCAGTCTTTTAACCTGAAATAGATGAAAACTAGTCTAACTTGTCTAGCTGTGTTTTCTGTCTGGATACCTGGCCATCGGCTGGGAAAGGAAGTGTAAGTTGAGGTGGTAAAAAAAGTAATGAGGAAAAACTCACTTGGGTATTACTCACTTACATTTTCATTTCAACTTATTTATTTTCAAACAAATGCTTACGAATGGAAACATAAAATAACTAAATGTTCTTGTATTCAAAAATGTAACTTAGCCAAATCTGAATTCCAGTACTGTTTTCCAGCCGATGAATACTGTTTTGCATTTATGTGGTTACGAACTATTAAAGTCATATGGAAGAAATTACATTGTAAAATAAATTAATCTACATTAATCATATGTGTCATATGTTGTCTAATTCATTTAGGAAACGATGGGAGTAGTGTTTTAGAGCTATTGCATTATGCCTTGCACTGGGAGCACCCACAACATGGTTATCAGGCAACTTGCAAGTTTTTTATATAGATTTAAAAATCCATGCAATGATAATTCAAAATAAAGAAGGAAACACATGTTAAAAGTCTGTAAGTGTTTTGAAAGGAAATTGGTCTAATATTAGCTTATTTTTTTGTTTTTTATATAGCTAACTCTATGGCATAATAATTTTAGATATGACATACAATTTTCAAAAGTAATATTTGGAAATGTAATGGACTGAATATGTTTTTAAATGGGTATCATAGCTGATGTCCTGGTTCTCTGCACCAGGATCGAACAGGTATGGAGGGACTTATGTTTTAAAACGTTTACATGAAAATCAGCTGTTTGAGTAAATAAAATATAACTCCGTAAGATTAATACTGAAACTTTAAAAGCTCATGGGGCACAGCCCTGAAGATGGATGTTTTTCAAAACTCCAAAAGGCACATCATGAGGTTATAAGAGCTTTTTATTGGTACTGAACATGTAAGAAAATTCATATTTTTAGATGTCTAAAATGGCTGAACAAAAATCAAGAAATTCTTTTAAATATATATAGCTACCAAAATTAATTTTTTTCTATCCATATTTGTTCCTATAAGTATTGCAAAGTTTTGGCTTGTCATAAATAGAGACCACTCAGATCAAGGAATAGAAATATTGTATTTACACATAGGATACTTTTAGCTCAAGACACAGGAAGTTAAAATCTAACACTTCATTAGCCATGCTTTATATTTGGTTATAATTAAAGTATGTAATTCACTGTGTAACTTTAAACATCTAGCTCTCAAACTTGTTTTAGAACTCATCTTTGATTTATAATTTGTGTACTGTCTAAAGCAACTTGTTTCGTACATTTATCCGCTTGGGCTTTGCCTTACACTTAGCAACAATTGCCATACTTATATAGATTTATTAGTGAATTTCCTATGGAAAAGTGAACTATTAGCACAGTGAAACTTAAACCTGGGACCACCATAGAAGTTCCTAACGTGACCCCCTGAACACGTTTTGGGGATAGCTAAAAACGTTGTATATCTTCTAATATATAAAATTCTCGTGTCACAATGTTTGTAACAAAACTCCTCCGAAACGGCTTAACCGATTCTTATGAAATTTTGTGCGTATATTCGGTAGGTCTAAGAATAGGACGTAAACCGTTTTTTTTTTTTTTTCGATAGGCGAGTGAGCGAAGCGAACGAGCTCATATTGAAAATGAACGAGTATTTGACATAAAACAAATTCAGTGACATTAGGATAGGACAGCATCTGTCGGGCCAGCTAGTATATGTATGTATATGTTATATATATATGTATGTGTGTGTGTTCGCACTCTAGCGGTCACAATTTTTGTCCGATTTACTTGAAATTTGGTAGGAACCTTCCCTTCTGTAAAGAGTTGGACAAGTTTGTTGGGCAAAACAATCGGACAACTCTAACCGCCTTTTTGGGGATTTTAATTTTTCAAATTTTGAGTTTTTGGGCCCAAATACGGTCAGAAAAGCCTCGAATTTAACATTGTTGCATATTAAATTATTGTACGTAAAATGCCAAAATTGTAAGCTCTCCCTTATCATTCTAGCACAAATGTTTACCGAGTTATTAAAGAAAATGTTAATTGTCTTATGGGGATTTTACACTGGAAAAGGCTGTTTTTTGTATCCTGATGTAGTTTTATGACCCCCAATACCCATATACCAACTTGTTATCCTGACTATACCTCCTCCTAACCGAATAATGTACAACATGGCTATCCTAATAGTCAATTTAAATATAACCATCAGGAGCATCAAAACAGCCAAAAAATAAAATTTGCCAATACAAATTTAAAAAATGTTACCAATGTTGTTTTAAACCCTTTATTAGATTTTTTACAAGGTTTTAATGTGGAAACTCAATTCCCTCACATCAGCGTGCTGCGTGTGATCTCGTTTACTATTTTGGTTTTTTTTTTTAAATAATGCTATTGCAAGAAGTTTGGCCTTCTTTGTACACTTTGCGTATGCCATGTTCTTAATTTACCCAAAATGTTGAAATCTGACAAGTTGTTGAAGAGTTATGACTTGGTAAAAACTATACCTTTTATAAGTATTAGGAGCTATTAAAATAATTTGTATGTAACAATTTAACAATCTGAGTTATAAATCATTTTGTTGTATTTGGAAATTAAGTGCCTACCAGTCTCCATATTGATCTACCAGTTCCTGGTTGCCAGCAAGATTGAATACATCGTCGTAGAAAGGCACGTTGTAGCTCGGCCAGTACCCCTGAGATGTCAGACGACGTGTCTGGTCCTCGTATCTGACATAGCCTGGAATTTGCTCCAATATCCAAAGTGTTCCAGGATGTGGTTGCTTTCTGTCAGACAGTAAAAATTAGTTAAAACCATTATAAATTATATGTAAAAC
Organism: Allygus modestus; assembly: GCA_963675035.1. Lineage (NCBI taxonomy): Eukaryota > Metazoa > Arthropoda > Insecta > Hemiptera > Cicadellidae > Allygus > Allygus modestus. The sequence goes on from OY776111.1 coordinate 318,416,557, forward strand.
AACAGTAGCATTACAGTAACAATCGAAGATTATGCAAATCGGACTTGTAATTATAATATGCAGTGACCATTAGGAGCAGGTCGCTCTTTCCTCACTTTAATATATTTTTTCTTGAAAAATTATATTTATTCCTTATTTTACATAAATAATTCCTTCCTATCCTATTTGCAGCCCTTCAGGAAAGCTTGCAGCAACTTTGGGTTGATTAGGGAATCATAACAAATGATACAACAAATTTCATTATTTTTAGTGCTTCAGAATTTGTGGTTGTATTAAGTTTCTAACACACAAACGGTGTATAATATCTGATTAATCTATGGTATTATCATAAACAGAAAAACAATCAAACGTGTGTGTTCAGCAAATTTCAAATAGTATCTGACTATTACTTGAAGCCACTTATCAAGTTTCATCAAAATATAATCACAAAAAAACTAGATATAAAGAATTTGATTCACCTATCTATATACATAATATAAATTGAAGTCTGCCTATTTATCCGTTAACTACTCATCTGATTACGATAAAACTTTGCATGGCCATTTAGGTTAACCCTAGGAAGGTTTATAGCCTCTAATCAAAGTCCAAGACTTCAGAGCTTTGCCCCACTTGACTTATAAGTTACCATGCTATTCTTATTGGATAAAGATTTGTTATGAATTTAACAGATGACTAGTATAAAATATTGTAAACAGCTACCAATTCACTGACGTAAAGTCATTAATTTTATTAACTGATCGTGTGAAGCCGGGCTAGGTCAGTGATAGTTCTCCATAAGAATAAGATTACGACTTAGTATGCAAGTTTGCTGCAACAGGGAGCTAAAAAATGTTTGTTATACAAATATCAATATACTACAACCAGATGAAGCATAACAAGTTTCATAATGTATATTTATAAATAAGAGTGATATAAAATATGTCTTATTTTAATAAGTCTACAAGAATGACTTTAGAGCTAAGTTCACAGGTTTGCTGCCACGGGGACCACAACATATATAAATAGGCTTTGTATGCAAATATCAATAGACCACAACGCTTGGTTTTGTTTTCTCCCCAAAAGTTCACCACCTAATCAAATTTAAAAAAAAAATCAAATCAAATCATTTTTACTCACAATATGTATATATAATATAATACATGAAAATATTGTCCAATTCCAAGCTCAAGGCTATGTTTACGAGGTATAAAACTCCTCAAATAAGTAAATTTTTTTCAAATAGATAATTTGTTAACATCTTCAATTTTTTATATTATTTTCAGTTTTTAACAAAATAGGAAGTTTACTCAAGAATTTTGATTCAATATATAAATGTTTTTTATCATTATATTCAAATCTAAGGTATGATGTTATTTTTATCCCGAGTACTATATTGGTGAGTCTGGACATATTTCTGTCTTAAAGGATTTTGAATTGCTGTTGATACCGTATTGTAAATTTATTGTCTATAAACAGTTATTATTTTTAAGTTTTGAAATATACTTTTATAGAGAATTGGAGATGATTTGGACAGCTTTCTTTTGTGTCTTCAAAATTTAATTTAAGTTTTATTTTTTTGTTGACCCATATAAAGCTAAGCCAATTGAAATATGAGAGTGAATATGGGCATGGTATATAATTTTTAATGTACTTATATCAGTGCATGAAAATTACATCCTGTGTAAAGCGTAAATTCCTCAGTAAATCCACCCATGCCCCCTGGTCCCTTATGCACAGCCTTTGGAAAATAAAACTATAAAACATAAAATACCAGACGATTTAAAATCTCTATTATCAATTTATATATTAGCTTGGAATCGTATTCTAAAATCTCCAACTTTACTACACGTAATTTATGAGAGGAGCCCACAAAGCTTTTATTTAGTCTTAACCCTTTGCGCTCGTATGTCCACACTCAGTGGACAGTATGGAGTTTGCGTCAGCTGGGAATTATTTTCTGACGCTCAGCGCACAAAGCTCGCATGTCCACACTCAGTGGCCGCACTAGATTTCGTCGCCAGCTCGGCAGCCATTGTTGGTCGTCTGCTTCTGCCAGCTCGGAATTATTTTCTTCACTCTAGACTGAAACGTCAAGTTGAAGCAGATCAAGGTTAAAGGAAATCATTGTATACTTTGAAACTTATTTATTTACCATCGAAAATCACATAATTTACTTATTGTTAATTATATTTAAGAAGATTTTAAGAAATAATTTTAAAAAACTGCTTATAACATTTAAATAGAACAAGATGAAAAAGGTCACTTTCATGGTCCGAATCACTGCCACACTCACTTTCACCTTCAAGCGCATTACCAATTTCGTCGAAACGTAATGTTTCCTCCATATTAAAAAATAAAAAAACTTGAAATATTACGTATAATAATAATTATCAGGTATATAAGCCGAAGACTACACAGCGTAAGACAAAAGCGCTTGACTAACTGTTGTTTTTTACTGTTTACATTAGAATGTAACAGCCGACATTTATGCCCGTTGCATTCTGGGATTGATCTAGTTTCGAAATCCACTGTCAGATTTCAGCACAATACAGTATAAAGAATATTAAATGTTGTAAAAGTATGCGTTGTCACTGTCCACACACAGTGGACATGCGAGCGTTCCGATCGCATGCGCCATTTAACTCTGTCCACTGGGTCTGGACATGTGAGCGCTGAGCATAAGTGTGACAGAAAAAAATCCTGGCTGGTGGGAAAATGGCTGCAGCCACAGTGATTGGACAGATGACCCCAGGGCACTATTTCTAAAGAACCTATCAGAGTGCAAAGGGTTAATTTATGACATATATATTAATAGTAGGCGTATTGCTTACCCTTTTTTAAACTTCTTGAGGTCAACAATGATCCACTGGTTGTTGTATGTTCCACTGTTGTATTGGCTGAATGTTTCACTCCAGCTACGCCCATTTTTGGCCAGTCTCATTGCAATCAGTGATCGAACGGAGTCAAACAGCTGATGAAGAATCAATCAATTAAATATGATATAAGCAACCAAATCGATTTTTTATTTTATTTAGGATATTAAGGTAAAAATGTTTGTGATCATCTCTTTTTAGTTTATAAGTTATTATATATTTAGATTAACTGTCCTGAGAATTTCTTTTAGTAAAAAACAATCAACACATTTAAATCTTTAAATGCCTATACCAATTTTTACAAGAGCGTGATATCGACCTTCGGTTTGCACCATTGTATTTCTACTGAAAAGCCCTTTAAAATTATTTGTCACATGATAGATGTGTCCATTTTAAAATTTGGGACAACCCCGCCCCCCAAAAAAAAAAAAAAATAAATAAATAATAGCACTTTCAGGGCATGAGCAGATTTGGCACATACAGGAAAAGAAGTTTGTTGTTAATAATTTCTTTATTTGCATGATACGTGTTGTTACAATTAAGCAGGATAAATAAAATACGTCTTACAACACTATAAAGTATATTTACACTTAGACTGTACTTACATACAAGACGGTAAAATATATACAACAATCATTTGTGTATATTTTACCGTCTTGTATGTAAGTACAGTATAAGTGTAAATATACTTTATAGTGTTGTAGGATGTATTTTATTTATCCTGCTAAGTTTTGTGTTGTCTAATCTGTTGTTTTGTAAAATATCTTTTCTTTATCTGGTTTGGTTTTAAAGTTAATCAACCGTTCCAGGACTTTTAGGACACACGGTATATACTATTTCTAGATGTAAATATTTCACTCACCATCTGATTGTGTAGTTGAGAATAATAGATTATGATACTATTGATGGATGTTAGCCTCCGGATTACTGTATAATACTAAAAGTGGTTTATATACCTGCATTTAAGTAATCCAATTTGTTGCTTCATGCAACCGGTTTCAACTCCGTGGAGTCATCATCAGGCCGTTGGTACAAGGATAAAACAATCTCTTCATTTGAAGGTTGTCATGACGTTCATCACACGAACGAAAACACATACGGACATCGAACGGACAACGGACACAAACATTTAAAAAAACGCTAAACACAAAAGGGGGGGGGACGCGTACCGGGCGGAAGTGAAGTCTAGTCTATTATATTTAGATGTAGAATATCCTTAATAGAATCCTTAATATTTACATGTAGAAATAGTAGAAAGTCTGGATTACAGAACCAGAAGTAAATGTCTAAACCTTTGTTATAAAATGGGCCTCGGCAAGATATGGTGTCAGTGATACCTACTGGATCATAGTTAGAAATTAGAGTCATCTGAGTAGTTGACTCAGATCCTGATTCCTATAATCGCCAAAGGTGATATCAGAGCATAATACAAAACTGTGCATGAACATCATTAACCCTAAAATAATTGACATAAGTACATACCTTGACATACTAAACAACCCTAACAACATTAAAACAATCATCATAGTTACTCACATGTATGTATACAATTGACATTCAAATCAATATATCAAAATACTTTGATAAGGAGTAACAAGGTGAATTTACAAGAAAATTGTACAGCCTACTTCTGAAAAGATTTTCTGGTAATTCAGTTAGCTATAATGGTAATTTGTTATACAATTTTAGTCCCAATACTTCATAACTAGCTAAACTCTAGACTTCACTTCCGCCCGGTACGTGTCGCAACCCCCCTTTTGTGTTTAGTGCTTTTTTAAATGTTTGTGTCTGTTGTCCGTTCGATGTCCGTATGTGTTTTCGTTCGTGTGATGAACGTCATGACGACCTTCAAATGAAGAGATTGTTTTATCCTTGTACCAAAGGCCTGATGATGACTCCACGGAGTTGAAACCGGTTGCATGAAGCAACAAATTGGATTACTTAAATGCAGGTATATAAACCACTTTTAAGGATTATGATAGGATACTGATTATGATGGTTTCTTAAGGATAATTGATTTGACACTATCAGTAACAATTTCTTGTAAAAATACTAAATTTAATAAGTATTAGAGTTTAGTAATTATATATTATAAACTGGTAATGTTGTTAATGTAAAATAAATAAAGAAACAACTAAATAAACAAACTCGCAAGGAGTTTGATGTTTGGTAATTTCATTAGACAATGTTTACACAATAATTGGTAAATCACGTTGTTGGTTGTATGTTGTTGTTATTTTAAGTTGATTTACCAACTCTTGAAGAAACTGTGTTTGTAACATTATTGCTTTTGAATGCACTGGGTCCATCATAATTTTGCAAATGAGACGCCAAGACTTAAGGAAAGTTTCTCTGGGAGTTTTTAACTAAGGGACTCGCCAACAATGTCTTTAAATTTTGCTTTTCATCTTTTTTGCCTTTTATTTTGAAATCTGTGTATCTTGACCTAGTCCTTAGGTTTTTATAGGATCCGCTTGGAGAACAAAAGCAAAAGTTGATCTAATGGATATTGACCTAGTTGACCTATTTAGATATGTATTTTAATAAAAATCCAACTGTCAATATATATATATATATATATGATCACTATATATATTGGATGATTTTGCAACACCTCACACTTGTTTAAGTTGTTTCACTCAACGACTTGACTTCATAAGAATTCACTGGGTGATCGGAGTGACTTTATTCTAAAAACACCTTTCCTAGGGTTTTCTCTTGAAAACTTATAATTTTCACAAGACTAAATTATATTCTAATAAGAAAGTTAATTTACATATTACAAGATTCAGATATCAAATTTAAAATAGATATCATCAGAACAAATTTGAAAAATCACTCAATATCTACCTGGCCTGTGGGTGTCACATACTGCCAACGCGTCGCATTGTAGTTACCGATGGTCGTCTCTAAAACTACCATCTGTGAGCTTGTAGTGTAAAAGTCATCTTGGGACGTTACCACTCCAGGATATCCTGAGAAGCTTATCATGCGAGTTGGCACCATAGCTTTGCTCTTGCCTGTCTTATGAAGTGACATGTCATATTTCTTCAGTGTCCGATACATTTGTGAATAGCTGTGAACATTTGTATCGTGAACTGTATACATACTACATATTTTTTTTAAATATATTCATTTTATTACTGTAGTTGTAATTAATATTTTTTATGCTAATGAGATGACTGTTAAGAAATGCTAATCTTATAGACACTGTATAAGAATTCAGTACAATGTGGCTTTGCCTTACAAAGTTTAACAACCATTACTTTCAGCCCCTGAATTCAGTTATTATATGACCAGGGCCGTTCTCAGCTTTCACGGGCCCCTGGACAGGCCTGGTGGTGTGGGCCCTTGTTGCTGCCGCCCCCCCCCCCTCCCCGCCGACGGGTCCGGGCTCCCTGACGAGCCCGGGCCCTGGGGCACTTGTCCCCCCCTGAGTGCGTGCGGCCCTGTATATGACAGACTGGATAAGCCAAGGAACATTTTGTATTCTTTGTGTTAATTTATTCAGTAAGAATTAACAACAGTTTAGTATAGTTTAGCTAGTTATGAAGTATATTGGGACTAAAATTGTATAACAAATTACCATTATAGCTAACCGAATTACCAAAAAATCTTTTCAAAAGTAGGCTGTACGATTTTCTTGTAAATTCACCTTGTTACTCCTTATCAAAGTATTTTGATATATTGATTTGAATGTCAATTGTATACATACATGTGAGTAACTATGATGATTGTTTTAATGTTGTTAGGGTTGTTTAGTATGTCAAGGTATGTACTTATGTCAATTATTTTAGGGTTAATGATGTTCATGCACAGTTTTGTATTATGCTCTGATATGAATCCTGACTATTGTAGTATGACTGACTTTGTCTATTCTTGTAAAGCTGAAATGACAATAAAATATATAATTATTTATTTGAACTCAAAAGGAACTAAAAGAACCATCATGTTAAGTTATATCGCTCTCAAAACACTTTACTTTTAATTATTGATGAAATTTAAGTCTAGGAAACTACTTACCACACCTTTAATTATGGATCATTAAAACTAAATTTCTTATCCTCAAGGGAGTTGAGGGTCTTAGAAATGTTCTATAAAGTCAGCTGTATATGATCTGAAATTCTTTCTTTCCTCTGTCATATCTTTCTGTCTTTATCACAAATACCAGGAAACTTGTTGGTTAACGTGTGTCTGCAATTTCAGAACATCCGGCTTGTATGAGCAGACACTAAACACATATCCGTGAAAGTTTTGTGCTCACGGAGACAAAAGATGCTGGTGACACCTTTGGCGATTATAGGAATCAGGATCTGAGTTAACTGCTCAGACGACTCAAATTAACTATGATCCAGTAGGTATCACTGACACCATATCTTGCCGAGGCCCATTTTATAACAAAGGTTTACACATTAACTGGTTCTGTAATCCAGACTTTACATGAAATGGTGAGTAAGATAGCTTATTAACTTACGTGGTCCAAGTATTGTGTCCCACAAGTAAATCTTTATTGTTTGAGACAAGTTTTACAATGGCGGAGCAGCGGGTGTTTCCTCTAACTTTGGCGCTGACATCGCCTTCGATAGCGTCTGCAACATCATCTAGATCTGGCTGAAGATTCATCACCCTAAACCGCAAATGAAAAGCATGAATAACATGTATTAAATATAAAAATACCCCGGTCGCAGCAAACCTGCGCACTCAGTGAATTTCCAATGCATATATGTATGTCTTAATAACACATAGAGCCACTTACCAATGTCCAGAAAAATGTATTCATAAATAAGTGATAATATAAAATATTAATTATTCTCCATATGAATAACATTAGACAATATACTGTGTTCAGCACTTTAAATATCTCTGTAATCAATTAACGTAGAGCAATGATCAAAACTCCAAATTTTTTAGTTTTAAGCTGAATCCAATGGTGCAAATTTGACTAAAATTTGATTTCTACAAAAATTAAAAGTGAAAAATAAAAATAAAACATTTTGGGGATTTTTCACTCACTGAGAGCTCCACTCCCAGATCTTAGGATCGCTCCAGTTGTTATTATAACTCAATGACCCCTCAAGTATGTTTTATATAGTATGCTATTTTTATTCATTTCGAAAATATCCACTGTAGATTTGATCTTTATTCAATGGTCGTATCATTTGTTTATTTGCTACAATTTGAAAGATACATGGACTGGATATTTTGCCACAGCTGTTATGATTCTTTTGTTTTGTTTTGAATCTCCATAAGCCCAATGTTAAAGTTTACAGTTTTCAAGGAAAAAATTATAGGTTTAAAAATTGGTAATTGTAATGTTTGAAAATTTTCCTGGGAGTTTCTAGGCATAATCTATCTACCTGCATGCCAAATTTCACGTTTCTACCTCATTTAGAAGTGGTCTAGGATTTGTATACATGAGTGAGTTACGCATCGGGCTGTATAGTATGTTATATATATATATATAACATACTAAAACATATATATATATATGTATATACATATATATATATATGTATATATGTATATATGTATATATATATATGTATATATATATGTATATATATCTAACATGCTATATATACAAAAATATTACATATATATATTACATAATATGATATTATGTACATATTTGTACATATATATCATAGATATATATATATGAGTGAGTGAGTTATGCATCGGTGAGTTAGTTATATATATATATATATATAACATACTATACAGCCTGATGCATAACTCACTCACTCATATATATATCTATGATATATATGTACAAATATGAACAAATGGTGTTTTTAGTGTCTAAAGTTGTTTAAAATTTACAAACTAATGAGGGAAACAACCCAACTATGTGTGAAAAAGAGTTAAAGAGCTAATCTTTTGAGAGTAATTGGGCAAATTTACGGAACAAGGACGCAATGTCCGATGTCCAAGGCGGCTAACAAGAGACAGAAATTTTATAAAAAAACGCTTTTCCGAGATGAGAGGGAAACACTGTCACGAGGTTAAGTGTCCTACAATAGGGGAAGGCGTCATACCTGTCAGCTGGATCGAGGCGGGAACATTTCAAATTTAAATATTATTACAATCAATATCACTAAATACCGAACATATATGATTTGTGTTTTAGAACTATTGGTTTTAACCCATTGGCATTAAACCAATTGTTTTGACATTTTAAAGATGTTATATTGCCCGAGAACTGGCATGACACAACTAGTGGTTTAAGTTTACCTTTTTGTCGTCCAGTTCTTATCAGGTCAATTTGCGACCTAGGTTTCAGTGCATAAATTGCACCATCTTCAGGCTTCAGCACGAACTCAATCCATTGGACTTTATTAGATTTAAAACTTCTTACAGTTCACAACTACAATACACGAAATACAAAAGTACCTAACGAACACGACGGACAAACAATAAAACCGACGTTTAACATTGAAAGAGGCGACACGCACAAACAATTACCAGCCGCGGCGGTTGAGAGCCACATTGCAACTAAAATTTTACTGAAAATACTTACTAAGCTGACTTTGAATTGTTATATAAATTTATAACGTGATGCCATCCTACACTTGTTTGGTTTGATGTATTTATGCATGTACAAATTTATGTATTTATGTACAAATTTAATGAATACAATTAATTTGAATTAAATTAAACATGCATTGGCAGGTTGTTAAGTAAAACTCAAATAAATTAACCAATCTTGTATACTAATTGTGACACATGACATATTTAACTACAGAAAAACTATATAATAGTAAAACTCACAATAGCTCTGCTTTCTGTGGTTTGAATCTAATAATCGCTCTCATTAAGAAACATATGTTTAAGTTATAACTCGATTCAATTAAATCTTTTCTTTATAGAATCAAATTGGGAACTTAAAAATCCAATGGGGCTAAGAAATACTGCTATTATGAATGCCCAGGGCTACCACAAGAAGGAGGTGGGGCAACTGGGGCACTTTGCCCCAGGCCCCCAAATCCAAAGGGGGGCCTCCGCCAAAAGAAAATATGACCAAAATAGTAAAATAGGGTTTCTGGGGCCCCCAAACAGATTTTTTGCCCCAGGCCTCCAATCGCCTCATTGCAGCCCTGTGAATTCTAAATGACATATCTAAATGAATTCTAAATGACATTTATATATATATAATTATATAAACATATACATATATAATGAAGTAAATTAGCCAGAATGAACACTATAGTGATAAATGTGTTTAAATCAAATATATACTTGTATTACTCACATAAAGTCAAGCAAAGTAAGCTTTTTATTTGGATCTGTTACAGCCTCTCGGTATCCTCTGTACAGTCCAACAATCTGGTTTAAGAACACATCCACCTAAACAAATTTAGCACAGGTGATTATGAATAATAAACTCAGTTAACTGAAATATAAAAAATCATTGAAATTTGTTCAGGCAAAGAGAAACAATTAATTTGTTTAATTTGTTTGATGTTCTTTAAATTGTTACAATGTCTGTAACTAATTCACAACAACAATTCAACAAGATTTACAATATACAAGATTTATTATAAAGTCAACATAATCATCATCACTCCATTCATTAAACATCAAAGTTGTAAAACTGTCACTATGTGTAGTGGCTGTGACTGTAGTCAGTGTTGTAAATGCTGTGAATCCACAATGGACTACCAAATTCCTAGTAATTCTCTGTTTTATATTTGTAATCTAAAAATATATATAATATTGTATTAAATATAACTAACTAATTGTTTATACTTAACATTTGAGGTTTACTTTGGAATATATACCCTAGATCGCATATATCATTACAACAAATTTAATATATACTCTAGATCGCATATATCATTACAACAAATTTAATATATACCCTAGATCGCATATATCATTACAACAAATTTAATATATATACCCTAGATCGCATATATCATTACAACAAATTTAATATATACCCTAGATCGCATATATCATTACAACAAATTTAATATATACCCTAGATCGCATATATCATTACAACAAATTTAAGCCTCATAGAAAAAGGTAACTTATTATATTTCAAAGTGCTATTATAAATTCGACAATGGTCAAACTCACTTGGTGCCAAATCGGATCTGAGTCTCCTTTGTCCCTGACTTGCTGTTCAACCCACACTAGATGCTGGTTCAAAAATTTGTAGACTTTTTTGCAAGTTTTCTGTCGCCCCTTACACCACTGCTTTATGTTGTTGAAGTACTGATAGTAGATTGCATCTGGCATCACAAAACCTTCCAACTCTCCAACACATTGTGCTTGCTCTGTATCCGTCTGTCCAAGAGAGTTGCTCTGTACCTCCATTACATCCCAGCTATGAACGTGAATGATAATTGAGATAGTATCAGGAGCCGAGCTTTGCTTGGGGGAATTTAGAGCTCCCTAGGATTGTGAGCCGACATTGAGTTTTCGTAATAAAACTTATATCGGAATTTTCTTCTACGATAATTTTGTACCTTTTTGTACCGCAAAAAGAAAAATGTTGTACACCTTTACTTTGGAAGTTATTACCAACACAAAAGTCGAACCACAGGTCTAGCCCAAAAACACAAGTTTACTCAAATAAAAACTAACGAACTTCTCCCCCGCAATATTTTGCGGATAAAATCCTTATAACAGCTGTTTTTTAACTAAGATAATGTGATTTTAAAACTAAGAATGTAACCAGAATAAAAGTCTAAATCAAATATTTAGCTTCACAATGACTTAGAACTTTAAATTCTCTTTTAAATAAAAAAAACAATCATCAAAATCGGTTAAGTATTAACTTTATAAGAAGTGAGTGAATAAAAAGCAGGTTTTTTAAATATATAGAGTATGTCATTACTTTATAATCTTTTGTACCACCAAAATAATGGCTCAGTATTGAAAATCAAGTCGGCTCACAGGTCTATGTAAAAAACATAAGTACCTCAAAATGAAAAAAAAGATGCCATATTATTGTTCTATTATTGTACTCCTTTGTAATCAAAATTTAAATGTTTGTACTGCTCTGTAAGAGCTCTGTGATTCATATAATAAAGTCGGCTCACAAGTCTACTTCAAAAACACAATTCCACTGAATTTAGAACCAGTTATGTCTTATTTTTATACTATTTTTGTACCTTTTTGGGCTAGAAATGTAGTCCAACTTTTATATTGGGTATAACTTCCAAAGGAAAGAGTGAAAAATTGTCTTTTTGCCATACAAGCAGGTACAAACATACAACAAAAATAAGACATAATTTGTTAGTAGTCAAGTGACAGTTGACGCCCATAAGAGGTACAAGAGGTACGAATTTTGAGGAAATGCTCATATGACGTAACCTAACATAACCTAAGCCAAAGGTCAAATAGGCAACGTCCAAACCCATTTGAGAGGTCAAAGCCCAATTCCGAACGAAAAATCAAGCGTTTTTGACAAATAAATAAAAAATATTAAAGTCTCAAATAAATTGTATTTAAAAAATACATACACGTGGGTCGATAGAGTTTAGTGCCCTTATCATACATACCAAATTTCATACAAATCCGCTGATAAATAAAAAACGCGAGGTCACTTTGTAAACTTCACACTATCACATGCAGCGCGCAGGTCTATCCACCATTTTGATATTTTGTTATATTAATATAAACTAGAGGTTGCCACAATCTTACGTACCAAATTTCAAATCGATAGCTCAAATTATAACGGAGATATTAAGCATCGGGCAAAGGTCAATAGTTAAGTCCGGCTCAAAACGCATCCCATAGGAATGACAGTTACATCATCCTGTAGAGCATACAGTATAGGTAAATGGTTCTCATCTATTTTCTCTTTAAAATTTAATTATTTTTGCGATATCTCTTACCGTTTCCGAGATATAAGCGATTAAAGCTCTTTATTTTGAAAATCAAAATTCAATTTTTGAGAGTTCCAGAAAGTGAACCGTTCCGTACCGCGGACTTGTTCATATATTTAAAAAATCAGTTTTAAAAGCGAAAACTCTATTTTATCGTTGAAATTCAATAAATATTGGTTGACTCATGCCGCCCGTCCATCTGAGGTCACTTATCTCGCACGAAGCTCCGCCTGTTGTGAAATATGATTGGTTCAACACTTGTTATCTGCCGAGGTTATAAGTTCATCTGTCTCCACCTTCGATGGGAACCATTACATAGTCGTGAGATTTTCTACTCATTTATATGTTAAATGTTAAATGATATTAAATGTTGGTCCTATTTATATAGGAAAAACATTACTTTTATTCTGTAAATTCCAAGTCAAAGCTCTTAATTAGCCAAAATTATGTGATTTCGCAAGTAAAAATCAAATTATGTACTGTAAAATCCAAGTTAATCCAAGTTAATCTGTGGCCTACAACGATCGCGGTTACCAAGCGTCTGATGATGGTGACGTGCGTCGTCGATGGTCAGTATTCCGTGACGCTCGGTAACCACGATCGTTGTACAGTGCGATCCGACCTGACGACGTGCTTGACGTGCGTCAACGATGGTCGGTATACCGTGACGCTCGGTAACCCGAATTGGTGGTTCATCGAATTCGTTCCCCCGTCCTAATTCAGGACCACCTTACAACGTCCTAATCCAGGACTACCTTGCAAAGTCCTAATCTGGGACTACCTTACAACATCCCAATTGATTGAACGAATCGTTCCCCCGTCCTAATTCAGGACCACCTTACAACATCCTAATCCAGGACTACCTTGCAACGTCCTAATCTGGGACCACCTAACAACATCCCAATTGATTGACTCATAAAGTCCATCCTGTGTATACTGTTGTTATCTCACCCAAAGCCTGTTGTTTAATATGATTGTTGAGCTTTGCAAGTGCATGTTGACGATTGTTATATGAGGTATATGTTAGATTTTATCGGGCCCCAATCCGGGTCCCAACATATTTCCTTTCATGAAGGTAGAGGTGGGAGAACCTTTACCTGAGTCTTCATCATCAAAGTGTGACGCTTGAATCACTTGCTTAACTTAGTCTTTCATATGGTGATTAAGGTCTCTCACCTACAAATGTATAATAATCACCTAATCAACGCACGTCACGCACGTCGTCAGGTCGGATTGCACCGTACGATTGCGGTTATCGAGCGTCACAGTATACCGACCATCGTCGACGCACGTCACGCACGTCGTCAGGTCGGATCGCACCGTACAACAATTGCGGTTACCAAGCGTCACGGAATACTGACCATCGATGACGCACGTCACCATCATCAGACGCTTGGTAACCGCGATCGTTGTAGGCCACAGATTATAAGGTTTAACTTGGATTTTACAGTACATAATTTGATTTTTACTTGCGAAATCACATAATCCTGGCTAATTAAGAGCTTTGACTTGGAATTTACAGAATAAAAGTAATGTTTTTCCTATTTATATGAGTAAAAAATCTCACGACTATGTAATGGTTCCCATCGAAGGTGGAGACAGATGAACTTATAACCTCGGCAGATAACAAGTGTTGAACCAATCATATTTCACAACAGGCGGAGCTTCGTGCGAGATAAGTGACCTCAGACGGACGGGCGGCATGAGTCAACCAATATTTAATGAATTTCAACGATAACATAGAGTTCTCACTTTTAAAACTGATTTTTTAAACATATGAACAAGTCCGCGGTACGGAACGGTTCACTTTCTGGAACTTTCAAAAATTAAATTTTGATTTTCAAAATAAAAAGCTTTAATCGCTTATATCTTGGAAACGGTAAGAGATATCGCAAAAATAATGAAATTTTAAAGAGAAAATAAGTGAGAACTGTTTACCTATATGGACTACATGATGACGCAACTGTCATTCCTATGGGATGCGTTTTGAGCCGGACTTAACTATTGACCTTTGTCCGATGCGTAATATCTCCGTTATAATTTGAGCTATCGATTTGAAATTTGGTACGTAAGATTGTGGCAACCTCTAGTTTATATTAATATAACAAAATATCGAAATGGTGGATAGACCTGCGCGCTGCATGTGATAGTGTAAAGTTTACAAAGTGACCTCGCGTTTGATTATTTATCGGCGGATTTATATGAAATTTGGTATGTATGATAAGGGCACTAAACGCTATTGACCCAAGTGTAGGGATTTTTTAAATACAATTTATCTGAGACTTTAATATTTTTGATTTGTTTGTCAAAAACGCTTTTCGCTCAGCATTGAACTTTGACCTCTCAAATGGGTTTGGACGTTGCCTATTTGACCTTTAGCTTAGGTTATGTTAGGTTACGTCATATGAGCATTTAATCATAAAAATTCGTACCTCTCATGGGTGTCAACTGTCACTTTACTAATACTTTGGTTTTTCAATTCAGCGGTCTTTGAAGTAGTTGGTCAGCATTTTTAACTAAACAAAATCATCAAAAAACACAAAATAATATTCGAGTCCAGATCAGAATCATTGAAATAAGACTTCAATTATTAATAGTATAAAATCAAAATATAATATTGAATTATAATAATGTAAATAGTTTATAATAGTTATAATAGTCTAAATAGTTTCTAAATTAACTCTTAACTTGTTGATATATTAATTTGATGAATAACTTAACAGTTTACGAGTTGATGAAAATATATTAATTGAGGTAAATTTCTCAATGATTGATTTTACAGCAAATTTATACAGAAAAAATTTTCAAATCAAGGCATTATTATTAATTTTTAGCTAGCATATTATTTCCAGAATTTAAAAACTCAATTTATTAACTGTACGCAGAACAGGATTTACACACACAGTTTTTGTATTTAGAGTCACAGAACAATAAAATATTATGTCAATAGTACAATTTTATAAACAGGTGTAAATGGTTGATGCATTATAATATAAAGGGTTTAAAATCATTACCTAAGATTGGAGATTTTAATCAATTACTAAGTAAATTAAATTTGTATATTATTTGTTTGAATGAGCATTGGTTAAAAAAAGATGAATTATATTTACTGTGTAACAATATTCTAAATTATAAAAGATGAATTATGTTTAGTGCGTAACAATATTCTAAACTATGTGTTAGCAGATTGTTATAGCCGGGATGAATCTATACAAGGAGGTTCCTGAATTCTGATAAGGAATAGTGTACTATTTAAGTTACAAAATGACTTAATTAGTAGGTTAAAAGAATTTAGTTTTTGAAGTTTGTTGCATTGAGTTGGTTGATGAGAATCAAATTTTACACATAGTTGTCTCTTTAAATCATAATAGAGACACGGGTAATATGAACTTTTTCTGGGCAAACTTGAAAGGTTATATGATATGTAGATTGAAAAAAGAATCAAAAACAAAACACATTTATATTGCCTCTGACCTTAAAAACTTTGCCTGTCTAAAAACTTACCGGAATCCAAGATTGAGAAATACTATTTTAAATATACTAGAAAGTAATAGGTTTAATATCAATTTTTATTTACCAACAAGGATAGCCAATGACTCAAACTTTTCAAACAAACTTGTTAGCCAGAGATGCCTTATAAATATTGAGCTTGGCATGTCTGACCAGAGAGCCTTATTAATCACACCTTAGACAAAGCCTCCTAGCAAGTTAGGGGGAAAAATATGTTTTACAAAATCAAGCTTACATAATTTTATTCAGTGATTTAAAGGTATCAAATGGAATTTCAATAACACTAATTCGTCAAAATGAAATTTTGATCAATTTTTTCTCAGCTCAAATTGAACTGTATGTAAAAATGTTTTTTCCCAAAAACTCTAACAAAATCTATATATTCAAACAAAGATTGGATTATAACTGGGATTTCTTTCTCAAGTATAGATGTAAAAGAGAACCTACAGCAAAACTAATTAGAGCAGAGAACCTAATTGGCAAAAATATCTAAAGATATTAAATTTTAAAATTATTAGTGCTTTACATACCTTTCGTCATCAATCCTTCATGTAACACAATGGTTACCATGGTTTTGATACCTTTTGTGTCAAGGTCACACCTTCAGTAGAGAATATATCTTCAAAATTTCATATTTTATTATCTACTGAAGATGTGAAGGTGTCTAAACCATGGTAACCATTGTGTTACATTTAGGATTGATGACGAAAGGTATGTAAACCACTAATATTCTATTCAATCCTGGGGCATTCACAACAAAAATGAATAAGTTTAAAATTATGTAAGGTTATTTACAAAATAGTGTTTTGGAGGGTCTGTGGCGCCGCCAAAAAAAAATGGCTAAGAGTACATTTATTGTAAATACATTTAAATGAAATATTGATTGGCCTAGGATGCAAATCAAATAAGTTAACATTTATAGATGCTGCTAAGGAGTTTCTGAATAAGAATCATACCTTGAATTGAAATTAAATGAATTTCTTTATTGACACGATATGTTATTTGACTTGCTACAAAAAGCTTTATAGAATATTAGTGGGATAGCAAAGTAAACTGCTTGTCACATATAAACAAAAAATCAAAAGTTCAAGACATTTAGAAAGTGTGATGTTTTGTCCCTTCTTACAACAATGAGTTCAACTAACTCAAAACAGGAGACGATAAGTTTATGAACAGATTTAACAAGTAGATGTGGGTTAGATGTTCAAGTGTGATAGTGAAAACATGAATTTTCTCAATGAAAATCAGGTTTTGGTGTGCAACGAGTAGTCAATCAGTCAATAATGGCACATTTGAAGTTTTAACTCTTATATTTAACAGGAGTATCTTTTAAAGTTAGTTTTATTTAAAATAAATATAAAAAATGAATTAAACTTACCCAGTTGTGTTGAACGAATTAGTATATAATAGTGAACACGACATTTCCTGAACACCATTTCCATTTGCCTCTCTTTTACCCGTTGCATATGCTCTGACTTCCCCACCGTTATGTTCAATTCTTTTTAAAAACTTTCCTTGGACAAGTAAAATACCGTTCATGAGCAAAAGCACAGTATTTGGTTTCATCATTGTAACTGATCATGGACATAGAGAGAACATTATTTATTCTAATTCTTTGAGTGTTTTATCAAATACTTAAGAAATCAGTCACAGTTAAGATATGCATTTATTTTATCTAGACTAGTCTCCAGAAAAGTACTTACTGGGTGATTTAAAAACTGTAAAAACCTGTATGACAGTGTTATGTAATTCAGCAGGTAGTGTCTTTGATTTGGATTCAAGAGTCATGGTTTGAGTTCCCAGTCGCTCATACCTAATTTATATTGTATATTAGACCACTTTCTCTTTGTAAACTCTCAAGCAAAATTACTCAGATGTGGATGAAGAAAAATCATTAAAGGCCGAATAAAGATAGACTTTTTGACATTTCATATTCACACTACTCGTACCTTTTTGCCGACTTAAATTTCTTACTCGTGATAAACTCAGCTTTACTCTGGTATGCTACATGACAGGTTTTTTTAAGAAAATTTATATTTCAAAATAATGTTTATTTTTGAAATGCCTATATGCTCAAAATTCAAAAAAGTCAAATCTTAAAAATGTCAGAAAGCATACCATTGAAAAGGTCTTGTAAATCCTAGCAACTTTCTAATTTACACCAACCTTGTATATCTTTTTAGTTTTTCTGTAATCAGCATAAAACGTTTATTTCCCATATGAAATGCATGTTAACTGTACATAACACATAAAACGAATGTGTCCACAGAATACATGCAAGTGTTATGCAATCTGACATGCATTTCATGTGGGAAAATAATGTTTTTTGCTGACTGTGGGAAAACGAAAAGTGATAAAGGTTGGTGTAAGTTAGAAAATTGCTAGGATTTACAAGACCTTTTCAATGGTATGCTTTTTGACATACGCTACCATTTGACTTTTTTAATTTTGGGCATATAGGCATTTTCAAAATGAATATTTGTTTGAAATATAGGATTTTCTCGGAAAAACCTGTCATGTAGCATACCAGAGTAAAGCTGAGTTTATCATGAGTAAGACATTTAAGTCAGAAAAAATATACGAATAGTGGTTTAGAAAATACAGGATATTCCATAAATGTCAATATTTTACATAAAAACCGCTGCCATTTTGAAACAGATAAAGATAAGTAAATTCTGTTTTCACCAAAATGTTTATTTTAATGAGACCTTTAAAATTATGTATTAAATTATGTACATTTCCTATGTCTACATAAGAATATTTTGAGATTCGAACCCGTGACCTTCAGTTTTGGAACATTCTGCACATGGATTTTTATGAGAATATTTTTAATAGATAGCCCATATGCATTTTAGTCAGTAAGAATTTTGTTTGATGACTTTAGACCAAATCGTTCTCCCGTTATACATACTGGACGGGTGGTCTGACTCACCCTGTATATGTGTCTTACTACTACATAGAGCCACTTACCAAGTTCCACAAAAATATATTCATTAACAAGTGATATATAGCATTTTATTTATTCTCCATAACAATAAAATTAGGGCTGAGTACCCAGGTTTGCTGCAACAAGAAAGACAAGACATGTTTTTTTTAATTATCAACATAACTCAACCAGGTAAGCTACATACCAAGTTTTATTAATTTAGGTTCATAACGAAGGGAGATAAACAAACTTTACTTGAATCAAACATAAACTCAGTAGATAAAGGTGAAAAGGTAATTGGCATATTTTTGGACCTTACAAGAGCCTTTGACAGTGTATCACATATAAAGTTAATAGAATGTCTAAAAAGTATAAATGTTAAGGGAGAAGAACTTTCTTGGTTTGATTCTTATTTAAATAATAGAAAACAATATGTTGAAACACAAAATACGTCTAAAAACAATGTGTTGAAATACAAAACACGTCTAATAAAACATTTAGTAAATTTCGATATACCAGAAAATTTAATTCAAATCTACAAACTATAAAGCATGGGGTCTCACAGGGGTCAATACTGGGTCCTCTTCTCTTCCTGTGTTATCTTGTGGGATTGCCTGGACTGTTTCAAGGCAGTGCCTCTGTGATGTGCTTATTTGCTGATGATGTGAATGTCATGGTTTTAGGCAAAACAGAGGAAGAAATTGAAATCTCTCCTTTTGCAAACCTTTCAGTTGCAAAAGATTTTTTGGATGAAAGGAATCTCTTTCTAAATACTAAAAAGTCTAATTTCATCTAATTTTCCACAAAACAAGCTAGGTCAAAAATGAGTCCTGATATACTACTAGATACATTCATAAATAAACTATTTATGACATTTTAATTATTCTCCATAAGAATAACATGGCGGCTGAGTATGCAGGTTTGCTGAAGGAAGGAACACAAACAATGGGGTTTTATACAAATATCATATAACTCAAGTAGGTAAAGCCACATACTAAATTTGATTAATTTATGTTCATAATTAAAGGAGATAACACGTTACTTATTCTCCATAAGAATAACATGGGGGCTGAGTACACAGGTTTGCTGCTACGGGAAATATAGCCAAAAAAGTTTTTTAGTGCAAATATCAATAGACCACAACGATATGAAGCAATATACCAAGTTTCATCAGGATAAGTTGATAAATAAGCGAGATATACAATTTTTCTTATTCTCCATAAGAATAACATTGGACAACGTACTGTGTTTAGCACTTTCAATATCTCGCTCACCAATTGATATACAGCAATGATCAAAACACCAATTTTTTTTTTTTTAAGCTGAATCCAATGGTGAAAACTAAAATTGGATTTACTAAAATATCATATGTAAAAAACTCAAAAAAAACATTTTTGGGGTACAAAACCCCCCCCAAAACACCCCTTTTGATCGAGCGATCTGGCTGGTTTTTGAACTTAAAGTCATAAATGATGCTTTTCATGTTTGTACCAAATTTCATCAAAATCGGATTATTTTTACGTGAGTTATCGCACCCACGGACACACACACACACACACACACACACACACACACACACACACACACACACACACACACACACACACACACACACACACACACACTCATATATATAAACATATATATAAATATATACATACAGATATATATATATATATATATATATATACAGTTTTGAACAAAAGGTGTTTTCGGCACCTGGGGACCTCAAAACGAAAAGTTATCATGGTCCCGGGCCTAGGTCTTACCATGCCGACCACGGTAATAGCTTCTTCCCTATAGGGGAAATTCGCTAAAACCAAATTTCTTGGGCACATAATTGATGATAATTTAAGTTGGGATGACCACATAGATTATATTAGTAAAAAAATGTCTTCTGCCCTTACGCTCTGCGTCAAATGGCTAAAATTTCCAACTAATTCTTTGAAAACAGTTTATTTTGCATTAATTCACTCGCATCTCGCTTATGGTATAAGCATTTATGGTGCAGCAACAAAAAGGAATTTAGACAGAATCTTGTTACTTAAAAAATACCCCCATTGCAGCAAACCTGCGTACTCAGCGAATTTCCAGTAATATATGTCTTGATACCACATAAAGCCGCATAGCAAGTTTCATAAACATATATCCACAAATAAGCGATATATACAATTTTAGTTATTCTCCATAAGAATAACATTGAGTACGTAGGATTGCTGCAACAAGGAAAACAAAATATGGGTTTACATGCAAATATCAAAATAAATCGCCTAGGTGAAACCACGTACCACGTTTAATCAATATACATTCATAAATAAGTGATATATACCATTTTGATTTTTCTCCATAAGAATAACATGGGGGATGGGTACGCAGGTTTGCTACAACAAGGAACACAAAAAATTGTTTTTTGCAAATATCAATATTATTCAACAAGGTGAAGCCAAATACCAAGTTTTATTAAATTATATTCATAATTAAGGGAGACATTACATTTTACTTAGTCTCCATAAGAATAACATATGGGGGCTGAGTATGCAGGTTTGCTGCTACGGGAATAATCGGTAAAAATTGCTTTTTTGTGCAAATAACAATAGACCACAACTAGATGAAGCCATATACCAAGTTTCATTAGTACCTACCCGTTCATAAATAAGCGAGATATAAAATTGTTCTTATTCTCCATAAGAATAACATTGGACAACATACTGTGTTTAGCACTTTCAATATCTCTGTAACCATTTGACGTAGAGAAATTATCAAAACATCAAATTGTCTGTTTTTTTAAGTTGAATCAAATAGTGACAAATAAAATTAGACTTTTAAAAAAATATTACATGTAAAAACTTCAAAAAACCCATTTTTGGGGTACAAACCCCCCCCCCCCGACATACCACTTCGGATGGGGCGATCTGTCTGGTTTTCGAACATAAAGTCATAAATGCTGCTTTACATGTTTGTACCAAATTTTATCATAATCGAACCATTTTTACAAGAGTTATCGCACCCACGGGCATATATATATATATATATATGCAGTTTCAAACGAATGGTGTTTTTGGGGTTTGGGGACCTCAAAACGAAAAGTTATCATGGTTCCGAGCCTAGGTCTTCCCATGCCGACTACAGTAATAGCTTCTTCCCTATAGGGGAAATTCGCTAAAAGGCTTAGAGAATTATTTTTAAGCTTAAACGATAGATTCAGTAAAACAGTATTTTTCAGATCTTGGGATATTAACAGTTTATGGGTTATATACATTTGAAACCATAATGTATATTAAAATAAACGGTATCAGGAAACTGACACATACTTTCTCCCTTTTAGCCCAACTTTAATGAATAAATTACTTTTTATTTACTAAATATAGAATACAAAGCACGGTCGAACGTACAGAAAATCTTGTAAACAAGTTGTTTTAAAAAACATTCACCCAAATCCCTGCTTTGGAGGCACTACAGAATCCATTGCTACACTCGTGGTTTCAAGAGGGGAAATGCCCCCTATTCCCCCCAGGGTTATTAAGGGGCAACATATTTCGAATTAACTCTGTTGATCGATGCTAAATTGACAAGCATATCAAGTTTTAATGAAATTGATCAGTAAATAAGAGAGAAATAGTAATTTTTGTATTCCCCATAAGAATAACATTGGACAACGTACTGCGTTTACCGCTAAATGAAAATTTCATTTTTCTCCGAAACCAGCAATCGTAGAATAGTAATTCAAAATACTAAATTATTTAGTTTTTTGAGCTCTTTTTAATGGTGAGTAGTAATATTTTTTTTATTTATGTCTTTTAATGAAAAATCCAAAAAACTTAATTTTGGATTTTTTAAGTCCTGTAATTTCTGAACCCGAATTTTTACAGGAATGCGGGTGGTGTCATTTTGTTGGAAAACTAAAGTTCTACAAACGACTAAAGTTTAATCAAAATCGTTAGAGCCGTTTTTGAGAAATTTTGATTTTTTATGTTTTTTGGCGGTTTTTGGGGGATAATTACCCTAAAAAATCAAAAATTCAAAAAAAATGAAAAAAACACCTGGAGATATCGTGGATTAGTACCTACATACCAAATTTCATCAAAATCGGCCTATTGGTTAAGGCTCTAGCTCTGTACACATCCACACAGACACACACACACACACACACACACACACACACACACACACACACACACACACACACGGACACACACACACACACACACACACACACACACACACACACACACACACACAGACAGACATCCTGTAAAAACCACTTTTTTGGGTTCAGGGAGCACCAAAACGAATATTTCCACTAACAACTCGAATTCAAAAATTTTGACGAAAACAATACTTTCTCCATATACTATGTATAGGGGGAGAAAGTAAAAAATGCAAACCCCATTTTACATACTAAAAATCATCAATATAATACAAGATTGCACAGAGAGATAGAGAACCACAATTTAAATTTTTTTTTAAAGAAAACTCAATTTATGGGTTTATACATTTTTGTTTAATTTACCAAGAACATTTTTAATTGAAAAAGATCTAATAAATTTTAGAAATCTGTTAAAAGAGTATATTTTGCAGCTTTCCTTACATTCTTTTGATGAATTTTGAGAAATTAGAGCCAATACAAATGTATAGCTATTCTTTGATTATTGTATTGCAATTTATTGTTGGTTAGTAATTTAATGTTTATATTGATGTGTATGTTTAACTGTGTGTAATGAAACTGAAAAATACCTTTGTTAATCAAGGTTTTAATAAACATCAAAACAGTGCTACATTCTAAAAGTGAACTGAAAGGTTACTGTTTACATACAACGTAATAAAGAAACATATGATATAAATAAAAGGCAAAGGGATAATATCACCACATTCTCCCCTCCTTTCATTTAAGAACATAGCTCTTCAAATATGGTGGAGATCGTGTGTCACGTGACGATCTTCGCAAAGCGATGGGGTTCGGATCTAGAACAGGCTGGACATTATTTTGAGTGCTGTATTCCGAATTAGATTCAAGCCTGATATTGCATTCTGGCTGGCTGTCTTGAGGCCTTTCACTCATTTTGTCCAAGTAGTTGTTACGAAGTTGAGGTTGAGTGTTAAGGGGTGGTGTCGTTAGGATAGTATCTGCTGGGGCTTGAGGTACTTGTAGCTGACCATCTGCTTGCCGAAGTCGGTCATCTTGCTCTGAATGTTCATCTTCTTGATGATAGCAGGGTTCAGGTCCTCCTCCAACAGGTGCAAGGTGACGCAGGTTAACTGTAGTCTCTTTCCCATCTGGCAGTCGAACTAGGGCATAGTAGGGATTAGTTTCCAGGAGATCTACTTCCTGTACAAGAGGATCATACTTGCTCTGTCACATGAAATTGCGTAGTAGTACTTTTCTCGAGGCACTTAGCCACGAAGGTAGAGCTACTCCAGATGTGCATTTTCTCTTGTGGAAGAACATTCTCTCGTGAGGGGTAGCGTTGGTAGCGGTACAGAGCAGTGATCTGATTGATTGTAATGCTTCTGGAAGAACCTTTCCCCATTGTGATACTGGCAGGCCTTTTGAGTGCAGTGCAAGATTTACTGTCTTCCAAATAATCCCGTTATACCTTTCTACCTGTCCGTTTCCACAAGGGTTATAAGGTGTAGTTCGGCTTGTAGCTATCCCTTTTGAATGCAAATATTTTTCGAGTTCTCTGGAGACAAATGATGTGCCACGATCTGAATGGACATAAGCAGGATATCCGAAAATGGAGAATATTTGACCCAATGCTCCGATCACTGTTTTAGCAGATAAGTCGTCGTGGCAAAAGGGTATCTTGAGTATTCGTCGACGACTGTTAAAAGATATTTGTAGCGAGTGTTAGACGGTAAGGGTCCTTTAAAATCGATGCTCAGTCTTTTGAACGGAGTTGTCGCCTTAACAAGAGAATTTTGTGTTCTGCAGAAGCGAGGTTTAATGGCTGCACAGGTTTTACAGGAAGACGTCACTTTCCTTATCTCCCGATAGTGTATGGAAGGTTTTGAATTCTGATGTAGTGATGCATACGGGTCACTCCGGGGTGACACAGTGATTCATGAAGAGCTTCTAATTTATCAATGGGGTCTGAAGAGCTACAGAATCTTGACAAAGCATCAGCTACTACGTTTTCTTTCCCAGGACGATAGATTATATCGTAGTTGTAGGCAGCCAACTCAAGTCGCCATCGAGTGAACTTTTCATTCTTGATTTTTCCAGAGTGTTTCGTATCGAACATATACGAAATAGATTTCTGATCAGTTATCAACTGGAATTTGCGACCTATTAAATAATATCTCCACTTCCGAAGAGCTTAAATTATAGCGTAGGCTTCCTTCTCGACAGCTGAATGATGACGTTCACCTTTAGATAGGGTCCTGGAGAAAAATGCGACCGGGCGCTTGTTCTGTGTGAGAGTTGCTGCAATGGCGACATCTGAGGCGTCAGTCTCCACACAGAAGGGTATGTTTTCCTCTACATTATAAACAAAAGATTTGAGGATGCATGATCGAATATCATTGAAGTCTTTTACTATCAGAGGGTCGAGTGGAAAACTTTTGCAGTTTACTAATCTATGAATCTTATTAGAGAACTGAGGTACCCATTTGGAATAATAGGAAAACATTCCTAGAGCTCGCTGTAATGACGCTTTGTTCTTAGGGAGAGGAAATTCAATTAATGGTTTGAGTCTGTCTGGATCAGGACGTAGAGTATTGTTTTCAATAAGGTACCCAAGAATCTTGATAGATTGTAAATCAAACTGAGACTTTTGTTTGTTAATTGTTAGATTATATTTCTTACAAGTTTCCAAAAATCTGTTCAAATTTCGGTCATGTTCACTTTGGTCCTTTCCGCTCACTGTTATGTCGTCCAGATATATATTAACCCCTTCAAGACCTTCTTCAGTTTTAATTTCATCCATCTTCCTTTGGAAAGCTGCAACACCGTTAGTTACTCTCATCGGAATCCGTTTGTACTGCCAGAGTTTCCCAGCAGCTTCAAAAGCTGTATAAGGTCGATCTTCTTTTCTAATAGGTATTTGATAGTAAGCACTCTTTAAATCAATAGTACTATGGACATTATAGCTAGCTATTTTGGAAGCGATTTTCTCTATTGATGGTATTGGGTATGCATCAAGTAATGTGTATTTGTTTATGGTAAGGGAATAGTCCACAACCATACGTTTCCTCATACGTTTACGACAAGAACTTGTGCTTTCCATGGAGAGTTGCTTTCCTCAATCACACCGTCCTTCAGTAATTCATTAATGTGAGATTGAATAAACCTTTCATCTTCTTCTGAGTGTCTTCTTGATTTTATAGATATAGGCCTGCAGTTGGGAGCTAAGTGTTCAAACAGAATGGCTGGTTCTACTTTGGAGCACGCGAGACTACTGACACTAAGAGTTGGCCTACTACCGCCGAAAGACACTGACAGGTTTGAATGTTGTCTGAGAATGTCATGGCCTAATATGACATCGGCACAGCAGCCTTTCAGGACGCTTAACTTAACATTAGAGTAGGAATTATTTAGTGCTTGCAATTTAACGCTACAGTAGGATTTAATGGGGACAGACAAAGAGGACGAAGCCATTGAAACCGCAGAGGTAGTTGGATAGAGCTTGAGTCTATGTTTGGATGCAAAAGCATCACTAATGAAGCTTTCTGTACTTCCAGTATCAATCAGACCTTCCGCAGAAACCCCATTTATTTTCAATGGTATTATAGATTTAGCAAGGCTAGGAGGTGAAGCGGCTGAGATTTCTGATGGAACGGAACAAGGACGAATAGTGGCTGTCGTTCCCCAGCTCGCTTTTTCGGGACTGTCATCATGATTCAGAGTGGATGCCGATGTTTTCGCTTTTGATTGGCATACTCGTGCAAAATGACCTTTTTTTGTTACATTGTTTACAAAGCGACTCTCGAACTGGGCAAGATGATCGAGGATGTGTCGAATGACCGCAAAAATAACATTTTTGCTGATTTATAGCTGCGTTAAATAGAGTGTTAGAGGGAGATTCTGTCAGTGATGAAACGCATTGCTCTGAAATATTCTGAGAGGAAGTAGAGGCAATTTGAGATGACGTGTACGATTCTGAAAAGGCTCGGGCAGATTCTAAAGCACGTGCTTTTGAAAAAGCTTCATCTAATGTCAATTTGAAGTTTTCTAATAATCTTTGGCTAATGGTATTTGACGAAAGGCATCTCGAATGTATTCGTCTCGATAGGCATTGGCTTTTAGGTCTTGAAACTCACAGTTTGCACTAAGAACACGTAATGATTGAAGGAATTGGTCTACTGATTCTTCTGGTTGTTGTTGACAAGTCATTAACTTGTGTCGTGCAAAGATTTCATTCTTTGGCTTGATATAAAGTGTGTCTAACAGGGTAATGGCCTCCCCATATGATGTGCATTCACTTATTTGTTCAAAGATAGAGTGACTTATGTAGAGTACTTATGAGAGACTTATGTACAGTAGATTCAACTTCTCCTCGTCTTCTGCTTCGATAGATTTGATGAATGTTTCGAACATCCTTTTCCAATGAATCCATTTTGAAGTACTTTGGACAAATGTATGTTCTGTTTCAAATTTCTCAGGTTTTAGATATTTGTCCATTTCTTAAATAGATAATGATGTTTATTAAATTGTAATGAAACTGAAAAATAACTTTGTTAATCAAGGTTTTAATAAACATCAAAACAGTGCTACATTCTAAAAGTGAACTGAAAGGTTACTGTTTACATACAAAGTAATAAAGAAACATATGATATAAATAAAAGGCAAAGAGATAATATCACCACACTGTGGGAACACGGGGAATCTCTATTCTCTATTGTCTCTACTGTTTTTCATTATGTATATGACTGACTATTCTATGTACCATGTGCATTTGTCGAATAAAGAAATATTGATTGGTTGGTCAATCGGGAGAAACCACTCGACGCACAGATGCGTCGCTGGTCTATGTGAATGACAAATTCCATATAATTGCGGTAACGAACGCGCGTTGCTGTGAATTATAAAGAATTTCTTAGTTCTCAGATGTCATATGATAATTATATTCTACATGTCACCTGATTTATTGATTTTTTATTGAATTAATCTTTGTTGTAAAATGTAAATCAGACTATACACAGTTGAGTTAAATGTTTATTAAAGCTTTTATATCTTGATTCTATTTAATATTTTTATTTCATGTACGATACTCAATTCAGTTCAATTTAATAAACATTATGAGCAACTACTTCAAACCTGACAGATTTTCAACAGATCATAATGCAGTAAGTGCTACTCAAGAATGGAATCATTGGATTAAAACATTCAATAACTTCATTGCATTACTGGAAAAGAAAGAGAAGACTGTTGATGACTCAGATAAACTTAAACTCTTTATAATTAACATTGCACCATCAATCTACGACTATATAGCAGAAATCAGTACTTATGAAAATGCTCTGGTCAGTCTTGAACAAACTCTACAAGAAACCAGTCAATGACACTTTCTCTCGTCACATTTTATCAACAAGAAAACAGCAGTTTATGACCGAAAGCATTGACCAATATGTGCAAGCTCTAAAACTGTTGAGCAGAGACTGTAATTTTCAATCAGTAACTTTGGAGGAACATAGGGACAGCTTTATAAGAGATTCATTTATAACTGGACTCCATCTATAAGACAACGTCTTTTAGAAAATACCAATCTGACTCTGGAAGAAGCAGTAAGTCCAGCATGGTCATTAGAATCTGCTCAAAAATAATCCGAAATATATGCTAACATCGGAG
This sequence comes from Allygus modestus, assembly GCA_963675035.1. NCBI lineage: Eukaryota > Metazoa > Arthropoda > Insecta > Hemiptera > Cicadellidae > Allygus > Allygus modestus. The sequence continues at coordinate 318,445,474 of OY776111.1, forward strand.
AAAATTTGATTCCTCTAAATGCTGTATCGTCCGAATCCAATCTTAAGAGAACAGTACCATCTGAAGAATACATCTTAAATCGATTACATATGAAAGAGAAAACTCCACTCTGGCTGAATCTCATTCATCATGCTACTTCTGTGGGCGAGCCAAACATCTACATAAGTTCTGTCCTGCCAAAGATGCAGTGTGCCACAAATGCTCCAAAAAGGGACATTTTTCTAAGGTACCTATGTAGAAGTAAAAGTATCTCACCTTATTCTGCAACAACTTTTGCGAATACAAACAATGTAATGACTGCATCAATCCCATCCTTATCTAAAGCTTTAATTAAAATCAAGATTAATGTTCAAGCCTTTATGCACTAGTTGACACGGGTAGTTCTGAAAGTGTTATAAATCATAATGTAACTAAACGGTTAAATATTAAAACAATTCCAGGGTGGAAAGGTATCAATGGCATCTACTTCCTTGTATTCTCAGGTTGAAGGGTATTGCATCGTTCATTTAGAGTTTTTTATGGAAAACTCAGTAACCCAGTCTAAAGTCTCTGGCGCATTAGGGCAGTTCGGCACCAAGGGACGGTACGTCAAGGGCAGCATTTTCAAATAAACATATCAGGTCGAGCCGTGTCGAGATTTTTCAGGATGTCGAGTTTGAGAGTTTTTACTGTAATTTATTCATACACAAGCTTACAAGCAATGCCTGCAAAACTTAGGATTGCCATATCACCGAATTTCCCCAGAGATTACCGGGTTTTGAGGGTAAAAATAGATTAAAAGATTCCGTAAAAAATGATAAATCTCCTCTTTTTGAAATTACCAAAATTTTATTGAATAACGCAATTTTATGTTGAAATCCTATTTGTGAATGAAAAAAGTATATCTCAGGACAACCTTAAAACTGATTGATACCAATTTGAGGTGGATTTGACATGGATGTGTATCATTGTGCCCAAGGATCCCTCTGTCCAAAAGTAAAATTACTGTTCATTGTGTGTGTACATAAGAGGTGCTTGGTCATTGGTTCCAAAAGTAAAGACAAAATAGAAAACATTGTTGAATATAATTTGGACAGAATAAAAATTTCATATTAATGTTTTTAATTACATTTATTTATCTATTTTGCGCATTTACATCATATATAAGATAGGACATACAGTCAGTGTTACAAGAACTTAAAACTAATCTGAAATAGTAAAAAATACCCCTGTTGCAGAAAACCTGCATACTCAGCAAATTTCAAATGGTACTTCACTAAGTCATGAAGCAACTTACCAACTTTCATCTAAGCACCTTCATAAATAAGTGAGATATGACATTTGATTTATTCTCCATAAGAAAAACATTAAGACTGAGTATGCAGGTTTGCTGCATCAAGAACCACAAAAATATGGTTTTTAAGAACATACCAATGGATCCCTACTAGATGAAGTAACATACCAAATTTTACCAATTTATGTTCATAAACAAGCCAAATATCACACTTTTCTTATTCTCCATAAGAATAACATTATAGCTGCTGAGTACACAGGTTTGCTGCCAAGGGGACCACAAAAAATGGGTTTTGTATGCAAATATCAGTAAAGCCCAGTCATATGAAGTCACATACCAAGTTTCATTAATAAGCGAGATATAAAATGTTACTTATCCTTCTTAAGATTAACATTGGGCAACGTACTGTGTTTAGCACTTTCAATATCTCGGTAACCAATTGACGTAGAGCGATGATTATAATACCAATTTTTTTTTTTTAAGCTGAATACAAGTGTTAAACTCAAGTTTGGCTTTAAAAATAATTATATGTAAAAAGTTCAAAATACCCCCCTCGCAGCAAACCTGCGTACTCAGCGAATTTCCAATGCAACATATATGTCTCAATACCACATAAAGCTGCATACCAAGCCGCATATTTTTATATTTCATAAAAATATATTCACAAATAAGCGATACATCAAATTTTAATTATTCTCCATAAGAATAACATTGGGAATGAGTACGCAGGTTTGCTGCAACAAGGAACACAAAAAATGGGTTTTTATGCCTCAATGGGTTATCAATATAACTCAACTAGGTGAAGTCGTATACCAGTTTTTATTCATTAATGTTCATAATTAAGGGAGACAGAGCATTTAATTATTCTCCATAAGAATAACATGGGGGCTGAGTACGCAGGTTTGCTGCTACGGGAGTCTTTGGCAAAAATTGTGTTTTTGAGCAAATATCAATAGACCACAACGAGATGAAGCTGTATACCAATTTTCGTCAGTATACGTTCACAATTAAGCGAGATATAAAAATGTTCTTTTCCTCCATAAGAATAACATTAGACAACGTACTGTGTTTAGCACTTTCAATATCTCGGTAACCAATTGACGTAGAGGAATGACCAAAATACCAAATTGTCTGTCTTTTTAAGCTGAATCCAATGGTGAAAACTAAAATTTGACTATTTCAAAAATTATATGTAAAAAATTCAAAAAACCCATTTTTGGGGTACAAAACCCCCCCAAAATACCTACCCCTTAAGGTAGAGTGATATGGCTGGTTTTTGAACTTAAAGTCATAAATGTTCCTTTACACGTTTATACCAAATTTCATCAAAATCGGACCTTTTTTACGAGAGTTATCGCACCCTAGGACACATATATATATATATATATATATATATATATATATATACAGTTTCGAACGAATGGTGTTTTTGGGGTCTGGGGACCTCAAAACGAAAAGTTATCATGGTCCCGGGCCTAGGTCTTACCATGCCGACTACGGTAATAGCTTCTTCCCTATAGGGGAAATTCGCTAAAACCCATTTTTTGGGTACAAACCCCCCTTCCCTTATAATGGTGCGATCTGTCTGGTTATCGAACCCATGGAATAGATGCTACCTTACACGTTTATACAAAATTCCATCAAGATCGGACCATTTTTACGAAAGTTATCTTGACTACTGACACATACATATATATATATATATATATGAATTTGAACAAATGGTGTTTTTGGCATCTGGGGGCCTCAAAACAAAAAGTTATCATGGTCCCGGGCCTAGGTCTTACCATGCCACCTACAGTAATAGCTTCTTTCCTATAGGGGAAATTCGCTAAAACAAACATTTCTGCTTGACTAATCAAAATTCATATCTCTTTCTGAATATTCTGTAATTGAATAGAATGTATGTCTTCAGCCAGGCTCTCAGGGTGGTTCTAAACTTTTCAATTTATAAGGTAGATGTGGCGGTAGCTGACAGCGTTCCCCTAGCCGACAGTCTTCAATTATCAGCTTATAATTATGTTTTCTTGAAATTAAAACACATAATTATATTGTTGGAAGAAAGTGTGATTATATTTCTTTCTTGTTTAAAAACAAATCAGTAGTATTTGACTATGAGGTTTAGGAATGGAAGCTCTTGGTTACAGTGAAACCCCCATTAGACCCGGCTTGTTAGCTAATTCGTTAAGGAGGCGAGTTCATTTTATCAGCATTTTCATATAAATATTAATTTAATAAACGTCTATATGTTGCTAATCGTAATAAGAACCCACTTATGAATGATTTTATGCCACTACAGTAGATTCCCTCTAGTCCGAACTCGGTTGGTTCGGCCGTCGGATAGTCCGGCCAGCCTCATAGAAATGAGATAACCGCCCACGGGAGTTATCGACTGAAGTCAATTTGTTTGTTTATTTTCAAGCCAAAATATAAACAAAGAATATCAGGTCAGCTGACCGAACAATTTGGTTTCAATTTTTAATTGCTTATACCATTTTAAAAGTAGTTTTTCCATGAACTGGTATGTTATAATAGATCGGTATGTGACATATACAATTAACGGTGGCTGGTTCGGCCATTGTATAATCAAGCCGAGGGTCCGGTTCCGAGGTGGCCGGACTAGAGGGAGTCTACTGTATTTTAATGTTTGACAAAATTAATTTAAAGATATCAGGATTTAAGGATATCAGGTACAGGAACACGAAATACGTATGTGTTCCACGAGCTGACAGGGAACTTCAGCTACCGTTCAATAATCAATTTGCTTTAAAAAGAAACAAGGTTTATTTCGACACATTGTGGAGTTTACCTTTTAGAACGGTGAATATTGTATGTGTGTGACTTCTTTAATTTATTAAAATTTACTTAACGATTATCTTAAAAAAATTTGTTGTCTACGAATGTGTGCCTAATCTATGTCAGTGTATAATTAATTTAACCAAATATTTTTTATGTTTGAGTGCATATGCTTGATTGTATGCTTGCAAAATAATCTCAGTAGCAAGTTGAATAATCTCCTTCAAGTAGCCATTATCACTTTTTTTTTAGTAAATCATGCGTGATTTGAACAATTAAATTTCCTTGGAAATAGGCTAGTGTTTGTTAATTCAAAAGTTGTTGCATTCAAAACAATTTATAGAAATCTGTTTAACATGAATTTTATTTTTGTTAATTGCAATGTGTTTTAGTTAAAGAAAGAATTTAGATTACTTTTTTAGTTAGCAGCCAGTACAGTTACAATGTAAGGGGGTGTCAGATCATGGAACAACCTCGTCAGGTAGAGGCACAAGCCCATTTTACCCTGACAGCTTGTACTTGACTTCATGTTATTGGGCTCTAGCTGATGTACCTGTTCTTCGCACAGGGGTTTTCTTTACCCATTCTATAGTCAGTGCAATTTGCATTTTAGTTAGCTTGAAACAGTATCCACAGCATTACACACACACTCAAGCATGTGACCACTCGAGTGCAAACACATATATATATATATATAAAACATTTCGAACAAACCCCCAAAACGTGTTCAGGGGGTCACGTTAGGAACTTCTATTGTGGTTCGCATTACAGTTTCTGAATGTTTACTTTCTTCTGAAACATAAACATTGAAACTTAAGACGTTCACGGGGCGTACCCCAAGGGGATTTTAAGGAAGTGAATGGGTCTATGTGTTGCATGGGTTCAATATCTATCTTTGTGTAAAGTTTCAGCCCAGTCTATTCAGTAGTTTTTGCGTTTACCCAGAACATCAGACAGACAGACAGACAGAAACCACCTCTGCTTTATAATATTATAGATGGATAGAAATTTAAGTAATTTTATATCTTTGAACATTTTTTTATCTATACTTATTTAATAGGCGAGCAGGTTTTTTGTAACAATTACTCCTCCTAAACTACTGAACCGATTTTCGTGTTTTTGGTGTCATTGGAAAGAGCCTAACGTGAAGTTGTGCAGGAAACTTTTTTTATAGAGAAATAATTTGTGAGTGAGGCCCTGGGGCCCTTTAAAGTTGAGTTTTTCCCATTAGCTTGTCATTGGGAAATAACTAAAGTTTTAAGCAATCAGCTGGATAGAGTAAACACAGTTAATCAGCAGGCCATGTTGGCTTTGGAACGGTAACACAATATTTATAAATGATGATCGCGAGCGAAGCCGCGACACGTTTACTAGTTAATTTTTAATCAACAAATAAATTGAGTTTTAAGTTTATCCAAAATTAATGTCTCAAATTTTGAGGTTTTGAAAATATAGAAAAGTTGGTACACTTCATTTCTACCATTTGGTACCATTAGCTACCTCTACCATAATGGCAGTTTGTTGTGGATTTTTGGACGTCAATACTGTGGAGATAAATGAAATTGTTCTAATCTATGGCTCCCTGGTTTTATATTATTCCTAAGGTGCCAGTAGCTGATAGTCTTCATTGCTCTAGTTTATAACTATTTTATCTTTAAATTAAAAAACACGATTATTTTGTTGGAAGAAACGGTGATTATTCTTTTCTTGTGCACAAACAAATCAGTAGTTTTTGTCTATTTTTAGCAAATTTCTTTGCTGCCAAGAGGACCACAAAAAATGGGTTTTGTAAGCAAATATCAGTAAAGCCCAATCATATGAAGTCACATACCAAGTTTCATTAATAAGCGAGATATAAAATTGTACTTATCCTTGAGATAATAAGCCCCCATAAAAGGGGTTTTGAGTTTTCCGATTGTTTTGCCCAACGAACTTGTCCAACTGATTATAGAAAGGAACATCCCTACCAAATTTGAAGGAAATCGGACAAAAAATGTGACCACTCGAGTGCAAACACATATATATATATATAAAACATTTCGAACAAACCCCAAAACGTTTTCAGGGGGTCACGTTAGGAACTTCTATGGTGGTCCCGGGCTTAAGTTTCATTGTGCAGGTCATGCTTATAGTTGACTTTCCAAAGGAAATTCACTAATAAACGGTATCAGGAAACTGACACATACTTTCTCCCTTTAAGCCTACCTTTAACCCATTGGCGTAGACATACGAGCTGGTCTCGTTCCTTACTTGTAATTTTATTAACCTGTGAATTGGAGTATAAAATTGGTGTTTTTAAATGGATTAATGGCGTATTTTAATTAAAATATTGTTTTCTTTCAGTTTAGAGTCGTATTGGCACACACACAGTAGACATAAGTAAAAATTAGCAAAATCAGTGTTGACCATGTGCAAGTCTCAAAGAATTAACTGATCCCGTCAACTTCCAAGCAAGCCTGCCACCGTTTGTTTTACTTGGGCCCTCCCACTAACGTTGCCACAGACCGGTTAACTCATTGAGAGTTGCACAACTGGTCAGTTTTGGTCCTGTGCGGGAATCGAACCCACGAACATTGTATCACCACCTGGCCAAGGTGTTTCCACGACGTAGCCAACTCAGCTAACACGGCCAAAGGCCTGGCGGCGATATTAAGGTTTTTCAGTCAGTCTGCGCCCCTAGCGGATAGAACCATAGATGCCCGCAGTCATTAGTTACATATTTTGCTACTAGAGTGCAGCACCTAATCAATTCCCGTTATAGGCTACTGCAAATAGAATAAAATTACTACCTCAATGGGTTAATGAAAAAAACTTATTTACTAAATATAGAATATAAAGTACGGTTGGATGCACAGAAAATCTTCTAAATAAGTTGTTTTCAAAAATATCCACCCAAATCCCTTTTATAGAGGCACTACAGCTACAGTATCCTTTCCTACACACAGTGGTTTAAAGAGGGGAAATGCCCCCTCATCCTCCCCACAGGGTTGTGGCAACATATTTTGAACATCCTCTGTTGGTCAATGCTAACTTGACCTGCATATCAAGTTTCAATGATATTGATCAGTAAATAAGAGAGAAATAGTTGTTTTTGTATTCCCCATAAGAATAAAATTGGACAACGTTCTGCATTTACTGAAAAATGAAAATTTTAATTTTCTCTGCAATCAGCAGTTGTACAATAGTAATTCAAAATACTAATTTATTTAGTTTTTGAGCTCTTTTTAATGGTGAATAGTAATATTTTTAACATTTGTTTTTTTATAAAAAATCAAAAACTTGATTTTTTGTTTCAAGTCCTGTAATTTCTGAACCCAAATTTTTCCAGTGTTGCGGGTGATATCATTTTGTTGGAAACCTAAAGCCCTACAAACCACTTAAGTTAAATGAAAATTGTTAGAGCGGTTTCTGAGAAATTTGGATTTTTCATGTTTTTTGGCAATTTTTGGGGAATAGTTACCCTTAAAAATAAAAAATTCCCCCGTCGCAGCAAACCTGCGTACTCAGCGAATTTCCAATGTTTTAATAATATATGTCTTAATACCATAAAGCCGCATACTAAGTTTCATAAAAATATATTCACATATAAGCGATATATACAATTTTAATTATTCTCCATAAGAATAACATTGGTCATGAGTAGGTAGGTTTGCTGAAACAAGGAACACAAACAGTTGGTTTTTATGCAAATATAAATAGAATTTAACTAGGCAAAACCACATACCTAGTTTCATCAATATTCAATCATAAATAAGCGCTATACAACTTTTTAATTATTCTCCATAAGAATAACATGGGGGCTGAGTAGGCAGGTTTGCTGCAACAAGGAAAATACCCCCGTAGCAGCAAACCTGCATACTCAGCGAATTTCCAATGCATATATATGTATCTTAATACCACATAAAGCCACATACCAAGTTTCATCAATATACATTCATAAATAAACGATTTATGACATTTTAATTATTCTCCATAAGAATAACATGGCGGCTGAGTATGCAGGTTTGCTGAAGGAAGGAAAACAAAAAATGGGGTTTTATACAGATATCAATATAACTCATTTAGGTAAAGCCACGTACCAAATTTCATTAATTTATTTTCATAATTAAGGGAGATAACACGTTACTTATTCTCCATAAGAATAACATGGGGCTGAGTACGCAGGTTTGCTGCTACGGGAGCCTTGGGTAAAAAATTGTTTTTTTTGAGCAAATATCAATGGTCCACAACCAGATGAAGCCGTATACCAAGTTTCGTCAGTATACGTTCATAAATAAGCGAGATATAAAATTTTTCTTTTCCTCCATAAGAATAACATTAGACAACGTACTGTGTTTAGCACTTTCAATATCTCGGTAACCAATTGACGTAGAGAAATGATCAAAATACCAAATTGTGTGTTTTTTTAAGCTGAATCCAATGGTAAAAACTAAAATTTGACTTTTTCCAAAATTATATGTAAAAAATTCAAAAAACCCATTTTTGGGGTACAAAACCCCCCCAAAATACCCCTTCGGATAAAGCGATCTGGCTGGTTTTCGAACTTAAAGTCATAAATGTTACTTTACACGTTTATACCAAATTTCATCAAAATCGGATAATTTTTACGAGAGTTATCGTGCTCACGGACACATATATTTCGGAGCCGACTGTTGTAGCACGAAGTATCAATGATTATCTTATCGGTGTACAGTCTGGCCAGGTGACCGGCACAGGTACAGTCGTTGACAGTGCACTATCATTACCGACCCTTTATCAATATCCTAATTCATTTTTTAATGCGCCTACCACAATTGACGAAGTTAGAAATGTAATTAGCAATCTCAAAAATAAAAAATCAACCGGTTTTGACAGCTTCACTGTCGAACTTATAAAGCATATTGCAGAAGAAATTTCTCCAGTCTTAGTTCACGTATTTAATTTAAGTTTTGTTGAAGGTGTTTTTCCTGACAGTTTGAAGTTAAGTGTTGTAGTGCCAATTTGGAAGAAAAATAACAACATAAAACTCGATAATCTAAGGCCGATAAGTCTGTTATCAGTTTTTTCTAAGATTATTGAGAAAGTTAGTAAAATCCGCTTATTAAGTTATTTAAACAGACTACATTTTTTCAGTGACAGACAGTTTGGTTTCATACAAGGAAAATCCACAGAAGATGCTTTAATTACCGTAGTAGACCAGATTTACAGTAATTTTAATTTAAAACTCAGAACTACAGGTCTTTTTGTTGATTTTAAAAAAGCCTTCGATTTTGTGAATCATGACATTTTGCTGAACAAACTAGAGGCAGTAGGTGTTAGAGGGGTGGTTTTAAATTGGTTCAGAAGTTTTATTAAGGATAGGAAGCAAATAGTTAAAATAGGCTATAATCTTAGTAATCCTCTCGCTGTCAAATCCGGCGTGCCACAAGGATCAGTGACGTCAGCAACCATGTTTCTTATATTCATAAATGATTTATTGAAACTTCCCTTCAGAGGTAGAATAAATGCTTTTGCAGACGACATAGCTTTATTTTATTCCCATGAACGTGAATATGTAATAGAAAATAGTATTGCTCATGATCTTGTTTTATTAAGGAAGTGGTGCGTGCAAAATTGTATGGAAGTTAACGTAAGTAAGACGAAATATATTAATTTTGATTTTGTGGGTTTTACCCTTCCTTCTCCTTTAAAATACCATGTCCTTAAGTGCAACACCGTTAACTGTGACTGTCAAGTTATTGAGCAAGTGTCAAGCTTTAAATATCTAGGCGTAACTTTAGACGAAAAATTAGACTGGGAAAATCATACTACCGAACTACATAGTAAAATTAGAACATCAATAAGATCTTTTTATTTTTTAAGAAATTTCTGTGACACCTCACTTCTTCGAACATTATATTTTGCTTTAGTTAACTCTAGACTACAGTACGGAATAACTTGTTGGGGGGGAACTTACAAACATTTAATTGACAGATTAAGAGTAACGCAAAACTTTTTTTTAAGAATTATCCTGAGAAAAAATGTTAGAGAAAGCTCATATCCCTTGTATAAAGAACTGAAAATCTTACCAATTCAACACCTTTTCATTTATAAAGTTTTAAGGATCTTTTACGTAAGAAGCGGAAACAGAGGTGATGATAATAGGTTTTATAATACAAGGAATGCAGAGCACGGGTTATTTATTCTTCCCAAGATTAGAAAGGTAGTATTCCGACGCTCTTTACTATATCTAGGACCAAAACTTTTCAACCAAATTCCGGAACATATTAGAAAAACTAATTCGAAAAATTATTTTTATAAAAAAATATTTAATTGGCTATTGGAACAAAAAGACGTAAGTTACATGTATTTAATTCTAACATAAGTTTTCAAGGGAATGAATTTTGTATGAATGTAACTGTGATTGTGTTAAACGGTTAGCTTGGAAGCCTTTGCGGGCTACCGACTAACTAAGAGCGTCTCATACTGGGCCATACAGGGACGGAGTTTTGACGGCCCTACGGGCTACCAGCCGCCTGATGGTATCGGTGTGAGGTAGCGCTGGCGACAGAAGCATTGCTATCTAGAGTCAAGGGTCAACTGTGTGTATGCGTGTGCGAGTGATAACAGTATCAGCTGGCCTCTCTCATATCTCAAAATTAAAAGTATTTTGCTTAATCTAGTTGATGAGTAAATCTTGTTTTTGATTGTATCCTTTATAGGTAAACGTTATATTAGTATTGTTTTAAATATTATTCTTGATATTTTTGTTGGTGTAAAGTTAATTACAGTCTGGCATTGTTACTCCTTTTTATTTTTATTTGTCGTATTTATCAAACATCACAGGGAGCAGTTTTACATGTTGAGCTAGACTGAAGTATTATTTTGTTTTTCATTAGCTTTATTTTAGTTTTACTGACCACACAACTGGTTAAAGTGGTCAGTTTATTTCCAACTTCTCCACTGTATTTGTTTTGTCTTGCTTTTTAAGGAAATAAATCATTTATCATTTATCATTTATCATTTATCATTTATCATATATATATATATATATATATATATATATCTATATATATATACAGTTTCGAACGAATGGTGTTTTTGGGGTCTGGGGACCTCAAAACGAAAAGTTATCATGGTCCCGGGCCTAGGTCTTACCATGCCGACTACGGTAATAGCTTCTTCCCTATAGGGGAAATTCGCTAAAAATGGGTTTTTATGCAAATATCAGTATAACTCAACATGGTGAAGTCACATACCAAGTTTTATTAATTTATGTTCATAATTAAGGGAGTCATTACATTTTATTTACTCCCCATAAGAATAACATGGGGGCTGAGTACGCAGGTTTGCTGCTACGGGGATAATCAACAAAAAATCTATTTTTTGTGCAAATATCAATATACCAGTACTACGTGAATCCACATACCAAGTTTCATCAATATACATCCATAAATAATCGAGATATCAAATTTAATTTATCCTCCATAAGGATAACATTGGACAACCTACTGTGTTTAACACTTTGAATATCTCTGCAATGGTTGTGTGTAGAATCACAAATTAAACACCAAAATGATTTTTTTCTGGAGCTGAACTGATTGGTAAAAGCAAATGTGAAGTTTACATTAAAATTAACTGAGGAAAAGCCAAAAACATTTTTCCCATAAGATTAACATGGGGGATTTTATGAGTACGTTTTTTGGATTTTCTCCGCAACTACTCAAGTCCTGCGGAGAATAATTCCAGGTCCAGGTTAATAATTCAAAATATTAAATTATTTGTTTTTTAAGCTCTATAACATGGTCAAAACCAAAATTACGTTTTTTTAAAATTTTAGGGTGAAAAATGCAAAAAACTGATTTTTGGAAAATTTAAAACCCCCCTTTCCCAGGGTCTGATTTTTCGAACTTAAAGTCATGAATCTCACTTTACACATTTGAGCCAAATTTCATCAAAATCGGACATTTTTTACTCAAGTTATCGCATTTACGGACACATATATAGATATATATATAAATTTGAACGAATAGTGTTTTTGGCATCTGGGGACCTCAAAACAAAAAATTATCGTCTCGGGCTTAAATCTTACCATGAGACCTACAGTAATAGCTTCTTCCCTATAGGGGAAATTCGCTAAAAACGCCTGGAGATATCGTGGATTAGTACTTACATAACAAATTTCATAGAAATCGGCCTATTGGTTAGGGCTCTAGCTCTGTACACATCCACAGACAGACATCACGTAAAACCACTTTTTTGGGTTCAGGGAGCACCAAAACGAATATTTCCTCTAACAACTCAAATTCAAAAATACGAAACACGAAAACAATACTTTCTCCTTATACTACGTATAGAGGGAGAAAGTAAAAATAAGCTCCCAGAAGTTTGCCGCCCTAGGCCGCGGCCTACTTGGAAAAAAAGCCCTGTACATATATTACTACTATATGTGCATCCAATACTGTGCAATTCCCCCTTCAGGGGTAGTCGGCTTTCGACTACACGGGAGGCCCCTCTCTGGCTTGTCCAGGGGAGGGCTGGCGACCCCGGGGTACCCTAGCCGAACTGTGAGTTTGAGTTTCTTCCACTCACAGTCCTTCCAAGAGCTGAGGCCTTTCTTCCACCTTTTAGGTCTCAAGCATTCTTTTCTTTCTTTTCTGGGCTACTCTTGCCTACCTTTTCTTTTCTTCGACCCCACCTGGGTGTCTTTCTCAATTTTCTTTCTTCTGGTTGGCACTCCTTTCTGTCTCCCTGGGAGTGCTCCTTAACCAGTCCGGTTTGTCACTGGGCTGGAGCGGGGGTTGTTGTGAGCTTGCTCTACCGAGGGGAGTCTGGGAGGAAGTGTCAGAGGCTAGCCACTTCGGGCCCTGACCAGGGAGTGCGGCATGGATGCATGGTGTCGGACCAGCATTGCCACGGGTGACCCCCGGCACGTCCGGTTACCGGTGCCGGGCAAACGGAGGCCAGGCCTCAGGGAACTGGGGTAGGGGCGACGTCCCCGAGGGTATACCCGTTCCTGGCTACTCCGGGCCACCCCTTGCCGCACGATGCGCTAGTGACACCAATTGAATGGACACCACCACCGACAATTTGAACGTTGAGATGGAGCAGGGTACTGGGGATCCCTTTGCCCGTAGCTCGAGGCTATCTAGGTCGCCACCTGCGACCATGAAGTCTGGAAAGGCACCAGTTGGGGGTTCATCAACTTCACCTCCAACTGCACCACCTGCAGTGCCTAGTGGCGACCTGGACGAGGACCAGGAAGAAGATAAGCGGGCGACGATTCAGCCGAAACCCTTTGGTCCAACTAAGGTTCAGGTGAAGACTCCACCAAACCCGTTTCGAAAAGATGATAAGAAGAAGTCAACGAAAGAGGACGGCTCGATGACTCCGAGGAGAGACGGTGGCGGTCTCAGTCACCTCAGGAGTCAGATCGACGATGCCAACGTGGCTGAGGGAGAACAGCTAGACCTTATTGCCATCGCTCTAGGCGAGCTGGAGACCCTTTTCCAGAACAACCACCGTGTTCCTAAAGGGGTAAAGGATGGCGTGAGGAAAATCGGCGACTGTTTTTTCCAGCTGCAGTCGATCCGGAAACTTCGGCTGGCGTCGACTGCGTCCGAGCGCAAGGTGTGGGAACAGTCCTCTTCTCCGGTGGTGACGGAAGGAGGGAAGAGGAAACGGGCAAAGCCGGAGCCTGCCCCCGTCGTAATTTCATCTGCCAGTTCCCCCACGATTGCCAGCGGAGAAAGCGCGAGTAGGCAGTTAGAATTCCCAACTCCCCGAGAAGAGAACTCTCAGCAACCGCTGACGTCAACGCAGGTAGTAAAGGACACCCGCTCCCAAGAAACTCCTTGGCAGGTGCAAAGGGGTGCCAAGAGAAAGAAGAAGACAAAAGAAAAACAGGCTGCGAAAGCTGAAACCAAGAAGGCGGAGATGGGTAAGGAGCAGGCGAAAACGCTGTCGTCCAAGCCAAAAATCACAGCGCGAAGCAGGAAGCCGCGACCCGACGCAATCCTCATACGTCCGACCTCTGGAAAGTCGTATGCGGATTTGCTGAAGGAAATCCGGGGTGGGGTGAAGCCGGAAGAGTCGGGTGCCGAAATCAGTGCGATTCGGCAAACGCGCACCGGTGGAGTCCTTGTGGAACTTGGTGCAAAGACCACAGACAGAGACGAGTTCAGTTCTGCACTGAAGAGAGCCGTTGGCGAAAATGGAACTGTCAAGAACCTAGAACCGAGAGTTTCTCTGGAAATTAGGGACCTTGATAGTTTCACCTCCGAAAATGAAGTCAAGGAGGCCATCGAGAGAGATCTTGGAGCGCGAGCGGGGGAGGTTAAAGTATCTTTGACCCGACCCAACAGCAGAGAGCAGAAGCTCGCGATTGTCTCTCTGTCAGAACGCGGAGCGAATGAACTCCTGAAAACAGCGAGGATAAAGGTGGGCTGGGTCAATGCCAGGATTCGTCGGAGGGTGGAAGTAACCAAGTGCTTCAAGTGTTTTGGTTACGGTCATCTTCAGGCCGATTGCAAAGGCCCAGACCGTCGGGCCATGAATCTGTGCCTGAAGTGCGGTGCGAGTGGCCACAAGCGAGACGCTTGTACTGCCAATGCCAAGTGTTGTCTGTGCGCCGCCCTTGTTTCAGAGCAGGCAGACACTGAACACCTGCCAGGAGCAAGAGCATGCCTCGTTTTCCGGCAGGCTCTTGATAGTGCCACAGCCAGTCTAAAAAAGAAATGAGAGTCCTCCAAGGAAATACTCAGCACTGTAGGGTAGCGAATGATCTTCTGTCCCAGATAGTCCTGGAAAGGAAGATCGATCTGCTTATTATTAGCGAGCAGTACCGTGACAGGGATGGATCCAATTGGTACCCGGACACAGTCGGGACCGCTGCCATTTGGATCCCAAATACAAATGTATTTGTCAGAAGTCACGGTAGGAGGAACGGTCTCGTTTGGGTGACTACCAGCGAAGCAAATTTTGTTAGCTGCTACTTCTCACCCAACGAGAATGCGGCAGATTTCCAGGCCCGTCTGGACAGACTAGAGGACCTTCTTCGCTCCCTCAGTGGAACCCTGATCGTAGCCGGCGATTTCAATGCTAGGGCTATAGATTTTGGGGTATGCCAAGAACAGACCCAAGAGGACGGAAAATTTTGGAGATAGCGGCAAGGATTGGACTGGCTGTGGCGAACGTGGGAGACTCGCCCACCTTCAGGCGTCCAGGTTATGGATCAACCATACCGGATGTGACATTTACGTCAGAAAACGTTTCGAGACGGATCGCAGACTGGAGAGTGATCGAAGACTATACAGGCTCCGATCACCAGTACATCACCTTCAGTCTTGCTACAAACAGCTTTGAGCCAAGGATCCTTAATTGGACGCCAGGCTGGAACGTTTCAAGGCTCGTTTCGGTGGCATTGTCCTCGGCGATTGACGAGGGGAAGACCGCTGTTTTAGAATCTTCGGGAACCACGGGGGAGATCGTGGAGGCCACAATGAGGCTCATCGAGCGTAGTTGTGATGCTGCCATGCCCCGAAAAGTGCAACCAAGAAGAAACAGAAGATCGGCATTCTGGTGGACGGAGGACATTGCTGTACGGCGGAGAGAGTGCCTTAAACTCAGACGAAAGGTCACCCGCAGTAGGAGAAGGGGTGGCGTGGTGCCTGAAACACTTATGCAGGAGTTCAGGGCGGCCAGACAAGAACTGAAGCGCGCTATCTCCGCAAGTAAAGCCTCCAAATGGAAAGCTCTAACGGAGGACCTCAACAACGATCCTTGGGGATTGGGTTACCGAGTAGTTATGCGACGGCTCGGTGCCCAATCAGCTAACCCTAGCTTGAGCTCCGTCCAGTTGGAGGCTATCGTGGATGTTTTGTTTCCGGCCCACCAGATCAGGCCGAATGAAGAGGTTGCTGTGGTTCCCGAACAAATACCTTTGTTCAGCGAACAAGAGCTGTCAAGTGCCATTGGCTCTTTGCGCTGCCGAAAGGCTCCTGGTCCCGATGGAATTCCAACGGAAGTGCTAAAGGTAGTAGGTCTGGACTTTCCAGGCCTGCTGCTGAACATGTACAACCGCTGTTTGTTGGAAGGCTTGTTTCCTCTGCGATGGAAAGTTCAACGCCTCGTGTTGATCGGCAAAGGCAAGGGAGATCCTGAAACCCCGTCTGCATACAGACCTCTGTGTATGCTAGACACGGCAGGGAAGCTTTTTGAGCGACTCCTGAAGCCGAGGCTCACACAGGCAGTAAAAGCGGCAGGTGGACTCTCCGATCGTCAGTACGGCTTTCGGTCGGGCCGATCAACGATTGGAGCTGTTGGTGAAGTGATCAGGACTTTTGAGGCTGTTCAGCAGGTGAACCACAGATCACGAAGGCTAGTCATGTTGGCTACGCTGGGTGTGAGAAATGCGTTCAACTCAGCCAGGTGGGCTGACATGCTGGGCGCATTGAAGACGGATTTTGTAATTCCCCCGTACCTGTTAAGGATGCTGCAGAGCTACTTACAGGATCGGAAGTTGGTTTTCAACACGCCGGATGGACCGCGGCGGAGAGATGTAACAGCGGGTGCCGCTCAGGGCTCGATTCTTGGACCGGACCTCTGGAACATCGCCTACGATGGGATCCTCCGAATGGAAATGCCTCGGGAGACTTTCCTCGTCGGTTATGCGGACGATATCGCCGTAATTATAACTGCGCGGGATGTCGATGAGCTGCAGAGGCTGTTGACCATGGCATGGGCCAAGTGACGAGGTGGATGGGTGACCACGGCCTGTCCTTGGCGACGGAGAAGACCGAGATCGTGCTTCTCACCAGACGGAGGATTAATCCCATTGTGCAGCTCGCGGTCAATCGGGAAGTGATTGTCACTAAACCCGTTGTCAAGTACCTGGGTATGAGACTGGATGTTCGGCTCACATTCCGGGATCAGATCACATTTGCGACGGAGAAAGCTGAAAAGATTGTGGCCAACTTGAGCAGACTGATGAAGAATGTCGGGGGACCGATTGGTAGCAAGCGGCGGGTGCTGATGTCTGTGGTTCACTCCGTTCTTCTTTTTGGGTGTGAGGCATGGGCAGAGGCCCTCCGGAAAAAACGACTGAGGGGAAAGATGGCAGCGGTCCAGAGGAGAGGCGCTCTTCGGATCGCTTCGGCGTACCGCACAGTGTCGGAGCCGGCCGTCCTCGTAGTTGCTGGGGTAATTCCCATCGATCTTCTTGCTTTCGAGCGGAAGCGGATCTTCGATGGGAACGGTGCTTTGAGCCGTGCCGAAGCCCGAGAACGCACTATGGAGGATTGGCGAAACCGCTGGGAGGGGGACGAACGGGGAAGATGGACGGCGAGACTCATTGGGGATCTCCGAGAGTGGGTTGAGCGGGGGCACGGGGAGGTAGATTTTTATCTCACCCAGTTCCTCACCGGACACGGTTGTTTCGGGGCCTACCTTCACAAGATGGGAAAGTCAGCGAGCCCGGAATGTCAGTACGGTGACTCCGACTACGACGATGTACTGCACACCTTCTTCCATTGCGTGAGGTGGGAAGCGGACAGAAGGGACCTCGAAGGGGCCGTTGGCCCGATCTCGCCGGACACACTCGTTAGTCGAATGTTGTCCAGTCCCAAATCGTGGAGCTCTGTTTCTGCATTCTCCAGGAGGGTGCTGAAAGAAAAGAGAACAGAACAGCTGTGATGCATCGACGCAGCTAAACCTGGTGGAGCATCGCGGTTGAAATGCCATCTTTGGCGTACGAAGGCACCCTCTTGAAGTATTGCGAACAGCGTTTCCGAGAGGGCTTCCATTGCCTGGACCGATAGGTTTTTAGTGGGTGAGAGTCCTACACACCGGGGGAAACACCAAACCCTGACGGTGCATAATGCATTTTCCTATCGTAAAAAAAAAAAAAAAAAAAAAAAAACTGTGCAATTCCCACTAGGCCAAATGTACCTAGAGCACCAAATGTATATGGATGAAACCTGATATGTGACTTCACCTAGATGAGTTCTATTAATATTTGCATAAAAACCCATTATTGTGTTCCTAGTTGCAGCAAACGTGTTCCTTGATGCAGCAAACCTTCGTACTCATCCCCAGTATTAGCGAATTTCCCCTATAGGGAAGAAGCTATTACCGTAGGTCTCATGGTAAGACTTAAGCCCGAGACCATGATAACTTTTTGTTTTGAGGTCCCCAGATGTCCAAAACACTATTCGTTCAAATTTATATATATGTATATATATTGATTCAAATTGAAGTTCACAAATTAGGGCTACTTTTATTATAACTCTGGTTATTGTTTTTATTTAATTGTTATGTATATATATATATAAGGGAGTCTGATTATATATATATATATATATATATATATATATGTGTGTCCGTGAATGCGATAACTTGAGTAAAAAACGTCCGATTTCGATTAAAATTGGCTCAAATGTATAAAGTGACATTTATGACTTTAAGTTCGAAAACCAGAAAAATCGGTCCATGGGAAGAGGGGTTTTAAATTTTCCAAAAATCAGTTTTTTGCATTTTTAGCGAATTTCCCCTATAGGGAAGAAGCTATTACCGTAGGTCTCATGGTAAGACTTAAGCCCAAGACCATGATAACTTTTTGTTTTGAGGTCCCCAGATACCAAAAACACTATTCGTTCAAATTTATATACAGTATATGTATATATATATATATATATATCTATACATGTGTCCGTGAATGCGATAACTCGAGTAAAAAACGTCAGATTTCGATGAAATTTGGCTCAAATGTGTAAAATGACATTCATGACTTTAAGTTCGAAAACCAGAAAAATCAGACCATGGGGAGGGGGTTTTTAAATTTTCTAAAAAACAGTTTTTTTGCATTTTTCACCCTAAAATTTTTAAAAAACTTAATTTTGGTTTTGACCATGTTATAGAGCTTGAAAAAACAAATAAAATAGTTTCTTGAATTATTAACCTAGGTTGGAGTGGTTGCGGAGAAAATCCAAAAAACCTACTCATAAAATCTCCCATGTTAATGTTATGGGAAAAAGGTTTTTGTTTTTTTCTCATTTCATTTCAATGTAAACTTTACATTTGCTTTTACCAATCTGTTTAGTTCCACAAAACAATCATTTTGGTGTTTAAATTTTGATTCTACGCCCAACCATTGCAGAGATATTCAAAGTGCTAAACACAGTACGTTGTCCAATGTTATCCTTATGGAGAATAAATAAAATTTGATATCTCGATTATTTATGAATGTATGTTGATGAAACTTGGTATGTGGCTTCACGTAGTACTGGTATATTGATATTTGCACAAAAAATTGAGTTTTTGTTAATTATTCCCTTAGCAGCAAACCTGCGTACTCAGCCCCCATGTTATTCTTATGGAGAATAAGTGAAATGTATTGACTCCCTTAATTATGAACATAAATTAATAAAACTTGGTATGTAGCTTCACTTGGTTGAGTTATATTGATAATTGCATAAAAAAACATTTTTTGTTCCTTGTTGCAGCAAACCTGCTTACTCAGCCCCCATGTTATTCTTATGGAGAATCACTAAAATGCTATATAGCGTTTATTTATGATTTAATATTGATGAAACTTGTTATGTGGCTTCTCCTAGTTAAATTCTATTTATATTTGCATAAAAACCGATTATTTGTGTTCCTTATTTCAGCAAATCTACATACTCATTACCAATGTTATTCTTATGGAGAATAATTAAAATCGCTTATATGTGAATATATTTTTATGAAACTTGGTATGCGGCTTTATGTGGTATTAAGACATATATTATGCACTGGAAATTCGCTGAGTATGCAGGTTTGCTGCAACGGGGGTATTCAGCCCGCAATTTATAAAACACTTAATTTGGTTTTGACCATGTTATAGAGCTTAAAAAAACAAATAAAATGGTATTTTGAATTATTAACCTAGGTTAAGTTGTTGCGGAAAAAATCCAAAAAACATGCTCATAAAATCTCCCATGTCAATCTTATGGAAAAAAGGTTTTTGGCTTTTCCTCAGTTAATTTCACTTTAAACTTCGCACTTGCTTTTACCAATCACTTCAGCTCCACAAAACAATCATTTTGGTGTTTAACCCTTTGAGTGCTAAGCTTCTGAAAGGAGTAGTTGAATCCGTGATGTTTTGTTGATTTTTTTAATATATTGAACGCCTGAACAGTTAAAATTAATAAAAACGTGCTTCCGCTGGACACACACAGTAAAGGATAGGTAAAAAGTAGCAAAACACCTGATCAGATGTGCAACTCACAAAGAATCCACCCATCCCTTCAGCTTGGACCCGAGCCGTCCACCGTTTGCTTAAGGTCCGCCCTCCCCTTCAACTCTGCCACAGACAGGTGAACATGAGTTGCACATAAAAACCACCGACTGTGACGGGATTCGAACCCTCGATCCAAGTGTTACCCCCGGCCGGGAAGGTAACGCCTTAGACCGCACAGCCACTGGTCAGGCTAGCAGCTGCAGTGGATCAGTTGGTATTATAGAGACTAGGCGCTGGACGAGGTAGTTCAATTCGTGTCTACCAGGTTTCACCACATGTCAGACTCAGACTGCAGACTGAGCGCCTAACGGTACAATCGCTTATGAAGCAGTAACAGTGTTTATTGATAACAGATTCAAAAGACGATATATCGGGCCATAGCACTGAAAGGGTTAAATTGTGATTCTACGTCCAACCGTTGCGGAGATATTCAAAGTGCTAAACACAGTACGTTGTCCAATGTTATCCTTATGGAGAATAAATTAAATTTGATAAATCGATTATTTATGAATTTATATTGATTAACCTTGGTATGTGGCTTCACGTTGTACTGGTATATTGATATTTGCACAAAAAATAAATGTTTTGTTGGTTGTCCCCGTAGCAGCTAACCTGCATACTCAGCCCTAATGTTATTCTTATGGAGAATAAGCAAAGTTTTATATCTCCCTTAATTATGAACATAAATTAATAAAACATGGTAAGTAGCTTCACCTGGTTCAGTTATATTGATAATTGCATAAAAACTCATTTCTTATCTTCCTTGTTGCAGCAAACCTGTGTACTCAGTCCTAATGTTATTCTTATGGGGAATATATAAAATATTATAAATCACTTATTTATGAATGTATTTTTACCAAACTTGGTAAGTGGCTTTATGTAGTAGTGAGAAACATATAAATGCATTGGAAATTCGCTGAGTACGCAGGTTTGCTGCGACAGGGGGTATTATTCTTATGAAGATTAATTAATATTTCATACATTGCTTATTTTGTAAAAATATTTCTTATGTATCCTGGTCAGTGGCTTAATGTGTTACTAAGACATAAATATTCATTGGAAATTCACTGAGTACGCAGGTTTACTGCGACGGGGGTATTTATTTAACTTCCTACCGGTTTATCCAGATTTTTATCTATCTGAACCAGGATACTTTCACATTTGTCTGGATAAACCGAGGTTTACTGTATAAATCAGAACAATTTATAGTTTCAAAGGTTTAAGATTTTATTTAAGTTTTAATTTATCAAAAAATGATTTAGGCCTATTGTTTTTGAAAATAGTAAATCAGCAGAGTTAGGATCTACAGGGCACACTGTACTGACAAATATTATGTTAAAGTAATGTGTTTAATGTCGCCGCTTCATACATTTTTGGTCAAAAATATAGCTGGGCAAATAAAACCCCAATTAAAACATTTTTGTTTATTTTTTGTAAACAATCACTATTAGAAGAAGAATCCCAGTATCTTCCCTCCTAAGTGTTTCCGCCTGGCTTCTTCATGGTCCATAATACCTCCACTGGTTGTGAGGACAACATATCTAAAAAAAAAATAAATAATTAGATTCAAGCAATTGTAAATTAAAACCTTTGTCAAAGCCCTTGTACAACACTGAGTTCATATATTTACTCAATAAAGCATTAAAACAATATAAATGTAAATAAATAAGCCACCACGACATTTACAAATAATGCAGAAATGATGATGAAATGGGAGTGGTGTCAATTTATTAGAAACCTAAGCTTTAAAAATCACTACATTTCAAGCAAAACTTAATGGATCTGTTTTAGAGAAATTTTGAATTTTCATACAGTGGAACGTTGCTAGTTCAACGTGGCTATCTGGACATCTTCAACGTTGACGAGACGGGCCTTTTTTTAAATGCACACCGGATAGAACGCTCGCATTTAAAGACAAGAAGTGTCATGGAGGAAAGCTGAGCAAAGAAAGACTTACGCTGCTAGTGGGTGCAAACATGGACAGAAAGTAAAATCTCCCTCTGCTGATGATCGGCAAGTCGGCTAATCCATGATGCTTCAAAAATGTATAATCAAAACCAGTGGATTATGTTAAAAGCCCAAGGGCGTGGAAGACTGGAATTCTTTTTGAGAATTGAATGATGAAACTGGATAAAAAGTTTAAAAAAGAAAAACGAAAAGTCATACTTTTCATTGACAACTATATTGCTCACAACTGATGGAAAATGTAAGTGACTTTTTCCCTGCCAATATGATCTCCGTCATCCAGCCAGTTTTTTGTATGATCGGGGAATTATACAAAATCTAAAACATTTTTATAGGCGTTTGCTAGTTTGAAAATATCCTTACCGGAGATTACGACGCTCTCAAAATCAAACTTGACAGTCTTCAAGCATCCCAAATGTGTAAACAAGCTTGAGACCAAGTGACGCCGGAAACAATAAAGAACTGTTTCAGAAAAGCAGGGTTCGTGAAAAAGGAAAATAATGAAGAAAGTTCCGTTGAAACTGCAGCGGCAATTATGCCTTCTGTTGATGGCTGGGATGACGTCATAAACAATCATGGTAGTGCCATCACGTTCGAGGACTTTGTAAATGACTTTGTAAATGTGGATGAAAACGTCGCAGTTTGTGGTGAGCTGACTGACGCAGAAATCGTCGCCGATGTACTGAACTCCGAAAAACAAGATGGTGACGATGCATCTGGCAAAGAACTCGTGGAGGACATTCCCGAAAAAAAAGAAACTGTTCCGAGTGCAGCCGAAGCAACGAACCACATAAGAACTCAGGCTTTTTTTAAAAGTCGAAATGACGTAAGTAACGATGTTTTCTGTTCCTTAAATGTGTTAGATTCTTTTGTCATGGCCGAGAGACTTAATCGGAGTAAACAAGTAAAGATCTCAAGCTTTTTTGAAAAGCAGTAGATCTCTAAGACTTACTAGATTACTATTTAAATAGGTGAATTGTATATTTTAAACTTTTGAGGTTATTCACGAGACAGTTACTGTACTGTATTATGTCCGTTTACGTGCTTTATTGAATGGATACCATTATGTGAAAGCAATACATAATATTAGCAGTTCAGTTGTTAAAAACCTAGGCCTACGTAAAATTTATGTTAAAAAGGTCTTTTAGTGAAAACTAAAGAGTACTTTCTTACCCTGTTTAAAGAGTTTTGTTAATTCACATTTTTTTATAATTCTAATTTGTTTACTGGTCCTTTGAGGTCCTTTAAATAATCAAAGTTCCACTATATTTTTTAGCGGCTTTTGGGGTATAGTTACTCTTCAAAATAAAAATATAAAAAAAACCTAGAGGTACCGCGGATTATATATTAGATACCCTAGATAACTAAGTTGCATACCAAATTTTATCAAAATTTTCCCATTGATGCGGGCTCCAGTTCTGTACACAGACAGACATCACTTTAACTTTTTTGGATCCAGGGAGCACCAAAAAACACCACCAATAACTCAAATTCAATTGTTTGTACAAAAACGACTTTCTCCATCTCCATTGGTATAGGGGGAGAAAGTTACAGATGGCAACTATTTTTATCTCCGACATAACATCCTTATTTCTGAAATAACGTTTTAACTTAAGTTGCCCCGATATTAAAACTAAACATATACCATTAAACCATTACTAAACAAAACAGAAGACAACCTTTATATCTTTAAATCCCGACCTAACCCAACCTAACACGTCATCATCCTAAGCTCATAGACCAACCTTGATTTTAAGACCTTCCTGAAGTTTATTTCTAGATTTAATCACTTACTATTAGTTGGATCCCCAAACTATAAATTGATCAGTGTTCAGCTTGAATTCCACAAATTTGGGTTACTATAAGGGCAATATATATTTTAGAAAAACAAATGATTTCCATCTCTTACACTTGTTTCCTAGAAGTTTCCAACTGAAAAAAGGTGCTATTTACAGAATTAAACTGTTATTTGGGACTCTTTTGTTTGATACCAAACATAAAAGAACATAAAATAATAGCCGTATATTGTGGAAAAGAACCTTTAATTTATTTAGGTAAAAAAATTGATTAAGGATGAGTTACCCTTAGTTGAACCCAAGCGAGTTACTGGTTGCATTTTTATACTTCCCTCCGAGCTTGAAAAGTTCTATTGAAGTTCAGCGTTTCGCCACTGATTCATGGCAAATTGCCATTGACTACAGAATGCTATGACGAAGAAGGACTAATTAATATTGATATCAGGCCGCGAATAACAAACTTCTTTTTAAACAATAAATAACCATAATTGTCTTACATTACTACTAAAACCATGATCGGATCATATATTGGCCAAGAATGACCAAGAGATTTAACTTTGAAATATCGACAATAAACAACAAACAGACTTCATAATAGTGACTGCAAAAATGATTGGGCCACACATTTTATCGGTTGAAAATGTAAAAAACAAGTTTTGATATTTGTTTGTGATAGAGTATTTACCCCTCTCCTAATCCAGTTGCTGGACTAGCAAAGTTCCACTATAAATACATATTAATTTGATTTAATTTTCAAACACCTAAATGATATTTGTTTATAAATTATACAGCATGGTATTTGTTTAAAGGGCACTAAAACTCTACAACTATTTGATTCAGCTCTTTCAACATTTCACAAATATCAAGCCAACCATAAACAAATATTGTATACTGAGAGTGAAATATTTGTCCAACCTTGATATCCCAATGTGGCTTGCAATTTACCAGACGGCAAAAAATAAGTTTTCACAGGCCTCATCAGACCTCAAGTTACCAGTGTTAATAAAAACTCACCCAAACTGTCTGGAAGGCAGGAGGTTGTTGGTCCACTTCTCAATGTGCCTGATTGGCACGTCAAAACGAGGTGAGATGACGCCACACTTGTTGAGTCGACCTGTCAGGTGAACAACGATCTTGCCTGATCTGTGGTCATCTACGATCTCAAATTCTCCAATGTAACCTGAAAAGAGACAGACAGACATCAATGCATGATTTACAAGTGACTTTGATTTTAGGGTTCCTCTCAATGATTAATTCCCTGTCCTGCATTAAAAAATGTATTTTCAAAGTAATTTAAAGTGCATTATATGTAACATTTAGAGCCGCTACTTACATTTTAAACACATTGAGTGCTGCAAAAAATCATAGGAATCACCCAGTGGCTGAAATATTCTATTGCCGCGCTATGCCTGACTGTTCAAGTTACATAATTGCAGGTATACAATGAAATAAGTGTGTAGCTGGCGTAATGGTTAAGGCGACAGAAATAAGTGCGTAGCTGACGCAATGGTTAAGGCGACAGAAATAAGTGTGTGGCTGGCGTAACGGTTAAGGCGACAGAGTTGAGAACCTTGGCAGCAACCCATCGTGGGTTTGAATCTCCTGGCTAGTAAATGTTATTAGTACTGTCTAGCTTGTATTATAGCAGCTTTGCAAATACGTTCCATGCACATAACTGAAGCCCATGTAGACGAGCAAAGTATAGGAAGAGGCTGCCAAACTCTTGAAAAAAGACACAAACGATGAAAGTGTGGAAATTTACCTCAAACTAAAGCCTCAATGATCAAGACAAAATGGACAAATGAGTGTTTGCATGCAGTACGCTGACCTGAGTGGAACAAATTTCCATAGGCCTATTGAATATTTTGGATAAAATCATACAGGGCCTATGAATTGTTCTAACTTTTATGAAAATCTGACATTTTATTTTTTGACAGTTCTAATAGACCTGATTCTATTTATCTGCAATGCCAAAATGGTAATATTGGGTAATATGAATGAAGCTTAGCAAATACTTTTACTCAAAGACAACTAAATGAGAAAAGTAACTTTTGCTATTTTTCACATTAGGTACCGGTACCAATTTGTGCATTTGAAGTTGGGTAGAAGATCAGACAGGTATAAAAGAAGGTAACTTAAGGGAGTATTAGGGTTTAAAAACTACACTAATATGGTACCCCCCCATCACAGCAAACTTGCGTAGCCAGCGAATTTAAAATGGGTTTCACTACCACATGAATCTACTTAGGCCTACAGTACAAAATGTCATCAAAACATATTCATAAATAGGCGATATATGACTTATTCTCTATAATAAGAAAAACATTAGGACTGAGAAAGCAGGTTTGCTGCAACAGGGACCACAAAGTCTGAGTTTGTATCAATGGATCAAAACCAGATATACAACATACCATGTATAACACAAATTTTAACAAAACGTGTTATTGGCATTTGGGGACCCCGATAAAAAAATTATCATGCTCCCGGGCCTAGACCTTTCTATGCCGACATGTCTTAAGTCAGTTAAAATTTTCTTTAATAACTTAGTAAATATTTGCGCTAAATGATGAGAGAGGGCTTACAATTGTTTTATATCCAGTAACTTTACATTCGGGGCATATTTGACTCTTATGGGACCCAAAAACTAAAATACCCCCGTAGCAGCAAACCTGCATACTCAGCAAATTTCCAATGCATATAATATTATCTTAATATCACATAAAGCCACCTACCAAGTTTCATCAATATACATTCATAAATAAATGATTTATGACATTTTAATTATTGTCCATAAGAATAACATGGCGGCTGAGGATGCAGGTTTGCTGAAATAAGGAACACTAAAAATAGGTTTTTATACAAATATCAATATAACTAAACTAGGTAAAGCCACATACCAAGTTCTATTAATTTATCTTCATAATTAAAGGAGATAACACGTTACTTATTCTCCATAAGGGACCGCGTCTAGGTGTCACCCCGTCAACCTGTCACCCCGACAAACCGTCACCTTTTAAAACAGGTTTTGAGGTGACGAGTTGACGCGCATCGTCCCCGACAACCCATCACCATTTGAAGGAGGTGACAGGTTGTCGGGGTGACACCTTGACGCGAGCGTGCGAGGTGACGGGTTGTCGTGTACGGAGGCGTCTAATCGTCACCTCCAAAGAGAGGAGGTGACACCTTGTCGGGGTTACACCTTGACGCGAGCGTGAGATGTGGCGGTTTGACGTCGATGCAACCGACAACTTGACACCACAGCAAATCGCCACCCCGATAGGCTCCTCCCTTTGAACTAAAATTACATATTTGCACACATAATCAATTCGTTTAACACTGCAATAGAGACAGCTTCTTAGACTTTATACTTGGTATGGTCCAACAAAACCGCTAATGATTTTTGTGGTGAATGGTTCTATCAGTGGTTTTAAACTATTTCAACTTTCTTAATAGAGGCGGCATAAAAAAATTAAAATGCGTGAATTCTACTAAACGTATTTTTCAGCTCGCTTCAATGCTGTTTGTCATGTTTATAATAATTCTAAGGTAGGTAAAAATCTTTCGCAATACCGCAGAAGTAGTCATTATAGAAATGATTTTGCAATTTCGTCAAAACATCATCGAAAAATTTGAACACAATCCCCTTAGTAGTTAAAAATAAGTTTCACTGGGGGATCTTGATTATATAAGTGAAAAATTATGCGTTCTATTAGTATTTATTAATACCTGGTTGACCGTTGCTTGGGGGAAAAATCAGATTATGCAACTTGGCTTGTTTATGAACACCTGATAATTCTTTTATTTACTATTTCCTTGTTATTTTGTAACCAACATGGCAACCCATAAGGTTCTACATCATACATTTTTCAACTTTTAAATTCAATTTTCTGGAAACATTGCGTTTTTTACACAAAATTTAACTGCATAAATGCAGTTAAAAGTAAAAAAAATCATGAGAATCGTTAGAGCCGTTTCCTAGATCCACGAAACATATAAATATACAAGGATAAATATATATAAATATACATGGATTGATTTCTGAAACAAAGTTACGAAAATTGTTCATTTAAAGTAATAGGATTTTTAAATTTAAAGTCGAATGAAGCCAATCTAAAATTGTATTTGTAGCCACAAAGATACAATTCCTAGCATATCATAAATTTATTTGAAAACATACTTGATCTTTGCATGGGTTACAGAGAATATATGAATCCTGATGTGTCAGCTTTTTCAGCCTTTTACTTGCGAAACCTACTCTTTGTGTCATCTTCTTTGTTTACGTTTTTAAAAGTCAACTAAAATTGAAATGAAAAAGTTTAAAGTGATTACTTTTAATATATTTCGATTTTAAACTTTATTCATAGTATCACAAGGCACTTCTGTGAGAAAAAATATGAGTGACTTTGAAATTTCATTTAGGTTTGATGAGAAATAAAGTCGCTAGGCTTTCTGAACATCGAGGTGGAAAATTCGATCAAAATTTACGAAACTTGTAATTTTTTCCGCTACTTAAAACGTTTATTTCTCGATTATTATACCATTTTAAAACAAACTGTCGTATACTTTGGTGTTTTTTAACGTGTTAAAACGGAATTAGATCAAATTAGGGCTTTAAATTTGTTTTTTGGTGGGTCGAAAAATCGCCTCATTTTCCTTCGTGTTAATAGTTACTCACGTCGCGTCGTCGTTCGCTCGTCGTCTGCTGGTGGACTTGGCGACGAGACACGACCGTGCCTCTAAATTAATGTAGTTTTAAATACGGTAGAAGATTAAACATGAATAATTTATAATTTTTAAAAGTTTATTATTTGTTTTAAGCATGGTAGCGCTGATAAGCAAAGTGGAGAAAGCCTATTTTTGCGTTATAAGAAGACGGAAACCGATGGAGCGGGGTGGCAGGTTGTCGGGGTGACACCTTGACGCGAGCGTGCGAGGTGACGGTTTGTCGTGATCGGCGACGACAGATCGTCACCTGGGAATAGAGAAGGTGACGGGTTGTCGGGGTGACACCTTGACGCAAACGTGCGAGGTGACAGGTTGTCGTCTCTGCACACGACAAATAATCACCTCTAGAAAAGAGGTGACAACTTGACGGGGTGACACCTTGACGGCATCGGTATATTTTTAAGAGGTGACAGGTTGTCGCCTGTGGCCAAAATGCCGAGGTGACGGGTTGTCGGGGTGACACCTAGACGGCTTCCCCTCCATAAGAATAATATGGGGCTGAGTATGCAGGTTTGCTGCTACGGGAACTGTCAGCCAAAAAATGGGTTTTTGTGCAAATATCAATTGACCACAATGAAATGAAGCAATATACCAAGTTTCGTCAGGATAAGTTGATAAATAAGCGAGATATACAATTTTTCTTATCCTCCATAAGAATAGCATTGGACAACGTACTGTGTTTAGCACTTTCAATATCTCAGTAACCAATTGACGTAGAGCAATGGTTAAAACACAAAATTGTGCGTCTTTTTAAGTCGATTCCAATGGGAAAAAATAGTTTCACTTTTTCAAAAATTATGTCCAAAAAAACTCAAAAAACCCATTTTTGGGGTACAAAACCCCCCCAAAATACCCCTTCGGATAGGTCGATCTGTCTGGTTTTCGAACTTAAAGTCATAAATGCTGCTTTACACGTTTGTACCAAATTTCATCAAAATCGGAAATTTTTTACGAGAGTTATCGCACCCACGGACACACACACACACACATATATATATATATATATATATATATATATATATATATATACAGTTTCAAACAAATGGTGTTTTTGGGGTCTGGGGACCTCAAAACGAAAATTTATCATGGTCCCGGGCCTAGGTCTTACCATGCCGACTACGGTAATAGCTTCTTCCCTATAGGGGAAATTCGCTAAAAGAGGGTCAAGGTTTTCTGACTGTACTTGCAGTTTACATGCAAGAATTTTCCCACCAAATAGTAAATATATCTAGGCTATAAATTTTATAGCAACCCCAAAACCAGAAAATTTGGTTCAGAAAATGTTTGGACCCCTGAAATTTTCCCTGATCCTACTATTAAGAACGAAACATTTCCCCCAAAATTTGTGAAATATAACTTGAAATTAAAATTTTAAATTCCTCAAAAACCTTTGCCTCTAGCATTGTGATAAAATTATGCTAGGCCTACTAATAAAATTAATTAAACTTACAAAAATAAATAATTTAAAAAAAGTTTATTTTTTATATAATTTCTTGAGGAATGGAGGAATGTAGTTAGATTTATCACAACAAAACATACAGTAAATAAGAATGAGACAGTGATTTAGAAAGTCTGCTAAAAACATTTTATCCAAACAACCAAATGTTATCTACTATGAAACATTATTAATTCTTCATTATGTAGGTCTTCTCTGAAATTGGTTTGTTGTGTTACAGTAAACTTTTCTTGACCAATAAAAATACCTTTTAGAATTTACAATATATTGTATACAAATTAGAAAGCAAAATTTGATTTTAAAATAATTAATTTAATCGATTGTAGATCAATGTTTTAAAATTTATAGTAATATTAAATATCTAATTTAAAGAAACTGAATACAAATTATTTTCAGGGTGTCTAGCAGTCAGGAAAATAGATAACACTGATAAACAATGATTGTAATATTCACTGATAAACAATGATTGAATTATTCGTATCTTTTGAACAGAATGTCGCACGACTATAAATTAGGGCGGATGCCGAACAATAGACCAGCCATTAAGAATGAGACAACAAATATAGTTTACCTCACTCAACTGTCTTTTGAGGTAAACAAACCCGATTAGTTGTCTTAATGTAACCGTGAGACCATAACAATTATTTTGATATTAATACTGCATAATACACTGTAGTCCATTATTTGACTTGACCAATGACGTTGGAATTATACTTTAAATGGTTTAAATACCTAATGGTATTTAATGATATATAATGATCCTAGTATCCTTAGACAGTACAGGTACCATTTAAAACATTTAATTTACTAGTGATTCGGTGGCTTGCAACCCCTATGGCAGAACAACGGGCAACGTATGACATTGTTGCAGAAAGAAAGCGAGGCCTGCAGAAAGATCAGCTACATAAAATTACGGCTGCAGACAAATCAACAATATGTCAATAAAGTTATTGCTGCAGAAAAATTCTCCATTCTGCAAACAAAAACTATCGAGAACCATATCACTTCAAGAAAACGTAATATTGTAACCCCAAAAGTGTACAGAAAACCATTTTACCCATGTACCATTTTAAGAGGCAGAAAAATGGGTACTTTGGTATTATACGGATGCCACTATTTTTTGAGGTTAATTTTTATCGGATACAAAGGATAACTACATAATTCGAAAAAACGTACTTTTATTGACTTACTGTACAAATTTTAAATCATTCTGATGAGCGGTCTTTGTGTTGTGCCTCCCAAAAGACAGCGATGTCCGCTAGGATCGTGTTGAATGCGTCGCCGCCGCTAGCAGCCACACCCGATCGTCATATGTACTCCGCCAAATATACAGCGCGCTGCGGCAGTTATGTTAGGATGGGTTATCATAAAAATACGTACGCTTTCCTCTTCATTTCGAGGTAAATCCCACACCAAAAGAACGTCACTCATTATGAAAACAAATGTAACGTAGTGACGGCAATAAATCACTCATGACACTGACCCAGATACAGGCGGTGACAGGTGATGCGCGCGCTCCGGTCAACGACCTGACCTTGGCCTATTTGGAGGGGGTTTAGCGGCCTGAAGTATGACTCATCAGGTATCATTCGATTCGTAACGAAACAAGGAAAGTCCTACAATCATTTTTATGATAACCCATCCTAACATAACTGCCGCAGCGCGCTGTATAAGGGTGGCATCCGTATAATACCAAAGTACCGAAAAATGATCCGCGATTGAAGACAATAATTACTCGTAGAATGAATGAGCTCATGCTGGCCGGTAGTGAGCGATATCCGATACCTATCGTATCGTTTTGCAATATTGCGATATGACAAGGTGCGATACAATATTTTGAATCTGTGTGAAACTGGCAATAGAATATCCCTAACATTTAAATCCCTCTAATACAGGGTATTTCAACTATGTTGTCACTTCTCCCCTACTAAGAAAGGGCATTTAAACCATGACATCACAGCCGAGCTGTTACAGAATAAATGGTATCAGGAAAGTGACACATACTTTCTCCCTTTTAGCCCAACTTTAACGAATAAATTACTTTTTATTTACTAAATATAGAATACAAAGCACGGTCGAATGTACAGAAAATCTTGTTAACAAGTTGTTTTAAAAACATTCACCCAAATCCCTGCTTTGGAGGCACGACAGAATTCATTGCTACACTCGTGGTTTTAAGAGGGGAAATGCCCCCTATTCCCCCCCAGGGTTATTAAGGGGCATCATATTTCGAATTTCCTCTGTTGGTCAATGCTAACTTGACAAGCATATCAAGTTTGAATTAAATTTATCAGTAAATAAGAGAGAAATAATATTTTTTGTATTCCCCATAAGAATAACATTGGACAATGTACTGCGTTTACCGCAAAATGAAAATTTCAATTTTCTCCGAAACCAGCGATCGTAGAATAGTAATTATTTAATATAAACAATTATTTAATATAAATTTAATATTTAATACTAAATTATTTAGTTTTTTGAGCTCTTTTTAATGGTGAATAGTAATATTTTTTTATATTTATTTATTTTTATGAAAAATCCAAAAAACTGAATTTTTGATATTTTAAGTCCTGTAATTTATGAACCTGAATTTTTACAGGAATGCGGTTGGTGTCATTTTGTTTGAAAACTAAAGTTCTACAAACGACTAAAGTTTAATCAAAATCATTAGAGCCGTTTTTGAGAAATTTTGATTTTTCATGTTTTTAGCGAATTTCCCCTATAGAGAAGAAGCTATTACCGTAGGTCTCATGGTAAGACTTAAGCCAGAGACCATGATAACTTTTCATTTTGAGGTCCCCAGATGCCAAAAACACCATTCGTTAAAATTTTTATATATGTATATATATATATATATATATATATATTTATATATATATATTTATATATATATATTTATATATATATATATGTGTCCGTAAGCACGATAACTCTCGTAAAAAAGGTCCGATCTTAATGAAATTTGGTACAAATGTGTAAAGTACCATTTATTTGAACGAGTTCGAAAACCAGATGAATCGCACCATCCGAAGGGGGGTTTTTGGGGGGTTTCATACCCCAAAAATGTGTTTTTTGGGGTTTTCACATGTAATATTATTTTAAATCAAATTTTAATTTATACCATTGAATTCAGCTTAAAAAAACAAACAATTTGGTATTTTGATCATTGCTCTACGTCAATTGGTTACCGAGATATTGAAAGTGCTAAACACAGTACGTTGTCTAATGTTATTCTTATGGAGAAAAAGAAAAATTGTATATCTCGCTTATTTATGAACATAAACTGACGAAATTTGGTATATGGCTTGATCTGGTTGTGGTTTATTGTTGTTTGCACAAAAAAACAAATTTCGCCAATGTTTCCTGTAGCAGCAAACCTAGGTACTTGGTCCCCATGTTATTCTTATGGAAAATACTTAAAATGTTATATATCGCTTATTTATGAATGTATATGGATGAAACTTGGTATGTGACTTCACTAAGATGAGTTCTATTGACATTTGCATAAAAACCCATTATTTTGTGTACCTTGTTGCAGCAAACCTGCGTACTCATCCCCAATGTTATTCTTATGGAGAATAATTAATATTTTAAATATTGCTTGTTTGTGAATACATTTCTTATGAATCCTGTTAAGTGTTTTAATGTGTTATGTTATATATTGATTGGAAATTCGCTGAGTATGCAGGTTTGCTGCGACGGGGGTATTTGGTGGTTTTTGGGGGATAACTACCCTTAAAAATCAAAAATTCAAAAAAATGAAAAAAACGCCTGGAGATATCGTGGATTAGTACCTACATACCAAATTTCATCAAAATCGGCCCATTGGTTAAGGCTCTAGCTCTGTACACATCCACACAGACACACACACACACACACACACACACACACACACACACACACACAGACATCACGTAAAAACCACTTTTTTTGGGTTCAGGGAGCATCAAAATGAATATTTCCACTAACAACTCAAATTCGAAAATTGTTACGAAAACAATACTTTCTCCATATACTATGTATAAGGGAAGAAAGTAAAAAACAACATGGCTGTCGCTTCAGTATGACACATAACTTCTAAATGACTTTTCCTGCCTTTTGGCGGACAACTAACTCCGCCAAAGTAAATAATTTTTAGATTATGTATATCTAATCTAAAAATAGAGTGATATATATTCATACCAACGAGGTAAATATATCTAGAGCTCTAAAAAAAGGTGAAGCCTTCATAGTCAACCGCCATTAATAGGGGACAAGTGACATCATGGTTTAAAGAGCCAGTATTGGAGGGATTTAAATTTTAGGGATATTCTATTGCCAGTTTCACACAGATATATTTCGATGGTGTCTTAAGGGAAGCGTAGCTATATATCCTCTATTTGGATATTTCAAATTGCATCGGCACATAACAAATATAAATGTTTTTAAGTGCTCGTTTTGGAATCAAGACACGTTATATAAGGGAACTCTGTAATATGGGAATGACAAAGGCCAACTCTACTACAGGTCTGAGCGCTGAATTCATGACATCACGGTCTGGGTACAACGCGGCCGGCAACTCCCGTAAGAAACATACAGTGCGCCTTGACATACACTGCTTTAAAATGGTCTACTTTCAAAACTCTTCATCCTATTTTGTTGAAAATTTAAACATAACTAAATAATGAAGGCAGTGGCTACGTACACGTCCGACGTGGGCCGCTACTATTCACGTCCGTTCCAAATTATGCACCGTACGTTACTTTTCTTGTGATTTTTAAAACAAATTGAGAGCCAGAAAACCTCCTAACCTAACCTAACCTATCCTAACCTAACGTAACATAACGTTACCTAACCTAACCTAAGCGGTAGCGAAGTGAATTTGCCCTTACATTGGACGTGTATGCAGTCACTTCGAATAATGAACCACTTACATTTTAAGCATTAAATACATATTTTAATGATTATATAAATGTAGTAAAACCTCTAAATAGTGCAATGAAATTTTATTTGTATTTTTTTCATCTCTAACTGATATGGTGAACTTGCCATTATCTCATTTGTCTCTGTTCAGAAATATAAATATTCTATATTTATGGTTATCCCCTAAATTCTAAATCTAAGTGTTTTTTTTTCCTATTGAAATTAGATTGTTTTCATAGTAACAGCTGATTTGCAATCGTTGTATAATTATTTATACTATGTAAGTAATAATGAATTATTTGATTTGAAGTAGTGTATTAATTTTATTTTATATATTTTTGAAACTCATAATAGCGATGGATTTTAATTTATCATAGATTACTGGCTCCCAGTGTCCTCATGCCGGTAGCCGCGACGGTGCAGTAATATAGGGATCCTGTCCATGTGTTCAATAAATGTAGTTATGTTTTTGCGTGTGACCGTGTTTTATGCCTTTGTGTTGTTTGAGAAATTTTAACGACGTCTCGACTGAAAGAAAAGTGCAAGTTAAAAAATTGACACCTACGTGATCATCGCGCAATTGAGCGCCGAAAACAGGTTGTTGGGTTTTCACTGTGGATTGAACTGCTGATGAAAGGTAATTTAAAACCATTTAATAGTCATTACAATTTAATCAAAAAATGAATAGATACAGTATGTGTCAAGTCTTTGTGAGTCTTCGTCCAGACAATAAGAACAGGTGGATTATTCGTAGTCAATTTGTTCAACATATATTTTGTGCTATAAATATTTAGAGTTCAGTTCACTTTTTGCTTTCAAGAATTATATACCAAATGTTACCAAAATAGATTCATTTATTTAATTTTAAACATCATTTACATCAACATCAAACAGAATGTTTACAGGGTTGCCACTAAAGTTGCATTTCAAAATTCATGCATCATTCCAGGTTTTCCAAGTCACAATCTCAAAATTCCAGGTAAACTTGCGCAGCATTTTTATATATTTGCAACACCTGTAACGATTTACGATATAAATAAAAATACTATTTAACGACAAATTATAACTTTTCAGGAAGTAGGCCTATATTATTATTTGTTTATTAAAGTTATATATCATATTTTATTATGCTTTCTACAAAAAAAATCGGTATATACGCTGGGCCAGTTATTTATATTAATGAACTTGATTGTTCTCTCTATATAAAGACGTTACAATATTTTAATTGATAGGAGGGAGAATATCTTAATACATCTTACGGTGTGTTCATTTTTTTATGCTCGCCATTGGGATCTCGTAAACCATAACAAGGAAGGTTAAATGAGCAAAGTAGTGCATTATTATAAACTCAATAAAATGGCGCAAAAAAATAAAAAATATTCTACCAAACTCGTTCACTACGCTCAACAAAAACATTTTTGACCAAAAACAAAAATTGCTTACAACTTTCTTATTTTTCAAAATCCAAGAAATCATGTTTAATCAAAGTTGCATGAAATTGAAGAATATGTATAAATTCAAAGTTGCATATGTAGAATTGGGATATTTAGCTTAAAATTAAATAATTTACTCAGTTTCTGATATAAAATGGTCAAGCCCGAAATCATTAATACAAGGAAAAGGTTTTCAAATTATGGACTTATTTTATGAACAAAATACCACATATATGTGGTATCTTTGTAATCATGGAAAAACATTAATTTACTATTCAAATAAAAATATAAACACCCTATATTTGCATTAATGATTTTGGACTTGACCATTTTATATAAAAATCGAGTACCGTACTTTATTTAATCTAAAATATATACAGCCACATGACTCATTCACTAACTGAGGTATACGAATTCTAAACTACTTCCAGACGAGCTTGAAACCTGAAATTTTGCATGCCGGTAGCTTATAGCTTGTAACCCCCAGAAAAATTTCTATAACTGACAATATTATTGTTTAACCCCCCCCAAACAAATATTTAAAATCCCCCCCAAAAAGGCTTATTTTAGAATTCCAGTCATTGAGCTCTAGCGGCCGTACGGATGATCCTATCGAAAAACAGACACTCCCACCTGCCACGGATTTTGCAAGATCTACAACTTTGGTCCTATGACTTTTTGTCTTATCTCGCTCCCTTCACCCTTAGATAGCGCTAGATTTTTGAAATTTCAGGATATTTCAACGATTATTTTGGTGTTTTAGCGAATTTCCCCTATAGGGAAGAAGCTATTACCGTAGTCGGCATGGTAAGACCTAGGCCCGGGACCATGATAACTTTTCGTTTTGAGGTCCCCAGACCCCAAAAACACCATTCGTTCGAAACTGTATATATATATATATATATGTGTCCGTGAGCACGATAACTCTCGTAAAAATGATCCGATTTTGATGAAATTTGGTATAAACGTGTAAAGCAGCATTTATGACTTTAAGTTCGAAAACCAGCCATATCGCTCCATCCAAAGGGGTATTTTGGTGGGGTTTTGTACCCCAAAAATGGGTTTTTTGAATTTTTTACATATAATTTTTGAAGAAGTCAAGTATTTGTTTTCACCATTGGATTCAGCTTAAAAAAACACACAATTTGATATTTTGATCATTCCTCTACGTCAAACGGTTACAGAGATATTGAAAGTGCTAAACACAGTACGTTGTCCAATGTTATTCTTATGGAGAATAAGAAAAATTGTATATCTCACTTATTTATCAACTTTTCCTGATGAAACTTGGTATATTGCTTCATATCGTTGTGGTCTATTAATATTTGCAGTAAAAAAACATTTTTTGGCCGATAGTTCCCGTAGCAGCAAACCTGTGTACTCAGCCCCATGTTATTCTTATGGAGAATAAGTAACCTATTATCTCCCTTAATTATGAACATAAATTAATAAAATATGGTATGTAGCTTTTACCTACTTGAGTTATATATATTGATGTTTGTATAAAACCTCATTTTTTGTATTCCTTGCTTCAGCAAGCCTGCATACTCAGCCGCCATGTTATTCTTATGGAGAATAATAAAAATGTCATAAATCGTTTATTTATGAATGTATATTAATGAAACTTGTTTTGTCGATTTATGTGGTATTAAGATACATATATATGCATTGGAAATTCGCTGAGTACGCAGGTTTGCTGCTACGGGGGTATTTTTAATTTCCTATTACTTTCACCTAGTATTTAGAGGCTTGATATTTGGCACAATATATGTTTACACCCTAGGACCGCCTTGGGCCGGATTTCCTGCCCTCGCAAGTGGGCGCTGGCTGCCCTGGTCAGCCATTTGCAAAACTGTTCGGTGCCCTGACATTTTTGGTCACTATGCAGAGGTTTTTTTTACAATTCGCAGTACCTAAACTACTGTTGATAACCCTTCTCATATGCATACTCGTTTTGTTCACTGGTGTAGTGGTGCGGGAACACGTGGGAACGGCGTTCCCACACTGGTTTTCAAAAACCCGGGAAAATCCCAGAGCTCCG
Source organism: Allygus modestus (assembly GCA_963675035.1). Taxonomy (NCBI): domain Eukaryota; kingdom Metazoa; phylum Arthropoda; class Insecta; order Hemiptera; family Cicadellidae; genus Allygus; species Allygus modestus. Next base: position 318,484,095 of record OY776111.1, read on the forward strand.
GTTCAGGGAAAATCTGGGAAAAATAGCTACTATATTTCTACATAATAACTAAATATTATAAAAATATATTTTTATGTCAATAATAAAATGCAATACTTAAACAAACATTTGTAAACATGATTTTATACTATCTGTTTCCACAGATAACCTCACTCTCCCTCGAACTTTGTATTGTGTACAGAGTACGGTAGACCGCGGAGTATTCGTAAGCTCACCTTGTTTGTGATTGGTCGGTTCGCTGCAGTGGCGGGCATCACTCTCACGTCCCTCCCCAACCCTCTCCCACCTTTTCGTCCCAGCCACGCGTTATCCGCTCTCCCTCCCCCCCTCTAGCCCCTTCACCTGACACTCTGACAGACGTTCGTGTGGAGACCTGTCATCTTGACATTGTGCGCGTGTATTTGTTTATATACCTTTGAGTTGATTTATGAATTGTAGTAATTAATAATTTAAACTCAAGTGTGTTATAAATTAGTTGCCTCAGTTCCTCATTTCAGTGCCAATATGATGTTATAGTATTATGGAATCGAAAAAAAAAATAAATAAAAAACACTTCTGTCTTTCTTCACTAAACAACAAAATAAGGATTCTGGCGAACATTCAACCGAGGGTTCAGTTGCATCCACCTCAGATACTACTATTCCTCTTCCCTGCTGCACAGCTGCAAGTTCTTCTTCTATTAGTTTTCCATCGTCAGCTAAATTTGACGATGATAATGAAACCAAATGGCCTTCTATATGGACCAGAGATATTGTGGGAACGCAAAAAAGAAGCGTTTACTTGGTTGGATTGCAAAGATGGTAAATTAGGCTGTACATTATGCAGCCAAGTTTCTCATCTTGGTGCTTACAAAAAAGAACGCACCTCAATTTCTAAGGAATGGAGTTCATTTTCAAGAACTTTTAGTGGGAATAACAAGTCTGCCCAACTAACCTCCTTAGAATGTTTCTTCACAAGCAATCAACAGGCCACATTACAGCTGAGACCATATCAGCTAGAGCTGACAGGGAAACAGTTGAAACGGTGTGCGATCAAATGAATACATCCAAACTAGAGTCTACTATCAAGATATTTAGAACAGCATACCATTTGGCAAAAAATGATAGGCCTTTTTCGGACCATTCAGAGCTTATAGAATTTCAAAGATTGAATGGTGTAGATGTTGGTGTAGGCCTACACAGTAGATTCAGCTCAACAGAAATAATCAACCATATTTCTGTTGAAATGAGAAAACGAATCATTCAGCAGATTAAGAGCACTTCAGGTAAAATTTCAATTTTGATTGACGAATCTACTAGCTTGAGCCATAAATCAAATTTAATAGTTTATCTAAAATGTGAAACAAGTAAAGACCTCCCCCCAAAAGTATTATTCTTAGATCTAATTGAGATACCTAATCAAACAGCAGATTGCATTTTTGATGCCCTTTTAGGCTGCTTGAAAAAACATGGGTTTGGTCATGAGTACCTAAAAGATAATTTAGTTGCATTTGCCTGTGACGGTGCTAGTGTTATGTTTGGTAAGAAATCTGGTGTAGTGGAAAAACTATTGCAGCAATTTCCAAACATTGTTCTTTGGCACTGCATGAACCATAGGATAGAGTTAGCTGTAAGTGATTGCTCAATGATGTAGGAGCTGTAAACCACTTTCAAATTTTTATGGATAAATTATACACTCTTTACAGCAGATCACCTAAAAGCCAAAGAGAACTAGCCGAATGCGCTAATGAGCTTGATTTGCAGCTTAACAAAATCGGTCGTATTTTGGGGACGAGATGGGTGGCCAGCTCCTTCAAAACAGTAATAGCCGTTTGGTATAACTATAAAGCATTGTATACTCATTTTACGAAGGCCCAAGCATACTCAAACCGAACCACAACTGAACGAGCGATGTACAGAGGATTAATTAAATGCCTGACATCGACTCAATTTCTGTCAGATTTGGCGATCATGTACGACATATTGGCAAAGTTGTCGATGGTTTCTGAATGCCTTCAAAATAGACAAGCTACTATAGTGTATGCTGACAAAATCTTAAGAAGGTTGATTGCTTTTTTCGAGGGCCTTAAAGAGAAACCCGGCACTAAAAGCCTTGAGGCTAAAAGAGCTAAAGTCGAAGGCAACTTTTGTGGTGTCCCCCTAACAAGTAATAGCAAAATAATTGCTATTAATGACCAGCAGTTGCTATCAAGTGACATTAACAACCTTAATAAAAGGCTTTTCACGACTAGGAGCAGCAACGAATCTTCTACACGGACTGAGGATCAGGAAAAAAGTTACAAATCACTCCTATCAGAACTAAAAGTACTTGAAAGCAAAAGCTGGCCTCAAGACAAGCCTGTTCGATTCGGAGAAGAAGAAATCAAGAAGCTCTGTGCAAGATTTAAATTAAATTTGAACCCAATCAAAAACAGCTTCAGAGATTATTTAGAAAACAACACCGTCATTCCAAAGGATTTAAACCCACTGTTGAATTGCTCCAAGCTCATTCCTTGCAGTTCATCAGAGTACGAACGGGGTTTTAGTCACATGAATATAATCATATCGCCAACTAGAACGAGGCTGACCATCGAACATGTGGCAGCCCTAATGTTCATAAAGTTGAATGGCCCAAACATCCGGACCTGGAATCCAGATCAATATGTGAGGACCTGGTTACAGCAACACCACCGATCGGCTGATGACCCACGAATTCGACAGGCAAAACATAAGCCCACTACAGAAGAGGATACATTTGCCGACTACCTGTAAACCTGTTTTGTCGATCTGTCCACTTTCATTGTTATTAATTACTTTATTTTTTTCTCTGTTTTATGGATTTATTTCAGTTTTCTGCTTTTACTTGCAATGTATGAATATGGAATATGTCATTTAAAAAATTTGGTTATGTATGTTGCTATTGCTATTTAGGGGGTTAACGTACATAAAATTAGTTAAATAACCTTTTCTAAGTTTAAATGTAAAATAATAAAGTTAGTTTGTTAAATATAAAAAAATACTATTTTTTATTTTGCTTTTCCCAAAATCATCCAAATTATTAAAAAGTTTCTTGAAGCCTCAGTAAATTCAGTGAGCTTAAAATACACAGCCTAATACGCTCGTAGCTATTGCTATCGTACGCAATCAGGGAAATCATATCCTTATTTGCAGGGAATTTGACAAATATATTGAGCGTTCCCACACTGGAAAATTTACCACTACACCACTGGTTTTGTTCACAAAAAGGAGATAATGTATAAAATAAAATGAATCCTAGTTAGTAATTTTTTTTGCAAAATGTGAAAAACGAAAATTTTTCCCAAATTTTTAAAATAATTTTCAAAAGTAGAGTCCTAGCATTTGTACACTAATTTTTTACAGACAATCAAAGATATCCACAATGTAAGCAATTTATTTCCCTGCTTGGAAATGTGATTGATTTGTTTGAAAATCTTTTGTACCCAAATTACAGAAATAAATACGGAAACCGGGGAAAATCGACAAAATTGCGCTGTACATTTGAAAAAAGGAAGAATAATAATAAAAGTATCAAATTTATACAGGGTGACAATTAAGTCTGGAACCTCTTTTTTAATTTTTAAACCACAATAGAAAAAAATACCTAAGTTCACACGTGCTTACTGGTGATAGTAACGCACACATCTGCCCAATTACCGACTGGATAACCCCTTTGGGGTACGGTCCACGAGGAGTCAGACAAAATTCTTAAATAGCAGCATAGGTCGAGTTTGGTATCAAATTAAAGGTCTCACTTAGCAGAGTACAATGCCGCAAACCGGACTTCAAAAGGTGGATTCATTCAGTAGTTATAGCTGTTTGAATTTTAAAACTATCTAAAAATTTAAATTATTAAGTATTACAAGTAAACACTAATTTTTAAGTACCTGTGATCAAAGTAAGTGTTCAAAATGTTCCCCTCCATCGTCTGGCAATGTCCTAGGCGGTTGTAAAAGCCATCCACTGCATTTGAAGGTAGTCACGAGGAATATCTTGAGCTTCTTGGACTATGAGATTTCTTAGGTGCGCCAAATCTCGAGGCTTAGTACGATAAACTTTATCTTTGAGGTATCCCCAAACAAAAAAATCCAGCGGAGATAAATCAGGGGAATGAGCAGGCCACTCTACTGCACCACGTCTTCCAATCCACCTGTGAGGGAATATTTATCCAAGTATTGTCTAACAAGGAGAGCAAAGTGTGGTGGCGCGCCATCTTGTTGGAAATAAATTCTTTGAAATTGTCGAGCAAGAGCAGCTTGTAGTGCAGGAATTATCTCATTTTGGAGCATTGCTAGATACGAGTCACCATTTAAATTACCATTGACAAAGAATGGGCCCACAATTTGATTTCCTATAATACCTGCCCAAACGTTAAGTTTCTGTGGATGCTGTGTATGACTCTCTTCTTTCCAGTGCGGGTTGCTGTTGTCCCAATACCGACAATTATGTCTATTGACACTGCCATTCAACATAAATGTTGCATCATCAGAAAATATAATATCGTTCAAAAGGATTTGTTTTCGGTCAATTCTATCCATCATTACTTCACAAAATTCGAGCCGCCGATCGAACTCATCTTCGTTCAGTTCCTGAACCAGATGTACTCGGTACGCCTTGAAAGCTGCCTTTTTCAACACTTTTCTGACTGACTCACGAGACATTTCATGAGTTTCTGCAGCAGATCTAACTGATTCATTTGGATTTTCGACGAAAGACTGAAGAACATCTAATGATGCGGCTTCACCCGTCACTGTTGTTGGTCTTCCAGTTCTGACACGATCCTTAACACTCCCAGTCTCTACAAAACGGGCCACTGTCTTTATTACTGTGGACTTAAGAGATAGGATATCTCTCAGGAAAAGTATCAATGAATAAATTTTTAACTGCTTCATATGATCTTTCATTATCTCTCCACCCACGCATCATTAAAAGAGTTATTCTTCCATGCTCAATAAGTGACATAACGGTAAATAAACAAATTAATAACCAATTTTAAAACTTGTTAATGACTGAAAATTATTCCATCTGCATAACTAAACCCGCTAAAAGCTTCAGTGCAACTGAACTGTTACCTTCTTAACAAAATACAGATAACAACGGTTGCAGTCAAAGTTCAATTTGTGGAAAACCCAAAGAGCCACTTTCACATTCTAACAGTAGTTGTGTTATTGGTAATAATTACTGATGAGGAGTTATTCCTGGCTTTGATTACCACATTGTCAGACGATGGGAGGGGAACATTTTGAACACTTACTTTGATCACAGATACTTAAAAATTGGTGTTTACTTGTAATACTTAATAATTTAAATTGTTCGATAGTTTTAAAATTCAAACAGCTATAACTACTGAATGAATCCACCTTTTGAAGTCCGGTTTGCGGCATTGTACTCTGCTATGTGAGACCTTTCATTTGATACCAAACTCGACCTATGCTGCTATTTAAGAATTTTGTCTGACTCCTTGTGGACCATCCCCCAAAGGGGTTATCCGGTTGGTAATTGGGCAGATGTGTGCGTTACTATCACCAGTAAGCACGTGTGAACTTTGGTATTTTTTTCTATTGTGGTTTAAAAATTAAAAAAGAGGTTCCAGACTTAATTGTCACCCTGTATACTAAAACTGTTGTATTACTAAAGGTAACAATACAATTATTGGAAATAATGCACTATTGTACAAAATAATAACTGTTTTTATGATTTTATATGACTTTATTGACTTTACTATAATATGTTAAAATGGTACATGTATTTATAGGAAATATGTTTCTGAACAAGAAAATATTCATATGTATACAGAAATATAAACAAATAATGGTTCTATACTTATTGGTGGCGCGAGACGCACATATGGATTTTTCAACCTAAATTTGCAGCCTAGCCTATTTTGAGCAACATGTGCAGAGGTCGCTTCAAACTTTTTCTGAGTCCTAACCTAATAGATAACCCTATCATATGCATACTCGTTTTATTCACGAAAAGAAGGACTTACATTACGCAAAATCAATTATCGAGCTTTAATTTTGGATTTTGCGAGGGCCGAATTTCCGGCCCTCGGAAAAAATTACTAGCTCATCTAACAGCTGATTTCAAAAATTATTTCTCAGACTTCCTGAAGTCGTATGGCAAAGTTCTTATCACGAAAATAAACAACCACTCATGCTGTTTCCAATACTATAGTCGGCCGCACCTTAACGCTGGGCAGAGCCATCGGCCCGTAGGTAATCTGGTCTATTCAGTCCCCTCCTCGCCACCGGCCATAAATTATCGCCGCTTGGCTGAACGCGTGACTCACTTAAGTACCCAGTACAGTAGGAATATGTAATGTCTTATTTTTAAAACATTAGGAAAACGAATGTTATATTTAACATCGTGACAAAACCCTGATAAATTTGATCTCAAACTTCACGAAAATCGAACAGTATTTAGGTCTACTTTGATTATGCCAATATGTTAGTAGAAATGTAACTTTTACACCTATGACAGGGCCATGACCCGTTCTTAAACAATTAACATTATTAATTACTAGCTGTGAACCCCTTAATTACTAGTACATATTTTTAAGGACTGCACGTAACTAAAAACGTTTAATTCAGACATTAACACAATGAAAAAATACAGGGTAGGCCTAATACCCTCAAAAATTAGTGAAGTTATAGATATATCGCTCGATAATACTTTTGAAGAGTGACTCACAGTTTGTCAAAACAAACAAACAAACGGCACGCGGCCGTGTCATCCCTGTAAAGATGGCGATTTCTATTTCTCAAAATCGGTGATTTGTTATTTGACGATGAGTAACAGTGTTTGCTATGCGGTTAAATTGTTTGGACTTTATTCTGGTGATAGTTTTCCTTTACGTCCCTGCATGGGACATTGGTCAGTTGGAGTTGGTTACTGTTGTGGATAGCTTTATAGTCATGGCAGAGCAGCAGTTATTATCTCCTCACAAGTATATTGTGAAGCGAAGTAAATCTTCATTTAGTAGTGGTGAACGTCGGATCATTTTACATATATATGGAGTTTTACGCCAAGAAAATCCAGACATGACCAAGCGAGAAGTTGCCGAGAGGGTTGGGGTTTTGACTGGTGCAGGAAGAGGTACAATAGAAAAAATAAGACAAGAATTTGAAAAAGGCCCATTAGTTACTCCGGGGAAAAAAAGGCCAAGGCGAGTGGGGCAGTGTACTAGAATGAAAAAGTACAGCGATTTTGAAAAAAAACTGGAATCAGGAGAAAAGTTCACAGTTTGTACAGGCAAAATGTACCGTCCACTGCGAAGAAGGTGACCCAGTTGATAAATGATGATCCCGATTTACCAATCGTAAGCATTACTACTATTACAAGATTGTTGAACGACTTAGGTTTCAAGTATGAAAAGAGGGAACGACGATCCATTCTTATTGAACGGGAAGACATAGTGCGATGGAGAAGACGTTACTTGAAACAAATTAAGGAATTCCGGAATGAAGGAAAGAAGATATTCTACCTTGATGAAACGTGGTGCAACGCTGGACACACAGTGAAAAAAGCATGGACCCCGAAGTACATAAAGTCTTCACGAGATGCCTTGGACTTAGAAATAAAGACTCGGTTAAGACAAAATTTAAGGAACTAGAGATTCTTACAGTTTTTTCTCAGCATGTGTTTAACACTGTGAAATATGTAAAAGAACACAACATCCCTCAGATGGAAGCTAGAAATCAACAATACAACACAAGAAGTTATTTAACTTTTGATTCCCATAGACTTGAGTTGTTAAAAAAAAAGTTAGTTATAGAGGCATACAATTTTTTAAGCACATTCCAGATGACATAAAGACAGTCCAAAATCTTTCAGAATTTGTCAAAAAACTAAAGCAGTTTTTGATTGAGCATCCCCAATACTCCTTTGAAGAATTAGCTACGATAAATAATGACATGTAAATTAAATAAGTAGTTTATAAGTATATTTTTAAAACGATTTTGACACTATTCATCTGTAACAATTGTACAGTTGACGAATAAAGAATTATTTGATTTGATTCATGAACGGAGAGACAACAGGACTCCGTAACGTTCCAGGACCAGGTGGCCTTCACATTGGCAGTGAGGATGGTTTCTTGAAAGACCCGACGGTGACGGAGACATCAGGAGGAGATGATGCTCGATGGGTATTCCGAGCGAAGAAAACGGCAAGAATTCAAAACGCTAACCACCATGATGAGATGAACTCTGCAGCTTTTGAGGAGTGGTTCACCGGAGTACTGCACGTCTTGCCATCGGACAGTGTTATTGTTATGGACAATGCGTCATACCACAGCGAGACACTTGAAAAACTGCCGAACATGAGATGGAAAAAACAGGAAATTCAGGAATGGCTGACCAAGAATGGCGTGTACTTCGGGAATAACGACGTCAAAGCAGAATTAATATCTCGCATTCCGGAACATTTTCGTCAAGCTGCAAAAACCTACAAGATTGACAAGACTGCTGAGGAATTTGGGCACACTGTTTTACGACTACCACCATATCATTGTGACTTGAACCCCATCGAGCTGGTGTGGGCTACAGTCAAAAACGAAGTTGCTAGAGTGAACAGTAATTACACCTTGAAAACTTTAGAAGTTCTTCTGAACGACGCCCTCAACAACGTTTCTGATGAAGATTGGAGGAAGGCTGTGGAGCATGTTAAAGCTATAGAGGATGTTATGTGGGACCTGGAGACCATCAGTACAACTTGATATTCAGGACAACTTCATCATCAACCTAGCAGAGGACTCCGAAACCGAAAATGGCAGCATCAGTGGCAGTGACGATGAACATCAGAACGTTGAGGAAGACTCAGATGATGATGATTTGGCCCTCCCAATGTATAATGTACTGTTCTCGCATTTTACTCTTTTTTAATTAATTCATTCGCCCTAGCATTTCAACATTGTCATTTATTTATTTTTTTCGTGAGTTTATACTTCGTTATATTGTTTTTTTATAATAATATTTCACATCTCAATCATATTATTGAAATTTGTTTAATCGTTGATTATTATTTCTCTGATATTATTTAATTGATTTGGTTTTGGCCTTTTTACAGCACCATCTATACATTTTACGGTTTTGTTTGATTTATTAACTATGACTTATTTATTATTTTTGTATGTTTTTTAGTTTGTGTAAAAGCTTCTCTACAGTCTTAAAGTTAGTTTACACATAAAAGTACTAAGTCCCCCCGTAAAAATAAAAAAATACAAAAAAAGATTTTAAACACGCCTAGATACTTGTAAATGTTTCAAATATTTAGCCAGTCCACAGCCTGGAAAAGTGTGATGGAAATCATAGATAAAACAACTGGTTTAATTAAATAGGCAAAGTAAACATATACAAACGAATAATTATGTTCCTTAATTTACAATTAAGTTATTTCTTTATGAACAGGTCACAAGCTAGACTTGGATGTAATAAATAAATTGTCATCTTGCCTTAAAAAAACGGGTCATAAGCCTGACATAGGTGTAAAAGTTAAATTTCTACTAACATACTGGCATAATCAAAGTAGATCTAAAAACTGTCCGAATTTCGTGAAGTTTGATATCAAATTTATCAGGGTTTTGTCACGATGCTAAATATAACATTAGTTTTCCTTATTTTCTGAAAATAAGATATATTACATGTTCCTACTGTACTGTGCACTTAGTGAGTCACATGTTCAGCCAATTTAGGGCGATAATTTAGGGCCGGTGGTGAGGAGGGGACTCCTCTATAAGAAAGTTACTGTGTCTTCTTTACTGTATTTCATTTGCCTAAGTTTGTTTTGTATTAGTCGGTGACAGTAGACAGCTACTGTAACTAGACTGTTAACTATACAACTGTCGCGTCAGTAACTCGCCCATTCCGTTGACGGTGCGTAGTCAGTGTTGCCAATTCGAGAGAAATTACCCTTGCCGGTGATAATTTTGAACTTCGAGGGTAAAAAGGGGTAATTTTACTAAAGCCTTTAAAAATATACAAATTTATATTATACTCTGTTATATACTTATTATTACATTCATTAATGTTTATTTATGATTAAATTAGGCCTACTACATTTCCCTACTTTATCGACCCTTCTGATTTTCGTTACTCTGACGAATACTCACGAACTCCATGACAGAAATCAAGCTTGAGTAAGGATTACATATAGAGTGATGTTTAAAACGTGGAAGAGCCACGAGTGTCAGGACGACATGAAGTCCGCTAAGTTGCAGTAATGTCTGCAAGTTTTAACGTCGACCAGACAATAAATACCCCCGTAGCAGCAAACCTGCATACTCAGCGAATTTCCAATGAATAACACATAACATAACATAACACATTAAAACACTTAACAGGATTCATAAGAAATGTATTCACAAACAAGCAATATTTAAAATATTAATTATTCTCCATAAGAATAACATTGGGGATGAGTATGCAGGTTTGCTGAAACAAGGCACACAAAATAATGGGTTTTTATGCAAATATCAATAGAACTCATCTTAGTGAAGTCACATACCAAGTTTCATCCATATACATTCATAAATAAGCGATATATAACATTTTAAGTATTTTCCATAAGAATAACATGGGGACCAAGTACCTAGGTTTGCTGCTACAGGAACCATAGGCGAAAAATTGTTTTTTTGTGCAAACAACAATAAACCACAACCAGATCAAGCCATATACCAAATTTCGCCAGTTTATGTTCATAAATAAGCGAGATATACAATTTTTCATTTTCTCCATAAGAATAACATTAGACAACGTACTGTGTTTAGCACTTTCAATATCTCGGTAACCAATTGACGTAGAGCAATGATGAAAATACCAATTTGTTTGTTTTTTTAAGCTGAATCCAATGGTATAAATTAAAATTTGATTTAAATTAAAATTACATGTGAAAACCCCAAAAAACACATTTTTGGGGTACAAAACCCCCAAAAACCCCCCCTTGGGGTGGTGCGATTCATCTGGTTTTCGAACTCGTTCAAATAAATGGTACTTTACACATTTGTACCAAATTTCATTAAGATCGGACCTTTTTTACGAGAGTTATCGTGCTTACGGACACACATATATATATATATATATATAAATATATATATATATATATATATACATATATAAAAATTTGAACGAATGGTGTTTTTGGCATCTGGGGACCTCAAAATGAAAAGTTATCATGGTCTCGGGCTTAAGTCTTACCATGAGACCTACGGTTAATAGCTTCTTCCCTATAGGGGAAATTCGCTAATAACGAAAATAGAAAATGGGGATTATTGTCACCTGTCTCCGCCTACCTAATCCTAGCAGTTGATAGACTGAAAGATAGACAGCATTAGTTGTTTTATAATTGTCGTTTATGGCTGTAAACAAAATTGCATCAGCTGTTAGTCATTTATATACTGTGATTTTTTAAGCAGTAAAATAAATTCTGAGAAAAATCCGTTATCTCGCATGAACAAATTGAGACAAAAACTGGCTGGCATGTGCAACGTCTATTTTCATTCTTTATTCTAAAATTTAAAATTATTTATTCATCAGTGACATCAATAGGCGGCTCCTCAAACCTATCAAATTTCAAGCACATTTCCTTTATTTCATTAGCACTCTTTACTCAAATACAGGAGTTTAGATTTTGAGGGTAATTTGGGAAAAAGTCATTGGCACCGTGAAAACCAGAACCAGTCCTAAATCATCCGCACAGCTGCAATCTGCAAATAGGCAGACGACGCGGTATTCACCATATAAACAACGTACTAAATAATTCTGTTGTACATTTCCCTATCTGAAAACAAATGTGATATTTTCGGATAAGATTTTTTTTATTGTTTTTCAAGTTTGATATATTTTTAAGGTTTGATATCAAAATTCACGGCTTATTCTAGGTTTTTTCACAGTATACAAAATTCATGGCTTATTCAAGGTTTCACGGTTTTCACGGTTGGGTGGGCACCCTGTTATTCTTATGGAGAAAAACATAAATTTGGTTTTAAGATAATTTTATTAATACTGAACAAAATTTTCTGAATAACGAACTCGACCGAGATTTTGTGCTGTTCTGGAAAGTTTGAAGTATAACTGTGGTGGCGTTCTCGAGTTATTTTGGTCACAGACACGCCAGCTGAGTTGATTCTCTTACCGGTCTAAGCAGTAAAGTTGTGTATAAGGATAAACTTCACTTTTTTCAATTATCCAATAAAACTACAATGAAACTTAAACAATTTTCGATAGAACTTATGGTTTGTTCAATAATCCGATGTAAGTAACCACTAACTTAAACAATTTTCGATAGAACTTATGGTTTGTTCAATAATCCGATGTAAGTAACCACTATGTTCAGTTCTACGTGTGCCGCTGTCGCGGACGACAGCTCAACGCTGTTCTACCACACCCAGCATAGTTAAACGCTCTCAATTTTACTTATATCTTCACCTAGAAAATATAAATTATGTACATTTTACTCCATATTGTATTTAAATTATTGTTTTTTAACATAGCTTTGAATTTTAATAGAAAATTCAGTTATTGAGATGTAATTAGGCTCATGGGGAATCTTTATATAAACAAAACCTACTTCCTTTTAAACTATCTGTTACTTAATCACTTCCCCCTCAAAATACGACGTCTTCTTAACCGTAAATGAATCGTTGTGTAGCTAAAAATATAATTAAAATAATGAATACATATATGTTTTATATCAAAACTCAAAACTAATCCTCTATATCAGCAATATAACAAATCTATAAAAATATGTTTGGCGTTAAAAGTAGAGAAACATATCTAGAAAATTGAATACGAAGGATACTTAGTTGTTAATAAACCTTTCTACCGAAAATATAAATTAAATAATATAGAATCAATGTTTTTACGCCATAGCTCAAAACAAAGCCTCTCCAAAGCCTTACAATAGTTGTTATATAGATTGGATCCATGTCAAAAATTTAGGAATGTATCGAGTAAAACAAATATGGTAGCCATTGAGTCGTAATTTTTTTTTTTCGATGAAAATCAAGGTTAAGTAAGTGAAGATCAAGATTTTTATACTAATATTGAAAACTATGCATGTTAACGTCATAATTAGGGGTTAAATACATTTTAATTTAGTACCAACAGATAAAGAATTTATTCAGTAATACGATTCCGAAAACTATTTTACAACAACAAAAATTCCTCGCGCTGTAAACCTCATTTAACTGAGCACGCGTCGCCAATAACCCATAAGACGCTGTTACTGAGCAACGCAATGAGTCCTACACTTTGAGATGTGACCTTGAGCCCGGCCGGACCGAATTTTGGTCTATCCTGACTATAGGCGCGAGCTCTCTATGGTTTCTACCTTCCTGAGTAGGACTAGTATTGTTCAGTAGCTTGGCGAGATTTTAAATATTTCTTTTAGGAATAAAGATTTCAATAAGCAAGGAATTGCATTGTAACTTTTTTTGCTCAACTGGTAAACAAATAACACAGTCATTACAGCACACTTGGCTTTGTAAACTGAACTAGATAGATACATCAAGTGGCTACATCACCCTGATTCCAGCAAAAATGGAAACTCAATAGATACATTTTAACCTAGCAGCCATTGAGTGCTTCACACCATGGACATATAGACATAATGACCTGGCGGCACTAACTGTGTTACAAGACTGTAAATCTGTACATTTTGACAATAGTTTAAATATTTTTGATTCATTATGATACAGCGATGTATATTACATATTTAATACACATTGAATAGTGTTGAGTGCTTACATAGGCTCTACTGTGCAAGTAATTTTAATGAAAAGGAATAGTATGGTTGGGAAAATTAACATTATAGTGTCCTTACCATGCTTCATCATTACTGTCAAGAATTTGACAATAACTTTGGAGCAAGGCCTGAGGAGAACTTGCCGTTTGCCTCTCTTCTCGGCATTGTTGATGGATTTTAAAGCATCACTCAAAACATTCATCCGCACCATGGCTTCTGAAAAGGAAAATTCATATTACTTTTATAGGTTATAAGTTATTAATTTATAATTTTAAGAAGGTGAAGTGAGGAACAAGGAATTTCCAAAGCAGGCCTAGGCCTGCCATGGGTAGACACCAACCTTGACTTTCACCAACTGAGTAAAAAACTTGAAACACTACTGATATTTCCTGTGATTCCAAGAGTGGTATCAACTCCAAAGGTGGTTTAGGCTACTTCTTGAGAGTATTTTAAAATATAGTACCGGTACCTAGAACTTTATAATAATTAAATTTAATAACACCAAAATATAGCAAGGAGGTAAGGATGTAGGGCTAACCTTAATCCCTTAGGTCTACACGTACGGTACGGTACCATTGAATCAGGGGCGGATCCAGGGGGTCGCCCCCCCCAAACCTAAGAATTTTTGTGTTTTATTTTATTATTCAGGCATACGATAAAAGTTTGAATAAATCCGAACTAAAATGTAAGCAGCAAAAGCCTCCCGGAACCCCGTTTTTCGGTTCCGAGAGTCAAATTTTGCTACTCCCGTCTACAAGGATACATTAAAAAATTCAAACTAACGAATCTAAACGTTCGATAAATGAAATAAAATACATACCATTAGACAGGTGAAATTTTAACCTTCCATTTTAGTATACAACACATTACTTCGATCCATGTATTTAACCAAAAGGCGTCTTACAAAAACATGGATATTCCCGAGTATCGCGAAGTTGTTGCAGTTTTGCCAGTTGGCAGATCGAAAATGCAGTGTTTTCAACATGGTCTTGGAGGTAAATTTTAGCAGCAAAGGTTGCTACAATTGTATTCGGTGATTATTTTGTACTGGATTTCGCCCGCCTACCGTCATTTGCTACCAGCGGTGTTTTGTTTACAGGTTAGGTTTGATTTTTGTATAAAACCGCGTAATCTGTTGCTTGGCAATAAATATCCATTGGCTAGGCTAGAAGCAACAAGTTCCTCGAATTATATGTAATGAAATAAGAGGAAACAAAGATTAAATTGCGTGCAAAAAGAAGCTCATATACCAGGTATTTTATTTTATAAAAATTAGGTACGACATTTTCATTTTTCGAAAGGTTGATCTTGGCTGTCAGCCTCATTCCTAATTGTATCTTCGCATAGTATAGTTCAGTATTGCAGATTTCAAATACGTTTTGTAAATAGTTTTTCGCGTGGGTAAATACTAAAATAAATTGTTTATTTATGCATCTTACTTGTTCTTAAGACGCCTACAGTTGAGGTAGAAAAAAGTGTAATGCCTAAATATTTTATTTTTATTTACGGTCGGGCGCAGTAGAACTCAAGTTAATTTTTGTTTAGCTTGTTTATAAGGTTAAGATTAGTTTTATCTTGAGCAAAAGGTTATTGATATATTATGTTAACTTACTTCCATTCGTAGTATAATTTCTTATAGCCTAGTTAAAAACAATAATGGGGGTA
The DNA here is from genome assembly GCA_963675035.1 of Allygus modestus. Lineage (NCBI taxonomy): Eukaryota > Metazoa > Arthropoda > Insecta > Hemiptera > Cicadellidae > Allygus > Allygus modestus. The sequence continues at coordinate 318,499,499 of OY776111.1, forward strand.
CCAGGGACCATCCACAGGGAAGGGGGAGGGGAATCTTTCGGTGACCCCCCCAAACATGACCTCTGGATCCGCCCCTACATTGAATGTTATATAGGACTAGCATAGGTTTAGTAACTTAAAAGCAATGAGAAATCATTGCTTTTAAGTTACTAAACCAATCTCAAGCTCAAGCTCTCTTCCAACGCCTGTGTCTGGAGACGTTCTTGTAATGTATGTTAGGAGGAAAACAACTGATTCCAAATTGATTGATTTAAAATCTACGGGTAAAATTCCATAATCAATTTGAAATCAGTGGTTTTCCTCCTAACATACATTACAAGAACGTCTCCAGACACAGGCGTTGGAAGAGAGCTTGAGATCTGCTGTTCACAGCAATCAATTTTGGTCCTGAAACAATTGGAACTAACCTGATTTGAGCGAGCAATTAAGTTAGGCTGAAACCAAAGCTTGGAAGGGGGACAAGTCAGTAATGAATAAGAATAAATATAAGAATGCACTAAGTAATTATCGAAAAAGTATTGACACAGCAAAGGCAAACTCATATAATGGTAGGATCAATAGTGCAGAAATACTATTCCTAAGGAAACTTGGAGGATTATTGATGAATGAAGAGGTGATTCCAATAGAAGTAACAAAAATATGGGTAGAAACAAGACTACTGAAATAATCAAAAACCCTAAAGATAATAGTAATTTACTGAATAAATTATTTTTAGATTTTCCGGTTGAAATAGATGAGGAGATAGAAAACAGTAACTTTACGTCCATGGTCCCGTCTTCATTTATCAAACCGAATGTATAGGAATTAAATAGGTAGTTTTGAGCAAATACATCTTCTACACCTCATAAATTATTCTATAGAATTTGGGCTATTCCGGGTGGTTGCAAGGTAGCAAAGGTTAAGCCTCTTTAAAAGAGAAGGGATGATTGTGAGATGTGTAATTATCGCCCAGTCTCACAACTGCCTGTGGTTTCAAATTTTATTGAAAAAAACCGTCCGAGGCCAAATGATGGCCTACCTAGAGGAGGATAACCTCATTTGTGGGAGGCTTCAGAAAATCAACATCAACTAAATTAGCATTGATTGATTTCATGAATGAATGTTGTGATGCAGTCAATGTGTGGGACACTGTGACTGGTAGTAAGGCATTCCTGTGTTAGAACTGTGTTAGAACCTGTGTTAGAACTGATATTCTAAAACAAAAAAGTTCTGCTCTTGGTGCTAAGAACTCAGCACTGAGATGGATAAATTCTTGTCTTGGTGACAGGCACCAAGTAAGTAGGTAGAAATTCACGAGTCAAAATTAAGTCCTATTGGTAGGCCTATTTCATAAAATCTTTCTTTTTATATTCAAAAGTAAGGAATAAGTGTCATAATCTAAATTCAAGAATTCTATCGATGGTTTTAAGGGCGTAAAGATTTATTGGTCGCCAGCAGTTCCTCAGCACTGCACACTAAAAACAATCACACACCTTCGCCGCACCGCAGTCCCGCGATGTTACAAATGACAGTTTGGTTTTCTTAATAACCTCTTGACTAAAAAATAACTATTAACACTATATACGAGAACCACACTGAGTACATACTACATACATAAACACGTAATAGCACCAAACCAAGCGGCAACTCCTGTAGTCCGCCGGCGGACCAGCCGTATTGAATATGTTAACAGCTTAAAATACTCATAGGGCCTAACTTATTCTTAATGATTGCATAGCAATTTTAATAATTTGTTTGGTTCAATATTTCTTCATTTCATAGCAAAAGTTTTACTGTCCCGTAGAAATTATATTTCTGTGTAAAATTGCATGGCAATGTTTTTTTTTTAGTACCAATTAAGAGAACTTTAAACAGATTTGATATGGGTTTTAACTAATAATGTACAAGCTAAATTTATTTATTTTATACTTCTTATTAAAAAAAAAAAAGTTATTTACACATCTCACATTAGCCCAGATTGACCCTAGTTAATAAGACAAAATCCAACACAAAATCTTCTGAGCTCAATTGTACATATTAATGTACCTAAAAGTATTTAATTTCAAGTTTAAATTAGCATTTACTAATAACTTTTGTACGAATAATAAAGCCTACCATAAGCGCTAACCTAAAAAAATATAACCTCCAACTAGTACATTAATAAGTATGTTTTTACACACTATTGATAAAATGTGATGTTAATTGAAATAAAATAACATTTAGTTAATGATGAACATTGCAAATGTGAACAAAAATGTAGGCCTAATACATTTGACAGGCAAGAGAAATTACTCAAATTAGGATTAGGGACAACTACATAGAAAGATTACCCCTGCCTGATAATAATTAAATGAGACTAGATAAATAATGTATATTTTAAATATAAAAATAGTTTATTATTACGATTACAAATACTGGATTACCTGAGATAAAATTTAACGGCTCACAATTACATACACCAGGAAAGAGTCCACAACGTAAAGGAAGTGGCAAAAGGGTTAAGAAAGTTAAGAGGGGAACGGCATCGGCAAACATTTACACCGGAAACACAACACAAAGTCAAAGCTACTAGATATAACCTCAGTCATCTAAATCAAAGGTCACGAAAATTCTTGTCTTTCATTAAATCATACTATTTTTATAGTATGATTCAATTATTTATTTATTAATTAATTAATTATTTATTATTTAATTATTTATTTATTTGGCCATCAAACTTTACAGCAATAAGCTATGTCGAAATGAAACGTTTGTCGTGGAAAGTCTAGAACTCGCTTTATAAAAGATCAGCATGCAGCAAACAAATAACAAATAAAAAAATCACTCGATGCACATGCTTGGAGGCAAATAATTAGTAGCAAACAAACAAAAAAATCACACCCATGCACTTCGAATTACTATTTAGAGTAGGCTCATCACTACATTACCCATTTACAGAAGGAAATTTTGCCAAAAAGAATTATCTCAATTCATAGAAAGGGTGTTCCCAAAAGCTAACATTTTACAAGCAATTTAAATTTAGTTAGAGGCAATAGGCCTACCTACTGTTGTCTAGCAGGTTTCTCCAGGTAAAGGCAGGTTTCTCCTTGATTTGGGAAAATGGTTGTAATAACGATTACCTGTAATAGGAAAGAAATTCAAGGTTTTGGTTAGTCTGTGTCTTTCAGTAACATGATAAACTGGTTTCTGGTTTCAAAGTTATATACATTCTGGTTCCTTAGGGCTGCTTTCCCCAAATGAGGTTTAACTAAACTGGTTTAAATGTTAATGGGGGTTTAAAATCCAGATCATATTTCCAACTGATCAGTTGCTTTGGTTTAGTTTATCCTTTTAGGCAAGGATGATTATTGTATAACTGGACTAAGATATTGATTCACTATTTTTGTCGAAAAAGCGAGCCAGTGATTTTGTCAGGCTGGTACACTGGTGAGGTAAATTTCTCGTTCTTTGACCTATCCTAATTGGTCGTTTTATTCCTATAAGTGAATCTACTCATGCAAATCACTGGAATAAAAGCAATGAAAGTTGGAACAAATAAATTTTGTCGTTTGATTTACGCATCTACTATCGTCGTGAAATCTGATGGATTATGAGCAACTGAGCAAATACAAGTTTATTCATGAGTAGGTATTTGCTTGAGTCACTTTGTCGACAAGTTCGATTTCAGTGAGTAGTTCTTTGCCTCACCAAAATTTGGCAAAGAACGGCTCGCAATTTTGTTCATCAGTTTTTCCTCCAGTATTACCAATAGAGCTCCTTGCTATTATGTAACAGCATAGAGTAACTACAATAGTACTGTAGTTAGTCTATGGTAACAGTGTTGGCACTACTGATTTTATACTGATTTATTAATGTAGTTTAACAACCCTTCAACTAAGTGACCGACATATATAATCTAGTGCACGAAGAACTAGGGTGGACTTGGATTCTTACATACTCAAGTGGCAATTGCGTTTTGCATGAACAAAATCTGACCATATCAAATACATTGTAAAAATGTCAATTGATAATAAAATTGATTTCTGATTTCTGGCCATTTCGTCTGTATTTTTGCCAGCGAGATTAATCGCGGAGCTCTCGTCAGGGGTAAATAAGTGAAACCTATAAAGTGACAGTCATTTCCCCCTCTGCACTCCGCATGAACAAAACCATAGACTAACTACAGTAACTACTGAAGTTAGTCTATGACAAAACATATGTTCAAAGAACGGATAGCCTTCAGTTCACAACAGTTGGGAAGGTCATTCGATTAAATATCGACTATCGTATCATAGACTACCGGTTCTAGCTCTTTGTTTTGTAACATAATAAAAATGGATTTATGTTAAAAAAATAACAACTTTATTTGTTGCTGTTCACGTCAAAATTATAGCAACTCAACCTAACTCCGCAGAGTGATGTATAGTGGCTCTTCACTGTGCAACATATATTACAGATAAATTAATTTTAATAAAAAAAAACTTAAAGCAATCTTTAAAAAAAATCTAGACCTTCCCGACAAAGATAAGACTTTAACCCGAACAAAATAACGTAAAATTAAACAAAATGCAGACACCAAAAAGTCATTAACTAATATGTTGGATTTGAACCCGGGGCTCATGGTCGTGAGTCCGATACTATTTCCATTGGTCCACCATGACATGTCGAACATTGGGAAAGTTACAATTTATCAAGCTGTGATCCTTTATATGTTAGTTGAGTAGTCGACTACGCTAATCTGTAGTCTATAATACGATAGTCGATATTTAATCGAATGACCTACCCATCTGTTGTGAACTGAAGGCTATTCTCAAAGAACGGGGTTACTATGAACACCAACGAGGTATATATCTATAGAGGTCTCGTCTGGGTAAAAACAGTGCCAACATGTTCTCCAACATTTTGACCCTCTATACAGCGAGCACTTAATAGAATAAATAGAGAAGCTACTCGGAGCGGAGTGCGGCCAGCCTGGCGAACGGATGAGACAGTCCAAGATGGTGGCGCCGCTCTAGTCCGAGCGTCTACCACGCACTGCTACGCATTATTTCACTTAGTCGCAGTGAGGGTGGATACGGCGGCTTTTGTTGTTGAACCTAAAATGTCGAATTACATGAGATGGTGAATTGATTGCAATAACCGGACACCTATTTAAAACGATGTATCAATCACCCGCTGGGATTACATTTCACAAGAGTACATTGTTTTAATTTAATTTAATATTCATATTAAGTGGTTAAAATATATGCTTGCTTAGTCATAAATTGTCTTGAATATTCCTATAATTTTCCTACATCTATTAATGATTCTTTTTGTGTTGGCCACAAAAAACGAAAATTAAAGTACCTTATATAAGTATTAAGTTATCTTATATATAATAAACAGTATTTTTATTTATGGACTAAGTTATTTAATACCCATAATCAGCTAAAGCGAGAGAAACTTCGAGGATATTACAAACATATAAATAAGTAATTAAACTAGTTAGTACCCAAATTATTGTTCATTTACTAGTCCTTAAATGAATACGATTTCATTACTAATCCTAGCTAAAATAGAATAACATATAATACCCCCGTCGCAGCAAACCTGCATACTCAGCGATTATCCAATGGAGATATAAATGTCCCGTATATAAATGTCTTAATACTATATAAAGCCACTTACCAAGTTTCATAAAAATATATTCACAAATAAGCGATATATATACAATTTTAATTATTCTCCATAAGAATAACATTGGGGCTGAGTACGCAGGTTTGCTGCAACGAGGAACACAAAAATGGGGTTTTATGCTAATATCAATATAATTCAAATCAGTTTTTATTCATTTATGTTCATAATTAAGGTAGGCAGAGCATTTAATTATTCACCATAAGAATAACATGGGGGCTAGGTACGCAGGTTTGCTGCTACGGGAGAATTTGGTAAACAATATTTTTTTGAGCAAATATCAATAGACCACAACGAGATGAAGCTGTATAACAAGAAGTTTCGTCAGTAACCCTTCATAAATAAGCGAGATATAAAAATGTTCTTTTCCTTCGTAAGAATAACATAAGACAACGTAGTGTGTTTAACACTTTCAATATCTCAGTAACCAATTGACGTAGAGGAATGATCAAAATACCAAATTATGTGTTTTTTAAGCTGAATCCAATGGTAAAAACTAAAATTCAAAATTTCAAAAATTAGATTAAAAAATTCAAAAACCCATTTTTGGGGTACAAACCCCCCCCCTAAATACCCCTTCGGATATATCGATCTGGCTGGTTTTCGAACTTAAAGTCATAAATGTAGCTTTACACGTTTATACCAAGTTTCATAAAAATCGGATCATTTTTATAAGAGTTATCGTGCCTACGGACACACACACACACACACACACACACACATATATATATATATACAGTTTCGAACCAATGGTGTTCTTGGAGTCTGGGGACCTCAAAACGAAAAGTTATCATGGTCCCGGGCCTAAGTCTTACGATGCCGACCACGGTAATAGCTTCTTCCCTATAGGGTAAATTCGCTAAATACCCCCGTAGCAGCAAACCTGCATACTGAGCGAATTTCCAATGCATATTAATTTATCCTAATACTGTACCACATAAAGCCACATACCAAGTTTCATCAATATACATTGATAAATAAACGATTTATGACGTTTTAATTATTCTCCATAAGAATAACATGGCGGCTGAGTATGCAGGTTTGCTGAAATAGGGAACACTAAAAATGGGCTTTTATACAAATATCAATATAACTCAACTAGGTAAAGCCACATACCAATTTCTATTAATTTGTGTTCATAATTAAAGGAGATAAGACGTTAATTATTCTCGAAAAGTTATCATGGTCCCGGGCCTTGGTCTTACCATGCCGACTACGGTAATAGCTTCTTCCCTATAGGGGAAATTCGCTAAAACAAAACCGAGTTCGCACGCAGCACGCTGACGTGAGGGGAGTAAATTTCCACACAAACAACTTTTAAAACTCAAAATCAGTGTAAAACATACATTTATTCCAATTTTTATTGAAATCTGAAAACATTGATTTTTTGGCTGTTCTGACCCAGTCAGCACACAATGTAAAAATTACGTTATTTTTACGCGAGAAATGTCAAACAGTTGTAAAAGCGAAAATTGAAATATTTTTTCGCGTAAAAAAAACGTAAAAATATAAAAGTGAAAAATAGAATATTTTTGTACGTGAAAAAAACGTAAAAATGTAAAAGTAAAATCCGTTGAAATTTGGAACGTGATTTTCACGTTTAATTTTCACATACAATTTTACATTTTTATTTTTTATAAAATCAATAATTTATAATACATTACAATGATGTAGAGGTAATCTACAAAATATCAGTTTCTTAAAAATAACCATTATAAAAACGATATTTTTACAACAAAATATTATTCAAAATGTATAGAGTATAATTTTGAAATAAGAATTTATTGTTTTTCCATGTATCTTTAAAATCAAACTTTTTACAGTCCTGTAAAGAATGAAAAATATCGCTTCCCAACATTAATTTTTAATAAGTGCGCTGTCCCACATACATATGCGTTTAACAAGGTGGATCGTCTGGCGCATGCGCGAAAGACCCCCACTCCAATCAGTTCCTCAGTTGTCACTTGTCAGTTCCAGTTTTGATGAAAACGATGAGTTGGTTTCACACCCTGGAGCATCGATGCTCCTGGTTTCATTTACCTGCAATGCTGGGAATACAATTTTACGCATTATAAGGTTAGGAGAAGGTCCAGTCAGGCTTGAAAGTAGGCGTGAGGTTGCTGGGGATGATAAAAGTACACCAACAAATGAATAACAGGCTTTTCTAATGTAACACCCCCATAAGACAACGTACCGGTACTGTGTTTGGTCAATACAAGTTTTCTTCTATAACTTGGTAAATAGTTATGCTAGAATGACAGGAGAGGGCTTAAAAGTTTCGCCTTACTAATTCACATCTTTTTACATGGATCAATTTTACATCCGGGGCTCTTATGGGCCTTTTTGGGCCCAAAAACTCAAAATTTGAAAGATAAATCCCCCAAAAAGGGGTTTAGAGTCTTCCGATTGTTTTGCCCAAAGAACTTGTCCAATTGATCACAGAAAGGAATGTCACTACCAAATTTGAAGTAAATCGGGCAAAAAATGCGACCGCAAGAGTGCAAACACACACACATATATATAAAATTGTGAACGACCCCCCAAAACGTGTTCAGGGGGTCACGTTAGGAACTTCTATGGTGGTCCCGGGCTTAAGTTTCACCGTGCGGGTCATGCTAATAGTTCACTTTCATAGGAAATTCACTAACAACAACGTATCCGGAAAACAAACATACTGCACTGTCTATGGCTGGGCGCGGCGCGGCAGCGGGCTGCGCGAAACAGTTTTACCGCTTTCTTATACCTCGATATCTGAGGAAACCAAACACTTTAGAAAGAAAAAGTAGGGATCAAAAATGAAATTTGTTTATTTATCTACAACTTTCCAGCTGACAAAATGTCTCTGACCAAAAAATATAACACTTTCCCACAGAACAACATTTTCATGTCTGGTTTTGAAAACAGAGCTACAAGTGTGTATTAAATTATTTATACAGCATTTAATAACATTATTATTAACTTTAAATTATTACCATCGTTATCCTCAGACTCTATACTATAAGCATGCAACATTTCAACAATATTCTTCTACTATTATTGTTGATAATGGCCATGTATCGGCAAAGTTTTACCGCGCATTGAGCTCGTGGATCGCAGATTTCAGGCTGTAAGCCAGACCAACATGGCGGATCTTGCCTCACTTTTAGTGCAGGGGTATAAGCACTTGTATTCTCTATTCTATTATGTGCTCGCTGCCTTTATATCCTCCGGTATCAATGGCAACAATATGTTAACCAATCAAATGCTCCCTTCACAAGTTATGTTAGGCTTTCTTTCTCTTTGACCAGATGTTTTGTTTACAAATATATCCTCCAACAATATGTTAAACCAATCAAATGCTCCCTTCTCAAAGTTATGATTGACTTTCTTCCTCTTTGACCAGACGTTTTGTTTACAAAAATATCATCCAGTAAGGCTTCACTTTTAGCGAATTTCCCCTATAGGGAAGAAGCTATTACCGTAGGTCTCATGGTAAGACTTAAGCCCGAGACCATGATAACTTTTCATTTTGAGGTCCCCAGATGCCCAAAACACCATTCGTTCAAATTTGTATATATGTATATATATATATATATATATATATATATATATATATATATATATATATTAGTGATGGTCAAAACCAGAAATTTCGAATCTCGAAACCGAAACCGAAACTTACAAAATCGAATCTCGAATCTCGAAACTCAAATCGCGAAACCCTATTTACTTGCCTGGGTATGGTTATGAAAAATAAATCCAGAAAAATTAATTAAAACTAATTATATATTTTGGTTAGAGTTGTTCTTTCAGAAGTAAAAAATCAATAATCCAAAAAATGTGAAGGTAGACGACCGATGATAGTAGGCTTTTGACCTTTGCATTATTGATCGAAACACGGGCGTGATTTCTGTTAAAAAACAACAATAAAGACACAAAAAAATCTCAGCAGTTTTGAGTTTTGATTCTCGAAACTCACCGATCGAATCTCGAAACCGAAACTTTTCCAAAGTTTTGGTGGTTTTGAGATTCAAGTTTTGGTTTTGACACATCACTAATATATATATATATATATATTATTTTTAAAAGAAAATTACCAGAGTGCAGTGAACTTAATAATATAATATATATATATATATATATATATATATATATATATAAGTAGTGTGCATTTGAGGCTGCTGGGGCGGAAGTGACGTCATTCGGTCACGTGACCGGATGCGCTGAGTCATTAAATACGTCATCTGAGCCTCAGCCAGTGACGTAGGCGGTTTTGTGACGTAATGAGGGAAAGTTCAAAGTTCAAGGTCACGGGGAGGGTATTTTAAAAAAGTACTACCTCGCACGCGTAAAATTCGATTGTGATTCGATAGTTAATCGATAAGAAATATTGAATGAAAACAATCAAATGAAACAATCGAATGATACGAGTGCGAGGTAGTACTATTTCATTTGTTACTTTATTTTTTACTTTTTTTTTTATTTACAATATGTTATGTTTACAATAATTTACGTTTACAATAGTTCCCCGTTGTTTGTCGTCATCGATGTTGTTGATCCGGAGTCGCGACCATCTCTTCGTTTTCTGATGAAAGGCGGTAGATACTTTGACCCCTGCGCAGAGTCTATGTTGTTTGTTGCGATCAGTTCTAAAGATAAACTATAACCATTTGCTAGGAGAAGTCTTAACTCTTCTTTAAAAACCTCTAGGTCCGTAGAAGTTGATAGATAAATAGAGTCATAATAAATACATCGAATCTTGAGTGACATGATAATGTTATTTTGTGAAGAGCGCGGAGAGAGCGCTCGATGTTCACCGGTCGGAGCCGGAGGTGTACTGACTATTCGCTAGCTAGCGTTTTGGTATCAAACAAAATGGTGGGGTAAAAGTGTGGTGGGGCGGAGCAGATGGCGGACGGCAGATGGCAGGCGGCAGATGGCAGGCGGCAGGTGGCAGGCGGCAGGTGGCAAGTGCGCGGCAGATGACAGTCCCCCCACTACACCAGTCCCCCCACCAAGTCTTACATCGCACAATAACTAGTTTACATGTGTTAGTTAGGGTTTAGCTCTTAGACTGTCAAGACCTTAGCTCCTTAACTGAAAACTTCAATTAATTCGTCTCAACACTGTATGTGTATACATATTACAGTCACTATGATCTAAACTAGTGCATGTTTCCATGTGTTGCTTCTTTTGCAGCAGACAACTGGCTAAGAGTGTTCCAACCTTGGCTATTCTACGATGGAACCGCTCATTGTCCGCTAAAAGCGTAGACATTCTATCTTCATCGTCGGAGAAGTAGAAGGTGGTGGCAAGCGGGCTACTGAAGGACACCTTACTCATATTCCTGTAAAACTGTGACATATTCAGACGTTAACACAAACTATATAGGTAGATGTTCATCCGACAAGAGCTGGAAGTATAATGATGTAGCACTAGCGAGTAGGATAGACACCTATCCCCACCACAACGTTACCTTGTCCTTCAAACAGTTGTTTTTCGCTACAGTTGATATACCCTTGGTCGGATCTGAATTCTGTTTGCACCAACTTGTTCGTATGATCAATCCGCGTAATTTGAATACCCACTTGATATAGTTTAATCCGTAAATAAAGAAGTTATTTAGGTTTGATTTCCAAAATAGTTGTTTTTAGCTATTACTGCTATACCCTTGGTTGTATCTGAATTCTGTTTGCACCAACTTGTTCATCTGATCAATCCGCGTAATTTGAATACCCACGTGATATATTTTAATCCGTAAATAAAGAAGTTATTTAGGTTTGACCTCCAAAATAGTTGTTTTTAGCTATTACTGCTATACCCTTTGTCGGATCTGAATTCTGTTTACACCACCTTGTTCGTCTGATCAATCCGCGTAATTTGAGTACCCACATGACATACTTTGCACAAACTTTGTCCCCCCCACCCCCCCCAAAATGAGTCATGTTCAAGGTCAAGGTCAAGGTCAAGGACCTTAGGACTTAGAAATTTTCACAAAGTGGGCTGCACACAAACATGAGACTAACAGTCTCCTGCCTATGTACAGGCCAAGTCCCTAACTTGAAATGCTTAGGGTGGTCCTGAAAAGGACCGTTTTTGGTGCCATGAAGAGGAGTCCTGAAGGAGTTGCGGTTAGTCGAGGTGGAGGAAATGGACAAGGGATGTGACAATTTATTTAATGAGCCAATGCGCCTTGCCCTCTTGTCTGACGAAAAACAGTTCCTTTTTGGATGGGATTCTAGGCGGTTGCGGCAGGGAATGAGGCAGTTGGACCATGAAGTGAAAATCTTCATATTGCAAAATATAGCTGTTTCCGCTGAGCCTTGCCACAAACTTGTATTCGATATTTGTTTTTAGCTTTCTAAATTTAAGTGATGTGAAGTTTAGAGGAGTGACTAATTCTTCTTCCTTCAATACCCTCGTCCGCTCCATCACCTCATCCACGGTGAGAGGTGGAGTTGAAGGCCGAGGCTGACTTGTAGTCGAAGTCGAAGGTCGATGCTCAGTTGACGGATGTTGGTTGAAGTAGAGCGGATGGTTCTTAAAATGTATTCTTATTGTGGCCTTGAAAGAAGTTGGCCTCTTAAAACCACTTCTTCTCTCAACCGTCTCCTTCAGGGACTCCTTCAGGCGTCGCAGTTTCTCGAGGCTCACAGGGGAAGTCATTGTAGCGCTGCTGATCGGCACGTAGTTCCAGGTCGCAAGACAAAGCTGGAATGAGGTTGCAGACGCAGTAAAGCGTTCTCGAAAGTGAAACCTTGCTCTATCCATATATGGGTAGAAAGCTGGGGACCGGTTTACATCATACCCCCCCCCTAAGGTCAGTTTAAGGAACCCCCCCCGAGCAGACCCCCCGAGCGGACCCCCCCGAGCAGACCCCCCGAGCGGACCCCCCCCCGCTTTTGGGTCAGTTCAAGGTCACCCCCCCCTTCGCTGACGTCACTTTGCCTTTATAAGCGGGAGCAGTCCGTAGTCTCTTCGCAGTAGGCTGCCTCCCGTTCGTGATCTACGTCCGTCCGGGTTGCATTCTGCTGCAGCGTAGGTCTTTTAAGTGTGCGTTGGGCACGACGCGCAATTAAGAGATCCGCGCCTTTGCATGTGCATGGTAGTTTGTTAAGCATGGTAGTTTGTTTGTTAGATTATCGCTTGTAGATTGCTGCTAATTAATGTAGTTAGTTTAATGAATGTTGGTGTTGGTTTCAAGTGTTTTATTTAATGATGAAATATGTACCTTCCTTACACATCCTTATCCCTGGGTAAAGTCTTTATATCCGTGGGGTTTGTTATCAAAGTAATTTAAATGTCGGTCTTTGTAAACTACCTTGGTCAAAACATTGGTTCGCAGTAGCCTGACACCCGTTCGCTGATCTACGTCCGACTGGGTTTCAGTGTTGCTGTTGTGACCTTTGTCAAACTGACCGCAGTATCCTGACGCCCGTTCGCTGATCTACGTCCGACTGGGTTTCAGTGATACTGATTGTTCTTTGTAAAATTAACTTTAACTCTAACTGACCAGTTTGTTTCAAAGTAATGTAATTTGTTTCTCATCCTTTTCCTAACCCCCTGACAATTAGGTTCGGCCCTGAAAACCGGCCTTGTCAATAAGATCAATACGGCCATACAAACCGGTTGACACCACCTATCTCACCCACGAGAAATGTTTGTAACTTGTTGGGGTAAATTAATAAAAGATTTAGTGTTTATAACTGTGAATGTCCTTTAAAAGTCCCTAATACAGAACGGGGAATAGAGCACCACATGCTGCTCTATTCCCTGTTTTGGCAACATGAATGGATGACCTTGACCTCCTGACGGGACTTAGCAAAAACCGTCGTTTGATCAAATATTGGAAGAAATGTGGACTTAGAGATATTTCATGCGGACAAGGTAGACACAAAAACGTTGTATTAAAAATAAAAACTGGAGGGGGAAATGTTTTATATACTGCAACAGCGTGGTAAAAATCATCATATCGCTATGGAAGCTGTAGGTGTAAACACTTGGCTTGTTCCTTCCGAGCTTGCTATTTCAGAAGCCTTTCTGTCCATCCTTACTTATGAGTTCCAAGGCATTCAATTAAAAGTAAAGATAGAGCTGAGACCGTTGCATAGAAATGATATGCATTGTATTTTGGTGGAAAGGGAATCGCCCTCCGGCATTAATCTTTTCCATTTTATCAAAAGATCGTGCAAGGAGTTTTATGTAAAACGGATAATAGTCTCCCTTGTTTAAACGTAGTACAGCTTGCTTCCAAAGTAAAATAGCAAAGGTAACACCTTTGCTATTTTACAAAATATTTTAAAGTGTCCTTGACCCAGTTACCGGACTTGGAGCAATTCAGAGTATGCGATACAGTGTTGGAACAAACTACTGTCGAAGTCCTTGCCCCCCCATGATATATTCCTATAAAAACGGGAGCAGCCCGCAGAGGGTTCGCAGTCGCAGGCCGACAGCCTAGCTAGCTGTTTGCCCGCGCTGTCCGCAATAGTATCTCTAGTATAGAGTTGGTACCACTATATATTAGAGATACTACCTTAGCTTAAGGCATGTCTGTGTATTATTAAGCATGTTAGAATAACGCTTGTAGTTTGCTGCTAGTAAATGTAGTTAGTGTATCTGATTGTGTAGTTTGGTGTTGGTTTTTTGAAGTGTTTTATTTACTGATGAAATATGTACTTTTCTTTCACGCTCTACAAGTGGGTAAAGTCTTTAAATATGTCAGGGGGGTTCATAATACGTTTCTCAAATAAACACCTTTCCTAACCCCTTACAAAAAGGTATGGCACGAAAACCGACCTTAAGTCATTACGGCGCGAAAACCGGATGACTTTACCTATCTTAGCCCTTACTCACGAGAAACAGATTCAATCAGTTTGCTTATTTTTGGTTAAATTTAAAGGGATCTTGGTCAGGTAATTATTGTACTTTGGTTCGTAGTACTCTGACGCCTAGACAGTGATGAACGTCCTTGCGGTTTCAGAGTGTGCGACTGTTGTTAACTGACCATTTTGCTTTTCTTTTGGGGGGGAGGGGTAACTTGTCGGGGGAGAGGCTAGCGTTCCGTTATCAGGTTTATGCCTATAATTGCGAGCATTAAACTAGACCTCTTTTCCTAATACAGAGCGGGGAATAGAGCAGTTTATGGTCCAAGTGGGAATCACTTACTGCTCTATTCCCCGTTTTGGCAAAATGTTCAGATGACCTTGACCCACTTCGGGACTTAGAAAATTTTTGTTTAATAAGATAATGTAAGATATATTTATTTCCTACAACCCCCCCCCCTACTCAAGGTCAGAACCATTTGGGTGGGGCTCAACTGGTTTGGCTGACTCGGGTATAAAAGAAGTTCCCCATCACTGGTAAAATCATTCTGCTGCTTGTGCTTGCTCACACAGGATCATGGTGCATGTCAGAAAACAGCCCAAACCGATGAAATTGAACGTGAAGAAAACGCCGCTGGTTTTACCCACTACCTCTTCGGCACCAACTTCTTCTGCCCCGTCTATAATCCGCCAGGTTTTATCATCGCCTGCTTCTACATCATCCTTCGGCCCTTCAGATATACTGCGCCGGTCATTATTATTGTCTTTAATTCTTCCAACTTCTGGACCAAAGATCATTTCTCCAATCGTCACTCCACCTTCTACAAGTCTTCGTCCTTCAGTAATTTGCACAAGTATTAACCGTCCTTCAGAAAGATTTAATGAGCTAAAATCGTTGAGAAGGAAGTGTATGTTTCCTGCACAAAAATGTGGTTATGTATTTAAAAAAGGTGCAAAGAAAGGTCAACGTTGTGCTAAATCCTGTGTCTTAAACGAGGAAGTGTGCGGTTCTCATTTAAAACACAATGCTAACGTTTCTCTTACTTCACCACACCCAACAGTGAAACCATCCAAGATTCGGATTAATAGGCTTATTAAAAATAAACAATACTACTTTGTTAAAGCAATGGGCTTTGCAAAAGTACTTTTAAAGTGTGGAGATCAACGCTACATTTTAAAATTACCTAGAGGCATGTTTCATCCTCCACGCCCAACCAAAAAAGACTATTTAATCCGAGTTGATTCGGGGACCACTGTGTGGAAAACATTACGGTGAAAAAAAAGTTCAAACAGTTTTTCTAAATCAAAATTAAAGTTTTTTCCAAATTAAAAAAAAAGTGTGGACAACCTATTTACATTTTGTAGCATATGCTGCAGAGTGTAAATAGGTTGTCCACACTTTTTTTACAATGATACAACGACCTTGACCTAGATAACGGACTTAGAAATATTACACTAAGTCAAAGATCAAACTTAAAAGGAAAAAGGAGAAATATTATAATAAAGACATTATTCAACAATAAAGAGGGGAGGGGGTAAGCGGATATTTAAGCGAGTGATTCGGAATATAATCATTAGTTGCATCATCATGAGCGTCAACAGCAACACATGGGAAAAGGAGATTAACGAAGAGGAGTTGTACGCGATTGCTGTGGCTGCTGAGATGACTGATGTTGCGGAGAATGATGCCCAGTCACAACCGCAACAAACTACATCATCGATGGAGCCTACAACGCAGCAACCAAGACCCTATCATGTTATACTGGAGGAGTATAATGAGGCGATGGAGTACGCCTTCACAAAGTGGTGTGGACAGCCGCGCTCTCCTGAACAATGGGAGGAGCACGATGCAGACTTTCGCCTGGTTTCAGACTTAGAACTTGAGCTTCAAAGAGCAAAGGCTGCTCAATAGTGACAAGACTTAATGTTTACTTTTGAAATACAGAGCGGGGAATAGATCAGTTTGCGGTCAAAGTGAGAACCGCTTACTGCTCTATTCCCCGTTTTGGCAATATGTTCAAGTGACCTTGACCCACTGACGAGACTTGGAATGACTAAAGATGTTTTGGAAATACGGGGGAATACAGAGCGGGGAATAGATCAGTTTATGGTTTAAAATGAAATCATTTACTGCTCTATTCCCTGTTTTGGCAAATATGCTCAATGACCTTGACCCAAATACAGAACTTTGTAGCCTCCAGCTAAAGAGTAAATAGAAAATGAAAAAAATAGTAAACGTAACCTAATACGTACCCCCACCACTTTAGCTAGGGCATAAATAGAGGGGCATTTGCAGTGTTTTTTATTATTGCGTTGACCCTTGTGGAGATCACACCTACATTATGCATCGCTGCAATATTTGTAAGACTTCATTTAAGGATGAATTTCTTTTAATAAGGAACTAAAACATAACAACAACCATGATGAAGAATATGAAGAAGAAGAATTGAAGGAAATAGATCAAATAATAGCCCAACACCAACATTCCAGTCCAAGTGTTATTCAATATGCACCATCAACATCAACAACAACAGCTGCATCGAATTCTACGTCTGCTCTGTCTACACTTCACCGTCCTTCAACATCAATAGCTGCATCGTCTTCTACGCCTGCTCTGTCTACACTTCACCGTCCTTCAACATCAACAGCTGCATCGTCTTCTGCGCCTGCTCTGTCCACACTTCATCCTCCTTCAACAACAACAGTAGATGTGGAGCTACACGCTCAAGCACTACCTGGTAAAGTAGTAACACATTTTAAAATTGACAACGCAAAATTACAACTTGAAAACTTTCTACATAACGCCAAAGAATTAGTAACCAAAACACTAAAGAATGAACAAAAAAGATTCAATTTTATCAAATTTGGACTGTTGCTAGATGCTATATTTACTAACATTCAAAACGAAACATCGCCAAGAGGTTTTATGACAAAAAACCGAACCATCATGGCCGCGTCAGATATTGAAAAGATCGTAACAGAATGTTTTGAGGAACTTTTGACGAAAATACAAGAGCATGAAGGAAGAGGATCTGGATGGACTTTATTAAGTATAACAAGTCTGGATGTTAGAGTTCATAAACACGGTTATGGAATGAGAGGAAGTAGTTACATTCCTCTTCCGAAAAAAGTAAGTGATACCAAATCCTGTATTAATGTGCAAAATGAAGATAACGAATGTTTTAAATATGCTATGTTTGTAAAATATGTAAACAAAGACCACCAAAAAGACCGAGTCAAAAATATGAAGAAGTTCAACATAAGTATAATTTCCAGAGAATGACTTACCCTGTTGCAATTACTGATATATCAAAATTTGAAAAGCAAAATCCGTCGGCTTCAGTCAACATATTTGGTTTGGATTCGTCAAATAATGTGTATCCCTTGCGCATAACATCGAATGAACTCAACAATCATACTGACTTGTTATTAATCAATAGGGGAGAGATATCTCATTACGTGTATATAAAAGATTTTGAAGGGCTCGTATGTAAACAGTTAACAAAACATAAAAGGAAAATCAGAACGTGTAAGAGATGCTTTTGCCATGTGAACAAACCATTAAGAAGAGGAGGTTCAGAATGGTTATTAGAACACCAAAGGTTATGTAGTGGAAACTATGAGGTTAGAATTAAATTGCCACATCCTAGCAGATCATACGTACAATTTGACAAAGTAAATCAATAATACCCTATTCCATTTGTTGTGTACGCGGATTTCGAAGCATCTTTACTTCCAATTGAACAACAAGAAGAGGATATCGCAAAAAGAAGCAAATATCAAAAACACGCACCAAACAGTTATTCTATACTAACAAAATCCACGCTGTCTGAAGAACATCTTCAAGAATTTGGACTATCATCTGCTCCGAAGATTTATCGCGGTGAACAAGCAGCGAAACACTTTGTAGACGATTTGTATTACATTGCCTCTTAGGTGGAAGAACTCTACAAAATTAAAATACCGATGCTACCTATGGAAGAACATCAACTTCAACATCACAATCTGGCAACAACATGTTATCTGTGTAATAACATAATTACACCAGATAACGTTAAAGTTCGTGATCACGACCATCTTACAGGAGTCTACAGAGGTGCAACCTGTAACGCTTGCAACTTGACTTACAAACTTCCATCTTTTATACCCGTTGTTCTACATAACCTTAGTGGATATGACTCTCACTTTATAATTCCCGAATTGGGAAGAGATGATGGGGCGATAGATGTTTTGGCAACAACAATGGAAAAATTTATAAGCTTCTTTAAAAAGGTTGGCAAAATAAAACTTAGGTTTATTGATTCGTTTAGATTTATGCCTTCTAGCCTAATGAAATTAACTGAGAATTTAAAAAGAGAATATTTGATAGAAACAAGCAAAATTGTAGCCAGTAGTAAAATGGATCTGGTTCTTCGAAAAGGGGTCTTCCCCTACGATTACATCGATGGACTGCATAGATTTAATGAAACATCACTTCCTCCACCAGAACAATTTAACAACAAACTTAATGATTCGGAAATTTCACTTGAAGATTATCAACATGCATGTCGAGTATGGAACGAGTTGGATATGAAGACTTTAGGAGAATACTCAGACTTTTATGTAAAACTTGACGTGACTCTTCTCTGCGATGTTATGGAAGAATTCCGAAGAACCTGTTTTGCAGCATACGGTTTGGACCCTCTACATTCGTATACATCTCCAGGACTAGCTTGGCAAGCAATGCTGAAAGAAACAAAATGCAAACTCCAGCTGTTAACAGATATAGATATGGTTTTAATGGTTGAGTCGGGTGTTAGAGGTGGATTAACTCAAAGCGTGACAAGACATGTTAAAGCCAACAACAAATATCTACCTGACCATGATCAAGAGAAACCTTCAACGTACTTGGGATATTTCGACGCAAATAATCTGTATGGATGGGCCATGTCGAACCCACTTCCATTTGACAACTTTAAATGGGTTGATCCCGACTGTATTGGCGATATATCACAAATTCCAAAACATGGAGATACCGGATATATTTTGGATTGCGACTTTGAATATCCAGAACATTTACACGATCTTCATTATGACCTTCCACTCCTTGCAAGAACAGAAATTTCACCAACTGGAAAACACCCCAAATTAATGATGACCCTTAACAATAAACAACGATACGTAGCTCACTATTGGGTTGTTCAACAAGCTATCGAATTAGGTTTACGTCTTACTAAAATTAATAGAGCTGTGGAATTTTCCCAATCGTGCTGGTTGAAACCGTACATAGACTCGAATACTACCAGAAGAGCAGCCACTACATCAGCCTTTCAAAAAGACTTTTTTAAATTAATGAACAATGCAATATTCGGTAAAACATTGGAAAACAAAAGAAGACATAAAAATGTTAAACTTGATACAGATCCGAACAAACTACAGAAACTCGTACAACAGCCAATCTTTGGAACATCTATAATTATTAACGAAAATATTGTAGCTGTATCTATGAAGAAAACAAGTGTGAAGATGGATCGTCCTTTGTATGTAGGTATGTCAATCCTGGATATCTCCAAGACTCATATGTACGATTTTCATTACAAAAAGATGGTCACCTTTTATGGATGAGAAAACATCGGCATCTCCTACATGAATACAGACGCTTTTATATATTGCATAATTACTAACGATATGTATGAAGACCTTCGGACATTTGATTACAAAAACGATTTTGACTTTTCCGACTATCCAAAAGATCATCCAAACTACGACAATGACAGAAACAAAAAAGTGCTTGGCAAATTTAAAGATGAAGCCAATGGTGTTATACTTCAAGAAATTGTTGCACTAATGTCAAAATTATATTCCTTACAACTAAATGAAAACCAAGTCATTAAGAAAGCTAAAGGAGTAAAAAGTTTGTATTTAAAGAAGAATGTGCATTTTAATCACTATAAGAAATGTTTATTTGAAGATCAAGATATAACAGCAAAATTCAACGCAATCAGAAGTTTCAACCATCAGCTGTACAGCGTGACGGAGGTAAAAAAAGCTCTCTCTTCAAATGATGACAAACGCCACATCCTTGCAGACAACATCCACACTCTACCATTCGGCCACTACTCCCTCAACCCTATTGACGAGTAACCCTTTCATCGTCCTACATCCCTTTTCCTTTTCCTTTCCGTATAAAAGGGGGAACACAGCAGTATTTTGCTGTGTTCCCCCTTTTATACATTAGTTTGGAATGACCTTGACCTATATAAGGTGATGTATTAAAAATGAATATTTAATACTATCGTAGCTGTGTTAGCAGAAACATCATGACGGATCTAAAGGAGAAAATTGTTGATGAACTTCATAAACCTGCAAGAATAAATTTTCCAAGAAGAAATACTGTTATAAAAGGGATAAATGATCTATATCAAGCGGATTTAATTGAAATGCGACCACATAGCAGAATAAACAAAGGATTTAAATATATACTCACAATTATTAATTGTTTTACAAAAGTTGCAGACGCTTTGCCTCTAAAGGACAAGACTGGTAAAAGCGTAACACAAGCCATGGAAATAGCCATAAAAAGAGGTAAAACAAAATTAATTATTTACAAACTGATGATGGAACAGAATACTTTAATATAAACTTTGCACAGTTAATTAATAAATATAAAATAAATCATTATTCTACAAATTCAGAGAAAAAAGCAGCTATTGTAGAAAGATTCAAGAGAACATTAAAAGGAGCACTGTATAAACAGTTTTCAAAAAGAGGTTCTTACGTATGGATTGATATTTTACCACAAATAATAAATGATTATAACAACAGGTTTCATAGAACTATTGGTATGAAACCAAACAAAGTAAATAGAAGAAATGCAAAAAATGTATTAAAACGCATAAAGAAAAATACAAAGCCTAAAGTAGAAAAAATGCAGCCAAGAAAATTTAATGTAAGTGATAAAGTACGGATTAGTAAATATAAGGGAGTTTTTACCAAAAAATACCTTCCCAATTGGACGAATGAAGTTTTTACAGTGTATAAAGTGCAACCGACTGTACCTGAAACGTATATCTTAAAATATAACAAAGGAAATTTGTTGCAAGGTGCATTTTATGGACATGAAATGTTAAAGTCAACAGTAGGTGATGTATATCTTGTTGAAAAAGTGTTACAAAGAAAAAAGGACGCAGTTAAAGTGCGGTGGTTGGGGTTTACCAAAACTAAGGATTCATGGATACCTATAAAAGACTTGGTTTAATGCAAGCAACTCATTCCATCGTTAACCTTTGAGCAGGATGGAGATTATTCACATAAAGATCGATTCAATATTAATAACATAGATGATTTAACTGTGGATAACGTTAAAATCAACAATGGTAAACACGGTAGTTTACTTCCAAACACTGTTCGATGTATAGTAAGTGGTCCCTCAAACTGTGGAAAGACCAATGTTGTCTTTAATTTGATCACTAATCCGCAGGGATTAAGGTTTAATAACCTTTATATTTTTTCAAAGTCTCTACAACAACCAAAGTATCAATTGCTGGATAAAATCTTATCTGATGTGTCTGATGTTAACTTTTATAAATTTAACGCTGGTGGTAGCATTATGCAACCAAACGAAGCGAAGCCGTATTCTGTATTTATATTTGACGATGTATCTTGTGAAAATCAGGATACTATTAGAAACTACTTTTCCATGGGAAGACATAATAACATCGACAGCATATATATATAGGACAAACTTATAGCAAAATCCCAAAACAACTTATTAGAGATAATGCAAATATTTTAATTGTATTTAAACAAGACGATACTAATTTAAAACATATACATAACGATCATGTGAATGCAGATATGCCATTTGAGAAGTTTAAAGAACTTTGCGGAAAAGCATGGGCGGAAAAGTATGGATTTTTGGTTATTATGAAAGATCAAGCTATAAAAGATGGTCGTTATAGAATAGGTTTTGATAAATTTGTTTTAATACACTGATTAGTGGTATTACTGTACAAGTCGTCAAGGTGTGAAGATGGTTAACCAGGAAAAGCTATTAAAGGAAATAAAATCACTTAGTGATTCTATTAGACAAAAAAACGAGCTTTAAAAACAGGTATAAATGAAAGAGAGCAATTTTTAGAAACAACATTCAAACCTGTTACTGAACCTTTAAAGCGATTAGCACAAAATATGGGAAAACCTTCAATTCGCTTCGAAGGAGACAAAATGCTACCAGTTTCCAAATATGAAGAAGAATTTCAGAATGATGAAAGTTTTGGCCAGTTACAAACATCTGAAGAAAGCGACGAGTATGAAGAAAGCGGAGATATAGAAGACTTAAAGGAAAAGGACGTTGAAGAAGATACAAGTACAGAAGATACAAGTGCAGAAGATACAAGAGAAGGGGATATTAACCCATCCAACTTAAGCAAATTAGGCACGGATATTATATTTAAAGGAACACTTGGAAGAAAATATACATTAAAAATGTTACACGCCACACATGCTAATCGAAATTATCATACATATGGAGCTAGAATAGAGGATAAAGGATTAATGATTGGAGATAGCAAGTTAGATATAAACGAAAATGATGACATAGTTATTGGTTATAAGAGATATAAAGGTACAACAGGTTTGTTTGAACTCTTCTTTAAAAATAATCCTGTTAAATATACTAAAAAGGATTTACAATTGTTTAAAAATATACTAGAGTTTACAAATGCACATAGAAAAAAGTATTCCAAAGACCTACCTATTCATAGATATCGGTCAATAAAATACACAAGTATTATATCTAGTCTTTTCCCCCCGAAATTAAATAAAGCTCAAATTAAAAGAAGAGCGTTATCTTCTGCTGAATTAAATGTTTTACATAAAAAGAGAAAAACAACTGATCCTACCACATCTGGAAGGGGATTATTGAAAAACTTGTATAAAACTAATATAATATATTACAACGATATAAATAAGTTAGTTGATCGAATGAGGTCATTACATGAAGCTATGGAAGCCGGGCACACTGGTTTAGAAAACGAATGGGTAGCTTTGGTTGATGAACTGCGAAAACGAGGAATAATTGTTCAGTAGACGTATATATATATATATATATATATATATATATATATATATATATAATATGAACCTAAACGATAGCGATTCAGTTACATCATGAGTTCGGACAAGTTTGGACGGTATTCCGAGTTTGGAGTAAAATCTGGATATAGTGAAAAAAGAGCTGGGTTTCCGTTAACACCTGACGGCAACTATAATTTTGAAGGAAAAGTAATTCAAAATGTTGGTGATCCGCTTATGTCGTCTGATGTGGTTACGGTACAGTACATGAAAAAAAGAACCCCAACCGTACACGAAGATCATTGGGGGTTTTCCGGTAAAAGGTTAAGCGATATACAATATCCCGTTTATGATGGTGAAGCAGTAAATTTAGCTACTCTAAAATTGTTAACGATTTACAAAAGGAATGAAACTGCTACAAGCTATGATGTAAAAAATTAAAATTATCAAATGTAGGTGATTGTGAGCAGGATGGAGACGCTGTAAACAAGAAAATGTTTGATATTGTACACAAGAAATGGACTACGGAATATGAAAAACATTTGGAAAGGTTTGGTGCAGCTCTATTCCATTATATCCATCGGGCTTCAGGAAGAGATGCAGCTTCAGTTGTGACAGTCACAATTATTTAGACTGGAAAAATATACACAATCCAGAGAAACCTAATCAACGAGATAAACCGTCTGAGCCTTCTAAAGTCAAGACATTAGGAAAGGGGGATAAAGTGAATGTGATTAATGAACCAACAGAAAACGATGAAGATTACATAAGAGAAAAAAGAATTTAAAATCCCCCATGATAAGGGATAAAGCATCAGTCATATTCGAGAGACGATACAGAGAGGATGATGGAATCCAATATTACTGCGTGGAGTTTAATATCTCAAGAGCCGAGATTTCCCCAAGGAGTGTTGACAGATGGTTTTGTTCAACGGTTTGATAGATATATGGATTGGGAACAATTTTCCATACACTACCTCTTCACAATGACTATGTTAAGAATTTATTTTCACAGAGTTAACTGGATCCATATTTTACAAAGACAACAGTTTTCAGAAGACTTCCTCGTAGAGATGACATCAAATTTTAATAATTGTTGGGAAGTAATAAGTAAATATCAAAATCTCTCTGAGCATTACATTGACAATTTTAAAGATAAACTAGACTGGGATGTGTTATTCAATTACCAACAATTAAGTGGCAAGTTTCTAAGGGAACATGACAACTATTTAAAGTTTATTCATTTTACCGAAGACAACGATACCATCACCAGCGGAGAAACATCTGGAACATCTTCAATTACACCTTATTTCTATTTTTACTACTTTTATTTAATATGTCTACATTTAATTAATAAATCCATTTCTATATAATAAATGGATTTTAAACAGTATATAATACAAAAAACCAAAACTGATATTACATTCATTGTAAAACATTTATAGAGTGCACCTACTGATTGTAAGTTTTGCTATAAATAGTCATGTCGAGGGTTAAACGCATCAGTCATAATCGAGAGAGATTACAGAGAGGAAGGGGAATAGCATCAACAGCATTTTCTCTATTGAGTAAACCGGTTGGAGCTATAGTTAACAAGGCGATTGATTTATTACCTGTGGAATTACATTTAGCTGGAGGATATCAATATTGTGGTCCTGGAACCAAATTAGAGAAACGTCTTGTTAGAGGAGATCCTGGAATAAATAAGCTCGATCAGGCTTGTAAACAGCACGATATAGCGTATTCCAAATTTGGTGATACTAAAAATAGATCAATAGCAGATAGAGCACTTGCTGAGAAAGCTTGGCAAAGAGTAAAATCTAGTGGCGCGAGTATTGGTGAAAAAGCAGCGTCTTTAGCAGTAACAGCAGCAATGAAAGCAAAAACTACGTTTGGAGGAGGAAAGAGAAGAAGGCGTGGGAAAAAACCCGCTAAGAAACAAGGAGGTGATATCAGAATAAAACGTCGATCTACCAGTGGTAAAGCTAAAAAGAAACCAACAATATGGTCAATGATAAAAAAGGGAGGAGGATTATACCTAAGACCGTATCGTGTGTATTAAATAGGAAAGAGCAATTAATAATTAAAAACAAAGAATTAACCAATGAAGAACTGATTACATATGCTTCCTGTTTGAAAATCCCATTTCTTAGAGGAGTATTTATGAAAGATGAATTACCGGTTAAAATGTGGAAAAATGAGACTGGTATTGTAAATTTGGATAATAGTGAAGGATTAGGCACTCATTGGGTGTGTTACAAGAAACTTGGTAAAACCATTTATTATTTCGACAGTTTTGGAGACCTTCCACCACCGAAAGAACTTCAACAATACTTTCGTGCGGCAGAAAATGTTTTTTACAATCATACAAGAAAACAACCTGATGATACATCCATTTGCGATCATTTATGTTTAGACTTTTTAGCTAAAAGTGTTAGTCAACTTTAAGATGTCTTCGTATACAGTGTCATTAACCGGTAACTCATGTACTTTGCGCAGTATTCTGTTTCCAGCGCTACGTTTGCAAAAAGGAAGACTATGGGAAGCCGCATTATTGGATTTAACAACATATAACTCTATTCCAAACGTTAGTGAAGGAATTAATAACAAAATACATTATTACAAGACAAAAGATGATAAAGGAAAGTATTCAGCTTTGGAAGAATTCAGTTTACCAACAGGAGCTTATGAAATTGATAATATAAATGAAGTTATACAAAAACATATGGGAAAAGAAAATATAACGATAAAAGGCAATAACAATACAATGAAAGCCGAAATTACGTCTAAGTATTATATTGATTTTAGTCAAGAACATTCAATTGGTAGTTTATTGGGGTTTCTAAGGAAACAAAAGTATTAGAACCTAATAAAACTCATTCTGGTAATAAAAGTGTGACGATCATCAAATTTAATAGCATAGACATTACATGTAACATTATACAAGGATCCTACAGAGATGGAGAGAATCGTCATATATTACACACATTCTACCCATCAGTTGCACCGGGTTTCAAGATAGTAGAAAAGCCTCAAAACCTTGTGTACCTACCGTTAAACACCAGTTTCATTTCAGACATCGTGCTGAACATAGTGGATCAAGACGGAAACCTTATTGACTTTAGAGGAGAAGCTATTACTGTAAGAATACATATAAAATCATCCGCTTAGACAATGGGGTTATCATTTAAAAAGAGAGAGCCAACCAGCAAAGAGGTCAGTAGCTCATCAGCTGTAGAAGGATTAACAAGTGACAACATTCGTTTTCTAGAAGAAATTGGATTAAAGGTATAAATTAACAATGGATATACTGGATATAGCGCAGGGTCCAACATTCGACGAGACCTTATGGGAAAAGGAATATCACATGCACAACCCTTACGCTTCGTCCAAATTAAACAATAACGATGAAATTAGGATGCCTATACAACAACAAGAAATTTATACTCTTCCATGCGAAAGTTATTTATATATTGAAGGAAAAGTAACAAAAACTGATGGTACTGCTGGAACCACTGTTCCGTTCATAAATAATCCTATGGCATTTTTGTTTGACGAGATTAGATATGAAATTTCAGGAGTTACAGTCGATTCAACAAAAAAGGTTGGAATTTCCAGTACATTGAAAGGATTAGCGTCTTTAACACCAAATGAGAAGAATCTGTTAGCTGTTGCAGGATGGGTTGCACCAGACAAAAGTACATTCAATCCTGACTCTTCGGGAAACTTTGATTTCTACGTACCTTTAAGATTACTCCTAGGATTTGCTGAAGACTACAGAAGAATAATAATAAATGTAAAACAAGAACTAGTTTTATTAAGATCATCAAACGATAATGATATTATTAAAGCAGCTGCTGGAACAACTGATGCCAATTTAGACTGGAAATTAACATTAGACAAGATTGTTTGGAGAGTACCACATGTGCGACTAAATGATGAACACAGGATTACATTATTAAGAAAGTTAAAATCAGATCGAGACATTGTAATGCCATTCAGAAGCTGGGAGTTTCATGAATACCCCGTTTTACCTACAACACAACGGCATACATGGACTGTAAAAACTTCTACTCATTTGGAAAAAGCGAGATATGTAATATTTGGATTACAAACGAAGAAGAAAAGTATAATAACTGAAAATGCTGGTGAATTTGACCATTGTAAATTAACAAACTGTAAAGTGTTCCTGAATTCACAATTCTTTCCCTACGACAACTTTAATATTTCTTTTGATAAAAAAAGGTACAGTGTTTTATACGATATGTACGCTAGGTTCCAAAATTCATATTACGGCAAAACAAATACACCTCTACTATCTCCCGTACAGTTTGAATCGAAAGCTCCAATTGTTGTAATTGATTGTTCCAAACAAAATGAATCTGTAAAATCGTCTAGTGTTGATATAAAAATAGAAATGGAATTTCAAGAAAACGTACCTGCAAATACATCTGCGTATTGTTTAATTTTGCACGATAAAATTGTTACATACACACCGTTGACCGGTATTGTAAAGACAGTATTGTAAAACGTTGCACCACCACCGGCACCGCCACTGTCGCTAACCTATAAATAGCGGAGCAACAATGCAGGTCTTCAGTTGATCGTCTATCGTCGCATGGGTAACATCTTCTACAAAATGAGTTCTCCATCTGTTGTACAAGGTGATGCAGAGGTAGCACCGTTATTGGAACGTGATAATACTAGTGAAGCAGAAATCATCAAGGAAATAACTGCATTTTTAAAGTTTGGTAGTAGAGATAGAGAGGAGGAAAGTAATGCAGACCCATCAAAGGTAGTACCAAAGAGGAAGAAGAAAGTTGAAGAAAATATTCCTCCTCACATTTTAACTGAAGTTTTTTTGCGAATCTTTTACCCCGTCTCAGCATGCATCAGTAAAAGTGTATCAGTTGGATTGATGAAGTCATTGGATTATTCCCCTACAGTAATACTACACCATGGAACAAAAAAGGTTTTATTTTTGCAAAATGCTTGGGAGTCATTTTTGAAACATGTACATTTAATAGAATGTTATTTAACTAACAGTTTGTGTGGAAGGAAAACACATATTCGACTTTTGGATTGTGACAATGAAATCGATATTGTTAAACATCGCGGACAACTACAAGTGCGAATTAGAGACTTTACTCAACATGAAAATAAGATTCTCCTGTCACGTGAAGAATTCTACGTTTTAAACTACGCAACAGAACCTATTACAAGGTACATGAGACAGTTGGTATTTGCAAGCGCTATTATTAAAGAATATTTGGTCGATACTTTGGAAAAACAACCTGATAGCACCATCGTGTACGGACCTGTGGATACATCTATTTTTAATAGAATACCTCATGAAGTTTGCATGTGGAGAAAGTTAAAGGATTTTGAACCACTTGTAGAAATCGCTACAGAAGCTACAGAAGAAACAACACAGGAAGAAGAAACGGAGAAACAAGAAGAAGAAGAAAACGAAACACAAGAAGAAGAAGTTAAAAAAGACTAAAGTTTGACTTAGTAAAGAAGAACACACGTGGGAGGCCTATTGGGGACGGTGCCCACGTTAAATATACACCAACGCGCCTGCAACTGTACGGCCTGGTATTTAACCTACCGTGGTGTGGAAAACAGTTTAGTTGATCGCTAGGTGCCATGATGAGCGGAGGGGATGAAGAAGTGAGTGTAAAGCCTTGTGTAATAGAATTTCAAGCATTTCGAAATAATGATGATAGGTTTATTATCAAGGAATTAGTAATTTTAGACTTGCTTACATTTGTAGCCTACCCATTCACGTTTGAAGCTCCTTTTTCTTTTAACAAACTTAACACCAAAGCAGAAAGTACAAACAAACGGATAACAAACTACTTTCATCACATACATTGGTATGAATGATTTATAAGCTACAGTAATCTGCACAGTATTATGTTTAACTTTTGCAAACAATATTCACATATATACACAAGAGGATTAGAAAAAAAGAACTGGATACAAAAGTACACGCACGGTGATGTTTTCGATATAACTATCAGTAAGGACTTTAACATTGATCTCGGTAATATTTGTGTCGCTGCAAAAGATCTTAAACACGGCCAAACAAACTGTGCATTGTACAACGCATATCGTTTGGCTGCTTACTTGAAACAAACGCAGGAATGTGGTGCGGGTAGCGGAGAACAGAAATGTGGTGGGGGTAGCGGGGCCTATAAATACGAGGAGACAGCACTGCTCCAGCACGAGTATTATTCGAGACTCCGAAGAGGCAACATCACAGAAGACACCACAACCACCACTGACGAAGATGGCATCACAACAGTTTCTACAAACACTGGCTGATCAATTCAACACTCATTCAAAATCTGACCTTCTGCTAACTAAAAAGTGTTCAGAACTAAAAGAACAAAAACACTACATTATTCATAACATCAAGAAAGTGGAAACCACACACGGAGAAGCAATTCTAGTTTCATTGAGCGAAGGATCTTTCACTCCAGGAGATGAGCCGAAGTTTCAAGTATTTCTTCCAAAACGATTTGTTCAACTGCTACAAAATGAAGATTTGCAAGATATTCAACCGGGGACGTTGTATTTGGTATCACACAGTGTAAGCGGCAACAACTCTACGGAACTCACTCTGCACATCACGCATCATTGTACATAATGTCTCTGTTTGTATTTCTCTGTTTGTATTTCTAGTCATCAATGTTAGACTTAAGCTTATTGTATTGTAAGATGTTTGTTTAATAAAGAAAAAATATAAAAAAATATATATAAAAAAATAAAAAATAAAACATCAACACAGCAGTACATTATTTTATATACTGCTGTGTTGCTTTTTTTAAATTCAAATGGATGACCTTGAACTTTCATTCAGGGTTAACTTATGAAGAGGTATAAAAGAGAGGGAGCAGTGAAGTTAGTCTCAGTCTTGTCTAACACACGCTGCAGCTAACATGTCGGTGCCACTGATGAACAATTTATTTTTCGATAACAATTTGAAGACATATTGTTACGAGTTACAATGTTTTAAAATACCAGGCGATCAAGTTGACGGGAAAGCTTGTCGTAAGTGCAGGTGTTTCAGCTATTGCATATGTAGATGTAAAACATATCAAATGAACCGACAAGATAAAATACAAGAATTACGCCAACGGATTGCATTACTGTGGCGGCGAATGTAGTAGTAACCATCTGCCTCGCACCAGCTACCACCTGCCGTCTGCCACCTGCCGCCTGCCATCTGCCGCCTACCATCTGCCATCTGCCGCCTGCCATCTGCCGTCCGCCATCTGCTCTGCCCCACCACACTTTTACCCCCACCATTTTGTTTGATACCAAAACGCTAGCTAGCGAATAGTCAGTACACCTCCGGCTCTCGACCGGTAAACATCGAGCTCTCCGAGACGCTCTTCCTTTCATCAGAAAACGAAGTGATGGTCCGGATCAACAACATCGATGACGACAAACAACGGGGAACTATTGTAAACGTAAATTATTGTAAACATAACTTATTGTAAATAAAAAGAAAAGTAAAAAATAAAGTAATAAATGAAATAGTACTACGGTACCTCGCACTCGTATCATTCGATTGTTTCATTCGATTGTTTTCATTCGATAAATCTTATCGATTAACTATCGAATCACAATCGAATTTTACGCGTTCGAGGTAGTACTTTTTTAAAATACCCTCCCCGTGACCTTGAACTTTGAACTTTCCCTCATTACGTCACAAAACCGCCTACGTCACTGGCTGAGGCTCAGATGACGTATTTAATGACTCAGCGCATCCGGTCACGTGACCGAATGACGTCACTTCCGCCCCAGCAGCCTCAAATGCACACTATATATATATATATATATATATATATATATATATATGTGTGTGTGTGTGTGTGTGTGTGTCCGTATAAGCACGATAACTCTCGTAAAAAAGGTCCGATCTTAATTAAATTTGGTACAAATGTGTAAAGCACCATTTATTTGAACGAGTTCGAAAACCAGACGAATCGCACCATCTAAAGGGGTTTTTTTGGGGGGTTTTGTACCCAAAAAATGGTTTTTTGGGGTTTCCACACGTAATTTTTATTTAAATCAAATTTTATTTTTCACCATTTAATTCAACTTAAAAAAAAAACAATTTGGTATTTTTATCATTACTCTACGTCAATTGGCTTCTGAGATATTGAAAGTGCTAAACACAGTACGTTGTCTAATGTTATTCTTATGGAGAAAAAGAAAAATTGTATATCTCGCTTATTTATGAACATAAACTGACAAAATTTGGTATATGGCTTTATCTGGTTGGGGTTTATCGTTGTTTGCACAAAATACAAAATTTTCACGTATGGTTCCCGTAGCAGCAAACCTAGGTGATCGGTCCCCATGTTATTCTTATGGAGAATAAGTAAAATGTTATATATCGCTTACTTATAAATGTATATGAATGAAACTTGGTATGTTACTTTACTTAGATGAGTTCTAATGATATTTGCATAAAAACCCATTATTTTGTGTTCCTTGTTGCAGCAAACCTGCGTACTCATCCCCAATGTTATTCTTATGGAGAATAATTAATATTTTTAATATCGCTTGTTTGTGAATATATTTCTTATGAATCCTGTTAAGTGTTAATGTGTTATGTTATATATTCATTGGAAATTCGCTGAGTATGCAGGTTTGCTGCGACGGGGGTATTTTAACACGAGATGAGAGCTCTATATTTATTCTACCTCGTTGATGAACACACGAGGTAGAACTGGTTACCATGGACACGACGGGATTTGCATAGTAAACGAATTTGTTTATTCATTCAGGGAAAATTGCGGCAACATGTAGGCTTCACTTTTGCTTTCCCTCCCTTTACATAGTATACAGAGAAAGTATTGTTTTCGTCAAAATTTTCGAATTTGAGTTGTTAGAGGAAATATTCGTTTTGGTGCTCCCTGAATCCAAAAAAGTGATTTTTGAGTGATGTATGTGTGTCTCTCTGTCTGCCTGTCTGTCATTTTTACCTCTTTCACAGATTACTAATGAAAACTAAAGTCAATTTCAGCCTCTTTTTATCTTACCAATTAGTCATTTTGAACTCAAATATTCATCATTTCGACTTCATTTTAGTAACATCGAATTTTAGAATCGTATGTGGGTTATACATTTCAGTCTCATGTTTATGAAACAGTCAATCCAATATCTAACTTTAGTACTGCCATTCGCCACTAGCGCTGGAGACTGAATAAGTGTCGAGGTAAAAATCAAAATGAACCGCTTTCGTAGGTAAAATAGTAAAAAATACAAAAATCAAGGGGTCCAGGGGGGCGATCCAGAGAGGTAGCCTACTATGGAGATTTTCATTGCTATGGTAAAAATTACCACAAACAAATTTTAATATAAATAGTTTTCAACTATTTATATTAGACTTAAACATAAGAAACTATTACATGTTTCTGATTTAAAAATTAGAGTCATCAACAATGAAATTTTTGTATAGTTTTTCTAAATTAGCACAATTAGACTTACGATTTATCTCCGTAACTCATATGTAGTATGCTTAGTTTTAGAATTTAAAATGAAACGGAATGGAAGAAATAATTTACATAACCTAATGAATGCGCCTTATGACTATGTTTTAAATCATTATCTTTTAAAAAATAAGGTGATGATTTGTGAACGGGCTACTGGCGAAACTGTTACGTTTAAAAGTGTGGTTGAAGTGTTATTTGAAAGACCTTGGCGTCTAGAAGTGTCTTTTTGGGGTTTGAAAGACGTCTACCTTCAGGGCTCTGCTCACAGACCATAGAATAAAGTAGACTGGGAATCAAAGGTATAAAAGTGAAGCACAAATTAAAAGCATCAGCCGATTGATGGCCACTTCGCCCGGCATGATAATGGGATCGGGAACATCCTGCCCTTATCTGAGGTTAAATAATGGTTTCGGTTAATTGAGTTTTAGTGTCGATTTTCCGTTCGTTACAAAGCCAACTGATAATGTCGACTTCCGACACGTGGACTAAAAGTGTATCCACGAATAGATAAGAATTTTGAAAACCCCTTACAACAAATAAATAAATTTACTAACATAAAGTGATTAGTAGATGCGTTCTTACGCTGTCAATGCTCAATTTCCCACGACGCTAAATCAAATAGATATATTTTTCAACAGTATTTAACATTATTTTAAACCATAGGTGATAAAACTTAATGTTTGATACTATATAAGGTACTAAGGACAACGTTCTGTCTATTGTAATGATGTTACAGCCCAAGGGGAATGAGTAATCCTATACTCTAATATGAGTAAGGTTTGCTTGCTTGCTTGCGACACGGATCTCAAAAACGGCTCCAACGATTTCCTTCAAATGTTCGAAATAACTAATTTCTGGGATAAAAATAAGTTCTAGACAGGCCTCATCCCCAGGAAAAATCAAATAATGTAAAAAACTAAAATGTAAAGTTAAAAAAATATCATTGGGCTTATGGAGTTTCAAACCAAAACAAAAGAATTGGAACTGCTGTTCATAATCAACCAGGGAACTGTGAAAGTAATACTCATGTTGTTTATGATCATTGGTTTCTTGAGAGCAGAGATTAAAATATTTGAGTGAAGATTACATATATAGAGTAGTAAAATAAATCAAAGGGGCATTGAGCTATAAATAACAACTGGAGTGACCTTAAAACGTAGAAAAGAGGCAAATGAGTTATAAAAATCTGATTATCAGTAGGGGGAAGTGGTGAAACATTTCCCCAAGTCATCTAAACAAACTGAATGGCCTTAAAAAAACAACAAAAAAAAACAAGCAAAGCAAAGCTCGGCCCCCCAGGTACTATATCAAAATATGGGAAACAAAAATAATTTACTAATATATTTTTTTATAAATTGTTAAATAATTAAATATATTTGTAGGCCTAACAACTCTACAAAATTAATGTTTTAGTTTACAGTAGTGCAAAAGGAGATGAAACGTCTTAAAACAAACAAGATATAATCTTATTATTTTGCTACTATATACATATATATCCTCTTATAATCCTAAAAGTTTAAAAATGTAGTTTAATCATAATGTTTTATAGTTTCATAATAAATAATATACAAACTATATGTTTTTTTTGTAAAAAGCAAAAGAATATTGTTTCAACTACTTTCAAAACTAGTTCTAATTAATTATATTTGGTATGTCTACTGTAGTAAACATATATTTCAGTATTCTTTGCCTAGCATTATTGAAACGTTTTAGTATGATAGTTTCTTTAATACGTTAATTTCATATCAATGTTTACTTTTGTTATTTTTGTCGTAAAGTACTATTAAAGTAATAAGCTAATAAGGAATATGTCAAGGATAAAATACATAGAAAACTTTAAATTTATTTTGAAATCCTTTATTACAGTTCAGGTACACATTATCACTGAACTGAAAAATCTTACTACGCTTTTGCCTTACTACTTACTACTGCGAACGTCTTCTGCTTAACAGAACTGTGACACATTATGCTGTAAATACATTTCCCTATTAATTTTACCAGTGTTATTTCATGAGTATCTTCACCGAAACTATTTTTAGTCGTGTGATCTTTAAAAACATTTCCTACAATCTTCCTACAATCTTCCTACAATAAAAGTGGTCATATTTTGGATATGCATTCCAATGGGTGACAATACTAACAACGAATACAATGTAAAATATTCTTTTGGAAAGCTAAAAATTCGTTTATAATACAAAGTACTGTAAAAATAATTCACTGTCCAACATTAAATATTGCTTATCCTTGAAATTATTGGAATAATATGTAATATAATGTCCACAACACTGAGCTGTTTTCACCCCACAAAGAAATACAAATTCGGGGAACTGTAATAAATAAGTAGTAAAACTAATACTGTACAAATAACTACAACTACAGATCTGTAATAAACTAAGTAGTGTAAAGTAGGCTGTTGAGCCCACTCAATTTTTGATTGATTGATGTGTTAATAAGACGTCATGGTGTGAGGTAAGGAGGTATGAAATGTGTTTGTGACGTCATGATGTGTTTTGGTGATGTTAGGGTATATTTTGGTGATATTATTACATATGCTGTGTTTTTGGGATATTAGGATGACTTCCATACAATTTGAATAATAGCGCTAGTGGTTGTGAGCCCAAGTTGGATGAGGTCATGGTCTATGACGACAAGATTAATGACGCGATACGTATGACGTCATTACCTATGCTTGGGCTCTCAGCCCAGGTTCGAAATGTTGCTTGTTCATGACGTAGTGATCTATGACGTCATGATCAATTACGCGGTAAGTATGACGTAACCATTTGTGTTTGGGTTCTCAGCCCTGGTTGTAAGATGTGTGTGACGTCATGACTGAACGGATATCAGGACATGGTGAGAACAACACCAGTACAAGTTGGATTTTAGTTCATTATATTTGGGTCAAGGTCATCGCAATTTTTTTTTAAACACATCTTGCACTTGAAAGTGTTAGTGCAAGATATGTGTTTAATTTTTTCATCTTTTATTATATTTATTTTACAAATATATTTACAAAAACGTTCTTAAATCTAACAGTTTTCATCTTCATGTTTTATAGTAGTAGAATTGTTGCAGGAAGTCGAAGATCCGTAGTTCCCAAGTTCAAATTGTCGTTTATGTACAGCAGGTAGTTTTGGTGTATCCCAATCCCCAACAATATTGTTTGCAGCAGAAACCTTCAAAGACATGCTATATCCGCTAGCTATTAAAACTCTCATTTCTTCAGCAAAAATGTCCACATCCGAGTATGTTGTCAAGTTAACGTTATCGTAGTGAACACACTTGATTTTCAATGCCATGATATTTCTTGGAAAAAATTATCCTACTGTGTTCACTCCTCGTTAGCAGCTAACAAATGATTATACGTAGTAAAACGAGGTTATTTATATACATGTTGCCCCTCCCCCACTCACCAAAACCAACTTTTCTCTTCAAAGTGATGTACTTAAATCAAGTGTTGATCTCGATCTTCTTTCATAAGGTTTAAGAATAAAAGAGATTTCATTAATCAAATGTGTTATATTATAACGGTTCCAGTTTATGTAGCAACAAACGCAGGTATCTGGTCCACACTCCACATCGTCTCTTGACCATGGGCATTCTCTATAATGAACACCATGTTTTGATTTAATCTTTGTTGTCAAACCATGAGAATCGATTTTCTTTTTAATTTCAATAATATTGTTAATAATTTTTGCAAACTTGAGCACTGCATCTAAATTCCAATTGTTTAAACCCAATGCAGGATGAGTTAATACACGATATAGTTCACTCTCCATACCGTGTTACCTCTACTTTGACTGTCGTCAAACTTATGACAAAGCTTCTTCACACTTCCTTTTATACTAAATCCAAATAAAACAGAACAAGAACAAAAACAAAACATAACACAAGTTTAAACGAGAAATATCTTCGACACTGATTTGATAGGAGCTCTACAATAAACACAGTTGTCGAAGCTCAATCCACATGAAGTGCATGCGCGACAGTGGCTACAAGGTAGAAACAGTATATATTTCTTTCAGACGATAGACATACTATACACTCCCTACCTATCTTCTGTTCATCTTCAGGTTTTTCAAACTTGTTTTCTTCAGGCATATCAATGTTGTTTGTTGTCGTTTTTATAGGATTGCAAGTTTTTCTGTTGCGATGAATATCAACAAAATATTGTCCTTTGATAACTATGACGAAAGGACACTTTTCAAACCATCGAGCGTGTTCTTCCCAAGGATCATCTGCATCGTCCCAATCTTTCAAACCTCCACCGCAATAGTAACAAATTGTTTCATCATCTTTTCCTGTGTGAAAGATTCTGCAAATACCTCTTTAAAATCATATATAACTGGGTAAGGATATTTGCGTTTATACGAATCCAATCTTGTTTGAAAATCAGAGTATTGTGGGAATGCGATTTTCTTCTTAAACACTGCTTGAACCATTTAGTGTTCCCACAAGGCTATTCTCTACAAACTGAGACTCGTCTTTCGCTATACTAGCTATTTAAACTCTCTGTACATGTTCATTTCTCCCCCTCCCTTATCCTAAACATTTAGCAATATCAATCTACAAATCAAATTGCATTTTAAAATAGGTCAAGGTCACCCCAAATTGTTAAAAAAAACATCACATCAGTGCTAAAGTAAACACTGATATGTTGTTTTTAATTTTTAATTTTTTCATTTTATTTACAATATTTAGTTACAAACATAACTTATATCTAGGATTGATGCGTGATGTGAAGAGAGAGTTCAGTGGATTGCATCTCCAATTGTTGTTTCCACTTTCCTGATATTGTGAACTATGTAATACTTGTTTTCCTTAAGTTCAGAGCATCTTTTAGTCAACAAAACATTAGATTTGGAGTGTACGTTGAATTGTTCAACTAAAGATTGCAGGAACTGTTTCAATGCCATTTTCGCTTGTGTTGTCTCCCTTGGTGTTTGGAGTAATACTCATGCAGGGTCTGTGGCTCGTCCCGATATTTATACCCATCGATACCCCCACCAGTCCCCTCCTCAACCGGTTTCAAGAAAGCTGCCAACCGATATGCATTCTTCAATGCACACTGTGTATGTTTGTGTTGCTTATGTTTTACTAAAATACAGATATCTTCACAATTACAATATTCAAAACCTTTATCCACTGTCACATCGAGCACTTAACTTGTTGTATACATTTGAATCCAGTTGCGTTTTTCTACCCCTCTGGTAAATATTGTTGTAAATTCGTTACAGAAATAATACATAACACTTTCAAGACTTCGATAACTTGTAAAACCTTCAGACCATTTAATACAGTGAAAGTTTTTCACCATCCATTTGTTAGTTATTTTCACTCTACTGTTTAACTTGTTGAAAGAGAAGGGAGGTTTAAATAAAAACGGATACACAACACCGGTTAGCAAATCCAAAATGACTAATTCTTTGACAATATATTCATCCTTGTTTCCCCAAAATGCTTGAAACTCGATCACGAAAGGTTTCTGTTGTATCTCTGTAACCTTCTCAGAAAAGCAAACCCGTCGTTCCATCTCTGCATATAAACATTGACTGATTTCCCCACCACGGTAGATCCTTTTATAGACCAGGCCGTACAGTTCTCGGTGCGTTAGTATATATTTAACGTGGGTACCATCCCCGGTAGGCCTACCCCACGAATTTAGAGTTTAACTCTACTCCTTGACTTCTTCAGTCGAAACTATTTCATTTTTTGTATCTGTTGCAAGTATTGAAACGTTTACATTATACTCTTCCTTTGTCTCCTCGTTAATTTCTTTCTGCTCATATTCTTTTACTTTTCTCCACATCTCCATTTTTGTGTTCTTTGTTTACTTCAAACCTGCTTTCTCAACCCCATATTATTTTTATCGAGGATAATTACAATATTGTGTACGGGGTGAATAATAGTATAAATGTGCCACATGAAAAAAAGTTAATACCTAACTTTACCTAGATTTTTTGATATTTGTTTAATTTTATAATTGCCACTTGATTTTCTCAAAAAGTATAAGAAATATGAAAAAGCGACTTCTCTGGATTTTTGGTTCGGTATAATTTTGTAATTGAAAATTTAAATTGATTGGCATATTGAAAAGTTGGTAAAATTTTTGAAATTAGATTTCCCGCAATTGCATAAATTTGTGTGGTAGAAATTGTAAATTTTAACTTTCGAATGAGAAATTCTGGAAGATGTAGGGTTAATATTATTTTTATATTTTAATAACAAATTACACGGCTAGAAGTATCTTAGAAAAAATACAAAATGTATTTCTAAATGTTTATACAAAATGTATTATTAAGAAAAGTATTCTGGAAATATTATTACAAAAATATATTGAGCATTAAGTGTTAGAGAAAAATAACATTTACAAATTTGGTACACACCCGCAGTCAATGAAGTCTTTCTTAACCACACCTTTTATGTCACGTCCAGAATTAAAATAGAGCACAATATACAGATTTAATTTGCCCTGTCCTAACTCGTCGTACAGAAAATCCTGTAGGCGTTTATTCTGTTTAGTCAAATATATGACATGAGTGGAGGAGGGAGAATAGTTCATTATGTGCACCATGAGACGTGTTTTCCGCAACCCCCGAGACCTTCCACGATAACGGAACGAAAATAAATCCCGGACCGCCTAAAATCCCTCATTTCCTATTCGACCTTTTCGATAACGTCTTTCTGTTGGTCAGACAGACCACTTAAAGATGGTTCGAATCTCCGTGCCAACGTAAACGATCCCGTATTTTCGGCGACGCATGCGTGATAGTAATTATTGTTCATATAACTTTCACTATCCTCGTACTTTATCTTTTTGCCTCTGGGCTTTACCACTTCCGTAGCGACATTGTATGGCG
Organism: Allygus modestus; assembly: GCA_963675035.1. Taxonomy (NCBI): domain Eukaryota; kingdom Metazoa; phylum Arthropoda; class Insecta; order Hemiptera; family Cicadellidae; genus Allygus; species Allygus modestus. The sequence continues at coordinate 318,539,359 of OY776111.1, forward strand.
GTACGAAGGTCATCACGGACGAGTCGAAGGGTTCTCCATCAGATCTGTGGAAACGATAACCTTCAACTGTCAAACTATACAGCGACGTATCTGAAGTCATGTAGTGTGCACGGTTCCACTTCGAGAAATGACTATGTATCTGACTTTCGGCGTGCCTTATAGCAACAATTGAGCGTGTCCGTAGAGAGTTGTAACTAGACCCCCTTCGCTCGAATGTTATCGTTGACGACTATCATTCGACGAGACATATTTCGCCTTTCGATTTATTTGTTTCTTCTTCGTAGATAGACCAATTATTATCGCGAATAAACTCGATTGGCATCTTTCCCGTAGATCTAGATTTGTTAACTATAGTATCAAAAACGTTAACCAGAAACGTTTTGGCGTTATTCATTGGTTCCAAAAACCACTAGTCTGCGTAATCTGTGAATGGAGTGCGTCTACTTGACCAATTCAGTCCGTCCAAACAGCCGACACCCGGTTTTTTTAACAATCGGGGAGTCAGTTTGGATATGTGTCAGGACATAAACGTTTTCCGAACCCATAAAGGTGTTCGGATCGTTCATATCCGTGTTCATCTTTTTTTTTACGGAACTGAGTCGCGTTATCTTCAGCCATGATGACTCATGTATTACAAAACACCCCTGCAAAATGATTCAAAAACTGTTTGCGAAATTTGTAAATTTTTGTGTTCACATAGCTGTTATTTTTGACCATTAGAACAGCATTAAAAAAACACTTCCCATAGCTGTTCTAGAATAGCTATACGGGAAGTGTGTTTTTGATTTTGAGTAAAATTATCATGGGAATTTTTCTGTTTTAGCTTCGCTTATAGCTGTTCTCGAACAGCATCATGAACCACACCGAATGTGTTCATCATGATGTTCGCGAACAACATCATGAACAAAAAAATATACTCACGAGTAAATTTCGATTTTTGAATTTTAAAAAAATCAAAGAAATACCCCTTGGTTTCGGTAACCTCGACGAGGTGATGACTTCATCAAATAAAAGTAACAATAATTTTTGTCAGCAACTTTACATATTACTCAGAGAATGCGTGATTTTATGGATATACCGATGAAACTTGGTATATGGCTTCATCTGGTTGTAGTTTATAGTTTTTTGCACACAAAAAAACAATGTTTTGCCGATGGTTCTCGTTGCAGCAAACCTGAGCACTCAACCCCGAAGCTATTCTTATGGATAATAATTACAAGGTTATGTCTCCCTTAATTATGAAAAATTGACGAATTTTATCCAGTTTTAGAAGGACTAGACAAAATATTCTGTCACAGGCATACTTTCAGAGATATTTAGCAAAAACAAAAAAAGTGCAATAATCTGACTGTTTTTTACTAATACGCCAGTAGCGCAGGTCTTTTGAAGCTGCAAACTTGATTTCTTACTTGTGGTCCTAACAACATACTAAAAAATTAAAACTACATGACCTTTTACACGCACGGGTGTTTATTTTGACTGGACTAGTAGAACAATGATCAAAACACCGAATTGGATTTTATTCAAGATGAAAATCAAAATTCGATTTCTTAAATAAGTTTATTTGTAAAAAAATAAAAAACATTTTTGGGGTACAAACCACCCCCCCCACGAAAAAAAACAAAACAAAAAATACCCCCAACAAATCAACCAACACAAACAACGCCACATACACAGAGAATACGTAGTGAAAGACCCCGTGTGGAACATGTGAACCCGAGAGCACGTGGTTGTAAAGTGACATTGCGCTTGCGTGAGTCGGGCCATCCCCGCTTACAGCGATGTAAACAATCGACTTGGCAATTCTGGCCGCTTGCAGCTTAGCTCACTGATACCATCCCGGCTACCTGCTAGGCGCGACTGTGCACGTGCCCATAGCGCTTCAATTCTACATCGCAGTAAGCGACCGGCTAGGCTACCAGCTACCTGCCCTGATCCACTGTGTTTTTACCCTAAGATAGCCTTGACACCTATCAAAATTATTACTATTTAGTTACTTACACAATATCCTGAAGGTGTCATAAGTTAAAATCACTAATAGGGGCCTATATATAATTACCAATATACATTCGAAGTTTACAGTATCGGTTAATTTTTTGTGAGTTTTATGGTCAACAGTGATTTTGCTACTTTTTACTTATGTCTATTCTGTGTCTGTGTGTGTGCAAATATGAATCTTTAAACTGAAAGAAAACAATATTTTAGCTAAAATACAATTTAAAAACATTATTTTTCTATTCTAATTCAAAGGTTTTAAAAATTAAAGGCCAGGAACGGCACCAGTACCTACGTCATTCTAAACCAATGGGTTAAGAGTTAAGTATTTATATCTCTATTATATATGATTGTATATTGATGAAACTTTGTATGATACTTAGTTGTGGTCTATTGATATTTACACAACAAGATTTGTTACTGTCCGTGTAGCCGCAAACTTGCTTACTTAGCCCTAATTTTATTCTCATGAAGAATAAGTAAAGTTTGTTATGTATGTCCCTTAATTATAAACATAAATTAATAAAACTTCGTATATAGCTTCATCTGGTTGAGTTTTACTGATAATTGCATGACAACACGTCTTACCCTCCTTGACGCAGCAAACCAGTGTAAGTTACTTAGCCCTAATGTTAGACTTATTGAGAGTAAATAAAATTTGATATCTTGATTATTTATGAATGTATTTTGATAAAACTTGGTATGTGGCTTAACCTAGTACGGATATATTGGTATTTGCACAACAAATTTGTATTTTGTTGGTTATCCCTGTAGTAGCAAACCTGCATACTCAGCCATAATGCTATTTTTATGAAGAATAAGTAAAGTTTTGTATCTCCCTTAGTTATGAACTTAACATGTCGCTACCGCAATTACCTACATGGAATTTGTCATTCATATAGACCAGCAACGCAGCTGTGCGTCGAGTAATTTCTCCTGATAAACTCACTGACGCAAATTTGCTTTGGCTGGTCACATTGAAATAGACTGACGACGCGAATTTGCGTCAGTGTCCCATTGTTATTCAAACGTGTATTTCTTAGTAACGGTATATTTTAAGGCCTTGATCTCTTTGTATCAGTCCGTAGGGATATCTAACGCACATATGTGTTGCTTGGTCTGTGGGTATGACGATTGGTGACGTCACATTACAATTGGCAGAACTGTTGTTTACATTGTCATTTTTGATGCATCACTGTACAACTGTCCTCGTGGCTACCCTTACAGTTTTTGGACGTGCTTTAGTGGTGTTTGTTTGATTATTGTGCAGAACAATAACAATGAAACGGAATAGGCCTACAAATTATCAAATTTGCAACGACGCAAATGTGCGTCGCTCGGTCTATTGAACAAAAATACATCTTTTACTACATCTCTTTTACTATTTTCCATTGTCCAGACTGACCGACACATATATGCAAATTTTTTAAAATAGCTCAAAGTCAAATAAAAAACTTGTTATTGTTTACAAATGCATTTTAGGTTATTATGAAGTAAATTAGTCCATTAGTCCACCTTTCTTTCGTGGTCTGTTGTTAATGTTACTCCTGTACCTCCCGGTCTGTTTGCAACGTTCAGATTATTTCTTTTGGTCTGTGGTAGTGACCGGACCTATGCAAATATGCGTCGCTTGGTAGCGAATGTGATAAATTATTAAAACTTGGTATGTAGCTTCACTTGGTTGAGATATATTGATAATTGCTTAAAAACACATTTCTTATCTTTCTTGTTGCTGCAAACCTGCGTCCTCAGCTCTAATGTAATAAAATGCTATAGGCTATATCACTTATTTATGAATGCATTTATGTGAAACTTGGTAAGTGGCTCTATGTAATAGTGTGACACATATATATGCATTGGAAATTCACTGATTACGCAGGTTTGCTGCGATGGGGGTATTTTTGGATAAAATGTTACCCAAGGCTACATGCAGTATTAGCTTAATTTTTTATTTTCAGGAAACGAGGCCATGATGAAGATGAAAACAGAGAAGGAATTTAATCAACAACTACTATACTTACTGTGTGTTTATATACCCTGGTTTATATAACTTACATTTTGGTTTTATATAAACTTATTTTTACTGCAATTATACTGTAATTTTGTTTCAATTCATTACTGTATTATTTAAAAAAATGCTTAATTGTTGTATCACATCACCAAACAATTAATTGGAATCCATTCTTATATTTTTAAAATCTTGATTTATTAAATTCAACTTTTGTTCTAAGAAATGTTTAGGCCTACATATGCATATGTTAATTTATTATAAACTTGTTAAAACAACTATCTTTTTAAAGATTTGAGTAAATTTTAATAACAAATTTAAAGTTGTGTATATATTTTCAGTGTCAATCCAATTAAGTACCTATAATCAGGACATTTGTGGCACTTTTACAATTAAATCATGTGATAGTAATAATATAATAATAATAATAACAATAATAATATAATAATAGTGATAAAAATTAGCATAAAATGTGACAAAGGTAACAATATAAAGTTGTAAAACATGATTTTCAAGCATTTGTTCTTTTGAACTGTGAAAAGACAATTTAAAGTGTTGTATGGGTCTGAAAATAACAAAATTACCTTTGACAAAAAGTTTCATCCATTAACCGATCTTGCGGTTGCCGCATATCAATCGATTATTATAAGCTGAGACAAGAAGAACCGAATTACCGATAAGGTTAATCAAAGTCATGCTTATCAAAATAAAATATGACTAAATTTTGAGCAACGGGTATACTAGTCTTGAATTTGTATTAAAAATATATCCTAGGATCACAAGGCAGATTACATGTATTTATCGTTTATACACGAGTTAACCTGATTAAAAAACAACATCAATACGAAGTCAAAACTTGTATTTCTATGTGAAAGCTAGGCATGGGCAATTATAGTATTATTTATAAACACCCCCGTTGCAGCAAACCTGCATACTCAGTGAATTTTCAATGAATATATAACATAACACATTAACACTTAACAGGATTCATAAGAAATATATTCACAAACAAGTGATATTTAAAATATTAATTATTCTCCATAAGAATAACATTGGGGATGAGTACACAGGTTTGCTGCAACAAGGAACACAAAATAATAGATTTTATGCAAATATCATTAGGACTCATCTAAGTAAAGTCACATACCAAGTTTCATTCATATACATTTATAAGTAAGCGATATATAACAGTTTAATTATTCTCCATAAGAATAACATGGGGACCGATTACCTAGGTTTGCTGCTACGGGAACCATACGTGAAAATTTTGTATTTGTGCAATCAAAGATAAACCCCAACCAGATAAAGCCATATACAAAATTTTGTCAGTTTATGTTCAAAAATAAGCGAGATATACAATTTTTCTTTTTCTCCTTAAGAATAACATGAGACAACGTACTGTGTTTAGCACTTTCAATATCTCAGGAACCAATTGACGTAGAGCAATGATCAAAATACCGAATTGTTTGTTTTTTTATGCTGAATTAAATGGTAAAAATTAAAATTTGATTTTAATAAAAATTACACGTGGAAACCCCAAAAACATTTTGGGGTACAAAACCCCCCAAAAACCCCCATTTGGATGGTCTGATTCGCCTGGTTTTCGAACTCGTTCAAATAAATGGTGCTTTACACATTTTTACCAAATTTAATTAAGATTGGACCTTTTTTACGAGAGTTATCGTGCTTACGGACACACACACACATATATATATATATATACATATATAAAAATTTGAACGAATGGTGTTTTTGGCATCTGGGGACCTCAAAATGAAAAGTTATCATGGTCTCGGGCTTACGTCTTACCATGAGACCTACTGTTATAGCTTCTTCCCTATAGGGGAAATTCGCTAAAAGGATAATTTAAAGTTGCCTTGCAATTTATTTTAGAACTGTCTTCCTATCAGATTGTGTGACCATATTGAAAAGGGTCCCATTATTCCTTCAGTATGAATCCCCTAACACCACAGATATCCTTGCCTACCCCATAATAATTCTGCGTTCATCCTTAGGAGGCCATATGGCTTTAGGATAGCACTATCTACTACTAGGAGCCATATGGCCTCCTAAGGATGACTGCAGAATTATCATGGGGTAGGCAGGGATATCTATGTGGGGTTAGGGGCTTCACACTAATAGAATAATGGGACACCTTTCAATGCATGTCAAAGGCATGTCTCCAGTAAATCCTGTGTGACATCCTGGGGATTTCCTAGGGCTTCAGAGTACAATATCCCTTTGTGGTCCGAGGGATATCCCCAGTATATCCTGTGGGACATTCTGGGGATGTCCTAGGGCTTCAAAATACAATATCCTTTTGTGGTCCGAGGGATATCCCCAGATAATCCTGTGGGACATCCTGGGGATGTCCTAGGGCTTCAAAATATATATCCTTTTGTGGTCCGAGGGATATCCCATGGTCATCCTAAAGATTATCCTCAGGATTTCGTGGGGAGAGGACATTTTTGTGTCCTGGGAACATCCTGAGGGTATCCTGAGGATGTCATGGGATGAGATGCTGGGACATCCTACATATCCCACTGTGATGTCCTTGGGATGTCCTGGGGACAACCTTGTGTTGTTTGGGATGGGAACTTGGACGTCCCGTGGGGCAGAGCCCTGGGGCCAAAATCTAAACTCTCGCTTCACAGCGACTAAGAACTTGAAATGATCTTTTAAATAAAAAAAATCATCAAAATCGTTTAAGTATCAACTTCAGGAAGTAAGTGAACAAGAAGCCTGATTTTTTAAATATGTAGATAATAGGTCTACAACTAGTACTACAAATAATAATATTGTATTTTAAACTTTATTTGTTTTTTTAACAGCCCAAATAAAATTATAATTTTCCTACATCCAAAAAACAAATGTTCATGTTGCCTATTCCGGTTGTAATCCATGGCAAATCCTTTGTGCGGAATGGGAAGGCCTGCCAAACATAAACAACAGCGATACTAGTTCAAACCGAGCATACCGGGCCTACAGTCGGTGGGCCAAGTCCAAGCCAAGAATCCTATCCCTCCCAGAGCGGCCTTGAGTGAGAGCCGTTTCACGTACGCGCGCCACCGCCACGAGCGCGTGGCGGGCATCTTCCAATCGTTCCTGCTAGCAGCGCCACGGAGCCTTCCTCCGTTGATACCGTGGGAAGCCAACAGGGGCGCTTGATGCTCTAGAAAACACGACCGTCTATGCGCAGGAAGTGCCCTGAAACAGTTACTGCTATATTTTAGAGTAACTGTTCCTTCGAGTTGCCGCCAATGCCAGAGGTAACTGTTACTGTAACAGTTACTGCTTTAGTTTAAAGTAACCGTTTTATCGTCTGCTTCACATCCTACATTTGCAATTCCAGTAGTATTTTTAGTCAACACCTTCATATTTATTAATAAAAAATAAAGAACAAATGTTTACCAGTTGCAGATTTTTATTGTGATAACCTTTTCGATGATATAAATTAGTAATTTCTCTCGCAGTAAAATACAAAATCATTTATTTGTCATTGACGTTTTACATGTATTTGTAATTGACAAAATTATATAGGTACTATAAGCTGATGCAAATAACAACTTAGCTGTGATAAATAGTTTTCACAAAATAAATAATAGGCAGAGCATAAAACTGGTAGTATAACTGGTAGTTTAGGCAATAAGGCAAATCTGGTCATCTATCACTAAAACATCCACATTTGTAAAAGTGAAAATCTAACCTAACAGATAAATAAAATATAAGTGTCAATTAAAAACATCGCTTCAGTTTAGTTATACCGCACCAAATAATCTATTCTTTTATTATTAAGGTAAACTGCCATAAAATATCTCAATATCAACTAATAAAAAAGCACCTAGAAACCGAGCATTGAAACTGCTACATTACAAACTGTTACTTATTTAACCGTGGAACACAGAAAGGAACGGGTGAATAATAGTTGTAACAGTGACACCTATCCAACGCTGGTGCGCATGCGCAACAGCTTCGGCATATCCTGCGCGTAGAAGCCTTCGTAGAACGTAGTTAGAAACCTGCTAGGGACACATTCTACAATGGCGATGAAAAGTATACTTCAGTATCTATAGTCAATGCTACAGTTAACATTGACATTGTATTTTAATTTAATATTGGATTTATACATTAGTTATTAATGCCATTATGTTGATGTGTAAGTACAATAAATAATTAAATTAACCACTCAATAGCACGTTTTTCAATGTAATTCGCCAATGACCCTAAACCTAGAAACAAGAATATTTTCGTGTTACCTAAATCATTACTTAGCTTCAAGATGATTAGTTACTTTTTATTTAAACAAATTCACAAGGCTTCAACGTTTATTTTAACACCAGGTTTCAACTTCTAATGTACTTTAAAACAATGATAATAGTTTTGAAAAATCACTAAATCTACATTGATTTAAATGTGGAATAAAATTACTATACCACCAAACTCAAACTCAAACTGTCAACAATTCCCACAATGCATCAGCAAAACACATTGGCCAAAATAACGACCAAAAACACAGCGGCACGCTTTTCTAACAAAGAGTGGTGATTCCAGATATAACATAGAGCTCAGTGGTTCCACCGCAGAGGACAGTTGGTCTGAAAGGGTTAAATTATTGCACTCAGAATATATTTCATAATTTGTGCTTATCAGAAACCCGTCCAAAAACGAAATTATTTATTGTGCTAATGACGTCATCCAGCACGCTACCTCAAAGAAATCAATGAAAACGTTGTCAATAGTTTGTTCTTAATTATTAAAATATTTAAAAAATTGTAACTTTTTCTTACCATAAACTCGTCCATATTCGAAAGGTGAAATAAAAATCCATAAAATCTATGCAATTGTTTTGAATGTATAGATATGTACTTTTTATTTTTAGCTTACTGCATAGACTAACTACAGTATAGTTAACTATACTATAGTTATAGTAACTATACTGTAGTTAGTCTATGCTTACTGTAGTTAGTCTATGGCATTAGTTTCACGATGAATTCAACCCTCTTTGAGTGAATCGCACGGTGAGCACTTTTTCGCCTACAAAATTTAGAGGTTGTTTGGTCGATATCGAACAATTTTATCAACCGGTTTTTTTATCTATTGAATGTTGACTACGATAGTAGATAGATGTTTTCGAAGTTGGAAGGAAAATGGTGGTTGTTGGAATACAAAATGAGTAGCGCTGGTAGATTTTATGAGGCTGTTCGAAGATTTTATAGAAGTTTAAGAGTTTATAGGTACTTTAAATTATGGATATGGAAAGTTAATTTAACTCATCATAATAACTGAGCCTTTCAAGTCCTTAGCCATAATTAAGCCTATTACTTGGGCAAGGAATGGGTTTTATTTCACACTAGTTTAATTTATGAACAATTTTTCTCTTATCACAAGTAATTTAGAGAGACCGATTAATTATCTTAACCCTACCTCGGGGTCTTTGTATTTATGATTGCAACCAATTTGTAAATTTAAAGGCATCTTATCTGTTTAAGACCTTGTATACATTACTTAATTAACTTAGCATTACAAAGTTGATTTAAATTGGGTATATCTTTTGCCATATTAAGTGGATGGAAGGTATTTCAATTTCAAATTGTCCAATGGCCAAACTTATACTTCAACAGGCCCTAGTCGAGTCAGCTTAGAACTTCCACAGTGGTTTCCATTTCCAAGTTTAACTTCTCGGCAGTCGGCAATCTCAAATCATCCAGTAGAATGAACAAACAATCGGTTGATGAAACGTTGCGGTATCGTCTGTTCGATATCGACCAAACAACCTCTAAATTTTGTAGGCGAAAAAGTGCTCACTGAATAGCACCTTTAAATTTAATGCAGAGGCTACGTTCACGTCCGACGTGAGCCGCTACTGTTCACGTCCGTTCCAAATGATGCACCGTACGTTACTTTTCCTGTGATTTTTAAAACAGATTGAGAGCCAGTGACTCATAACTAAAACCTCCTAACCTAATCTAACCTAACCTAACATAAGCGGTAGCGGCTAACGTCGGACGTGTACATAGTCACTTCGAAATTTACATATACAAAGCAATAACAAAAAATTGTTTTCCTGTCAACATACCTCCTCAACAACTGTCAACTTGTGCTTTAGTTTATTGGTCGTAATTGTTGGTTGTATATTAATCTGTTATTATTATTTTTTTATTTGTTACCTTCCTCTTGTCTGAGATATAATGTAAGAAGTAAATATTTGTAGCTCTTTATATTTTCATTGTATTTATTTGATTCAGTCGATAACCATACAAAGATTTTAGGTTATGTTTTGCGTTTAGGTCAGCATCAGTCATAACATATATTAGTACCAGGAAACTGATGAGTTTTCTCCTCATTTCAAACTTACTCATCAATGGCTAGCCTTTTATAACAGTGCAATTTCGTGCTATACCGGTACTTTGTTTTCTGGTCAGTTTCAATTACTCATTCATTCACACTTAAGTTTCATGTAGGGTAGTTAGGTTATGATAAGTTATGGTACTTGCTTTGCTTACACAGCTCCCTGTTCTGTGAATTTGCTTCGAGAAATGTCAAATACGTTTAATAACACGTGAAGAACATGACAATATGTGTTGAGATAGAAATGGTCCAAAACTCTCATGCACACTCAAAGATTCAATTTTGGTTCTGGATCTTTCTTTTAATTTAATGCTGCTGTGTAAGGCCTCGCTCAGTATTTTTTTTTTTATTGCTCAAAGCTCAAGTATTAGGGATGGGGAAAGGTAATAGGGCTTTGAAAAATAGAGACCAGTTTTGTTTTAAGAAAAAAAACATCATATACCTTTTGTCGCTTCAAGAACAATATTTTTACCATAAAATAACACCTTTTTAAGGCCAATGGGGCGGAGTCCTAAGGTTGGAAAAACATGTACATACTAACAATGTGGTATGGTCTAGGAATAGGTTTGAGGGACCATTTTCAAGCCTTCAAGATGTCGTATTTTCACCTAAGTATAATATAGCCACTTTCGAGGTCATTGGAACGGAGTCTTGAGATATAAGGAGAGAGAAAGATGTTAAAAATGTCGTTGTTATGGTGTAAGTAGTTTTGAGGAGCCTTTTTCACAATCAGCTGAGAAGTATATTATTGTAAATTAAACTTCAAACATTTAAGAACAATCATGTAAGTTATGTAATTATTTTTGTACATAATACAAAAACTAATGAAAACTTGAGCAGTTTGTTTACATCTCAAGTAAATAATAATATGACAGAAACCTCAGCTGATTTCAATGTAGATATAACAATCTTCCCCGAGAAATTATTTACAGGTCCATTTTAGATGGTTTCTTTATTGTTCTTTGCGATCTCTTCAGAGTTGGTGTTGAACTAGAATAAAATTGTCCCTTAGCTTGAGGCGGTCTAGATTTTGCTAGATTTTGCGGAATGGTATTTTGCTAGATTTTTCCAAAGGGAAAAATAGAGCGCATCTGATCAACGTGACATTTAACTGTTATGCCATCCACATCAACTTCGTAATGGCACCTTCCTCATCATGTAATTATCGTACCGAATTTACTCTTGTGGTGACCACTTCTGTAATCTCGAATTTGAACTCTTTTGCCTTTATCAAAATGTCTTAATTTACTGACAGTCTCCTTGTCAGGAATCTGCCCCTCTTTAAGCAGATCTAGTCTTGTACGTATATTCTGTTTAAACATCATCTCAGCAGGACTTCTGCCAGTAGTGATGTTAATGACCTCTCGGTTTTGCAGTAGAAACCTGCATAGATTTGTATTTAGATTACTAGATTCTTCAGCCATTGCACATATTTTCTTTTTAAGTGCTTGGACATAGCCTTCTCCTTGCTCATTAGATGCCGGATGGTAAGGTGCCATTAGTTTGTGATAATGCCATGAGTGTCCATAAACATTTTAAAGTCATTTGAAGTGGCCATTGTCGCTTACAACCGTATTTGGAATTCAAAATCGTGCGAAAATTTCTTTCAGTAGGCCTATTTTGACTGTGAAAAAAACTAGATATGCATTTTGTTTCTTGAACTTCTAACCATTTAGTATATGAGTCCACTGCTATAAAAAAATATGTCCCTTTGTAAGGTCGTGCATGATCAATGTGAACTCTTTCACATGGTGTCTGAGAGTTTTCCCAAGGTTCATGGTACTTTGGATGATCATTCTTATTTAGAGCACATGGTCTGCATGAGTTAACGTATTTTTCTATATCTGAGTTTATTGATGGCCACCAACAATACTGACTGGCCAGTTCTTTCATTTTAGCAAATTTACCCTATAAGGAAGAAGCTATTACCGTAGTCAGCATGGTAAGACCTAGGCCCGGGACCATGATAACTTTTCGTTTTGAGGTCCCCAGACTCCAAAAACACCATTCGTTTGAAACTGTATATATATGTGTCCGTGAGCACGATAACTCTCGTAAAAAAAGTCTGATGTTTATGAAATTTGGTACAAACGTGTAAAGCAACATTTATGACTTTAAGTTCAAAAACCAGACAGATCGACCCATCCAAAGTGGTATTTTGGGGGGGTTTTGTACCGTAAAAATGGGTTTTTTGAAGTTTTTACATGTAATATTTTAAAAAGTCAAATTTTAGTTTTCAACATTAAATTCAGCTTTAAAAAACACACAATTTGGTGTTTTGATCATTTCTCAAAGTCAATTTGTTACAGAGATATTAAAAGTGGTAAACACAGTACGTTGTCCAAAATGATAATCTTATGGAGAATAAAATAAATTTTATATCTCGCTTATTTATGAACGTATCCCAACAAAACTTGGTATATGGTATACTGTGGTATGGTATTTGTGGTATACACAACCTTCATCTGGTTGTGGTTTATTATTATTTGCACAAAAACACAATTTTTATCGATGGTTCCCGAAGCAGCAAACCTGCGTACTCAGCCCCATGTTATTCTTATTGAGAATAATATAAATGTTATATATAGACCTTTGTCAAGGGGGGGGGATATCTCATTAGGGAATACAAAACAAAAAACTGTGTTTGTGACTAGCGCGGATACCGGTTACAAAATTGGAGACATTATTGACGCTAGATACCATTGGAGTAGCGCTAGATTCAATCACATATGTCTTTAAATGATACCCCCGTCGCAGCAAACCTGCATACTCAGCGTATTTCCAATGGAGATATAAATGTCTCAATACTACATAAAGCCACTGACCAAGTTTCATAAAAATATATTCACAAATAAGCGGTATATACAATTTTAATTATTCTCTATAAGAATAACATTGGGGCTGAGTATGCAGGTTTGCTGCAACAAGGAACACAAAAATGGGCTTTTATGCTAATATCAATATAACTCAACTAGGTAAAGTCGTATACCAGTTTTTATTAATTTATGTTAATTAAGGAAACATAGCATTTAATTATTCTCCATAAGAATAACATGGGGGCTGAGTACGCAGGTTTGCTGCTATGGGAGCCTTTTGCAACAAATTGTTTTTTTGAGCAAATATCAATAGACCACAACCAGTTGAAGCCTTATACCAAGTCTCGTCAGTAATACGTTCATAAACAAGCTAGATATAAAATTTTTCCTTTCCTCCATAAGAATAACATTAGACAACATACTGTGTTTAGCACTTTCAATATCTCGGTAACCAATTGACGTAGATGAATGATCAAAATACCAAATTGTGTGTTTTTTAAGCTGAATCCAATGGTAAAAATCAATATTTGACTTTTTCAAAAATAATATGTACAAAATTAAAAAAAAACATTTTTGGGGTACAAAACCCCCCAAAATACCCCTTTGGATGGAGAAATATGGCTGGTTTTCGAAAAGTCATAAATGTTGCTTTACACGTTCATACCAAATTTCATCAAAATCGAATCATTTTTACGAGAGTTATCGTGCTCACGCACACACACACACACACACACACACACACACACACACACACATATATATATATATATATATATATATATATATACAGTTTCTAAGGAATGGTGTTTTTGGGGTCTGGGGACCTCAAAACGAAAAGTTATTATGGTCCCGGGCCTAGGTCTTACCATGTCGACTACGGTAATAGCTTCTTCCCTTTAGGGGAAATTCGCTAATAACATAACGTCTGAAATTGTTACTTCATAAATAATATAAGTATTAAATTAAATTTACTTCAACGGTTTATTTTACCTAATTGCAGTTATTTTAACCTAAAACATTTGTAATTCTGACTTAGTTGATAGAGTACCGACATTATTCCTAACAGTAATTACCGAAAGGCCAACACATCCGAGACATGAACCATTGTTACAGAGAGTAATCATGATTACAATCAGTATTTGTAACCAGTGCTAAAATATTACTTGTATCATTACTGGAAAGTAACGTAACCGTTAAGCACATCACTGAACCGTCTAAACGTCAAGGTTAAGGTCAGGTGCACTAGTTGACGAGCTGGCCGCTAGGGGGTGAGGGAGGTTCGTCTGCTTGGCCTACTATTTACTGTACGCAAACAGCATTCTTAATATAAAAAATATATTTTAAAGATATTGCACACATATATTATTTTTTTTTTAGTAACAGCAGTTATTTTTAAGCAAAAGGTTTAAGCTTGATTTAGGAGGATAGAAATTTTAATTTTTCCAAGTATCAAGGGGGGATATATCCCCCTGACCCCCCCCATATCTACGCCACTGTTGATATTTACTTTGAATTTGTCACCTGAAGACTCCATAGAAATTACTTTGTGCTAAAGCGAAAGCTTACAGTGCCATGTGAAATTTCAGATAGTTTCACCTCTGAAGAATGACTTCTACAAGTAGTGTAGCTTCAGGAGATGAAGATGAGCTAACTCTTCCTAGAGCTTCTGTCAATAAAATGATTAAAGAATTATTGCCCAATATCCGTGTGGCGAACGAGTCAAGAGAACTGATATTGAATTGTTGCACCGAGTTTATTCATCTGATATCATCAGAAGCAAATGAAATTTGTAACCAACAACAAAAACGGACAATAAATGCTGAACATATTCTGTTAGGTATGTTAAGGTGAAATATTATATCTCTCTTCTTTTAATTCATTGGCTTAGAATGACATGCTGGTTACGGAACCCTAACTCGTTATTTTTAAAACCTATGCATTAAAATAGAAAAATTGTGCTTTTGTGGATGGATGGCGTATTTTAATTTAAATTGTTTTCTTTCAATTTAAAGAGTTGTAGTGGCACACACAGTAAACATAGGTAACAAGTATTAAGATCAGTGTTGATCATATGCAACTCTCATAGAGTTAACCAATCCTGACCACTTCGAAGCAAGCCTGCCACCGATTATTTTCTTGGACCCTCCCAGCATGCATTAAAATAGAAAAATTGTGTTTTTGTGGATGGATGGAGTATTTTAATTTTAATTGTTTTCTTTCAATTTAAAGAGTTGTTGTGGCACACACACAGTAAACATCGGTTAACTCACTGAGCAAGAGTGGTCAGTTTTGGTCGTGAGCGAGAATCGAACCCGCGAAATTGAAAGAACATCTGGCCAAGATATTTCTACAACCAAGCCCACTCGGCTATCACGACCGGTCACATTGGGGTGTTAGATAGGTTAACAGTCGGTCCGCGCCCCTAGTGGAGAGAACCATAGCTGCCCGCAGTCATTATTTATAAATGTTGCTACTAAAGTGCAAATTTGAGCCCTTTGTAGGTTATTGCAAATAGAATACAATTACCACTTTAACATGTTAAAGAAAATTACCTCAAATTAATTATGAAGAAATTTACTGTTATTTACAGACACAATTTAGATTTGTTCTGCTACACCTGCCAATTGTTTTGTAATAGTAAATATTATACTAAATTAATTTTCTTTCAATAATGCACATTACTACGTTTATTAGACCTACTACTGGGTATGACCAAATGAAATAAAATAGTTCAATCTAAGTTAGCCTATTTGGCCTTTTTAGGGATGGATGGAGGATATTGCTATTGTTAAAAAAACAATGGGTATACCTTAGGCAAACAATAATAATTCCAATTCTCTATATTCAGATTCCCCGAATAATGTGGGATTGTCCTAGCTTGTATAGATATCTGCTTTAAATATTCATTTTGTATTATTTCAGCACTCGACAAACTCGGTTTCGGAGACTATCGAGCAGATGCAGAAGCAGTTTTGAGAGACTGCAAAGCCATAGCAGCTAAACGTCGGAGACAAAGCACTCGGCTGGAGAACCTTGGGATCCCTGAGGAGGTCTTACTGAGGCAGCAACAGGAATTATTTGCCAAAGTATGAAAGCTCTTCCTTGAGTTGTAGTTCTGCCTAGTTATTAGTAGTTATTAGTACCATGCAACTTTTGATGATCTTGTTGATTAAAAAAACAAATAACTTATAAACCGGGAGCTCTTAATTTAGGTAAAATTTGGTAACATTTTCAGAT
The DNA here is from genome assembly GCA_963675035.1 of Allygus modestus. Lineage (NCBI taxonomy): Eukaryota > Metazoa > Arthropoda > Insecta > Hemiptera > Cicadellidae > Allygus > Allygus modestus. Next base: position 318,555,763 of record OY776111.1, read on the forward strand.
CACTCAAGCCCCTCTTACTCAACTTTGTTTAACTTTTTCATCAATAACTTAGTACTCCTTTATTTCTTACCTATTTTATTGCTTGAGTAGGGGAGAGTGGTACATATTGGGACCAAAAAAAAATTGTTTCTTGAATACCGGTACTAATTGACATAAAAAAAAACAAAATTTAGCTAAAACTCTTTTATGAAATTTTTTTTTTAAATCCATTAACCTAATTGTAATAGGTTAAAACAATATGTCCCAGTTTGTACCACTTGTCCCATTATGCACCACCCCCGGTATAAGGTTGGACATCATATGGTATAGTAGAATTGTTAGTTAAACGGACAGTCTTGCAGGTAGCCCCCTTCGTCCTAATCCTCTGTTTACAAAATAACCCCATTGTGGCACACTCGGAGCGCGGCCAACCAGTTAGGCGGGGGAAGACATCCTCACTGCCTGGCAATTCTTGAAATTACGTCCTCTGCCTAAAGAAGTAAACAATTGAAACATTGCACTCTCATTATCAAATGACGGTTCATTTTTTCGTCATGATTAGACGAATATGGCAAAACTTAAATCATAACTCTATTATGTTTCATAGTCAAATATATTTGATTTAATAGTCATAGTTTAGTTATTGGAGTATTTGTCACTGAACGGAACAACGTAGAACTGTGATTCAAGGTTTTTTGTATTCGTCTGATCATGACGAAACAAATGAGCCGTCATTTGTTAATGAGAGTGTAATGGTTCAATTATTAGCTTCTTTAGTCTGAGGGCGAAATTCTAGGAATCACCGGGCAGAGAGGGTATCTTCCTCCGCCTAACCGGTCGACTGCACTCCGAGCGCCGGGGTTGTTTAGTAAACAGAGGATTAGGACGGAGGGGGCTACCTGCGAGACTGTCCGTTTAACTAATAATTCTACTATACAACGTGGGACATCCTGTTTATTTAACATGAGGTATTAATAAATAACACAATTTCAGTTAAACGCCTAATTTATTTTGAAATGAATACATACATCAATCAATAAAATTTTAATTAACATTTTATTGATTGATGTATGTATTAATTTAAAATTAAAATCAATTAGAAGAGCTATACAAGACGAATGATTCACCTAGTTTATTGTTTAGTGTTAAAATTAAGGAAGATCTGTGATTACAGAACAGAGAAGATTTAAAACATAAAACATTTTAATAACAATCTAAGCTCTTAGGGAAAATACCTGCTTACTTAGAACTGGAATAAACTGTGCCATTAAAGTAAAATTAAAATGTTAACCTATCTTAATAGAAACTTAGATAGGGAAGATCATGATTACAGAATTTCCAGAAAATAGTTTGTAGAGTGGCCTTTAACATTAAAATGGACAGTCTCCTAGGTAGCCTCCTCTGTCCTAATCCTTTGCTTAAATACTGCAATTGTAACACGTTCGGAGCAAGGCCATCCGCTTAAAGGACGGATTTATTATTATTTATTTGAACTAGTGTTTAAAAACAATTGGTAAAGTCAAAATAAATCAATAAAAAATTGAAATAAATTGTTATGAGTTAAAAAAAAAAAAAAACAGAAAATGACAGAATCTACCCTCACTGCTCGTTGATTAAGGCAGTTTTTTATTAATATTTTAGTTCCTAAATATTTATAATCAAGAATTAAAAATGAGACAGCAAAACTGAAAAAAAAGATTTGAGAAAATAATTAAAGAAATAGATGAGACTTAAGGATAGCTATTTAAAACTACAGCCTATATTGAGTCACAAATGAGCCAATTTAGGCTACTTGGCTCAATATTTTATTTGAAATAAATATTAGTTTTTAGATTTAACAGTGCAACATTGTATTGCATAATAAAAAATAAAATATACACAGATACAACAACTCAGGCTTGAAAAATATCACTTTTGCCTGATTTGTAGAGTGCTCTCATCTTTTTAGTGGCTATACAATTTGGCTGTTTGTAATCGGTAGCAATCCTATGGAGACAAAACTGAAAAAACCGAAATATTCAAATTTTTGAGTACCCACATACCCATGATAAATGGTGTTATTTAGTTTAGGCATTCCAAAAAACAGAATCCCGTGTCTTTGTCTACACAATTCAAATTGTTCTCCAGCTGATCTAAATAATAAATTAAAACAATATTATACAACTTACCTCTTTCACTGCATTGAACATGTTTTAAAACATGAAAATCTCATATTTTTTCCATGTTGAGCTGTGAGCCGATTCCGGGTCACCAGCACAGAGTGTGTTAAATAATGTGTTTTAATGAAATACAGCTGTTAAAATGCAAATTAGACCTTAGTTCCCTAGCAACGGTTGGTTCATGATTCTTGGAAGGGGCTTGTTTTTCTCTCCCCTGCATGCCCAAAATATTTTCATGCAGGACACTATCAAAATAAAAAAAAAAAAAAAAAAAAAAAATTTGCATATAGGAGGAGCGATAAGATGCTTTAAATTTGACATGTACTTTAAAATGGTTAATAATATTAGGTACAAAGCAAAATATGAAAATATTCACTAAAAAATCTTTAAATTTAATACCTGAAGTTACAAATAAAAAAATAAAATGTTAACAAACAAATGAAGTTAAGTTATGGGCCCACCTGTAATTCAGATTACAATTTCTTTGTTAAAATCGTCATACTTTGTGTTAATTTCTCATTAGATTTTCATATTAAATATGTCATTGGATTTGTCTTGAATGAATATCTCTATTTGTAATACAGTAGAACCTCTTTAATCCGAACCGCCGTAATCCGAACGTCCACTAACCCGAACGCCGCCGCGGGAGCCGTTTAACGCCGCCGGTGAGCGGGAGCGTCAATCCTTCATCGAACGGGCTACATGGCCGATGCGATGTCCTTCATTGAAAACACTATACGGAATGTGCGCGAACTAAGGCAATGACCTCTCCCCTCCCCCACTCACGATACTACAGTGTACATTACTGTTTTCATGCCCAGTCGCTCTCCGTTGTTACAGAGAACTATGTGTTGTTTATTGGAGCGTGTATAATGTGTTAGTTTACATCTACTGTTTGGTACAGTACCTTAGTTATAGACTATGTACAGCATCAGTGTAGTGTTAGGATTGTTTGTGATAACAGTGACCGAGTACAGTAAACTAAAATGTCATCAAAAAGGTCCCTGAAACGGAAACATAACACTTTAAACATTGAAAAGAAAATAGAAATCATAGAAAGACTTAAGAAAGGTGAAAGTGGTGCGTCGTTAGCTAGAGAGTATAGTTCAGGTAAGTCAACAATTACCAACATTAAAGACAAGCAAGATGCCATAATGCAACTTGCCATAATGCAACTGTCTTGTTTACTCTTGTAAACAAGACAGTAATGAAGGACCTAAAAATAGGAAAACCTTAAAAACAGCCAATAATGAGGCTCTCGATGATGCACTGTATTTGTGGTTCACACAAAGAAGGAGCTTGGGTGAACCAATATCGGGTCCACTTCTTTGTGAAAATGCTCTTGAATTCAATGTAAAACTCAACGGGCCTATTGACTTTAAGGCTAGCAGTGGCTGGCTGAGTAAATTTAAGCATCGGCGTGGAATAAGACAACTCGATGTTCAAGGGGAAAGCTTATCTGGTGACACTATGGCTGCAGAAGCATTCGTAAAAACATTTAAAGAAACTGTAGCTGATAAGGGGTTTTCACGGGATGATGTTTATAATGCTGATGAGACCGGTGTGGATTGGCGCTCATTGCCAAGAAAATCTCTTGCATCCCGAAATGAAACTCGAGCTCCCGGATACAAAGTGAGCAAAGACAGGGTAACGGCTATGGTTTGTGCAAATGCAAGTGGTACTCACTCTCTTCCATTGCTGCTTATTGGTAAAAGTAAGAAACCCCGTTGTTTCAAAAATGTGACATGTCTACCAGTAACTTATAGGGCACAAAAAAGCGCTTGGATGGATTCTAATATTTTTCTTGATTGGTACTCGAACACATTTATTCCAGCAGTAAAAAAGTTCAGAGAGAAAGAATCCAAAACAGGAAAAGTCGTGTTAATAATCGACAATGCCCCCACTCATCCTGACATTGACACTTTGAACAGCATTAATGAAGACTTCTCAGTTATGTTCCTTCCACCAAACGTAACAGCCCTCCTCCAGCCAATGGATCAGGGTGTTATTGCGAAAACGAAGAGAATGTACAGGAAAGAATTGCTTCGGCGACTACTTTTAGCAGAGGGAGACGAAGAAAGTGTGATTGTGTTTACAAAGAAATTAAACCTTACGGACTGTTGCTATATTCTGGTGGATTCTTGGGCAAATGTAACAGGGGACAATCTGACGAAAGCCTGGAAAAAGCTATGGCCTAAGCCTTTGAACAATGAAGTTGGAAATACAAACTGTATTGAAGAACAAGAAGACTCTGAGATCGTCGATGATATTGTCGATCTTTGTCAGGCTATTCCTGGGTTTGAGGAGTGTGACGTGGCTGATGCAACAGAGTGGATCAACAGTTACAAGAATGATCCAGGATACCAAATTTATAGTGAAGATGAGATTCTTTCCGTCGTCACCGAGGAAAATGAATACTATGATGACAGCAGTGATGATGAAGAAACTTTTGATTCTGGACCATCCCATGCCGATGCGTTTACTGCATTAGAGACGGCAATGAACTGGTACGAAAATCAGTCCGAATGCTGTTTACCGCAATTGATGGTCTTAAAGAAAATTCGAGACTTGGCAGCCAAAAAACGCACTTCGACATTAGTTCAAAGGAAAATGAGTGACTATTTTAACTTCTAGTTTAACGACTTTGTCTGATTAGCTTAATGCTGTACTCTATACACAGTACAGTAGTTCTTTATTGATTACTGTATTTATTGATATACGCACCGTAATTGTTTCTACTGTAATGTACAGTACTGTTTATTCACTATGTTTACTACTGTATTAAATAAACAATGTATTTTACTTTAAAAAGCATTTTTCACTTTTCCCGTAACAATTACGATCCATTTTAGACACGTTTTAGCTATTTTTATGTAAAAACAACAATATGTTCTGTAATCCGAACTATTCCATAGTCCGAACTACCCCCGGTCCCAATTAGTTCGGATTAAAGAGGTTCTATTGTAAATTGAAAATGGCGCAGCTAAAAATAACATATGTTATTGGAAAGATTGTGATAAATGTATTAGTTTAATCATTGTAGGAAAACATTTAAATTCAGCTCTTCATCATAAAACAAGTTAAAATGCGGGACTATGATGAATTGTTATTATAGTAGGGGTGAGCGAGTACTCGAAACTTTGAGTTTTCGGCCGAGTATTTTAATACTCGAGCTCGACTCGAAGTTTTGAAAAATACTCGAAAGTTCGAGCGAGTATTTCCCGCCGATTTCCGTACGACCGCTAACGATTGCGACCGGCTAAAACGCGTAGTAACGGCCGCAAAAAGTGATCGGTTCACGTGAAATCGGCCGAAATGACGATCGCTAACGATTGCGACCGGCCAAAACGTGTAGTAACGGCCGCAAAAGGCAATCGGATCATGTGAAATCGTCCAAAAATGACGATCGCTAACGATTGCGACCGGCCAAAACGCGTAGTAACGGCCGCACAAGGCGATCGCATCACATAAAAACGGCCGAAAATGATGATCGGACCGCGTAATTTCGGCCGTAAATGACAATGGAAAACATAATATCGGCAAAAGTGGCGACCGGGCCACTTAATATCGGCCGTAACTAACGATTTCGTCAACTAAGATTGATTATAGGAGATTTTTGGACCAGGTGATATTGACCAATTGACAACCGGACCGTATTTTATCGGTCGGAAACGAATGTCAAACCGCTTTTTGTTTGTCAATATGTAATCCAGTTTGATTGTACTGGCTAAAACTTAGTATTGCTACTCATGTATTAGTTAGAAACCATGTTTAGAAGATCAAATCCAGGGTGGTATTCAAATCCCATTACTCTAATTTAAACTACCAACTGATGGCAAATACTCGCTCGAAAATACTCGAAACTCGAAAATAATTGTCACTACTCGACTCGATTAAAAATACTACTACTCGCACACCCCTATATTATATAAGTAATCAAATTCATAACCACAAAAGACTTGATTCGGACAAATTAAAAGGGATTAAAAAGCCATTTGATTCATAAAACTATTTATTATTTAACAAGGAAAAAATGAAATGAAATTGCAGGTAATTGGAGAGTGTTGTACCGTTGTACCTTGGATCATGAGTCAGATCTTTGTAAGTACTGCCATCTAGGGTGGCCACTGGCCAGGTAATTTTAATTGGTGTCTTTAGTACCAGATAGGGACGTTCTGATACTGGCTTGGACCCGATATTTTTTATCGATACAATATGGAAATCAAAGTGTCGATACCTGATACTATTTGAACCAAAGTACCGATACGTTCAGTATCGAATCGAATTTGAAATTCAAATGATTGTAGACTAATGTTAAAACAACCATAACAGACATTATTAAAGAAAAATATACATTTAAAAATTATGACAAATGTTTATTATTAATAAGGGATTTTAAAAAACAAATGAATAATAACAGTAATCGTGTGAAAAGAAAGCACAGTCCGGAAGGCAAAATGGCGGGATTGCGGACTATCGGAATGAACAGATGCAGCCCCTCCTATATTTCTGAAAGAGGAACGCGGGAGGATATTTAGCTTATAGTCGATTCTCTCTATTATAAGTTACAAGAACTATTTTTAAGTTATTATTTTTGTTTATATTGATAATAAGTACATTAAACCAAAACTGATTTATGTTTTAACAACGTAAAAAATTAACTATTTTTCCGATACCGATACTCAACTTTTCTTTCGATACACCGATAATATTGGTTAACCGATACCCTGAGTATCAAAAAGAAAATATCGATACCTACTCGTATCGGAACGTCCCTAGTACCAGAGTGTGCTGGAAACATGGTTTTGTTCAAATAAGAGCCAAATTGTGCCAGTATAAAAATATAACTGTTTTAATGTCCTAAAAGTAAGATTTTTAGATTTTTGTTTACTATTTTTCATTTTTTTATGTTTTGGTTTAGTGCTTAAATCATGGACGAGTTTTCTCTCCATTATTTGGGTAATATTTACATATATTTTATTTAACCTTAAACCTAACCTAGAAAAATGTATCCAATATTGAAACTTGGATCACAAGTACATACAAATTTAAAATACCCCCGTCGCAGCAAACCTGCGTACTCAGCGAATTTCCAATGCAAATATATGGGTATCACTACTACCTTGAGCCACTTACCAAGTTTCACAAAAATACATTCATTAATAAGTGATATATAGCATTTTATTTATTCTCCATAAGAATAACGTTATAAATGAGTACGCAGGTTTGCTGCAACAAGGAAGATAAGATATGTGTTTTTTTTGCAATTAGCATAACTCAACCAGGTGAAGCTACATACCAAGTTTTATTAATTTAGGTTCATAACTAAGGGAGATATAAAACTTTACTTATTCTCCATATGAATAACAAGGGGGCCGATTATGCAGGTTTGCTGCTACCGGGAAAAATCAACAAAAAACTTTTTTTGTGCTATTATCAATATACCACAACTAGTTGAAGCCACATACCAAGTTTCATCAATATACATACATAAATAATCAAAATATAACATTCTATTTATTCTCCATAAGGATAACATTGGACAACGCACTGTGTTTAGCACTTTGAATATCTCTGCAACGGTTTGACGTAAAACAACAATTAAAACGCCAAAATGATTGTTTTGTAGAGCTAAACTGATTGGTAGAAAGAAATGTGGAGTTTTTAGTGAAATAATCTGAGGAAAATCTAAAAACCGTATTCCCATAAGATTAACATAGGAAATTTTATGGACACATTTTTTGACTTTTCTCCACAACTACTAAACCTAGCTTAATGATTCAGGATACTAAATTGTTTGTTTTTTTAAGCTCTACAAAATGGTTATAACCAAAATGTAGTGTTTTTAAAATTTTAGGGTAAAAAGTTCAAAAAACTGATTTTTGGAAAATTTTAAACCCCCATAAAACCCCCTTCCCATAAACCGATCGATCTGGTTTTTGAACTTAAAGTCATAAATGTTACTCTCCACATTTGTGCCAAATTTCATAAAAATCGGGCGCTTCTTTCAAAAGTTATCACGGACACATATATATATACAGGGTGTTTCGGGATAAGTGTAAACAACTTTACCAGGAGATTCCTTACATCAAAACAAGAAAAAATCTTATATGAACATGGGTCCGTAAACCAGTCGTTGTCGAGTTACAGCCAAAAATAGATTTTTTTCAATTTCAAGTGTAGTTATTGCACCTTTTGGCCTCTAGATTGAAAAATTCTAAAGATAATTTGATTGAATTTCCACAGTTAGATAGATTATGAAATTCCAAAGAGATATTATTGATGTTTTATACTGTAAAGTTGAGTAACGCTGAGAAAAAATAGTTGAAAAATTAAATTCTTCCAAAAATTCAACGCCTCAAAAATATTTTTTGTTTTTGACTGGCTAATAATATCATAACCGTTAAAGTATTTGGGCTGCAACTTTATAAAAAGTTGTAGAATTTAATGGAGAACAAAATAATAACAATTTATTTATGCATTCGATCATGGTTATTTATGTAAAAACCCAAAATCTGTAGGATAACAAAATTTAGAAAGGAAAACCTCAATTATCCAGCCAGTCAAGCAAATGCATAAAACCAAAGAAAATCTTTCAGCACAAGTTTTTTTTTTTTATAAAATCTTCAAAAAATTTTAAATTTTTAAAATTTAAAATATCCTAAATCCTTAAAAATTCCACCACAGGACCCCACTGAGGCCATTTTTCGAAATAGCAGCCTTTTCCTACACAAGATAAGCTGTGAAAAGAAACACTCCTCCACATTTTATTAATACATTTATCGATTTATCAACTTGGGGCTATTACAAATAACTTGTGGGTGGTAATACTTTATTTTTATTGATTACTAAATTGCAGCCGCCATCTTGGATGCGCAATTATTTTATAAAATAGGCTACTTCCATCATAAAGGTAGTGTTGTGAACCAGCATTGAAAACTAAATCTTTACGATTAATACAATGCCGTAATCCATTTTTTAATATTAAGCTGATCTCAAAATAAAGAAAATTCATCTTAATTTTTATAAATGTAGAATAGAGGCCACTAATTATAATGTAAAAAAGGTAATACTAAATTTTACATACAAATTTATTTAACAAAATTTAAATCATTCTAAAATTACAAATCACAATGTTTTGTGGAAATACACGCACAAATTAAAGATCTAGAGTTAAATAATACTGTTATTTAAAAAACCACGTGGGTTACCATGGGTGCACCTTACAAAAAGTTTTAAAAGTGACTACCAGAGATTTACTCTGGTTCCAAGAGGGATTTCCTCTAGGAGTCTTTGTAACTCATTGAGCAGGAATGCATGATAAGTGACTCTGTTTAGATTCCCCTCGATGATAAAAGGTCCAATCAGCTTATCATTAACAAGGCCACACCACACATTTACAGAAAACCTTTGTTGAAAATGATTTTCTATTACTTTGTGGGGATTTTCTGTAGCCCAGTTGTGTAGGTTTGTTAAGTTATTTATTCCATTTCTCGTGAACTGGGCTTCATCAGTAAACAAAATCCACTTAACAACCCTCCGGTTAGCCACTACCCAATTGCAAAATGCCAGCTTATTATCGTTGTCCCCAGGGTAAAGGGCTTGCACCTTTTGAAAGTGATAGGGGTGCATTTTTTCCTTCTTCAGAACTCTCCAAACCTTTGTTGAAGACACTAAATGTTGGTTCGATAATCTCCTAACACTCGTACCTGGACTTTGCTGCACTGCTTCAATAATATTTTCTTCAGTGTGCACATCAACTTCATTGAATCACTCTCGCTTTCTCCTACTAATAGATCCTGTCTCTTTAAGTCGGTTGTGCAGGTCGGTAAAAACTCTCGGGTTTGGAATACTTCTGTTTGGATATCTTCTCCCGTACTCAACCGAAGCTGCCTTTGCATTTCCATTGCAATACCCATAGACAAAATGCATGTCAGTATACTCACTGTTTGAATACATTTTCACTTTGGAGTTAAAACCACCAGCATTTACTGAGAGGAAACTTGTTTTAAAGGACAGGAAACCACATTATTACTCAACAATGCAATTAAACAGATGTGGCTTACGGAAACAGTGCTGCCAACTCACCAATGAAAACAACAACATACAAGACGGAACGATGATAAAATTATTGATTGAGATTAAACCAAAATAAACCCAATTCTGTTGTATTCTTCCGATAACTTCTAAATTAATTTATGTTTTAAGAAGATTACAGTATTTGTTCTTAAACAAAAAAGAAACTTATAATAACATTTTGGTAATTTTTTTTAAACTGTTAGTTGACGTTTACTTGTGTAGCCGTCCTGTGTAGGAAAAGGCTGCTATTTCGAAAAATGGCCTCAGTGGGGTCCTGTGGTGGAATTTTTAAGGATTTAGGATATTTTAAATTTTAAAAATTTAAAATTTTTTGAAGATTTTATAAAAAAAAAACTCGTGCTGAAAGATTTTCTTTGGTTTTATGCATTTGCTTGACTGGCTGGATAATTGAGGTTTTCCTTTCTAAATTTTGTTATCCTACAGATTTTGGGTTTTTACATAAATAATCATGATCGAATGCATACATAAATTATTATTATTTTGTTCTCCATTAAATTCTACAACTTTTAATAAAGTTGCAGCCCAAAACACTTTAACGGTTATGATATTATTAGCCAGTCAAAAACAAAAAATATTTTTGAGGCCTTGAATTTTTGGAAGAATTTAATTTTTCAACTATTTTTTCTCAGCGTTACTCAACTTTACAGTATAAAACATCAATAATATCTCTTTGGAATTTCATAATCTATCTAACTGTGGGAATTTAATCAAATTATCTTAAGAATTTTTCAATCTAGAGGCCAAAAGGTGCAATAACTACACTTGAAATTGAAAAAATTGATTTTTTGCTGTAACTCGACAACGACTGGTTATGGACCCATGTTCATATAAGATTTTTTTCTTGTTTTGATGTAAGGAATCTCCTGGTAAAGTTGTTTACACTTATCCCGAAACACCCTGTATATAATATATATAGATATATATATAGATATACTTAGTTGAATTTTAGGCACTCTCATCTTCTATAAAACTATATTAATTAAAACAATTTTAAAAGTCAACTAAGAATACAATCACCATCTTCAACAACAACAGAAGGATTTAGAAGAAAAATATATAGATATATATATATATATAGATAGATATATATAAATATATATATATATATATAAATTTGAACGAATAGTGTTTTTGGCATCTGGGGACCTCAAAACAAAAAGTTATCATGGTCTCGGGCTTAAGTCTTACCATGCCACCTACGGTAATAGCTTCTTCCCTATAGGGGAAATTCGCTAAAATATGTTCAGTCTGTTTATAGGTGAATTTATTAAATTTTATTAAAGGCATAGTCCTTCAAAATTGTGTTACTACTGTTTTTTTTTTTGTAATGTAAAGTTTCATTTAAAACAAAAAGTGTTTTAATGTTTATATGATCCAAGGTACAACAGTTCCCCCTATCTGTTTAAAACTATTGAAATAAAACTAGAGATGAACACATTAAAAGATACAACGGAGTATATAAAACCCTAATGAATTATGTTATAGATGAATTGTGTGGTGCTTGCAACTGTCACTAACCTTGTGTTGACAGGCGCGCGAGGAGCAGGCTCGGGATGAGCAGCAGCAGTGGCAGCTGCTACAGGCTGAAGCACAGATGCAAGCCACGATGCAACAGTCCATGGACTCCAGCGACGATGATGATTACTCCTAGCTTTGTTTCCTTTAAATTAAAGTTTGTGTAAATAACGTTCTTTTTTGGTTGATTATTTCCCCCATGAATTAGATTTGGAGTAGTAGATCCTTTATCAGTAGCCTTTATCAATAACTCAATATACGGTTCCTGTATAACTTGCTACTACCTAATACTATTTTATGTTTTTTGTGATTCCAATTTATCCTGTTATTTATAACTTAATACATGTTGTAATGGAAAAATTAAAGGCACGGTTCCCTATTAAATTGACCCGTCTTAACCTTTGGTTGACTAAGCATTTCCATTTCAGGAGAGCACCCAGCCACAACCGCCATCATCCCCCTTCCATTCCTATAATAGCGGACAATTAAGGCGACAGTTGGGCTGTAGTCAATAGCATGGTTGAACGCTGGCACTGTTGCCGTAGAAAAATATCACTTGAATGTTATTCCGATCAGCTGGTGTGGGGAGTTTTGGCAATGCAGCACGACTACTATTGGCTGATCTTGGTTGATAGCCCGGGAAACCATGCCCATAACTGGCAACTTGTTTGTCCGCTATTCTAGTAATTTCAAGTCCTACTAGATTATTAAAGTGATTTGGTTACCTGTTACGTCAGCAACCTTTAATCTTAGAACTTTGATTCAGAGTTTTCCTTTTTGTTTAATTGAAACAAAAAAATAGCTCTAAATTTTACCATTTATTGTTAAATTCACAGATCATTTTAGTAGGATCCAGAATTTCTTAGAATTGCAGCATTTTTTCAAAGTTCAAGATTCAAGATCTTTATTTGTCATTAAGTAATACAAGTATCACAATAGACATCGTCAAACATGTTATGATTAGAAATGTTCAAAATTATTAATTCTAGTCACAAATCAGAAAATATAGAGTATGTTCAGTCAAAATAAGTTATAAAAACTAAAATTAATTTTAACATAACCAAGGATGTGTAGCCAAATTTACTCAATTAGCCTACAAAATAATGATGTTCACAACAACAATAATTATTCACATGAAGAAATCAAACATAGAAAAACAAATGAAAATAATCCACTAAAAACATTGGACAAAACAAAAAGATTCTGAATACTTTAATTAAATTTCAAATCAGACATGTTATGCTTCAAGAAATCATTTACTGAGTAAAAGGGTCTTAAGGAAAACCATTCTCTAAGTACTTTTAGCGAATTTCCCCTATAGGGAAGAAGCTATTACCGTAGGTCTCATGGTAAGACTTAAGCCCGAGACCATGATAACTTTTCGTTTTGAGGTCCCCAGATGCCAAAATCACCATTCGTTCAAATTTTTATCTATGTATGTATTTTTAAATATATATGTCCGTAAGAACGATAACTCTCGTAAAAAAGGTCCAATGTTAATTAAATTTGGTACAAATGTGTAAAGTACCATTTATTTGAACGAGTTCGAAAACCAGATGAATTGCACCATCCGAAGGGGGGTTTTTGTACCCCAAAAATGTGTTTTTTGGGGTTTTCACATGCCATTTTAATTTAAATCAAATTTTAATTTATACCATTGAATTCAGCTTAAAAAAAAACCAACAATTTGGTATTTTGATCATTGCTCTACGTCAATTGGTTATCGAGATATTGAAAGTGCTAAACACAGTACGTTGTCTAATGTTATTCTTATGGAGAAAAAGAAAAATTGTATATCTCACTTATTTATGAACATGAACTAGCAAAATTTGGTATATGGCTTGATCTGGTTGTGGTTTATCGTTGTTTGCACAAAATACAAAATTTTCACATATGGTTCCCGTAGCAGCATACCTAGATAATCGGTTCCCATGTTATTCTTATGGAGAATAAGTAAAATGTTATATATCGCTTACTTATAAATGTATATGAATGAAACTTGGTGTGTGACTTTATTTAGATGAGTTCTAATGATATTTGCATAAAAACCCATTATTTTGTGTGCCTTGTTGCAGCAAACCTGCATACTCATCCCCAATGTTATTCTTATGGGGAATAATTAATATTTTAAATATCGCTTGTTTGTGAATACATTTCTTATGAGTCCTGTTAAGTGTTTTAATGTGTTATGTTATATATTCATTGGAAATTCGCTGAGTATGCAGGTTTGCTGCGACGGGGTATTTTAAATTTGTTAAATGATACACCTGAGGCAGAATTAGGTAATCGATTAAATTTTACTTGCATGTAAAGGTGACTATTTATCAGTTTGCTTTATCTGAAAGATGGTAGGTCCAATTTATCTTGATTTCTTGTAGCATATGAATGTACATTTAGTCTATAACTATGGTGTCCCAGATTTTCTTTCACATTAATTAAAGTTTAATAGATAAATAAGCTTGGTAAAGTTAGAATTTTTTGAATTTTGAAGTGTTCGAAGCAGCTATCAGTACTTTTAATCCCCATAATGATTCTCATAGCCTTCTTTTTACAAATAAAACCCCTTGCTGCACCTGGACAATTTCTCATCAAGGGGAGGCTTGAGCCACTTAACCCTTTGCGATCAAAATGCATATTTGCCGCTATTCCTCAGCGGTCGCGCGGCCAGCTTTACTGGCCGCCGCCATTAGCGCGCGGAAGTCGGATTTGTTTCCACAGCAGTTGCCCTTTGCGATCGGACGGCCAGCGGTGCTGGCCAACATGAAATCCAACGAACGCTCGGGCGTCCAGCAGGACTGGCCGACAACAATGTTTTCGTTTGTAATATTCCAACTGTGTTATGATGCCTGTAGAGTGCTGCAACCTAGTGAGGAATTGTTAAACTAAACGATCAGCAGGCTTGCAACATTATATCGTAAGAATTGTGGTGGAAACAACTAAAATAAACACCTGTTGTTCTGGCACAAGTGCTGTCATAATCATCATTGTTTTGGTTCAGTTTTATATGATTTTAACTGTGTTTTGGTGATTTTCTCGAGAGATTTGTGTTTAATTGTAGTTTTAATTATAAGAACACTTGTACGTTTACGTATAGGCCTACACTTATAATTAGGCCTACAATAAAATTGTTTTATCCTGTATAAACATTTATAAGTAAGAATGGGGTTATGTTTTTTTTCCCCCCGTATATTTAAGTATATACTAAGTAATAATGGACGATCGTTAAAGATAAGACGAATTGAGACGTTTTATTAAAATTTAAATCCCCTATGCTAACATTGAAGGTTTTAAGTGAAAATAATTCCGAGCTGCGGGGAGCGAGCCGCCATGATAAATGCCGAGGTGACGCGGAGTGGGACGTGGCCAGTACAGCTGGCCGTCCGACCGTCGGAACCAAGTTAGTACGGAAAGAAATCCGACTGACTGCCGACTGCGTTGTGGCCACTCCTGCTGGCCTTTCGATCGCAAAGGGTTAATGAGATGCCTAGGTGGGTCACTACCTTGAGAACTGGGCTTCTAAATTTTTGATGAAAAGTCATATTTGTTTTAATATTAAAATTTTAAAGCTATTTAAGTTTAAAATTTTTATACTTACGTAAACAGCCTATTGATGTCAAATGTCCTAACTTGTCTTTTGCTGAACATGTTTCGGACGAATTACCATCCATCTTCAGCAGCGATCGAAAAAACTTAAAAAAGCCCATTTTGCAATGGTTGTTGATTTACACACACATGCGCGACAAAGTGCATTGCTAAGTCACATTTATTTAAAACATTAATTGCGGTAGGCACACACGATGGATCCATACCAGTCAAATTTTGTAGGCCTCCTGAAGTGTTGAGGCAGAGCGGTCAAGGACACGTCACATAAACAGCTGATAAGCCTCAGGTGTCAAGGCTATTTATGTATTGGCATTGGTTTATTTTTAACTTGAAATGTTACAAATATTTACATAATAGTTTTACATTTTCATACTAAATTTCAGTTTTTATCTCAATGAGTTCTTGATCTATGAAGGATTTTGTAGAAAATACATACAGGCTGCAGACGGAAAACTAGACAATGGAGTTCCATGTTTATATTGTAAAGTATTTTTGGCTTGACCCAAAGAACAACTTTTACTGATCTGTTCCAGGGGATTCAGATTGTATACACTGTATACTTCTTACAATACTTTATTGTAAAGTATTTTTGGCTTGACCCAAAGAACAACTTTTACTGATCTGTTCCAGGGGATTCAGATTGTATACACTGTATACTTCTTACAATACTTAAGAGTAGGGGTGTGCGATTAGTGATTTTTTTGAATCGAGTCAAGTAGTGCCAATTATTTTCGAGCAAGTACTTGCCATCAGTTGGTAGTTTCAAATAGTGTAATGGGATTTGGATATCACTCCAGATTTGATAATCTAAACACACCCCTACTTAAGAGCCAACCTTATTTTTTAGCAGCTTCTTTTAAGGGTGCGCCCTACCCCAGATCAAATGATTGTTGTTTAGCGCTGCGCTGGCGCCGCCAACAAGCAGGGCCATGCATATTTATACTTGAAGACCATTTTGTTCTCCTCGATCGCACTGCTATTTTACAGATTTCTACTAAACTATTTGCAGTTTCACACTTTTCAGATTCCAATCTAGGTATTGTACGGTTCCTTTTTTCCAAAATAATTGTTCTCCTTACGTTATGATGCTTTAGAAAAAAGCTTAATTTGAAAACTTTACTAATGGCCTACCTCTTATTTTGAATTAAAATCACGATATCGTATGATACATAGATTAACATTTAGTGAATTAAATAACAACAAAATATTTTTAATTGGTTAACAATTGAGCCTACAATGTGGGAGATGCAAAACCCTTACTTTAGCTTGCGGAAGGCAGGTAGGGTGCACCCTTAACCTGTTTGACGCTGTTAACCGCACAGTTGCGGTCGAGCCACATGTGCAGCTGTGCCCCGTAGTTGGAGGGTTGCGGCTGGGAGTAATCGTTATATTTTGTGTTTGCCTGGTCCCCACCCCTAACTGAAATTACACTGAAAATATCAAGATACTGGCAAAATAGGAGAATACTGGCTTTCTTGTGGTATATTTAGTTTTGCGCTGATTCTTGGCTGTTCTGTTAGGAATTTTGTCTTCTAACAGCAGTTGTTTTGTATCTGGCATAACAGCCTTCTGTAACTGTTTGCATGTTTATTTTAATAACATTCTAGTACTATATAAAATACTTATACAATTGGAAATTTTATAAAAATTATATAAAATACAGAAATCAATATAATAGCATCTTTAAAACTATATTATTAAAGACAAAGACAAAAAGTTCTTTATTGACATGAACATCAAGTGCAGTCATGATATTAATAGTTTTTCTCGATCAGTGAGGTGGGCTTCATCTCTCAAGAAAACTATTGACCCATGATTGTAGTTTCTCATTACACGTTGAAAGACTAAAAAAATCCTTCTACCTAAAATTAAAATTATTCATTCTCAATCCAAGCAACACTCAAGAAAATCAGACAGAGAATAAAAAGAGTTTAGCTTTACTACGTTATGTTACTAACAGCTGTAGTATGAGCAGCCTCAAAATTTGGGTCACTGGAGGAACCATAAGGAGCAAAACTGGGATCCAACCGGTTGAGAACAAATAAAAGAAGCTCAGGATAAAAATTACACAAGAAAGTGATAAATAAATATATTACGATTCAGGCTATTAAATAATACTGAACACTTTAAGTACAAAATATAATACAATTTATTGATAATAATCAGAGTTAGCGAGATGAGATGACATGATGCAGCTACGGCAGTGGGGTGATGTCAAACACGTTATCTTGCTGAAACAAAATATTGGCAAGTCATTTATACAGTTGCACGTGTGTATACAAAATATATATATACTAACTTGTATGATTGTCAGAAAATATTTTTTTTTTAAGTCAACGTATTGCTGGAGCTATTTTCTTATGGCAACTTGGAAAAAATAACTACGACTGCTTGAAAAGCTTCCATGTTCAATATAAGATTCTCAAAGTACAAATCTGTTCAATAACACTATTCTAAATGATAAACAAATCATTAATCTGAACATTAATCATTATGAACTCAAAGAGTTACTCTTTGAGTTCATAATGTAACTGGGATGCAAGTCGTCATAGTTCTTTATCATTAAGCAAACTTTATAGCGAACTCCCCCTATAGGGAAGAAGCTATTACCGTAGGTGGCATGGTAAGACTTAAGCCCGAGACCATGATAACTTGTTGTTTTGAGGTCCCCAGATGCCAAAAACACTGTTCGTTCAAATTTATATATATATACATGTGTGTCCATTACCTCGATAACTTTTGAAAGAAACGCCCGATTTTGATGAAATTTGGCACAAATGAGGAGAGTAACATTTATGACTTTAACCCTCCGAGTGATGAGTGACGGCAGCCGCCGATATCCAGGTGCTTCGTTGGATTAATAAGCGATGGCAGCCATCGATATCCGACAGATTTTTTCAGATGCACAAAAAACATAGAAAAAGCACTTGAAACCGGATAATTTACATATGAGTAGAAAGATAACATTCTAAACTTCCATTTTATTATATGAATGAACCTTCTAGCAGCAATATATCAACGTAATTGAGAGTTACATTTGAATGAGAATTTGCGCGCGAGTCGACTACGCCTTGTATGTGTTGCAAAATCGCCAAACACATAACGTTTCAAAAAATCAGAGTGAGGTCAATTTTGTTTCTATCCGAAAGCGAGTGGTAGGACAGGAATGACTAGGAAATCTCCTTTCTCGTCATATACAATATAATGACAAAATACCTTTATGTAGACTCGTGGTAAAATGAGAAATGACTAGTTTTTTATGATTACTGGAATTGATAACACCGAAGGCAGCCATTGATCGGCAAAACTCAATTTATATGCGTGAAACACCTGTTTGATATACGGTAGAGTCTCGATTATCCGACCTAAACCGGTCGCACCAAGCCGGTAAGCAGGAAGGTCGGATAAAACGAAAAATATAAAAAAAAATGTACAAATTTTGATTTTTTTTTCTAATCGGCGGTAATTGGTCGTTTGATCATGCATGGGGACGGTCGGAAAACATGGAAAATAATAAAAACCATGTTAAAAGTTTTGATTTTTTTCCTAGGAGTGCGGAAATTGATTGTTTGATCGTGCACGGGGACGGTCAGATAACACGGAAGGTCGGATAACCGAAGGTCGGATAATCGAGACTCTACTGTATTCATTGGAAAGAGAGAAAGAAGTAGTATCACTACTTGACTGGTTGGTAGCCCTGGACAAAAAATTTAGTCTGCTCTGACAACTGACCGGATACTGTGTCGATGTTGTTTCCATGGTTATGCGACGTGTGTGTCAGCGAAATTGAATTTATTTTGTAAAGTTTATTTGAGTTTTAGGAGCAAATCCCCGGTGTTTTTTATAAAATATGTTAAGTTTAGTGTAGTGTGGTGTATAACTCAGTAGTAATATTTATTGAATTTTTTAAGCGTAAATATTACTATAAAGTGTGTATATATTACTATTTCAATTTGGATTGTTACTGTAAACAATCCTTTCTTATAAAGTATGGGATAACAATTTTATTTTTAGATATACTTATACGTAACTATATATTTTCTTGTAGGGAAATGAACAATGAATCATAGTAATTAGCTCTTTTTGGATTATTAGGTGTAAAATATGATCTAACTTTGAATAGTAAACAAATATTTTTTTAGAAAAAATATTTACAATAAATTTTGAATAAAAATATGAATATGAATGTTTACACTGTTAATTTTTATAGCTTTGTATTTATAATTTTATAACCTTCAAAACAAGTTAGGTTTTATTTTATTAATTTATTGTTATTGTTTTTTTGGCTCATGTAACTGATTGCATAAAAAATCGCTATTTTAACTTTTTTTGAATTATTAAATGTAATACATATATACAATTTTTACTTCTATTATTGTTATACATTTCTACGTAGGGAAATACATTCTACAAGTGGGGTATGTATTGGTTTTACCATAAAAAAATCAGCATGGATGTAGTATGATTTTACTTTTGACATTTAAAACAAAAAACCTTTTTTCTTTCATTTTTTTATATTTATTTCAAAAATTATCCATCTGAAAATATTTATTTTGTCTTTTCAAATTTCCCTTATTTTATAAATAATAAGAATATGAGGTTCAATAGGTTTCCACTATTCTTTGCCTGTCTGTGGATTTTTCAAAAAAACCCTTCCAAATTCTAGTAAAACTGTCTATCACCGACAGCACACCTGGTAAAATTTTCGCAACACTCTGAGGGTTAAGTCCGAAAACCAGATTGATCAGCCTATAGGAAGAGGGTTTTATGGTGGTTTATAATTTTCAAAAATTCGGTTTTTGGAATTTTTTTACTCTAAAATTTTTAAACCACTCTATTTTGATTATAACCATTTTATAGAGCTTAAAAAACAAATAATTTAGTATTTTGAATTATAAGCCTAGGTTAAGTGGTTGTAAAGAAAATGCAAAAATGTGTCGATAAAATTTCCCATGTTTATCTTATGGGAAAAGGGTTTTAAGATTTTCCTCAGATAATTTTACCAAAAACTTAATATTTCTTTTTACCAATAAGTTTAGCTCTACAAGACAATCATTTTAGTGTTTTAATTGTTGTTCTATGCCCAACCGTTGCAGAGATATTCAAAGCGCTAAACACAGGACGTTGTACAATGTTATCCTTAAGGAGATTAAATAAAATTGCATATCTCGAGTTTTTCTGAATCTAAATGGTTTCAACTAGCTGTGGTATATTGATATTAGCACAAAAAAAGGTTTTAGGCTAATAGTCCCCGTAGCAGCAAACCTGCATACTCGGCCCCAATGTTATTCATATGAAGAATAAGTAATGTTTTATATCTCCCTTAATTATGAACCTAAATTGATAAAACTTCGTATGTAGCTTCAACTGGTTGAGTTATTTTGATGATTGCAAAAAATATATTACTTACCTTTCTCGTTGCAGCAAACCTGAGTACTCTAACCTACTGTTATTGTTACGGAGATACATAAAATGTTACATATCACCTATTTATGAATGTATTTTTGTGAAACTTGGTAAGCGGCTTTATGTAGTAGCCACATATAGACACATATATATGCATTGGAAATTCGCTGAGTACGCAATTTTTCTGCGAGGGGGGTATTTTTTATTTCACTGTCTTCTAATTGGGTTTGAGAGCATACATTTCTAAACTAAACAAATATAACTGGAAATCCCTGTAAAAGAAGGCTTGTGCATACAGAAACATTGATTGGCTGTTTAGTTTACTATTATTGACTTTTTAAATTACTTCCATGTTTAAATCAAATTTAAAAAAATCTATCTTTCCATAAAAATTGGAAGAGTTAGAACTATTTTGTCACTATTCTTTTGATGAGTTTGCCAATGGAGACATCTATACTAATGTATTGCAAGGTTATTTTGATCTTTTATTAATCATTTTTGTGTAGTTCAAATTTGTAATGTAAAAAATGAAAATTAGCGATATTAAATATAGTGGTGTGTGTTTATGGATGAAAAAACACAATTTATAATAAATTAGAATGACATAAAACACTTATAAAGTTATTTGTACGTATAAGGCAATACAAATTCAGAAATTTAAAATTCATCAACACCAATGTGAATTTTAGTAAGGTCAGGTCGTCAGGGCTTGGTGATGATATCCTTGCTATTGAAAAAAATATTCCTGTAAAAATGTTAACATGCATATTGGTGTTGATGAATTTTAAATGTATTAGAACAGTGGAACCGATATTGAAGCTCATGTAACAGGTAAACATTAAGACATCAAAGTAGCACAAGGGAAAGTTTCTCACCAGTGGGAACAGGTCATTGCTCCTGCAGGGAGAGCTTGAGAATATGATCGAGAGTCTCCTGCTCGAGCCGCAGCTGGCGTTCCTCTTCCTCTCTCTGCTGCTGCGACAGCTGGATAACAGCGAGGAGCTCCGGATCCAGGTCTTGGTAGGAGGAGAGGCTGGCCTGGATGGCTCTACATACAGAACAAGCAGCTACAGGGACACTACCTCCTACGGGACTGTCGCTAATCAACATTCGACTGGGAGGAATCACGGTAAGTTGGAGATGGGTGTGTGTATCAAGTATACACTTTACAAATTTGGAAAAAGTAAATTATCAATGATTAAACAATTTTGATGAATTTATATTTATTTTTTCACACTTATTGGACAGTGAAAAATATAAGTGTTAAATCTGAAATTTATTCAACTGACTGTATGTTTACGACACAATAACAAACAAAGAATTGTGTGTTGTCATCTTACTGAATAATAATTTGTGTAAAATAAACCAGTATGTTAATTTAGCCGGCAATATGCCGATAAAATAAACTGAATAATATAGTAGTCTTAACAATACTGTAAATAACACAGAAACAACTTTCAAACAACTAAATTATATTTAGTTTTAACGTATGTATTCATTATACACTCGTTTGATCCAAATTCGGTAACTCATATACTCATCAATCGCTTGGGAAGGGTTAAAACCAGGAAAACTTAACTTAATGGAAGATAAGCAGAAAAACAATTTTATTTTAAAACTGGTTGTTTTTGCTCACAAGGATACATCATACTGTTTTGAAAATAAAGCATGGTTCACACATTTATTTAGTTGATAAAGTTAGTTATTTAGTTAATGATTTAGTGAATTTATTTAGTTCCCTGATTCTTGACTTGGAATGCACATTTTATTTACGATAGACAATATTTAAAAACAAATTGTGGTCATTCTCCTTCTCCAAAGCCATCTAATACTCTCACGTTTATTTTAACTTTGTTGTTGTCCAATACATTTATTGACTTAATCAGTTATTCACTTTATCTTCATTGTACCATAAAAACTGATTCAACAAAAAATTAATAAGTTTTGATTTTAGTACAGTATTGTTTACAAATAAATCAAAAACTTTCCCTGACTTTCATCATTTTCCCAAATTTTACCCTGACCTCTTTCAAATTCCCTGACTTTCCAGAAAGTGTGAACCATGAAAAGGTTATAAGACCTATACATATATAAAAAAACCTGTTTTTTCTCATATTTATATTTTTCTATATTTTAATAGAATTGTCTATGCTTTGAGACAATTAAGGGTCACCATTAAAAAGAACAATAAAAACTAAATAAATTAGTCTCCTTTTCTATTATTGTATAAAATTGGCAGACAAATTTATATGGTTGTAATACGGTATCGTTATCAAATGGTTTCTTTTGAAAAATTTATTAATTGCCACACTTCTCTGTTCTCTATTTATGATTTTCATCAAAACTTGATTAACAGGTTAAGCCAGATGCTAGTTCCTACAATTGAATCATTGAAAATATAATGCCACTTCCTAACTTTGATAGGGGCTGAGTGTTGTGACCCCCTCTAAGACAATCGTGGGATATACAAATTGTACTATTAAAATACAAGTTCAATAAATGCAGGAAATTAAAACACAATCATATTAAACTAGGTGAATTAGAATATAAGCTTTAGACTCGGTTGTATACATTCTTTACTGATATACTTCAGTTAATGCATACTTCAGTTAATGCATATGATATACAACACAAGCTGGTGATATGTTACTTCTCAAAATGTTTACAGATAAACTAATCTATACAACTAAATACATTTGGAAATGAAATAGTTTTACTACTAGGCATACTGAAATAATTTCCATTATTACTACCTTTTATTATGGGCATACAAAATTGTAAATGGTAAAAAGTACAAAATTATCTAGAAGCAAAATTCTAATATTAGTTTTGGAACTACCGTTTTGGGACTTGGAGATTTGGAGACTTTGATTTGGGTAGATCACTGTAAAAATATTTACTCTTAGTTGGAAAATAGTTTTGTCACCATAGTTTTAGTGAGTAAAAGAAGACTTTGTTTTTGGTGGGTCGCTTGAAGCAATTGACTCAATAACAACATAGTATTATTTCCCATTACATAGATGTTGTGGGGTTTACTGAAGAGCATTGCGCCTCTATTGACTTTAAAATGAATAGCCTGCTTAATACAAAACAGAACCCATTGCTTAGCTTTTAAACATGACTACATTTTATGTCAACTTAAAAAATACCCAATCGAAGTGATTAAACAATTCTTTATAGTATTTAATCAGAATTATACTTGCAAATATAAAACATCTTGCAATTTGTTGTTCATACTACAGCCATCTTTTCAGGTTTAAAATCCAAAAGAACTTACTATCATTGATAGATCTATGAAAATTACAAAAATATTGATTTCACAAGAAATATTTTTAATAATACAGTTAAATCAAGAATGATTATTATTTTCTACTAAGGAAAATGTCTAGGAGTGTGAGACTACATACAGAGTGTTCTGCCAGATTATAGCACAAATGTAGGTTGAACTTATCAAAATGAGCAAAAAACTTAGAGTAAACTTATTTCCAAATCACTTTGTTTTCAGTCTGTCGTCCTGTATATGATTTGTAATCAAAGCAGAATATCTTAGGAACCACTTGAGGTAATGATTTCAAATTTGGCATGTGTATTATACTCGTTTAGAGCTACTTTGGTATTACAATTTGGCGTTTATAGCTTTGAACGTTTCAAAATGGCGGCCATTTAAATTTTTTTTGAAGATTAATATCTTGCAAACAAAAGGTTATTGAGCGTTTGATATCACATTATTAAATGTAAAACTATGTAAATTACCACAACAACTACGATTTTCCTCACAGTTTCTATTTAAGGACAAGGCATTACAATCACGATGTGAACATAATCTGGTCCCAATGATGTTATACAGTGATTTGATACATGAGAAATATTATGTACAGGGTGGCCACTCAAACCTAATTTTTCAATTCCCGGTTTTTTCCCGGGCGTTTTCAGGCGTATTCCCGGCCGCACTGTACTTCCTCATCTTCTCAACAGCTGTTACAAGAATGCAAAAATTATCGTAAAATATTGGTCAAGACGTGTCAAAACCATGGAACAGAATGACAGAGTTGCTAGACAGCAGGGCGCGAGCGCAGGAAGCATGATTAGTTCCATATTGGATGTGAATTTGGCAACGCGCAAGTGACAGGAGATCTATCAAGGTAACTCACCCTGTCTCCCTCGCCCCTGACAACTTCACACGGCACGTAGCCTACGCAGATTGGTAGACTTGTTCTCGCTCTGATGTTGTTGTCACCGAGTTTCCAATCCCAATTCAGATTACGTGCATCGAGAGGTGTGCATGCAAGTAATGATTTTTTAAATCGAGTCGAGTCGAGTAGTGCCAATTATTTTCGAGTTTTGAGTATTTTCGAGCGAGTAGTTGCCATCAGTTGGTAGTTTAAAATAGTGTAATGGGATTTGGATACCATCCTAGATTTGATAATCTAAACATGGTTTCTAACTAATACATGAGTAGCAATACAAGGTTTTGGCCAGTACAATCAAACTGACAAATGTATTGAGAAACAAAACACGGTTTGACATTCATTTCCGGCCGATGAAACAGGGCCCAGTTGTCATTTGGCCAATTTCACCTGGTCCAGACATCGCTTCCAATCAATATTAAATAACGAAATTGTTAGTTACGGCCAAAATGACGCGGTCCAATCGTCATTTTCGGCCGATTTTACACGATTGGATCGCCTTTTGCGGCCGTTACTACGCGTTTTGGCCGGTCGCAATCGTTCGCGGTCGTCATTTCGGCCGATTTTACGTGGTGCGACTGCCTTTTGCGGCCGTTACTACGCGTTTTGCCCGGTCGCAATCGTTCGCAGTCGTCATTTTTGGGCGATTTGACGTGATGTGATCGCCTTTTGCGGCCGTTACAACGCGTTTTGGCCGGTCGCAATCGTTCGCGGTTGTCATTTTCGGCCGATTTTACGTGATGCGATTGCCTTTTGCAGCTGTTACTTCGCGTTTTGGCCGGTCGTGATCGTTAGCGATCGTCCGAAAATCGGCGGGAAATACTCGCTCGAACTTTCAAGTAGTTTTAAAAGTTTCGAGTCGAGTTTGAGTATTAAAATACTCGGCCGAAAACTCGAAGTTTCGAGTACTAGCACACCCCTATGTGCATCATATGTACTATTATAAAGTCTTGCTCGCATTATCACTTAACTGTATTCAACTATATTTAATGTTGCCAGAAAAACAATGTTAATGTTGTTTACAAATGGTGAACAATTAAAATATATTGCTTTAAATTTTAATTAACAGTACTGCACTTTATACTTTTTATTCTATTGTCCAATTATCAAAAGAAAGTGACTGGTGGAGCGGCCGCGCGGCGACCAAACATTCCATTTCATAAGCTCGTGGAAACGTAAAACACATGGTTAACAATTTACAACAAACGTTATTTAACACATTGCGTGCGAGTGACGGGCCGGCCCGCCATCCGCAGTTGGCACACCTGGCGTTTGGCGGGCGCGCCCGTCATGTTGGCATAGCAACAACCTTCGTTCAGTGTGAGCTTAGCCGCGGGCGGGGAAACTTGTGTTTGTTCCTCGCACTTTTGGACAGTCTTCCCAAGTTTTTGGCGCGCTTCGTTTTTGTTTCGGCCATTTCATTTTGTCGGGTGTGTAGTATTATTGTGTTATGTTTACTGCGTAGTGTTGAGATTGTATAAGTGCAATGGATGACCCAGACGACCCAACTTATGTTGAAAACGAGTACTCTGACATCGATGACGACTCGGAATCAAGTTCAAGCAGCTCTGAGGAAGATGACGTCGAAGTTGATCCCCCCCAATGGTCGGCCACCCCTGGTGCAATGGCGGGACTACGGGACATCCCGTTTACAGGCAAACCAGGTATTCGTGTACCAATTCCTGGTGATAATAAACCATTCGATTGGTTTAATCTCTTGCTTGATGTAATATTCTTACAGAATATTGTAGCCGAAACCAATAAGTATGCGCTGGAATTTTTTTGTGGCCCAAACACTACTCCTCAATCCCGTATTACAAAATGGAAGGATTTGACTCTTCAGGAACTGTACACCTTCATTGGCCTACTCATGCATACGGGGACCATAAGACTGAATAGAATCCAGGACTACTGGAAAACCCATTGGTTGTTTTCTCAAACCAGCAATATTTTTAGCCAATACATGTCCAGAGATCGATTTCAATTAATCCTACGTTGTTTACATTTCTCTAGAGTACCAACAGCTGACAACCCAGAACCAGTAGACCAAAGGGCTTTCAAGATCCAACCTATCATTGACTATTTCAATAATAAAATGAGAGAAATTTATTACCCTGGCAAGGAACTAACTATAGATGAGGAAATGGTGCTGTGGCGTGGTCGTTTGGCGTTTAGGCAATATATAAAAGGCAAACGCCATAAGTACGGTATAAAGATATACTCTCTAAATGAACCCGAGGGACTGATGCTCCGTTTCCATGTATATACCGGGAAAAATGACAGTGTAGCAGGAAAAGGCCACACTGTAAAAGTAGTTATGAAACTAATGAAAGATTTTCTAGGCAAGGGACACACATTGTTCATGGACAATTTTTATAATAGTTACATACTCTCATCGAAACTCCTGCGACGCCTAACGTATTCGACTGGCACTTTGCGTGCGGATAGAAAACACACCTCAGCAGATGTGAAGTCCGCCGTATTGTCCAAGGGTGAAACCATTTCTCGCTATGCTGAGAGTACCATGATAGGGAAATGGAAGGACAAACGTGCCGTGACCTATATTTCGACTCAATTTTACAACCAGATTGTAACAGTGACCAACAGAAGGAAACAACAGAAAGTGATGCCCCAACCTGTTATGGAGTACAACGCACACATGAAGGGGACCGATCGCATGGACCAAATGATGTCGTACTACCCCTGCGAGCGGAAAACACTACGTTGGCACAAAAAGATATTTGTCCACTTCCTACAGGTAGTTATGACCAATGCTTTTTTTCTGTACAATATGCATAACATAAACCGACGACTGAGCTTGTACGACTTTCGTTTACAAGTCATAGAACAATTGTTGCCCAAGAAACCAGCCCCATTGGCTATCACACCGACCAGGGGTAGTATGCACAGACTTTCCCAAACGGACAAACGCAGATCTGATGGAAAGCGATTGACCAAAAGGTGCCGTGTGTGCTACAAGGAAGGGAAAAGGAAGGACACTACCTACTTTTGTGCCACATGCCCTGGTGAACCGGGACTCTGCGAAGTTAGATGCTTCGATAAGTTCCACGAAGATGTCCAAGACTAAATAAAAACAAAATTGCGGCGGGTGGGGATGTATATAGTAGTATGTAAAGTAATATTCATTTTTTAGTTATAGACTTTGTTATTTTCAAACAAAATATCTCTTTTTACATGTTGTCCTAAATTGTTGTAAACATTTTGTGTCTGAACTAAAACACTTGATACAATGGTTTGGGGAGGGGTTGTAAATATATTTTTTATCCAAATAATGATTATATACTAACTGTCGACTACAAAATTAGCATTTATTGTGTTACTGTGGCCTTCTGGGACTATTTTTGTGATGTGCTGACGGCAAGGACGGGTGCCAGGAGCGGATGACGGGAATTCCCGTCACGGAAATGACGTCACGTAATTCATCAAAAATGGACCCTGGACAACTGGAAATACCATTTGGGATATCCTGACATAATTTCTGAGTAAGTAATCACATAATAATTTTTTAGCTTTTCAGATCCGCAATTATCATAATTATTAGCACTAAACGTGTTAAATAGCCATATTAAAATACCAAACTAAAAAAACACCAATTGAGAAATTTGTAATTGTAATTCATGTTTTTAAAAATATAACTATCAATATAAACACATCGCTTCTCGGCCTGTTGGCTAAGATCAAAGTGTAGATACAAAATATTTTTAAAATGCGCTATAAACGTGTTTAACTATCTATTTAAATAACGTTTATTGGAAATTTCTAACCCTGTGTTTTACGTTTCCACGCGGTTGAACTAGAATGTTTGGCCGCCTCGCAGCTGCTCCGCTAGTCACTTTATTTTGATAATCGGACTATAGAAATATTGTGTTACATTCAAAAGATAACAAGTTTCCACGGAGCAAGGTTCCACATTCCTCAGGCGCTCCACGGCAAGCAGCTATACAACAGCGTCGCATTCGGATAGTCATCCACTGAGCTTGGTGGGAAGAGAGTATGACTCATTGCTTTGCGGCTATAAATAACTAGTGCGGGAGAATAGTGTGCAGAGGGGTAGCGCTGGTACGCATACTATTTGATACTTATGCTTGCACTGCAATAACAACGGGGCACACAATTTCCCAGTCCCCAGTCCCTCGCTGCTCACTCCTACTAGGCCCCTAGACTTCTCATCCGTGAAACTGAAATTTTGAAGGTCGCTGGCCTCGCCCTAGATGTAATATTATTGATTTTATGCTTTTTCTTTGACTATATCGACACGAGCAATTGGTTTTCCAATGGTTGAAATTTCTCCGAATCTCTTTAATATTTATTAAAAGTAAACTTGTTAAAGTAGGCCTACCAATAAAAGAGGATATTTTAAGTTTAAGATTAATAGTGGCAATATAACACTTAATCTGTAATGCAAAAGGGTAAGGCAAACGAGTTTTTAACACCAGTGTTACAAGACGAATAAGTATGCTGAATTAATTGTAATATTTCAACATTATTTCAGACTGGCCAAAATCGTCTAGTAAGGTACAGTATTTTGTTTTCATTTTAGAAACATCTCCAGCGGGTTAAATTGAAAATAAAATATACCAAGAAGCAAAAACGCAGAGCACTACATAAAGAAAGTCACATACATTTTTTGTAGTAGTGCTGACTACAATCGATTTTGAGGGATGGATTTAAAATGTAAGCCTAAACAAAGTATGAGGACAACAGGAAGTGACGCAACACAACTCAGTACTGTCTGGGGTTAATTGATTGTTACGTTCAGCAAATATTGGAAGTTTGTTTTTTGGCTTTACATCACAACAACTGTCTAAAAACCTAAGGAAATTTAGAAAGTAAACAAAACACATGTCGTTAATAGATCAAATGTAATTATATATTCTTATTGGCTACATAAATTAGACCTAAACTTGTTAAATAGAAAAGACGTTTTTGTAAAATAAAATCTACTTTGTCTACTTTAACAAACATTATGTAATTTAGATTGGATGAAAATATAACTTTCAGTCGTCCTTGTTATTATGATAAAAAGCTGTGAATGTACTCATCTTCAATAGAGGAACTTCTCAAAATAACGTAAACCAGAGCAAGTCCATGATCAACACAGATGCGTCACAAGTCGCGAAACCGACGTAGACAGCAGACAGCAACTGAGGAGTTAATGACCTTGAGTCTGAGGGCGGTGGCGGCATGCGCTGACTTGGGTGCGCATACCACCTATTGAAGGGTTGGCGCGTATTGAAGGAGTCAAGGCCACGGTCATGTCTTCACTATTTGACATTTAAGCGTTTAAGCTAATGCAACTTCTCATACAATTTTCGTCGGCACTATGTTTTGACAGATTTTGTTAAGCTATTAGGCTATTACATTTTTTTTTTAACACATTTCCGGATTTTGCTCAAAATTCCCGGTTTTTCCGATTTCCCGGTTGAGTGGACACCCTGTATATAGTAACAAATGCTAGAATTGGGTCATAGTATAAGTGACAATACTGAACTTGAATCAGATGTATAAAACAAAAAGTGTAAGTAAGACCCAATAGCTTTGATTGGAGCAGCGGACATCAACTTGTGACCAGTCCTGTAACTGTGTCACTCACACTCTTTTACTGGAGCAGCAGACACCAAGTTGTGGCAGGTCCTGTAACTGTGTCACTCACACCCTCAGATTGCAGCAGCGGACATCAACTTGTGACCAGTCCTGTAACTGTGTCACTCACACCCTTAGACTGGAGCAGCGGACACCAAGTTGTGGCAAGTCCTGTAACTGTGTCACTCACACTCTTTTATTGGAGCAGCAGACACCAAGTTGTGGCAGGTCCTGTAACTGTGTCACTCACACCCTCAGATTGCAGCAGCGGACATCAACTTGTGACCAGTCCTGTAACTGTGTCACTCACACCCTTAGACTGGAGCAGCGGACACCAAGTTGTGGCAAGTCCTGTAACTGTGTCACTCACACTCTTTTATTGGAGCAGCAGACACCAAGTTGTGGCAGGTCCTGTAACTGTGTCACTCACACCCTCAGATTGCAGCAGCGGACATCAACTTGTGACAAGTCCTGTAACTGTGTTACTCACACCCTTAGACTGGAGCAGCGGACACCAAGTTGTGGCAAGTCCTGTAACTATGTCACTCACACTCTTTGATTGGAGCAGTGGGCACCAAGTGTGGCAGGTCATGAATCTGTGTTACTCACACCCTTTGATTGGTGCAGCAGACACCAAGTGTGGCAGGTCCTGAATCTGTGTTACTCACACCCTTTGATTGGTGCAGCAGACACCAAGTTGTGGCAGGTCCTGTAACTGTGTTCCTCACACCCTTTGATTGGTGCAGCAGACACCAAGTTGTGGCAGGTCCTGTAACTGTGTTACTCACACCCTTAGATTGGAGCAGTGGACACCAAGTTGTGGCAGATCATGTAACTGTGTTACTCACAACCTTTGATTGGTGCAGCGGACACCAAGTTGTGGCAGGTCCTGTAACTGTATCACTCACACTCTCTTATTGGAGCAGCAGACACCACGTTGTGGCAGGTCCTGTATCTGTGTTACTCACACCCTTAGATTGGAGCAGTGGACACCAAGTTGTGGCAGGTCCTGAATCTGTGTTACTCACACCCTTTGATTGATGCAGCGGACACCAAGTTGTGGCAGGTCCTGTAACTGTATCACTCACACTCTCTTATTGGAGCAGCAGACACCAAGTTGTGGCAGGTCCTGTATCTGTGTTACTCACACCCATAGATTGGAGCAGTGGACACCAAGTTGTGGCAGGTCCTGAATCTGTGTTACTCACACCCTTTGATTGGTGCAGCGGACACCAAGTTGTGGCAGGTCCTGTCCTGTAACTTTGTTACTCACACCCTTAGACTGGAGCAGCTGACACCAAGTTGTGGCAGCTCCTGTAACTGTGTTACTCACACCCTTTGATGCAAATATCTTGCACAAGTTCTGTAAGAAGGTCACACTTGTTCAGCAGCCCAAACTTACAAGCCTTATTACAAAACTCATCCATACTACAAAAAAAAACAGCTACAATCACTGACTTTGGGACCTGGCGATGTTCACATCATGAAAAAAGGCCTTCACCCCAAATAACAATGTTTTACTAATTGTAATTGATGATTATAATTAGGAAATTATACAATAAATCAGTAGAGTAATATAACATTTTTTATTAATCATACTGGGTTATTTTTTGGCCATCTCTCTGATCAAATGGGATCTGGTTGTCATTTGACCAAATCAGCTGATGGTATGTTTCCTGAATTTGATGGCTAATACTATGGGGATTATCAAGTTTTAGTACTTCAAATCCTTATCATTTTAGTATGAAATACTCAACCAAAAACTTGATTTTTCAAGTACTCTCACACCCCTAAAAATATCCCGCTTAATTTAAGTTTTTTTTTTTCGAAGTATCAATTACTGATTGTAAAAATTTATAGAAATATAAATAAGATGATGTACCTTTGCAAAGCTTTTTCTTCATCATCAGGAATGTATCCGGGAGTGTTTGGCCTCTGCACCTGGAGAGCTTCCCAAATATCAACCTAGATAAAAAAGTATTGTATTAGTTATAAAGATTATATAAAGATACAAGCACAGTTAAACGTAACAGCAATATCCATTACCTAGCTGTTTAGCAAAAAAACATTGTACATGCACCATCTTAAGTTTTTTGTACAATGTTGTTTGGAAAGTTCACTGCACTGAATTGTATGCTATGGATTTTAGAGTAAATTGTAGAGATGTGCGAGTTCAGGTTTTTTAAGTCGAGTCAATGGCAAAAGTTTTGAATCTCGAGTTCGAGTCGAGTATACAAATAAAAGAAACAGGTTGAGTTGGATTGGATCTAAACAGTGTATAATGGTTCCATTTATAAATGTTGTTATTCCAATATACTTTTCTAGTCACTATGACCTGAAAATAACTATATTAAGTAAAATAAATGGATTCCTGCTTCATTGGAAAAAGGTAAGTACATTTATCTGAAAATAAATCATTCCAAAGATATTGCAAAACATTTTGCCATGAAGATCAAATACTTTTAATCTTTTGGTATTAAGTTTGTTAAAGCCTATATGGTATTAATTAACAGTTTCATACAAAAATAATCTCAGTTTTTTATTTTATTTCCTCTTTTTTATTTATTTTATGTTTTGTATATTATGTTTAGGCCTAAGCTACATCTTTATCCTAATGGAGAAAATAAAGTTAAAAGTTAAATGCCTATAAGTTAAAATAAACTTTATTTTAATATTGAAAAGGCCTATTACATGGTAAAACATTAGCCTACTTACTTACCACACAAAATGTATTTACTAGGGGTGTGCGAGTAGTGATTTTTTAAATTGAGTCGAGGAGTAGTGCCAATTATTTTTGAGTTTCGAGTATTTTCAAGCGAGTATTTGCCATCAGTTGGTAGTTTTAAATAGTGTAATGGGATTTGGATACCATTATAGATTTGATAATCTAATCATGGTTTCTAACCAATACATGAGTAGCAATACAAAGTTTTGGCCAGTAAAATCAAACTGGATTAGGTATTGACAAACAAAACACGGTTTGACATTCGTTTCCGGCCGATAAAACACGGTCCGGTTGTCATTTGGCCAATATCACCTGGTCCAGACATTGTTTATAATCAATATTAGATGACAAAATCATTAATTAAGGCTGATATTAAATGGCCCGGTCGCCACTTTTGCCGATATTATGTATACTGTCGTAGTTTTCGGCCTTTATTACATGATCCAGTCGTAATTTTTGGCCGATATTATGTTTTCCGTCATCATTTACAAATTAAAATTGCGCGGCCCGATCGTCATTTTCCGCCTTTTGCGGCCATTACTGTTTTGACCGGTCGCAATCATTAGCGATCGTCATTTTTGGCTGATTTTACGTGTGTGATCGCCTTTTGCGGCCATTAATACGCGTTTTGGCCGGTCGCAATCGTTAGCGATCGTCATTTTCGGCCGATTTTACGTGATGCGATCGCCTTTTGCGGCCGTTACTACGCGTTTTGGTCGGTCGCAATAGTTAGCAATCGTCTGGAAATCGGCGGGAAATACTCGCTCAAACTTTCGAGTATTTTACAAAACTTTAGTCCTACTAATAAGAAAAATCAGTTAGTAACAACATGAAGATATGTTTGAAAGTGCCTAGCAAATCAATTGATAAAACTGAAGTCATGTGTTAATTAGAGTTTTAGAATATTACAAATTATTTAAAAAAAATCATTCATGGAACTTAAACAAGGCCAAAACAAATCACTTTTCTTTAAAATCAGCTCAATGCCAAAGGACAGTTGAGCCTAAAATTAATGGATTGACTCAATTTCAATTATTATAGGAAAAAACAAGCACAAACTTCTTATGCTTACCTATTAGTAGGGGTGGGCGAGTACTCGAGATTTCGAGTACCTGTCGAGTATTTTATAATACGACAGGTATTTTATAATATGTGAGGTTGCTGGGGATGAGAAAAGTACACCTACAAATGAATATCAGGCTTTTCTAATGTAAACCCCCCATAAGACAATGTACTGTGTTTAGTCGTTACACATTTTCTTTAATAACTCTGTAAATATTTATGCTAGAATGACGAGAGAGGGCTTAAAACTTTTGCCTTACTAATTCCCATCTTTTTACATGAATGAATTTTACATCAGAGGTTTTTCTGACCCTTTGTGGGCCAAAAACTCGAAATTTCAAAGATTAATCCCCAAAAAAAGGGGTTTAGAGTTTTCCGATTGTTTTGCCCAACGAACTTGTCCAACTGATTACAGAAAGGAACTTCCCTACCAAATTTGAAGTAAATCAGACAAAAAATGTGACCGCTAGAGTGTAAACACACACACACACACACACATACATATATATATATATATATATATATATATATATATATATATATGTCTGTATGTATATATATATATATATGTCTGTATATATATACAATTTTGAACGACCCCCCAAAACGTGTTCAGGAGGTAACGTTGGTAACGTTATGGTTGTTCTGGGCTTAAGTTTCACCGTGCGGGTCATGCTAATAGTTCACTTTCCTAAGGAAATTCGCTGATAAGTCTATCATTTATTAGTGAATTTCCTTTGGAAAGTGAACTATTAGCATGACCCGCACGGTGAAACTTAAGCCCGGCACCACCATAGAAGTTCCTAACGTGACCCCCTGAACACGTTTTGGAGGGTTGTTCAAAATTTTATATATATATATATATATTTATATATAGAGACATATATATATGTGTTTGCACTATAGCGGTCGCATTTGTTGTCCGATTTACTTCAAATTTGGTAGGGACGTTCCTTTCTATAATCAGTTGGGCAAGTTCGTTGGGCAAAACAATCGGAAAACTCTAAACCCCTTTTTTGGAGGATTAATCTTTCAAATTTTGAGTTTATGGTCCCAAAAAGGCCCCAGATATAAAAAATGCCCAATGCATGTAAAAAGATGGGAATTAGTGAGGCAAAAGTTTTAAGCCTTCTCTCGTCATTCTAGCATAGATATTTACCGAGTTATTAAAGAAAATGTGTATCGACTAAACACAGTACATTGTCTTATGGGGGTTTTACACTAGAAAAGCCTGTTATTCCTATGTTAGAGTACTTTTATCATCCCCAGCAACCTCACGCCTACTTTCAAGCCTGTCTGGACCGTCTCCTAACCTTATAATTGTGCAAAACTGTATTCCCAGCTTTGCAAGTAAATGAAACCAGGAGTATCAGAACAGCCAAAAAATCAATGTTTTCAGATTTCAATAAAAATTGGACAAATGTATGTTTTTACACTTATTTTGAGTTTTACAAGTTTTTATGTGGAAATTCACTTCCCTCACGTCAGCGTGCTGCGTGCAAACTCGTTTTTAGCTCAAATGAAAGGAGAAAATGACAGGTGGGTTATTTAGGTGGGTGTGACCTGTGAGTTAAGATAAGTAAGAGAGGGGCACAGGGTATGTTTGGGTCAGGATAAAAAATCACTTTCTTGTTAAAATGTTCTGGTTTTGATAAACTAACCCAAAATTATTGTATGGATATATATTTGTAATGCTTGTATTTTGTTTGTTATGGTTGTTGAAAACAATATATATATATATATATATATATATATATAACTTATATTTTCAATTAAATCATTATTAATTCATGGTAAAATTAAGGCTAAAATAAAATAAATAATAACATTAATAATTCAATAAAATGTTATGTTTATAATTAAAGTTAAATATGTAAACAAAATTGTTTTCAATAAAAAAAGTAATTTAATTTTTGTTACTTTTTAAAGAACTACTTGACTCAACTCAACTTGATACTCGAGTAGTTTGGTTCAATACTCAACTCGACTCGATTAAAAAAAAAAACTACTCGCCCACCCCTACCTAGTCGATTTCATTACAGATATGTTTTTGATATTTTACTTTAAAAAATAACAAGGTTAGGTTAACCTAAGCATGGACTATACAGACAGTGTTCCCCATACAACTCAATCTGAAGGTCCTGGTAAATCCTTTATTTTGGTGTAAAGAGTAACACAAATTTATAAACAACAACTTACTTATTTATTAATAAAACACTAAAATCCACATCACAACCCTTAACACCTCAAATGCGTTCACACTCAATTTGAATTTACAGAAGTCGCGCGGCCGCGGACGACCCTTGGTAGCGCGGGTAAACGGTGGGTGTAAACTCGCTCGAAACCTTGTTTCAGTGCTGAACTCGGCTAGAAATTTTGAGTACTCGTACATCTCTAGTAAATTGTGTTAACTAAGTATGAATCAGATGTCGCTTTTGAAATTATGCAAATTTTAATTTATTGAGAATGGGGAAAACTGTAAAGACTTCAATTTATCTTAATATATAAAATCCAAACACCACTGACTGACCTATCTCAAAATCTCCATAACTATAAGGCTTACAGAGTTTAAATTTGACATTTAGGTTCCTTTTTGGCCCTAGGTGCTTGCTAAGAAACGGTATTACGAAATTCCCCCTGTGTTCCGCCCTGCTGGGTCCCAAAGATACCATTTTTGTCATTTGGCCAGTATCACTTGGTCCGCTTATAATCCATATTAGATGACAAAATTGGTATTTACAGCCAAAATTATGTGGTCCGGTCATCATATACTCATGTTTGGTTATTTTTTATGACCAATTCAAGTTTGTAGTCGTCATTTTCGGCCGATTTTATGCGATGCGATCGCCTTTTGCGCAGTTACTACGCAATTTGGCCGGTCGAAATCGATAGCAATCATCCGGAAATCGGCGGGAAATACTCGCTCGAACTTTCGAGTATTTTTCAAAACTTTGAGT
The DNA here is from genome assembly GCA_963675035.1 of Allygus modestus. NCBI lineage: Eukaryota > Metazoa > Arthropoda > Insecta > Hemiptera > Cicadellidae > Allygus > Allygus modestus. Next base: position 318,593,060 of record OY776111.1, read on the forward strand.
CAAGTCAGAGTATTGAAATACTCAGCCGAAAACTCAAAGTAATTAATACTCACACACCCCTGATTACCATGTATTCCTTATGGACATTTACTTTGGTTTGAGCAGATGAAAATTCAAACAGCTGATCTTGATACGTATTAGTTCCACGGGCAAAGCCACAACAGGTCGGCTAGTTTATAATACAGCAGTTTACAGTACAGCCTTCCATCCACATCACTTCTGCTTAGCAACAAAACTGTTACTATTTAGTATGTAGTAGGTAAACACAGAAGGTAAACATTTGTGGTTTTTGGGAACATTCATAGGGTTTATTTTAAAACATTGTATGCTACAAACTGTACTTTTTATGTCTGATGTGTCAACCATTTTCATTATATTTGATAAAAATCCAGCCGTAATCATTAAAATACTAAGGATTTCTTTTGCCAGACTTATCTTCCACTCCTTTACACATTTAAATAAGTAAGCATTAGGGGTGTGCGAGAACTTGAAACTTTGAGTTTTCGGCTGAGTATTTTAATACTCGAACTCGACTCGAAGTTTTGAAAAATACTCGAAAGTTCGAGCGAGTATTTCCCGCCGATTTCCAGATGATTGTGACCGGCCAAAACGCGTAATAACGGCCGCAAAAGGCGATCGCATCACGTAAAATCGGCCGAAAATGACGATCACTAATGATTGCGACAGGTCAAAACAGTAACGGTCGCAAAAGGCGATTGCATCATGTAAAATCGGCCTAAAATGACGATCGGGCCGCGTAATTTCGGCAGTAAATGACGACTGAAAACATAATATCGGTCAAAAATTATGACTGGATCATGTACTAAAGGCCGAAAACTACGACAGTATACATAATATCTAGGGGTCTGCGGTACCAACAATTTCAGATCGGTACGGTAAAGGATTTTGTACCTCGGTTCTCGGTACAAATTCGGTACGGTACCGTAATACATACTAATTTAGTTATTACTTTTAATGTATCATAAACAAATTATTGAGTGATAATTAAGGTCATATACAATTTTTATTATTAATTTGATTAAAAAAATAAATAACTATACTATGGATCAAAAGATTTTTAAAACCTGCATCTTTGGAGTGTTATATTTTAACATTGTTATTATTAATACAAGTTCTTGATAATACAAGTTCTTGAAATAATCATGAGAAATAAATTCAAAAATTACTTGAAAATCAATCAATTGCATAAGTTGCTTAACTGATTAATTATATTGCTTTCAATATAAATAAAAAATATTGGTTTAAATCATACAAACAACAAAAACCAAAGTTTTATAAATACTATTCTTGTTGCATTGGGAGATTATTGTATCATTAATACAAAGTAAAATTAGATAACTTAAATAAAACTATGTATGATGTGAAACTAAAACAAATTATAAATTAGAAAATTAGACCTTTAAATACTGAAGATTAAAATCAAAATAACTCTAAAATTACTTAATTACACTACTAAATTCAAAATTGAAGTCCATAACAAATATTACAGTACATTTATTTAAACATAAGTACCATGTAAAACTGGAAAATAAATAAATAAAGTAATAAAAGTAGTACAGTGACATAATGTTAATTTGGCTATATCACATTTAAAATAATTAGCTATTCTCATCAAAAAATAAATATAGGTTATTGTTAATAATAATTTTTAGTTGAATTTTCCAAAACTATACAAGATAATCTAAAATATAACAGATCTATATATGTAAAAAATTCACAGCACAATAAAACAATAACAAATTTATGCTACCATTTTAAATTTATCAAGTTAGTGGATATTTTTTAATTAGTTTCCAACCATTTTTGAAACCTTTTTTTATATAATTTTAAAATTTCACTAGTATACTTCAATAACAATAATAATACATAAATAAAAGCAGTTTAATTTGAAATAATAATGGAGAAAGAAGTGATTTAAAAGATAGTATTCCTTTTCTCACTCTAGGAATGATGTTGACAAACAATTGATTTATAGCCAATTACCGGATCCCTCCCCCCTCACCCCTCACGCTTTCCTAGTCTAAACCTTTCTTGTCTTCAAGGGCATATTTTTTGCCGACCCTACCCAGCCCCTCCCCGCTCCCCTTGCCAACCTTTCTTATCTCCATTCTCTTTCAGCTATAAATAACACCTGTCAACGTCTCTTTTCCTATGAGTTTTGGGGCTTGTTTTCCTTAAAGGAAATGCCTAGTTATAAATAGGAGTCGGTCTTATTTAAACCACTTATTTTGTTAACCATTGTTTAGCTTATCTCTGTTTATTGTTTGAGCAGTAAACTGTACCGTACCGAATCTGTACCGAACCCATGACGGTAATTAGTTGTGTACCGTACCGGTACCGTTTTTTCGGTGCACCGCAGACCCCTAATAATATCGGCAAAAGTGGCGACCGGGCCAATTAATATCAGCCTTAATTAATGATTTTGTCATCTAATATTGATTATAAACGATGTCTGGACCAGGTGATATTGGCCAAATGACAACCTGACCGTGTTTTATCGGCCGGAAACAAATGTCAAACCGTGTTTTGTTTGTCAATACCTAATCCAGTTTGATTTTACTGGCCAAAACTTTGTATTGCTACTCATGTATTGGTTAGAAACCATGATTAGATTATCAAATCTATAATAGTATCCAAATCCCATTACACTATTTTAAACTACCAACTGATGGCAAATACTCGCTCGAAAATACTCGAAACTTGAAAATAATTGGCACTACTCGACTCGACTCGATTAAAAAAATCACTACTCGCACACCCCTAGTAAGCATCCTAATAACAAAATATGTATTATTATTATTGTACAGCTTTGTTAAGCAGTTAATTGGGGAAAACCAATAAACATTACATTATGATATAAAAGAGCTGAGAAATGAAACTTTACTCTTGTTTCGGCAACCATGAATTCAAATGATGTTTTAAACTTGATGCATTCTGCTGAAAAATGTATATCCTCTACATAAAATGTCAGTATGTCCATAAAATGCAATATAATTAATCCTCCAAGTGTTATGTGTCGCTATAGCGACACAAAACACATCCGCTGGGGTGTTTACTGTCGACAGTCAAACAGCGTTTACGGAATAGACTCTGGGGCGCATTGAATCGTAATGAACCGGATCGAACTGCAGACGCTTTTTACGTTCGTGGCAATCGTACTTCAGCAGACAGCTGAAGTGTGAAGGTTTGTTGTGCGTCGTTAACCTAACTTCGGGAATGATGTTGTTTTGCGATGTTTTTCGTTGTTTTTATTTGTAAAAATGGACAGTATTGACATACATGGGGCTTTAGAAGAAAAGTTTAGTGATGATGAATGGTTGGTTGATGTTCCTGGAGAAATAGGCGACAGTGATATCGAGGTAAATTATCCTTCCGACTGTAACGTCGCCAAGGCCATTTTGCTAACTTGCTATAGCACGCAACAACAGATTATTATATAAAACTTGTTTATTTGCTGCTTTACCTGATTATTTCTTTATATATTTAGTATCCTTATACAATTTAAAACAAATAGGCTATTTTGAAAATTGTATATTCTAGAAACGTTTATAATTTGATGGAGCGCAAACTTAAAATTTTTTTATTTATTTTTATTTATTTTAACATCACATAATTTTTCTATTATAATTTTTTTGAGATGTTATATACTTATTATTGAAGCCCATGATTTTCTGAACAAGAAAAACTATACAATAATGCAGTTTGGAGTGTTTTTGAGTTTTTTACATTTATTTGAATAAAACACTGCAAAATCACCAAAAATAGGCAAACATTAAGACCATTATTAAAGACACTTGGAGGGTTAATGATTGATAAAGATATTTAGGATCAAAAGGGAAAGTTTTATATCATGGCACCATCAGCTACACAAAAATGTAGGACTCCACACAAAGAAAGAATAAATAAAGCCAAGTAAGGCCAAAGAACAAAACACAAATAAGCTAAATTTATACATTGTTCATACTTGGAGACTTTGTCACAGAAAAGTTTTATCTCAGCAAAAACTAAAAGGGGGCAGTTATAACGATTTTGCTTCAGTAACACATGTTGGACTGAATTCCTTAGTCATATGTTTTTAGAAGTGCTTGCTAACCTGGTCTTCTTCACTGCCACTCTCCAGTAAGCTCTGAGTGATGGCGTATTGAAGCATGTCATCGTCTTCTTCTAAACTGATCTGCCGCCTCATGTCCGCTCCTGCACAAATACAAAAAAAGTTATAATTTCTCTTGATACTACATAATACCACAGTGAGACATGTTTCATCCCAAATTCATTACATTGATTTCCTTTCCTTTGATATTATTTAACCCTTTGCGATCGGAATGAATATTTGCCGCTATTCCTCAGCGGTCGTGCGGCCAGCTCTACTGGCCGCCGCCATTAGCGCGCGAGAGTCAGATTTTTTCCACAGCAGTTGTCCTTTGCGATCGGACGGCCAGCGGTGCTGGCCAACATGAAATCCAACGAACGCTCGGGCGTCCAGCAGGACTGGCCGACAACAATGTTTTTGTTTGTAATATTCCAAACTGTGGTATGATGCCTGTAGAGTGCTGCAACCTAGTGAGGAATTGTTAAACCAAACGATCAGTAGGCTTGCAACATTATACCGTACAAATTGTGGTGGAAACAACTAAAATAAACACCTGTTGTTCTGGCACAAGTGCTGTCATAATCATCATTGTTTTGGTTCAGTTTTATGTGATTTTAATTGTGTTTTGGTGATTTTCTCGAGAGAATTGTGTTTATTTGTAGTTTGAATTAAGTTTTAAGTTTTAATGTACATTTGAGGTAATTATAAGAACACTTGTACGTTTACGTATAGGCCTACACTTATGTCATAATTAGGCCTATAATAAAACTGTTTTATCCCGTAAAAACATTTATTAGTAAGAATGGGGTAGTGTTTGTTTTTATTCCCGTATATTTAACTAAGTAATAATGGACGATCGTTTAAGATCAGGCGAATTGAGAGACTTATTATTTGCTGATTGAGAAGATGCTGACAATCCCGATATTTATTATGGATCAGACCACAAAAGCGATATTAATTCAACTGATTTAGCTGCAGAGTATGAAGACTTAATTTGAGAAGAAGTAGGTGAGGGATATGAGGCTGATGGAAATTTGGAAGAGGACGATGGAAGTGGTGAAGTTCAAGTAGCCTATGAGGAATTTAATGGACATTTAGGCACGGAAGTGGCAAACGAAAATGAAAATAATGATGGCACGGAAGTTGAAGAGAACAATGGTGAAGGTGCCCAAGGGCCAGATAATGAAGAAGGTATGGGTGTGTCGGGACACTGGAAGGGGCTGGTCTGAAGGGGGTGCAAATTTTAATAAGTTTCTGTGGAAACATGATAGTGGTTATAAGCCACCAAATGACCAAACACCAACAACACCTTTACAATTTTTTCAGCTTTTTTCACAGATGCTTTAATGTTAGAGATAGTGAAAGAAACAAACCGGTATGCTGCAGAAAAAATACAGAAGAATACACTACTTCAGAAGAAATCCATCTGGATTTCGTGGAAAGACCTTACACTGCAAGAGTTGAAAGCTTTTTTTGGACTCATAATTAACATGGCGATGAATGAGAAACCAGAGATCAGTGACTACTTTTCAAATAATTGGGCTGACTACCAACCATTCTTTAAAGACGTTTTCAGCAAAGATAGATTTTTACAAATCTTCTGGAATCTGCACGTCTTCCCACCCCCATCTGGCCCCGTAGCTGGGACATTAACTCGATCAGGAAAGGTGAGAAATGTCTCTGCATACCTCGATAAGGAATTTAGAGAGTATTTTATCCCACAGAATGAAGTAAGTGTAGACGAAAGCATGATTGGGTTCAAAGGAAGGATCCTATTTAAATCATATAACAAAGACAAGCCCATTAAATGGGGAATCAAGGTTTTCGTCCTGTCAGACTCGACTATGGGTTATATTTGCGCTATTGAGCCATATTTTGGTAAAACAACCACAGACCGCTTGATTAGGCCTGATTTAGGTGCTAAAAGTCGAGTTGTTTTACACCTAGTAGATAAACTGAAGCAAACACTGGGAGATGTTAAAGGGCTTCGCGTCTTCACTGACAGATTTTATTCCAATCTCGATCTGGCAGAAGCACTCTTCGCATGGAAAGCCCATACAACCGGCACTATCATGCTACACAGAAAAGGTTTACCAGAAGAAGTGAGACCAGTAAGGCCTAAAAAGGAGAAAGCAAAAAACAAACAAAGAACCCTCCTAAACCTAAGCTGAAATTAAAAACTGGGGAAATAAAAACCTACAGATAAAATGATGAAGTGTCTCTTCTATTGTGGAAAGACAAAAACTTAGTGACTGATCTAAGTATACTGTACAGTGATAACTCTACCGAAACGGTTAGGCGCTACAAGAAAGGGGGAGTAGGGGAGTTGGTAAAAAAGCCTACTGCAGTTTGTGTATACAATAAGCATATGGGCGGTGTGGACATCACGGATCAGTACATTTCATCTTATTCATTCACCAGAAAATCCCTGAAATGGTGGAGGAAAATGTTCTTTTGGCTTTTGGAAACATCAATTGTAAATTCATTCATTCTATACAATGCCAATCAAGAAAGGAAAAAAGTAGTTCGCCAGAGACGTTACAGAAAAATGTCGATACAAGAACTGTTCGGAGAAGTAATAAATGTCAGAAAACGAGGAAGACCATCTTCTTTAGTAGAGGACGAGCGACTAAATGGGAAACTACATCTGCCCTATCTGCTTGAGGGAGGTAAAACAAAGGACTGCGCGGTGTGTAGCGACAGAAGACAAGGAAAAGAAAGAAAAAGGTCAAAGTATTTTTTTAAAACTTGTTCAAACAATCCCGGACTTCATATGGGTGAATGTTTCGAAAAATACCACTCAGTGAAAAAAATAAAGAAGATTAAAACAGAACTTTCAACTTGTTGTTTGTATGAGTGACGGATATATACACATTTTACACGTTTAGTAAATACGTAATTTATTTAACTTTTAATTTTCAAACAATTGTATGTTTATATTCGATATCTTATTTGTTTTTTAAATTAAATAAAACAGTTGTCAGTATATAATTACAATTGTTTTATTACAATTTAAATCCCCTATGCTAACATTGCAGGTTTTCAGTGAAAACAAATTCCGAGCTGCTGGGAGCGAGCCGCCATGATAAATGCCGAGGTGACGCGGAGTGGGACTTGGCCAGTACAGCTGGCCTTCCGACCGTCGGAACCAAGTTAGTACGGAAAGAATTCCGACTGGCTGCCGACTGCGTTGTGGCCACTCCTGCTGGCCTTCTGATCGCAAAGGGTTAAAACCAAATACTTCCAAAAGTAGGCTTAAGCCTTTTGAAAGATTAACTGTACAAAACACTGTAAATTTATACCATTATGGTTTTTACTGGTTTTCAGAAGAACTTAAAATACAAATAAGAAATTAGTAAAACTTTTGAAGGTATAAAATTAAAGTAAATTTGTTTTTATACCAACTAAATTTCATACAAATTGGACCATTGTTGTTGTATTTGGTTCTGATAAAATCCAGACAGATACCGAGTTGGATTCAGGACCAATAAAAACTAATGGTTTCAACAAAATTTACTCAAGTTCAAAAATGTTGACAAAAACGATACTCTTTCGATATACTATTTATGGAAAAAAGAGGTCAATATTATTCCCATGGACGGTTTCATAACACTTAAAGCACAAGCTAAAGTTATATTATTTTAATAATTATTTCTAGCCCTTAACCGTGATTAAACTTAAATTATACTAAACATTTAATTACTCTGGATCCTCTGGAATTTAAAACTGTGGGTTAGGTTGTTATTTTGAGAACTGGCTATTCTAACCACCAATCAATACATGATTTTCCTAAAACTGGCTACAGATAATTTATTCCAAACTGACCCATGAGTGTGTAAGAGGCAGGCGGCTCGAAGCAAGAGTCGTCGAGGATGCAAGACACCCTCCCCTCCTCCTCCACCCGCTGGACCCCCGGCACCGGCTCATCCATGGCGAAGATGTTGCCGAAGGTGATCCTAGCGTTCAGCACATGGAATAGTGGGATCTCTGTTGAGAATAATATTTGTATCATCATTATTAAGATCATACCTTGTTTTATTTTATAAACAGTAAATATTATTTTAAACAATTTGATAATTTTAGCAAATTTTCCCTCATGGTTCACACTTTTCTTTGGTTAATGATGTCCTTGAGTTAAGAAAGTTAATTTTCCCTGACTCTCGTCTATGAATGTGCAATTGACCTACAATAGGTAATATTGAAAAAAGTATTTTGTTTATCAGCCTCCACCTTCCCCATAGTTGTCCAACACATTCCTATTTATTTTTATTAACTTTAATGTTTACAGTTTTTTGATATAACCAATACATTTTTTGCCTTATCAGTTGTGGTTCACTTCCTCTTTGTTGCAACATAAAAACCTAACAAAATACTAATCATTTTGCTCAGTGCTGCTTTGCATCTACGATTAAATTCAAAAATTTCCCTAACTTATCTAAAATCAAGCATTTTCACTGACTTTCGGTATTTCTTCAACTTTTTAAAATTCCCTGAATTTGCAACCACAAAAAGATTTCTTAAAACTACTCGTTCCTCAGTGCAACAACTGTTTTCTGTAACCTATCCAAACTTGCAATATTATAAAAAAACACAATCAAACACTAACTGAGTGTTTTTCCATCCAACATTATGAGTGTTCATATAGACATCTGAGGTATCAGACTCATATGAATAAAAGCTTTCCAGTAAACTGCAGCATCTAAAATACTAAAATTACCGATTTTGATGGGGAATCCAGAAGGCAGCTGCATCTGAATGAAGTTTTTGAGTTTAGCAAAGTGAGAACTTGAGATCGCCATCAGATCTACGATAGGCATGATCTGCTCTTGAAGGCTCAGCGGATAGTCTTCACACAGCCATAGTGTTGCCTGTAAATGTTTTTGTATATTGGTCATGGTTGAATCAAAAATAATTACAGTTTTTGATGTAATTAATGATTCTGGAAAAGACTAGTCGGTCTTAGTAACAAGGCTACACAAGGCATCTCACCGACTCTACACTCATCATTCATTCATATTCGCCTTCAAATACGCCCTAGTTGCGTCAGCATCTCACACAGTGACTCAGTGATGGTTGTCATCATAACAACCATCACTATCATAATTCATCAAATAAAATGTGAAGGGAAATAATACCCGATTTAGTGCTTGTAAAGTGGACTTTAGAAAGTGATTTGTGACAAAATATCTATAGGATCAGATGTTCTCATTTTCCAATATTGGAAATATGTGGAGCATGGGATAGTGGTTGAATTATAGTTGAACCATATTTTAGTACGTGTGAATTTAATATTAGATAGTTATCAGTACTGACCCTAAACTTCTGTATTTTAGTGGTGATCTCCTTTGGTCGCCCTATATCCCTTCCTCCCAGATCCACGTTAGGACTGAAGTATTCTTCCGCAGATATCTGACATGGATTGCCTAGGTGTGTGTATTCTTCCTGAAAATCAACAATCATTTAAATTAATAGTTTTCAAAACTCTGTATATCAACAACTGCAATCAGTAAATTTTGAAAATTCAGTTGATCAGACCAAATTTCAGACTTTGTAATGAAATACTGAACTGGTTGGGAAAATGGCAATGACTATACAATACCAAGATTGGAAGCAGTCTTGCGACAGTAGGGAATTTTATTGGCATTAGATGTTAAAAGGGCGATCTTGCAGCAAAAAAGTAAACCCTTATTGATATACTACACCTTCGATTCAACATTATGGTAGCTAAAGTTTAATTCTGCAAAAATGGACTAAACAAATTACTTATTCTTGGTGGTGAATTTGGGGCAAACAGTGATAACAAATAATAAATTACTCCCACATACAGCTTTACTATTGATCACCTTAGGTTTTGATTAGGTTAATAAGAGTATCTCATTGGATATTATTCAAATTAAGAGTGGATCTACGATTGGAATAATAAACTGTTAACACAATTTCCTAATTTTTGTCCTTCCAAGAAATTTCCAACTCCTACACATAAAAGTAGGAGTTCATCATTGAGATGAAGGTAACTACTTAAATGCACGATTCCATGCTATGTTAATAGGGGTTTGTAAAAAGTCAATTGCAAAACTTGAGTTTCATAACATTTCAAGTTTGTTGTTAGTTTGGCAAAAATATTCATACCATGTTTACTTTATAGGATAGGATTTACATTATTTAGCAAATCTGGAGGTTTTTCTTAAATAAGAAATGTGTAGATACAAATAAGCAGCTTACCACATTTACCGACTTTTTCCTTTCTTTACAAATACCTTTTTTCATTAATTTCCCAGGAGTTATCTGAAAATGTAATTAGTTTATGTGTTTATTTAAGTTTTAGATGGGTAAAAATATTAATAAATATTTGGAAAATAGAGCAGTTTTTGATTGATATAGTCATAGTACAAAGGAAGGTTACTTAATGATAAATTTATAAGGTTCATATTTGGTTTTATCCTTGACGAAAATAAATCCAATCCAAAAGCTTCCAGCATTGGGAAACTAATCCGTGGCTGAGGACTTCCCCTTCTTTTCTGAACTTTCCCGTGACAGTGAAATAGAAAACACGTTGGCTGCGGGCTACTATAAATATAGTACTTCGCCACTAGCCCGCCAAGCGGCCTACTATAATACTAGTAGCGCGCTCCCCTGCCAAACATTGCTTCAGTGTGAGCTCAGCACTTGACGAGAACGGACTATACGTGTTCGAAGTTTAGATATAACCATGTGACATTTGTGGTGTAGGTTGGCACTAATATTTCCCTCAATTCCCACAACTACAGGACTGGGAAATCTGCTTTTTTTGCTAATAATATCCCTCAAAATGGCAGTACTGACTCTCTACATCGACCTATCATGTGCTGCTATCTATTGGCGCTTTTTAGAACTACGTACAGCTATATTGTAACGTAGTACAGCTCCTTTGAGCACTACAGCTATTGGTTAGCCAAGATTTAGAAATTTGACCCCGACCAGCGATTGGCGGGTCGCATTTTGCAAACGACCCGCCTCGGGACAGTCGCAGCGAACGTGTTAATATTTGTCCATATGTTTAATGTAATTTGTTGTGGTGTAAACTAATTTTCCTCACAGATTAAGGATAACCAGTCTGTTCTTTCTACTTAAAAGAGAATGTGTCAGTTTAATTTGCCACTGTACCCAGCTTGATACTGCCTATAAAACTCCATCCAGCTATCAATGATGAGCAATGCTACGATCACCCTCCAAACTGTCAGTAGAGGTAGCTTGTGCTGACTGCCTGACGAGGATAACTACTTAGGTAAACTTGTCACTTGTGACCTGTCATACCATTGGTATCAGTACAGCCAAATGTAAGCATATTTTCTTGTACAATTTATCAACTGACGACCATGTGAACATGGTACTTCCAAACCTGATGGACGATAAAACCTGATGGTATATTTGAAATTGGTGAAAAAGTAGGACCATTATAAACCTAATAAACTTTTACACAGACGACTGTGTTTTGCATTTAAGGGACATAAGATATTCTTTTAATCTATCCACCAAAAAGACTATCAATGATTTTTAGTTTTAAATAGACGAGAGAAGGAAATTAAGTTTTAAGGAAACCTCTTGGAAAAATCTTGTACAATGGGCAGGATTTAATTTACTTTGGGATTACTTAAATCTGTGTCTACTGCATTCTTAAACATAATGGATAAAATTAATTTTTGTATGTTCACCACTGATGTCCAAAATTGAAGGTCTTAAAAATACCAAATAAATGATTTTTTCTCAAATGATTCGTAACACATTTTATCAGTAATTAAGTTGATGAAGTAGTATAAATTATTAAAGTTAAGTGTGTATGTGTAGGCTGAATATATTTTTATTCAGCTGTTTTCATACATTATAAAATTAAAAATCCCAACAAAAAATTTTCCAAACTTTGGAAGAAATGTAAAAAAAAAATAAAAAATCCTTTCCTGTCCCGTCCTGACCAAAAACATCTATCCCTAGTTTTAAATAACTTTTTTTGTATGTAATTTAGGAATCTGGGGTGCATCGAAAAAACGGGACCGGTAAGGTAAAAAACTAATTACCGTAATCGATTCGGTACAGATTCGGTACTGTTTACTCAACAATAAACAGAGATAAGCTAAACAATGTTTAACAAAATAAGTGCTTGAAATAGGACTCCTATTGATAACTAGTCATTTCCTTTAAGGAAAAATAAGGCCCAAAATTCCTCTCAACTAATGTGAAAAGAGTCGTCGACAGGTGTTATTTATAGCTATTCGAGAATGAAGATAGAGATGCTGGAAAGGTGGGCGAGGGGAGCGGGGAGGGGTTAGGTCGGGACGGGCAAAGATCTGACTTTGAGATAAGAAAGGTTTAGACTAGGAAAGCGTGATGGATCAGGGGGGAGGGGTCCTGTCATTATCAACACATTAGTTGTTTGTCCATCATCATTTACTGAGTGAGAAAAGGAATACTATCTTTTAATCACGTTCTTTCTCCATTATGAATTAAAATTAAAATGCTTTTATATATGTATTATTATCATTGTTATTTAAGTATACTAGTGAAATTGATTTTAAAATTTATAAAAAAATTTCTAAAATGGTTGAAAGTTAATACAAAAATAACCACAAACATAATAAATTTCAAATGGTAGCATAAATTTGTAATTGTTTTATTGTGTTGTGAAATTGTTACATACAGATATCTGTTATATGTTATCTTGTGTGGTTTTAGAAAATTCATCTAAAAATTATCAACAATAAACTATAGTATATTTTACTACTAGTCACAAAAGTGACCTATTTCGGGGCAAGATAGCATTTTACGCACGAGCCAAAGCCGAGCGTGGAAAATGCTATCGAGCCCCGAAATAGGACGTTTGTGACGAGTAGTGAACGATATTTTCATCACGATACAAGTAACCACATTAAACTTAAACAAAAATGACCTGATATTTCATAGTCTAGTAATTTTGTGCAAGTAAACAAAACACAGTTTTACAATTCATTTTAGTGTTAGTCACCTGTTTGAACACAGAATTGTCAAAAATAACGAAATCGCACTGGTGCTCCTGTTGAGTAATACGGGAACTTCAATTGTTTAGGACAGGAAAAAGTTTTATTTGGGATAGGCAATGTATTGTTTTGGACAGGAAAAGTAATGTTTAGGACAGGCAAAATCAGCTGGTCATGTTTTGTTTTGCTACAAGGAAATCGATAATTTTCGTAAACCTCAGCTGTATGGTTATGTGCTATTTTCGAATACAGAGTGATGAAAAATTTATATTTTGATGAGGTTAATAGTAATTATTTTAAAGGTGAGGTAGCCAAATTAACAGGATATCTCTGTACATGAATTACTTTCTTTCTTTATCTTGCAGTTTTACTTGTTACTTATGTTTAAATGTACTGTAATATTTTTTATGGATTACAATTTAAAATTTAGTATCCTAATAACATTTTTAATTTTAAAATAGTATAATTTTAATCTTCAGTATTTAAAAAAGGTTTAATTCATTATTTTCAAAACCTTCACATCATAATATATAGTTGTTTTTTAAAGTTATCTTATTTTACTTTGTATTGTTGATAATATTTCTTCCCAACACATCAAAGAATGGTATTTATAAAATTTTAGTGTTTGATGTTTGTATATTTTAAATCATTAGTTTTTATTTATATTGAAGGCAATTAATCAGTTGCAACTTGTAACTACTTGACCTTCAAGTAGTTTTTAATTAATTTATCTACGCAAATAAAGCAGAGTTTTTGTCTGTGTTTGGATCGCCGTACGGCTAAACTACAAGGAGTTAAGGCATGAAATTTTCAGGGTAGGTTCCTTGAGGTTACAGCTGTTGTACCTGACTCTCAGTTTCCTGTAAATCCTCTAGCGCTACTCTCTGTGGGACATCCAAAATTCCAATGTTAATCAAATGAGACTAGACAGTTACAGTTTTCTGCTATTTATTTAATGTTATTCAAATAAACAGCTGTTTTTTAACTACAGGGTGAAACTGGTATAATCAGCTAGTCATGAATATTTCAAGAACATGGATTAATAATATTAATCAAAAAATTAAAACGCAATACTCCAAAGTGGCAGGTTTTTCAAAATATTTTCATCCACAGTATAGTTATTTTTTCTTTTAATCGAATAAATGTAAGTAATTATGGCCTTAAGTATTAATAAATATTGTTATGATAAATACAATTTAGTATATCATACATTGTACCGTACCAAATTTGTACCGAGAACCGAGCTACAAAATCTTTTACCGTACCGATCTGAAATTTTTGGTACCACAGACCCCTGATGTAATTTAATCATTCATAAAACGTTTTGTATAGATTTATAAAAGTACATTTAGACTTGGCAATTTAACAATGAAACTTTGCAAGCAACCAATCCCAAAGTATAACAAATGTAATTAAATAACCATGCAAGTGAATGTAGAGCAAATTGAAATTCCACAGTTGCATATGCGAATTGAAAATAGCTTAATATGGTAATGAGACACATGTATATGCGCTAGAAAATCGCTGAGCACACAGATTTTACTGCGAGCAGGGTATTTCCAACAGCAACAAGTGTGAATCAAAAAAAGGTATAATACCAAAAATACTTAAAAACAAAATCAAAATATTATAAGGGTAATAAATTATTATTATTATTATAAAGGTAATAAATTAATTGAACGGCCAACACTCACATGGGGTGTGGGGGCTCGCTCCTCTGTCTCGGCAATCCCCAGGAATGACTGCAAAGGCGTCTTGGCTCCTCGGCACCTCGCCTTGTCCTGGTCTGTCAGGTGCTCTACTCTGGTTTTGGTCACCAACTCCACATTACTCGCCCCAAACACCTACAAGTAGTGCAGATAACTAATTTCAATTTCTGTCACATACATGTTTTACTTTACATAAATTCAAATCTGAAGAATACTTACCTTTGACACGGTATCAATATATCTGAGAAGGGTTTGATCCTCAGACATTTGATATTACGAGTGATGCAAGATAGTATACAAAGGTTTAACATTATACCGTCCCTAAAATGACCCTAACACTAAAATTAAAATGAAAGTTAATAAAAAATCAGAAATGTAAGACAACAAATATATTATAGTGGTTAACGACCATATGGACAGTTTTTAAAGTTTTTAACCTTAAAAAATATTCTTTAAATAAAAACGAACAGTTCATAGAACTTTTATTACGTTCTATGACTATATCAACTAAGTCCAGAGAGATACGGAACGTAGTTTGAAAGTAGTCACATACCTTACAGGGACGTCCACTGACTACTTCACTCTTGTCTTGCCTCCAGCCCCACATTCCACTTTTGTTTCTGTCAAATAAAAAAAATCAAGAAATATAAAACTTTAAATTTATATTACCTGAACTATGCCAGATAAACAACAAGGCAAAGGTTTAACCCATACCTATTCCTCTAAGCACTGCAGGGCTAGGAAAATATAATTATTTTATGCCTAATTGCAGACTCAACTTAAGCTTCTCTAAATCAAGACAAAAGATAATATTTTTTGTTTGCATGGACGGTTACCATCTTGGACGTCTTGGACCCGTGTTCAAGGGGTCACGGGTTCAAATCCATGGTGCCCACAAAAATTTGAGGGATTTGGACTGTTTTCTTTGAGTATGTGTGCTCTATTACCAGAAATGCCCTTGGTGTTGAAAAAAATACCCCCGTAGCAGCAAAACTGCGTACTCAGCGAATTTCCAATGCATGTACGGTATATGTTTCTCACTACCACATAAAGCCACTCACCAAGTTTCATAAAAATACACAAATAAATAAGTGATATATAGCATTTTAGTTATTCTCCATAAGAATAACATTTGGGCTGAGTACACAGTTTGCTGCAAAAAGAAAGATAAGAAATATATTTTTGTGCAATTATCAATATAACTCAACCACGTAAAGCTACATACTAAGTTTTATTAATTTATGTTCATAATTAAGGGAGATATAAAACTTTACTTACCCTCCATAAGAATAAAACTTGCCCTCCATTAGGGCTGAGTATGCAAGTTTGCTGCTACGGGGATAATCATCAAAAAATCAATTTTTTCTGCAAATATCAATATACCAGTACTACGTGAAGCCACATACCAAGTTTCATCGATATACATTCATAAATAATCAAGATATCCAATTTTAATTATTCTCCATAAGGATAACAATGGACAACGTACTGTGTTTAGCACTTTGAATATCTCTGCAACAGTTGGACGTAGAATCACAATTTAAAGACCAATATTATTGTTTTGTAGAGCTGAACTGATTGGTAAAAGCAAATGTGAGGTTTCCATTAAAATGAACTGAGGAAAAGTTAAAAAAGTTTTTCCCATAAGATTAACATGGGAGATTTTGTGAGCACGTTTTTTGGATTTTCTTCACTACCACTTAACCCAGATTAATGATTCAAAATACCATATTATTTTTTTTAGGCTCTATAAAATGGCTGAAACCAAAATTAAGTGTTTTAAAAATGCTAGGGTGAAAAATGCAAAAAACTGATTTTTATAAAATTTTAAACCCCCATAAAACCTCCTTCCCATGGTCCGATTTTTCTGGTTTTCAAATTTAGTCATGAATGTCACTTTACACATTTGAGCCAAATTTCATCGAAATCAGACCTTTTTTTACTCAAGTTATCTTTTAACGGACACACACACACACACACACATATATATATATAAATTTGAACGAATAGTGTTTTTGGCATCTGGGGACGTCAAAACAAAAATTTGTCATGGTCTCGGGCTTAACTCTTACCATGCCACCTATGGTAATAGCTTTTCCCTAAAGGGGAAATTCGCTAAAAAAAATGAGAACAGAATTAGTTTTTGAGAAGGTTAATTTGTGAGTTGGTCAGTCCATTGGTAGTATTCATCCAGCGAAGAGAAAGGATGCTCTTGCTTGAATCAAGGTGCTTGAATCAAGCAGGGGGTACTGCTTGAATCAAGGATTTGGTGGTTTTTATGTGCAACTTATCGGGAGTTCACCTGTCTGTAGCAGAGTTGAAGGGGAAGACGGAACTGAAGCAAACGGTGGATGGCACAGGTCCAAGCTGATGGGATGGGTGAATCCTTTGAGTTGCACATCTGAATGGGTATTTTGATACTTTTTACCTATCATTACTGTGTGTCTACCAGAAGCATGTTTATTACAATTTTAAGTGTTCAACAGATTCAACCACTCCATTCATTAGCTTGGTGCTCAAAGGGCTATTTTGGATTTCTTTGCTTATATGATAATTAGTTGTTTAATTTGTTTACCTTTTTTTTTACTTACATTTTTAGTTGAACATTTTTAAATTGTCATAATAAAAATAAGTGTAATGGTAGCTCTGGACAAATTATTAATGGTAGAGAAAAGAGAGGGTATGGGTTAGGTATTTACTCTTGGTTTATTAATATCATGTAATGTCTTAACATTTATTCAGTAAAGGTGTTAGAGGAAACAAAATTGTAACTGAGATTAATAAGCTTCCTCTTCCCACTAAAACAAGGCATTTAATTATGTTTTATGTATTTATATACTATCAATCATTACTTCTGTTCAAATTAAATTTAGCTATTTTGCGCTTGGATATAGTCCTTTTAGTTACCTTTATAAAATGTTTGGTTTTCCATTTTAGCAATGAACTCTTAATAAACATACTCTTGGAAAGTGCTCGGTTTGAAAAACGCCAAACAAACAGAGAATCTTTTGACCATTGTTTCAACATGTGTTGGGTGCCATTTTGAATGAAAGCATGGATTTAAGCAATTAAATTATAAAATGTAGTGAACATCGAATGTAATATTAACGACATAATAAATAACCTTATTTTGTAAATTTTACCTAGTCATCACTTTTATAAGATTTAATAAACAATATCAACACCATCACACGAGACATTATACCGTAACTAATAAAGAACCTTTTCTTTCTTTACAAGATTTAATTTTTATAAAATTTTTCTAGTGTTATTTGCTTTTGCTTGTGTAATACAGATTCTTTTCTTACTAATAAACATTCTCACGGTTGCCACCAGTTGCAATTCAAAATTCTTGTATAATTCCAGGTTTTGCAGGTAAAAATCTCAAAATTACAGGCAAACTCACGCGGAATTTGTTATGTATATTTGCGACACCTATAACGATTTATAATATAAATTAAAGTGCTACTGTAACAAAAAATTATAACTTTTTACGAAGTATGTTATTATTTTTTATTTAAGTTATATCTCATATTTTTATGCTATCTAAAAAAATTGGGTATATACGCTGCGTCACTTATTTATGTTATTAAACTTGATTTTTCCCTCTATATAAAAACATTCCAATATTTTAATTGATATGAGGGAGAAATTATGTCAACAGATACACCCAATTACAAAAAATTCCATTTAACCTTGGCAATATACTATCTATTATAAGAATAACAAAATAGTATATAGTACCGATCTTGTTTTGTGTGTCTATCAAAGACAAAGGCATTGTTCAATGTTCTTGATAGGGAGTGGGCCCAAACCCTGATCTCGTTACAATATAAATTAAACATTTTCTCAGAAAGTATTATTATGGCAGCTGGATCTAGTTTTGAACTTTCCAAACATTTTCAAGATATTTTCTATGAATCAATCTGACAAAAAACCTCAGATTATGAAGCGACCATAACCTGACCACTTATACACTACCCAGCCAATTATGCTTTAAGAAATTATCCAGCAACTCGAAAGACTACATATTACAAACTGAGCTCTATATCAATGATTAACAATTTTGACCAGGCAACAATGAATTACAAATGAGCCACTTTTATTACTCACTAATTGTAACAACATACAAATTAATCTTATTGATCTTTAAAAAATGTCGACGACAATCGCGAATGCATTTCGTAAAGTTTCCTCAACAATAGCTCTCACACTTACATCGCTAACGTCGCCTAACATCGGGAGCGTATCACTAACATCGCCCACTAATCAGAACGTGTTACGGAATCGCCAATGATCGCGACCTGAAATTCCCGGTTCGGCCAAAAATTCCCGCATAATCCACACATTTTTTCCCGGTCACCAAAGTTCACGCATAATTCCCGGTTTTCCAGATTTTCCCGGTCGGTGGCAACCCTGATTCTCTTACTCACACTCTGAAAAAGAGACATGTCAATGGCAATGTCCATAAAACATTCTTATAGTTATCAGGAAGAGATGGTTGAACAATTTTTGAAATAATTGAACCTCTTGGAGATGTTCACATGGTATCAGCGATCCCTGCTAATGGCCTACAGCATGATGATATGCTTCTAGCAAACAAGTGTGTTGAGTGTGATGGGACAACAAATATTGTATGGCCAGACTGACATCAGAGCAGATAAGACCAGCATTCCGCATGCACGACAGGGGAACTTAGATAAGGCTGATGCTCAGTAGGCGTTCAGACTCATCAAGGATTGGGCTCGCCACTATTATTAAGGTGTAATGCAATATGCAATAAGAGTTAACTAATTTTGGGGAGAGAACAAATCAAGGAATTTTTTTGGACTCAAACTACAGTAAATTCTAAATTAATACACCCTCTGTAGAATTCATTAGTTATTAAATTATTTTAAACCCAATGTACCTCTCTGATACTGATTATTTAACAAGCATATTAAGGTGATGATTAAGATCTAGTATTAAATATTGTTACTAAAATTATTATTCTGTTTGCTCATAAAATTAGTATGCCGTTTCACAAGTTTGTGAGTGTAAATTTTCATGAGTTTGCAAATGTAAATTTTCAGAATATTGTGGCGACTGTTTGTCTATACTTATTCACCATGTGTCGTGGTGAAATTCACCGCTGAGCACCACAAGTGACAACTGAAAATTCACTCATATGAATACAGGCTTAAACGACTGTGATCCTTCCTAATCACCCCCTACTATTTATCCTAGAAACTATAAACAATAAAGTTATTATTCTTATAAGTTTGATACCTCTCAAAGCTTATCTTGTCAGTGTCTATATACGTAGTGACGATAGGAGCTGTGAGTCTCGCGCCCACAGTCTCGTGTGACGGGTGAATCACTCGCATCTCCTCCGGCGAAACTACTCTCATCTGTTCCACAAACACCTGCCTGCTCTCATGATCCACCTCCATCATGGTGGCTTTGTCATCTGTAGGACAAGATAATGTGGCAATCAGATTCGAATAACAAAATTCTAAAGTTTAGAGCATTTGAAGATCAAGACGACCCTGTATAAATCGATATAAATAGAAATAATCAATTTAGTTTTCAGTAGTATTAAGAATCCCTCAAGTATTAGATTTAGGATTTTCTTATGACACAGAACTAGTGAATGTAGACGATCCAAAATTCTAAAACTATTAAAGAAAACTTGGCATATTTGTAGCTATTTACTTGTAATCCTTGACTTACTCTAAGTATTTCATTATCTTGTTAAGATTTTATGATTTTTAAGTTTATAGCTCAGACAAATTTGATATGTAAATTTTCAAACAAAATAAAATTATTTTTCAGCTTCACACATCTAAATATTTTCTGCAAACTGGCAATAAAACAAAGTCTAATTCTGAACTAGAGATAATTTTGACATATTCTATTCAAGGCCTCCATACCTACTATGACTTCAGTTCTTCATTTGCCAGTTATAGAAGGCATTTTAAACATACAGTAGTACTATCGTTGGCTGTAAATAGTTGTTTTGGACAGCTGCAAGGACACAAACTCATAGCGACGAAGTCAGAAAGTTATTTAACAATAACCTTTATTATAGCCATATTTAAAGTAATTTCCCTTTTAGGGTAATTGTGCTCAGGGAGATTGTGTAATCAGGATTTTTTAGGAAATATGGATAAAGTAACAATTCCAATCAATTGGTTCTTGATGGTGAAACTTCTTACTTCTAGGCCACAACCTGTGTCTGTAATAGTGAACATTTTGTCACCAAAACTGGGGGTTAAATTAAATTATTATGTCAAAACATTTAACGATCGGTTATTCATTTATTACATTGAAAAAATACCGCCATTAGCCGGTATTTAATTCGTGGCTTGATCCAGAATCATGAATCGGCATTAGTCTATTTCGAATTCAGCACAATATTGCCTCCATTCATAATAAAGTAGGTCAATAGAAGATCAACTATTTAGTAAGTTATATTAAAAAAGTTAATTGTTTTTAGCTAATATGTGTGCTCATGTTTTATTGCAATATTGTATGTTTAATTTGAATGTCTAAAACCCTAGAAGGCAAAGATAGCTCTACTAGCACTGAAAATTATTCTCGATGATTAATGCATTCCTTGCAGGATTTCCTCATATAGGTTGGTCAAATTCTTTTTATATTTATCAAATAAATAGGTTATAAATTATTTATGAATCTTAAAAGTCTTCATTGTATTTGTTTACCCGTCCTTTATTAGAGAGTACTACCATTGACTACGTATACTGAAGAAGACATCCCATCTCTATGGCCCAGCTGTCCCTCTTTTAGTGTTAGCCAGAATTTGAAGTGGACGTAGTTCGATCAAGTCACCGACAGAGTGTGTTACTGTCAACTATTTATTTGAGTTATTTACGTTAACCTGTAAAAATCTCCACCCCAGAAAGTGAGTGATAATCAACTTATATCTGCTTCCTGACACACCAACTATAGTATTATCCCCTCCTGAGAGGATAAATAATAGTTGATAGAGGTACACTCTGTTGGTGATTAGTGTAAACTATGTCACGTTTGATTCCTGGCACACACAAAAATAGGGACAGCTTTTACAATGGCAATGAGAAGTCTACTTCAGTATTTATAGTCAAAATAAAAGCCATAGGATTAACAAATAACCAACCCCCTAACTGAGGGGTTTCCAGACGGTAGTAAGTATACAAGCAAAAAAACCGCTAACGATAGAATAAAATTGCACTGTCCCTTCATTAAAATGAATATTTAAAACTAATATTGCGACCGTAAGAAAAACACTTAAAAAAAATTAAATTTGTACATTGTTAAAGAAAGGAAAATTATATAAGTATGAACACTTACAAACCACTGCTTAGAACTCTTTTAGAAATCTTAATTTTTATTTTGGATTACAAGAAGTACATTTACTTTAACTAGCCTTGATAAACAGCGGATGAGATGCAAGGTGGGTTTAGTTGACTGACTTCACCAAATACTTCTCGCCTGAATGTAGTGTTTCAATACTATCCGTTGAAGAATTTACTATTAAACTTAAAATTTCCTGTATACTTACATTTTATTATGGATTAGCGGGACTCTAGCGTATTCTTCGGAAAAACTTTGGAAAATGTAGAGAGGTGGTTTTTCAGCAACAAAAGGTAGGCAACCCTTCCTTGACTCAATCCTTAAATGTGTTCAAAGTAGGCCAAAAAGTGTACCCAAAAGTTTCAATGAACTTTTCAACTGCCAAGTTGTTAAAGTGATACTTCTAATATGAGCCTTTAAGAAAGGGTAAATTTATTAATCTACTTAAGCTTATTGCCAGGGAGCATCTACATTCAAGGTAGAGCATTTAGTAAAGAATATAATTTATTTTCAATCATTACAACTTCAAGGCCCAAAGTTAACTTAGTTAATCCTTTCCTTTCTATGCTTTGTGGTAGCAAAAATAATGATAGTTGAAATGATAATAAAACCAAATTTGTTAGGCTGCTGCCTCTTCGCTATATAAGTAATAGCTCCAGAGAAATTGCAAACTGCCTAAAAACAATTTATTTAATGCATATTATCATAGGCTGTAAGTTATCCAATCCTAAGTATTAAACCATGAGTGGTTGTTGTAGGATGCTTGAAAAAGTTTTATTATAGGGTAATTATTTGTAAAGATATTTTTTTCACTGTTTATTTTATTATTATACTTTATTTTGAATAGAGAACTTCTAACATCTAATAAACTGAGAATTTAAATTCACAAAATAATAACACTATAAATGACTTGTTAGAAAAAGGTGCTAATATCTACGGGAAAAATCCTCCATTATACATCACTCCTTAAAATTGTTACTTTAAACTGTACAGTTTTAGTATTATAATACTATAACAACCCCGTTTTCTACTATTTTTATCCTGAAATAAAAAAAACTTTCTAAACAACATTTGTGATTGACTAATACAAATAATATATTTATTGTGAATAGGTTAGGTACCAAATAAATGGAATAATTACAAGGAATCAATATTATATTTTAGGGAACAAATAATCTATGAGGAACTCCAAAGCAAGGAAGTGCCAACTGCAGGCGAATAAGTGGGGAATAATCTGCAGTTTTCGACTTGCCTGACGAATCTGACAACTGGAAAATGTAGCTCCGGTTGCACCTTATTGCGTTGGGGCATGACTTTGCTGTTAACAGAGTCAATGCCAGAGAACATACAATTGTTAAAGGGTCATTATTGGCTTCCTGTTAGCTTTTACATATCGTGTTAATGTAAATGTACATAACCTTTAAAAGCAACACTTATGTAGAGCTATTTTATTAAATTGTTATAATCCTCTCCTTGAAAGAACTTAAATATTACAGTTTTATACAAAATCTACTTTAACATATAATTTTAAAGTACATGAAGTGAAATGGGAAATCTGCCTTACCAAATTTGAGGGTGTTATTGTGACAAAACTCTATCATCTAGCATCGGCTATCAATATGAACGTTACAAAATGCCTATATAAAAAATTCAAAATTTTCTTTGTGCTTTGTTCCATTGTCCTAAGGATTTTTAATGTTTATCTATTGTAGGTGATGAGATTTATTTTATCAGATAATTGATGAAACTTATATTTATTAGCAGTAACATTTCATTCACCACAGGTTGCCGCAAAACTAACTGCTACAGCTTTCCACAAAATCATATTATGAAAATTAGCAGTAATTTTGTCAGTGTTACCAAAATAGTGAGGTCTAGTTATTTATTTTTTTATTCTATATTTTATTTTGTTGAACTGCAAGTGAATATAGATTTAAAATTAAATACTAAAATGAATCTAGAAAACATTTCACATTATGGTTTTAATTCTAATAAATATAAGATAGGGATTAGAATATTGGACCAGAACATGAATACGCCACTTCAGGTGATTTAGTGTCCTGAGAACAAGGCAATCTAACACCAATGAGAACTTTTTTGAGGGCGCTTCTTTTAAAATCACATTATGTGCTGCTTATCAAAAAGGAAATGGCAGCTCTTCTGTTACCAACTCAAGAATGAGGGAGGACATTATAGTACGTAAAAGTCAGTTACCGATAGGATCAGTAGGCCAAGTGACTTTTGAAGCAAAAGGTGCAATTCAACCAATGAAACTTGCCTCATAAATATAGACAAGTCCAGACAAGGCTTTAGAGTTTCGGACTACACCTTGAATACTCCTCTTTAGGCGATTTAGTAATTCACAGTCCAGAGCATTCCAACACCCTGAGAAAGCGTGCATCCTCAGGCATGGTGAAGACTACTATGGATGTTCAAACTTAAGAGTCTGACTTAAACCCCCCTTCCTCAGTGGAGAACAGAAATTATTAAAGCTAAATTATTTAATTTTTCATAATTTACACTCACTTTGCCCATGGAAAATAAAGCTAGTGTTGCCCCTCTGCCAATTATTCTGTTCAAAGCCGAGAAGTGTGGTATCTATCCTGACCTTGGACCCCTGCTTGTAAACTTTGTAAGTATCGCTGGGACACATACGAGCAACCAGAGGTACTGAAAAATAACAATATTCTTGTTAAGTTCGTTGTAGGATAACTTATGAATTTAAATATATTTTTTTAGAAATATTTCAAACCTAAGAGAATATTTACATTTACTATATAAAGTTAAAAACCATTACAGGACAAGAATAAATGATTACTCAGTTTGTGATTTATTTGAAAATAAATCTGCAATGATGTTAATTACAAAACATTACAGAGAATTGAAATTTGAATCGGTCTTCGATGTCTTCGTTTATGAAATACATATATATGGAGTATTTCAAAATATATTTTTCTTGAGAACATTTTCCAAAGAATATTTAATTTTAAAAGCAGTAATAACAACTGATTTTACTGCTTTCAATATTTAAAGAGTTTAGGAAAATGTTTACATGTTCTATATGAATGAGCAAACTTTCATCAAATGAATATTTCTCCTTTATAACACCAACATTGAGGAAATCACGGAGATTCAACCTAAAACTTCTTGTGCAGCCACGTTGCTAGACTGAACTTACTAGATCTAATATTATGCTTCTTTTCACTTCCAATTCATTAAAATCCTGCCATGATTACAGAAGCATTATATATTTCAAGAATAACGATATAAAGAAATCATTAAGATTTATTTTAAAGCTAAATAACATAGCCACGGTCAAGGAGCATTTTGTTTCACTAAATATATTAACTGCGTTTGGGATGTATATTTATATGTATATTAGGGGTGTGCGAGTCCTCGAAACTTCGAGCGAGTATTTCTCGCTGATCGCTAATGATTGCGACCGGCCAAGATGCGTAGTAACGGCCGTAAAAGGTGATCGCATCACGTAAAATCGCCCGAAAATGACAATCGGACCGCGTAATTTCGGCCGTAAATGGCGACGGAAAACATAATATCGGCCACAAATTGCGACTGGATCACATAATATAGGCCGAAAATGACGATGGTATACATAATATCAGCCAAAGTGGTGACCAAGCCACTTAATATCAGCGGTAACTAACGATTTCGTCATCTAATACTGCTTAAAAGCAATTTCTGGACCAGGTGATATAGGCCAAATGACAACCTAACCATGTTTTATCGGTCGGAAACGAATGTCAAACCGTGTTTTGTTTGTCAATACGTAATCCAGTTTGATTGTACTGGCCAAAACTGTGTATTGCTACTTATGTATTAGTTAGAAACCATGTTTAGATTATCAAATCTGGAGTGGTATTCAAATCCCATTACCCTATTTTAAACTACCAACTGATGGTAAATACTTGCTCCAAAATACTCAAAACTCGAAAATAATTGGCACCAGGACCAGATTTCTAAATAGGCTGAAAAGGCTGCAGCCTAGAGTGGCAAAATTTAAGGGGCGGCACTTTGGCAATTTACTAAAAATTTAAAATACGAAGTGACTGCGTACACGTCCAATATAAGGGCAAATTCACTTCGCTACCGCTTAGGTTAGGTTGGGTTAGGTTACGTTACATTATATTACGTTAGGTTAGGATAGGTTAGGTTACATTAGGTTAGGTTAGGAGGTTTTCTGGCTCTCAATTTGTTTTAAAAATCACAGGAAAAGTAACGTACGGTGCATAATTTGGAACGGACGTGAACAGTAGCGGCTCACGTTGGACGTGTACGTAGCCACTGCCTTTAAAATATACATTTTGATTATTTTAATAACAGGAACTTCTTTAGACGTATCTTTGATATGTAGCATATTCATTTACGGAAATGGAAATATGTTTATTCTTTTTATAGTATAATACGAATTTACTCAACATTATGTTTTATCACATTTTTCATGTAGTGTAATTTGGTTTAACAAAACTGCAAGGCGCAAGCAGGGATTCGATCTGATAACACTGTAAGCCCAGTCAGTGTCACTACGCTGGCAACACAAGGTTTGTAGAGCTTTCAGCACAGGTATGATTATTTCCATAAGATTAATGTTCGCAGCAAAGATGACTTGCGATGTCGTCCAGCTGATGCATAAATCAACAACATAGTAAAAGTGTTGCCAACCTTACAGGGGATAATAATAGTACAGCTATTTTTAAATTCTCACTGGACGTGCAGAAAGAAACAAATGAATCAAAATAATAATTAGTTTCATAAAATAACAGCTGATAAAATTATTTATTTAGTTAAACAATGTTTATTTTAATTACAATGATGAGGAAAATATGGTGCGCGTATGATAAATATCGTGTTTCCATCAACACTGCAGATTGGATTGGTGATCACGTGACCTTACAGCTGTTTTTACGATTCTCTTCCGGTTAGCTAGAAAACCTTAAATATACCAACTGCACAGACCTTACAAAGTATCTATGGACCTTGGTCACAACAAACCTTCGTAACCTCTCTTGTTTACGTTTCGGTAAAACGGTGTGTTAAGTGTCAGTCGGTGATGAACAAGGAGGTTTATTGTATAACTGGAAGTAACACTGCTTCACTATTTTTGTCAAAAAAGCAAGCCGGTGATTTTGTCAGGTTGGAACACAGGTGAGGCAAATTTCTCGTTCTTTGATCTATTTTGATTCGTTGTTTTATTTCTATAAGTGAATCTATTTATGCAAGTCACTAGAGTAAAAGTAATACAAGTTGGAACAAACTCATTTTTTGTTTGATTTATGCATCTACTCTTGTCGTGAAATATGATAAATTATGAGCAAATAAACAAATACAAGTTTAGTAATGTTCAAATCATGAGTACGTATTTTTTCAATCACTTTGGTGACTCGTTCGATTTCAGCGAGTAGTTCTTTGCCTCTCCAAATTTTGGCAAAGAATGGCTCGCAATTTTGTTCATCAGTTTTGCCTCCAGTATTACCAATAAAACTCCTTGGTGATGAAAAACGTTAATGTTTTTGTGTTCTGCTGCTCCTGTGTAGTTATGATTATGTTGTGTGGTTTTGTGTTTTACTCTTCAGTACAATTTAATTTGAATAACTGTATCCATCATTTGTTGTATAAAACAAATGTGTAATATCTATAATAACATGAGTCTATTAACTGTGAGTCTTACAAGGGGGAGGGGCGGCAAATGGATTTAGCCTAAAGGTGGCATATTCCTAAATCCGGCCCTGATTGGCACTACTCGACTCCGACTCGATTAAAAAAATCACTACTCGCACACCCCTAATATTTATGAAACAGTGCTGGGTGTCTAACTAAACTTTGGTCACCTAAAATTAGATTTTAATAATTATAATACTAGGTGCCGCAACGAATTAGCTCTACCTGCTCACAATTTACAAATGTACTGAAAGAAACCTCAACATACAGGTTCAACATTGTTCACATATCTTCCACAAAACATTAAGTCAGAACAAAATTTCAAAAGAAAACTTAAGAAATATTTAATTCACAAAGAAAAATATGATTCCTATCCAGAATTAAGTAACTGGCTGGGCAGCGTAGCGGTTATCATGCTCGCCTCGTAATCCGAGGTTTGCCAGATCGATCCTTCTCAAAATTTTGAAAAAGTTTGAAACTGGAACCTTTGTCATCATTTGTCATTGGGCTATTAATTAATGATGCTTTCTAAGAACAGGTTGTCCTTACCAGGGTATAACAAGACCAGGGTTTGGAACGTTTCCTATCAAAACGTTAAAAATGCCATCGGCTTAGATAGGCAAAAAACAAACAAAAAACTTGTATATATCTTTATGATACTATCCAATGTATGTTTGTACTATATGAATAAATCTGATATTATATGAATATCTGAGGTGGAAACTAACCACTCGATATAAAGTTGATAGGTTTCACTCAAATTAATGTAAATAGTTAGTCTGAAATAGCTAATTTATATTTTTTAATAGTTATCCCAAAGTTCCAATCGCCGGTTTCATGCTTAAACAAATTTTAAATTAAGAAAATTAGTGAAGTAAAAATTGTACTTTCTTGTCTGAAACTGAACACAAGATGCTACATTCTGTAAACACATGAGAATTCATTAGCACATGTTTGTTATTTAAATTGTCATCAATGGTAGAGTGACAACTGAACAAAAAAAAACCGTTTACTCACGATATTGTTACTGGTTTTGCATTCAAGGACATTGTATCAAACTAAACTGTTTGTAAAACGTAAGATGATAAACCACATATTTGTGAGAATATAGAAAATATATTAGTTGTGAATTACACGTAAAATAAAAACTTAAGCCTGGTACAGCTATCATACAATTAAAACTGTGATGTTATAAATTAAAACAGTTAATTTTTTTATTAATATTAAATTTTACTCACACCAACTTGTGAATTCCCATTTCAT
Organism: Allygus modestus; assembly: GCA_963675035.1. NCBI lineage: Eukaryota > Metazoa > Arthropoda > Insecta > Hemiptera > Cicadellidae > Allygus > Allygus modestus. Next base: position 318,622,141 of record OY776111.1, read on the forward strand.
TTCCACATAAAAATCTGGAGCCTGAAAAATAATATTGGTAAGTAGTTTTGCTAAATGCAGGACAATGTTGTATTGACATACACATGTATCAATAACATTTAAAATATTCCATGTTACATCAACATTGTAGTTTCATTAATTATGACACTTAGTTTAAATTTTAGTTTTTTTTAGTTTGTCAACATATTACAATAAAATAGTTTTTAACTTGTAAAAATTGACAAATGTCCTGTCCTATGAGATGTAATGGCATGTATATAATAGATAAGTAACCAGTAGGTGCTTGCGTACTATCTGGCTTTGTTTCGGTGCATGTAATTACTGGGGCCTACAATCAATATTTCCAGTGGCTAAGCACAACATTTTCACTCAAGTCATCACTCAATGACATAGTCTAAATAAAACTGCCTTTTCTGAAAAGAGGTTGATAATTACGAAAAATATATACAAGCAATCTGTATTCCATTTCGAACTCGATGCATTTAAAAATAAAACACTTAATTTTCAGGCAATAATTGTTAGGATTTTCTGGTCAAATATTAAGGAACTAAATTTGACTTGTTTCTTTTTTATATTGTTACATTAGTTTAATAATGCTAGTCATACACCAATTAACACATTCACTGCATTAATAGTGTATATTCATGATAATTGCATTTGTTTCCTTGTTAGGCAACCGCCGGAAATCTGGCGTGCCGCACTGAACGTGTTAAAGAGGTATCACTTATAAATTGTACAGTAAACACCAGTATCACATCACAACGCAAGTTGATGTTTCAAAAATCCATAGTTCCATCACTGACATTTCCAAAATCGCTTGATTCGTGTTTCATCAGCTGCACATTAACAGGCTCCGCAATCAAGCCCTACTATTACATAAGCTCTGGGCTGTACACAAGTGTTGCCGAAAACGCCAGAGAATCGCTACAAGTTGCGATTCCATAGGCGATATAGGCTGGATGTTGATCTGGAGTGGGGATGACAGATGATGGGTGTGGGGTAAGGACAGACATATCACACAATGCTGCAAATCTCGTTCCGTAAGGGGCACTCGGCAGCGCTTGACGAGTGTTCCTTTGTTGCACGAGGCAGGTGGTTTGAACGCTTATTAACACGTTCGCTGCGGGGCAGGCCCATGGGCGTGTTCCCGCCATGCGGAAACTGTTCCGGTAGGCGCGGTCACATTTTGAATTCCCGGCTAACAAATGACAACAAACACTGTGCGGTGCTGTACTGTGTTACAACACCACTGGACGTAGTTCTACAAAATGCCACCAGGTAGCAGAACAATCCAGATAGTAGTAGACAACCAGGGTTGCCATGTACAGGGAATAAGTCGGACGAAAACTACTGCGGGGAAGCCCCGTGACGGCCGGGATATATTGGGGGAAATTTACTACCAACCTACACCAAAATAAAGCTCGCATTCTAAGCTACACGCTGGCAACACATTGTTTACCCCTCGCGCCACACTGGTGCACACTGAAGCCTGTAATGTAAGCATGGCAACTGTACGGGCATACCCGTAGCGCGCACCGGAGGAACAACCGCAACTATGGGTATACCCGTACTGCGCAGCGAACGTGTTAAAGTATCCTCCTACCTTGAAAGAATACAGTGGTAATAACAAGTCTGGAGACCCCCTCTTAACCTTTGAATTGGTCATACTAGAAAAACTAATCGTAGCACATCTTCACGGGATATAAAAATGTACGTTTTGGTCGGTATCACTACTTTGCCCCCGAACCCGAAATGGGGTCTTTTCAGGGCAACTCAAAATTCTTTAATGTAAAGCCCCATTGAGTGGCCCCTCATTTTAAAGGCCATTATAAAAACAAAAACATAAAACAAAAACTAGAGGAGTCGATCTAAATACAATAAATAAATGGCGGCCGATTGACCATAAGTTAGAAAAAACTACTTACAATCTGGGCATAAATAATTATTTCATAAGATTATATGCATAATTTAGGACTCCTATAAAGGTAATAATTATTAATTAGCTTTTACTTTTATGGCAAACATAAATTTTAGTCATCAGACAAACTTTGCCATAACCCCAAAATGGGGTATTTTGTGGGCGACTCAAAATATTTATGATAGGGTAAAGAAAAAAATGTATGCTTCCTATAAAAGTCAAAGCTAATTAGTAATTGGCTATAAAAGAATCCAAAATTATGTATTTTAAATTTATGAAATAGTTATTTATGTCTAAATCAGGCTTGCCACCAAAGTAGTACTTCAAAGTTCATGCATTATAATTCCAGGTTTTCCAGGTCAAAATTCCAGGTAAAACTCGTGCGGAATTTTTTATATACATGCGACACCTATAACGACTTAAAATCTAAGTCTTACTAAAATCCAAAGTAAGAATAGTATAAGAATGAAAGTATTTTTCCATTTTAAGAAGAAATATAACTTTTTATCAACTATGTTATATTTTTAGCGAATTTCTCCTACAGGGAAGAAGCTATTACCGTAGGAGGCATGGTAACACTTAAGCCCGAGACCATGATAACTTTTCATTTTGAGGCCCCCAGATGCCAAAAACACCATTCGTTCAAATTTTGTATATATATAGGAATATAATTATTTATGTGTCCGCAAGCACAATAACACTCGTAAAAAAAGGTCCGATCTTGATGAAATTTGGTACAGACGTGTAAAGTAGCATTTATTTGAACAAGTTCGAAAATCAGACGAATCACACTATCGAAAGGGGATTTTGTATCCCAAAAATGGGTTGTTTGGGGGTTTTCACATGTAATTTTTATTTAAATCAAATATTTAGTTATACCATTGAATTCAGCTTAAAAAAACAAACAATTTGGTATTTTGATCATTGCTCTGGGTCAATTGGTTACTGAGATATTGCAAGTGCTAAACACAGTACGTTGTCTAGTACATTGTCTAATGCTATTCTTATGGAGAAAAATAAATTTTATATCTCGCTTATTTATGAATATAAACTGACGAAACTTGGTACATGGCTTCATCTGGTTGTGGTTTGTTAATGTTTGCACAAAAAACAAAATTTTCACTTATGGTTCCCGTAGCAGCAAACCTAGGTACTCGATCCCAATGTTTTTCTTATGGAGGATAATTAAAATGTTATATATCGCTTATTTATAAATGTACATGAATGAAATTGTATTTATTGCTTATTTGTGAATATATTTTTATGAAACTTGGTATGCGGCTTTATGTGGTATTGAATACTTGAATACTTTTCACGGAACGGTTCCGTGACAGCTGTTTTGGCCCAAAATCTTTATCACAGAGGGGTTCCGTGATGATGTAATACCATGTTTAAAAAAAATATTTTTTTGAATTTTTTTCAAATTTTGTTAACGATTTTATTTATTTTAGGCTTATACCCATGAATGATTATTTTAGGTAAAATATTGCATTGGGATACATTTTTGGCAAATGGGTAAAAATCAAAATTATTCAAGAAAAAAGTTGTTTTACTAAAAAATTCATAACAAGATTTTTATTTTAGATAAAGTTAAAAACTAAAAAGTTTTATGTAAGGAATTAGATTTTGCACTTTACCATTCAGATAATTAGACATTTATTTTTATTTTTTATTTATACTTGCTTTCAAAAAATATATTAATTTTTAATTATTATTATAAAAATATTTTTAAATATAAATTTATATATTTTTATGTTGTATTATCTTATTAAAAATAAAATGTATCCAGCTTCAAGAAAAACACTATGTTTGCCCATTTACTAGCAAAAGTAAATTTGTTACAGTTTATTTACTAAAACACTGCCAAATATTGAAATTTAATTGGATTTCTAGGGCCATAATGTCATTAAAATACCCCTGTCGCAGCAGACCTGTGTACTCAGCGAATTTCCAATGTCTTAATACCACAAAAATCCACATACCAAGTTTCATAAAAATATATTCACAAATAAGTGATAAATACAATTTTAATTATTCTCTATAAGAATAACATTAGGGATGAGTACGCAGGTTTGCTGCAACAAGGAACACAAAATAATGGGTTTTTTGCAAATATCAATAGAACTCATCTAAATAAAGTCACATACCAAGTATATTCATATACATTTATAAATAAGCGATATATAACATTTTAATTATTCTCCATACGAAAAACATGGGGACCGAGTACCTAGGTTTGCTGCTGCGGGAACCATAAGTGAAAATTTTGTTTTTTGTGCAAACAACAATAATCCAGAACCAGATGAAGCCATATACCAAGTTTCGTCAGTTTATATTCATAAATAAGAGAGATAAAAAATTTATTTTTCTCCATAAGAATAGCATTAGACAACTTACTGTGTTTAGCTCTTGCAATATCTCAGTAACCAATTGACGTAGAGCAATGATCAAAATACCAAATTGTTTTTTTTTAAGCTGAATTCAATGGTATAACTAAATATTTGATTTAAATAACAATTACATGTAAAAACCCCCAAAAAAAAACATTTTTGGGGTACAAAACCCCCCTTTTGGATGGTGCGATTTGTCTGGTTTTCGAACTTGTTCAAATAAATGCTACTTTACACGTCTGTACCAAATTCCATCAAGATCGGACCTTTTTTACGAGAGTTATCGTGCTTACGGATTCATAAATAAATATATAAATATATAAAAATAGAAATATATAAATATATAAAAATAGAAATATATATATATATACACATATATACAAATTTGAACAAATTTTTGGCATCTGAGGGCCTCAAAGTTAAAAGTTATCATGGTCTCGGGCTTAAGTGTTACCATGCCACCTACGGTAATAGCTTCTTCCCTATAGGGAAAATTCGCTAAAACTTGGATACTTTATATTATAAAGTATCCAATGGGTTAAGACATTGGAAATTCGCTGAGTACGCAGGTTTGCTGCGACGGGGGTATTTTAAAGTTATATCTATTTTTTTTATGCTAACCACCAAAAATAACAGCCAGTGTTAAACAATATGTCGTACGACTATTTTCTTATAAAGAATTCAGAAGTTGACTCCTACAGGTTAGATGACCTCCAGGACACTCCCAATATTTTAGAATACTACAAAAATAGTGTTTTTACCTATATAATGAATGGTATAATTTAAAAACACTTTAGAAATGAACTGTGTACAAAATTGGGTGGAAAAGGACATTATAACAACATTTAAACACATTTAAGGACATTTTAAATTTGTAAGTGGTTTCCTCTTACTTACAGAAATTTAAATCGGCCGCCATTTTTTACTGGGTTGAAATAGCTACAAACAGTACTAATCAACCAAACTCACAGTAAGGGGCAACACTTTGGCAATTTACTAAAAATTTAAAATATACATTTAGATTATTATGCAACACCACTAAAACCCACTAATTATTGTGTTTTATAATTGGTCTGCGACTTTCTATTAAGTTAAAACAATTTTATCATCTCAACCAACAGAATGTATAAGTAACAGTTTTACTGTGACCGAATATTCCTTGAAACTTTGAAAGCGATGAGCAGTGTTTCTCAGCACAGCCTTGAATAATGTAACGAACGAGTAATAATGGTTCCAATGATAATGGTTTATAAAAATGAGATATATAAAGTAGTTTATATAAGTGAGACATAACCAAGGAAAATACATTTTTGTGATACAGTATTTTTTTGCTAAAACAAAATCTTTAAATTTTTTTCACGAGAATAAAAACTTGTAATTATGATATTCATTTGCACTGGAAGTGACTGCCAACATTACTCATAGCTAGGTAAGAAACAACAGTTTACCTCTTTAAGCCGCAGCAGGAGGTCGGGCACTCCTCCCACCCTGGTGGACAGGCGCTGGTAATCCCTACGCTGCAATACAAGCTCTACCAGCTCTGGGTCCCCTGTAGCCACCGCCTCCTGGATTACTGCAAACAACCCCATAATAACAGTTGTGGCAAACAAAGCAGTTTAACCCGCAGCACGTGGGCACTCCCCCCACCCTGGTGGACAGCCACTGGTCAGATCTACGCTGGCAATACAACATGGTTCACACTATAATTTGGTTAATGTTTTCCTGACCATCCCTGACTACAAATTTTATGTTCTCAGACTTTTTCTAACCAAAATAGTTAATTTTTCCTGACTTGCGACTCGGAATGAGCACTTTTCCCTAATAAGTTTTGATTTTCACGCACAATAGTGCTTTGCGTTTACGATTAAAATCAAAAATGTTCCCTGACATTTAAGCGTTTTTCTAACTTTTCCCAGACATTTTTCAAATTCCCTGACATTTCCTGACTTTTCAGAAATTGTAAACCATGTACAAGCTCTACCAGCTCTAGGTCCCCTGCAGCCACCGCCTCCTGGATCACTGCAAACAACTCGACAATATCAGTTGTGGCAAACAAAGTAGTTTAACCCGCAGCACGTAGGGCGCTCCCCCCACCCTGGTGGACAGCCACTAGTAATCTATACGCTGCAATACAAGCTCTACCAGCCCTGGGTCCCCTGTAGCCACCCCTCCTGGATTACTGCAAACAACTCGACAATATCACTTGTGGCAAACAAAGCAGTTTAACCCCAGCACGTCGGGCGTTCCCCCCACCCTGGTGGACAGCCACTGGTAATCTATACGCTGCAATACAAGCTCTACCAGCCCTGGGTCCCCTGTAGCTACCTCCTCCTGGATTACTGCAAAACACCCGACAATATCAGTCAAAAAAAACAAAGCAGTCAAACAAAGCAGTTTAACCCGCAGCACATCGGGCGCTCCCCCACTCTGGTGGACAGGCGCTGGTAATATCTACGCTGCAATACAAGCTCTACCAACTCTGGGTCTCCTGTAGCCACCGTCTCCTAGATCACTGCAAACAACCCCACAATATCAGTCGTGGCAAACAAAGCGGTTTAACCCGCAGCACATCGGGTGCTCCCCCACCCGCTGGCAATATCATCAGGCGCTGGTAATATCTACGCTGCAATACAAGCTCTACCAGCTCTGGGTTCCCTGTAGCCACCGTCTCCTGGATCACTACAAACAACCCCACAATATCAGTCGTGGCAAATAAAGCAGTTTAACCCATAGCGCGTCGGGCACCCCCCTTACGCATATGGACATCCACTGGTAATATCTACGCTGCAATACAAGCTCTACCAATTCTGGGTGTCCTGTAGCCATCGCCTCCTGGATCACTGCAAACAACCCCACAATATCAGTCATGGCAAACAAAGCAGTTTAACCCATAGCACGTCGGGCACCCCCCTTAACCTTAGACATCCACTGGTAATATCTACGCTGCAATACAAGCTCTACCAATTCTGGGTTCCCTGTAGCCACCACCTCCTGGATCACTGCAAACAACCCCACAATATCAGTCGTGGCAAACAAAGCAGTTTAACCCATAGCACGTCGGGCACCCCCCTTACCCTTATAGACATCCACTGGTAATATCTACGCTGCAATACAAGCTCTACCAATTCTGGGTTTCCTGTAGCCACTGCCTCCTGGATCACTGCAAACAACCCCACAATATCAGTCGTGGCAAACAAAGCAGTTTAACCCATAGCACGTCGGGCACCCCCCTTACCCTTATGGACATCCACTGGTAATATCTACACTGCAATAAAAGCTCTACCAATTCTGGGTTCCCTGTAGCTACTGCATCCTGGATCACTGCAAACAACCCCACAATATCAGTCGTGGCAAATAAAGCAGTTTAACCCATAGCGCGTCGGGCACCCCCCTTACGCATATGGACATCCACTGGTAATATCTACGCTGCAATACAAGCTCTACCAATTCTGGGTGTCCTGTAGCCATCGCCTCCTAGATTAAGTAGTATAATAGAAAACTATTTTTACTTACTTACAACAGCTGAGCAAAATTAGCCAATATTACACATACAGTATAACTAATTCAAGGTAAGGCTTTGGAAGCAATAACAGAGGAAACAATCAACTTTTTGAGTAGGATATTACGTGTTGTTATTACTTACAAGATGTAATAAAAGACGTCTTACAACACTTAAGAATATATTTACACTTATACTGAATAACATAAAGACGGTAAACATATATAAAATATGGTATAAAGCTATCAATTTTGACCAGTCACACCGGTCATCATCAGGCCAATAAGAGAACTGACAGAACAACAAATTTGGAACATTTTTGGTTCTGTCAGTTCTCTTATTGGCCTGATGATGACTGGTGTGACTGGCCGAAATCGATAGCCTTGTACCATTTTTTATATATGTTTACCGTCTTTATCAAAATCGGTATAAGTATAAATATATTCTCAAGTGCTGTAAGACGTCTTTTATTACATCCTGTAAAGGAAACAAACAAGTTTGAATAAATGTACATACAACGTCTCTTGTTTGGCGCTTTATGAATCAACTATGACCTAAGTTTTACAAAAAGTATTCATTTTGTATTTTAAATTCATCTTTGACTTATGAGCCCAGCTGTTTGCTTTGGTATGGCCTTGTTCATTCGTTTCCCTTTGATTTGCTTTGAGAAAGCCACTGATATATCTATTATCAGGTTCTGTTTCACAACACATCCTTATGATTTAATAGTCGAGATACTTATGAAATATACACTGTTATCAGTTAGTTACCTGTCCAGCCCTCCTTGTTTTCTGTATTGATGTTTGCTCCATGTTCCATCAAGAGTCTTGAGGACTCAATGTGTCCAAGAGTAACGGCCAACAACAATGGAGACCTCCCTCTAGCATCTTTCTTCTCAAACTCATTCTGGAAACGTGATAAGATACAGTTTCATTTGCTACAGTATTTATATAACCATATGTGTAAGCACTCTAGTAGTCGTATTTATTGTCTGATTAATTTCAAACTTGGCAGGGACATGCCTTTCTACAATCAGTTGGACTATTATATCATATTTTCTTTCTTCAATAGTTTGAAGAAAGCAACTATCAAGTAACTGACATTTTTCCAAAACAAAGTATGTTTAATTTTCATTGTTATAATTATACAATATGGAATTATTTTATTACGTAACTAATGTTTGATACATAACTCAGAAAAAATGAATAATTGTTCCCGAAATTTCATGCCCAGACCTTTAAAATAAAATTACTCCCAGCTTTCTACGACCTCCCGTTCGCTCACAATTTCATTGTCAAATTTGGGCTTACTGAATTAGATATATAGATAGACGTGCGGTTATATATATATATATTAGACTCGCTTCGCCCCCAGGTCGCTGTCAGGTGACTAGTACCTGTGGCAGTGTACCTAGCTCAAGTGAAAGTGGTGTCATATTAAGGGCCCAGAACCAACATAATACTACTACTTATACTAAGAAATATACAAATCAGCAGTTATTTGAATATGAGGGGGTTAACAATTGTTATAGTAGAGTTTGGGAATGTTTTAGGGAGATTTGAGGTGTTCAAGGCACATGCATGCTATTATCCCATATACCCAAACAAATAGACTGCAACCCTCTCCCTTCCTAGACTTCCCTTACCCCCCCCCCCACTTCCCCAACCCCTAGATCCCTAGACCCTTGTGGGAGGCTTCGCTCCTAGGTCGATGGGTTTAAATAATCAAATCTGTTCACGTGATAAAAAATGTAAAACCACCACAAAACCTTGAAAGAAATGTTGAAATTTGAATCATCTACCGCATATACCGCTACCTAAGGGTGAAGGAAAAAAGATGGGACAAAAGGTCATAGGATGAAAGTTTTAGATCGTCTAAAATCCTTGGCAAGTGGAGGTGGTCCGTTTATCGATAGGACCATCCGTTTGTCCGCTAGAGCTAAAATAAAAAGGCACTATTTTGGACTAGTTAAAAATTTCCTCTATTTTTCCTGTGGTTCTGTATAAAAATTATAACTTTTTGCAATTTTCCTGGGGGTTTCAATGGACAAGCTACAGGTAGGCCTAATTCCACGTTTCTAGCTTATCTAGAATTACCCGAGTAAGTTGATAATGCAGTTTGTCATTTATGGAACAATTAGAGTTTTTAATTTTTTGAGGTGTTTAATAATCAAAACAGGTTAGTTTATCGACTGTTTCGCAAAGGGTAATGTGTAAACATATTGAGTCCAAATATCAAGGCTTTAAATACGAAATTAAAGTGATAGGAAATTAAAAACCACGAAAATAACCGTCGAAATTGCCTGAAATTTGAAAAATCTAGCGCTACCTATGGGTGAAGGGAGCGAGATACGACAAAAAGTCATAGGAACAAAGTTGTAGATCTTGCAAAATCTGTAGGTCATGGTGGTGTCTGTTTTTTGATAGGTCAATCCGTTCGGCCGCTAGAGCTCAACAACTGGATTTTAAAGTAAGCCTTGTTTGGGGGATTTTAAATTTTTTTTAAGGGGGTTGATATAAAAAATTGTCAGTTTTGGCGATTTTCCTGGAGGTTACAAGCTATAAACTACCTGCATGTAAAATTTCAGGTTTCTAGCTCGTCTAGAAGTGGTCTAGAATTTGTATACCTCAGTGAGTGAGTGAGTTACACATGCGGCTGTATATATATTAGACTCGCTTCGCTCGCTGGGGGCTCCGCCCCCAGACCCCTGTGGGGGGCTTCGCCCCCAGGTCGCTGTTTGGCCTCATGTTCAATTGGTGTTGTTTCAAATGGCCCAGAAGCCCAATAAGACCACTACTTATACTAAGAAAACAGACAAATCAGCAGATATTTAAGTATAAGACCATCCGTTTGGCTGCTAGAACTGTTTAAACAACACTACATTCTGATTGTTTATAACCGTTATTATGAATTGTTTTGAGGTAGTTAAAACCAAAAAAATAACGCTTGGGAATTTTCTGTGAGGTTAAATGGTGCAAAGCACATGCATGCTAAATCTCACGTCTCTAGCTCAAGTATTATTGGTGTCACGTGTATGTCCAATAATATAAATTGGCACAGAACCCCCAATGCATTACTACTTATACCAAGAAAACGGTCATATCTTAACATATTTAGAATTTTTCATTTTTCAACAAATTTAATTCATTAATACTGGTCATATGACTGCTGCTATTTACTAAGTGTGATGTAGACATACTGCGTGCCCAATATTAGTCCTCCATCAAGTATACTAACGTGATAGGAAATAAAAAACTGCCACAAAATATAGAAAGTATGCCGAAATTTGAGAAATCTAGCGCTACCTAAGGGTGAAGGAGACGAGATACGACAAAAAGTCAAGTACCAAATTTGTAGATCGTCTAAAATGGTCTCCGTTTCTCGATAGGACCAACCATTCGGCCGCTAAAGCCAAAAAATGCACTATTTTGGAGATGTTAAAAATTTCCTCCATTTTGAATTTTTTTGAGGTTAAAATAAAAAAATATACCTTTTTGCAATTTTCCTGGGGGTTTTAATGGCCAAGCTACATGTAGGCCTAATTCCATGTTTCTAGCTTATCTAGAATTACCTGAGTAAGTCGATAATGCAGTTTGTCATTTATGGAATAATTAGGATTTTTAATTTTTTTGGGATGTTTAATTATTAAAACATGTTGGTTTATCGAGTGTTTCGTTAAGGGTAATGTGCCAATATAATGAGTGTCAAATATCAAGCCTTAAAATACTAAATTAAAGTGATAGGAAATTAAAAACTACGAAAATAACCGCCGAAATTGTTTTAATTTTGAAAAATCTAGCGCTACCTAAGGGTGAAGGGAGCGAGATACGACAAAAAGTCATAGGAACAAAGTTGTAGATCTTGCAAAATCTGTAGGTCATGGTGGTGTCTGTTTTTTGATAGGTCAATCCGTTCGGCCGCTAGAGCTCAACAACTGGATTTTAAAGTAAGCCTTGTTTGGGGGATTTTAAATTTTTTTTAAGGGGGTTGATATAAAAAATTGTCAGTTTTGGCGATTTTCCTGGAGGTTAAGCTATAAACTACCTGCATGTAAAATTTCAGGTTTCTAGCTCGTCTAGAAGTGGTCTAGAATTTGTATACCTCAGTGAGTGAGTGAGTTACACATGCGGCTGTATATATATTAGACTCGCTTCGCTCGCTGGGGGCTCCGCCCCCAGACCCCTGTGGGGGGCTTCGCCCCCAGGTCGCTGTTTGGCCTCATGTTCAATTGGTGTTGTTTCAAATGGCCCAGAAGCCCAATAAGACCACTACTTATACTAAGAAAACAGACAAATCAGCAGATATTTAAGTATAAGACCATCCGTTTGGCTGCTAGAACTGTTTAAACAACACTACATTCTGATTGTTTATAACCGTTATTATGAATTGTTTTGAGGTAGTTAAAACCAAAAAAATAACGCTTGGGAATTTTCTGTGAGGTTAAATGGTGCAAAGCACATGCATGCTAAATCTCACGTCTCTAGCTCAAGTATTATTGGTGTCACGTGTATGTCCAATAATATAAATTGGCACAGAACCCCCAATGCATTACTACTTATACCAAGAAAACGGTCATATCTTAACATATTTAGAATTTTTCATTTTTCAACAAATTTAATTCATTAATACTGGTCATATGACTGCTGCTATTTACTAAGTGTGATGTAGACATACTGCGTGCCCAATATTAGTCCTCCATCAAGTATACTAACGTGATAGGAAATAAAAACTGCCACAAAATATAGAAAGTATGCCGAAATTTGAGAAATCTAGCGCTACCTAAGGGTGAAGGAGACGAGATACGACAAAAAGTCAAGTACCAAATTTGTAGATCGTCTAAAATGGTCTCCGTTTCTCGATAGGACCAACCGTTCGGCCGCTAAAGCCAAAAAATGCACTATTTTGGAGATGTTAAAAATTTCCTCCATTTTGAATTTTTTTGAGGTTAAAATAAAAAAATATACCTTTTTGCAATTTTCCTGGGGGTTTTAATGGCCAAGCTACATGTAGGCCTAATTCCATGTTTCTAGCTTATCTAGAATTACCTGAGTAAGTCGATAATGCAGTTTGTCATTTATGGAATAATTAGGATTTTTAATTTTTTTGGGATGTTTAATTATTAAAACATGTTGGTTTATCGAGTGTTTCGTTAAGGGTAATGTGCCAATATAATGAGTGTCAAATATCAAGCCTTAAAATACTAAATTAAAGTGATAGGAAATTAAAAACTACGAAAATAACCGCCGAAATTGTTTTAATTTTGAAAAATCTAGCGCTACCTAAGGGTGAAGGGAGCGAGATACGACAAAAAGTCATAGGAACAAAGTTGTAATCTTGCAAAATCCATGGCACTTGGTGGTATCCGTTTTTCGATAGGTTAATCCGTTCGGCCGCTAGAGCTCAAAAACTGGAATTTTGAAATAAGCCTTTTTGGGGGGGTTTTAAATATTTTTTTTGCGGGGGTAAAAATAAAACATTTTCGGTTTTGGAAATTTGTCTGGGGGTTACAAGCTATAAGCTATCTGCAGGCAAAATTTCAGATCTGGGCGTGGGAGTATTGCTTGGTAATAATTGTAATGTAGGAATACTGTGTGATAAAGATTAGGCCTCTAAGTTCTATATTAGAGCGACAAACTATTAAAAACAAAAAAAATCTATCAAAAAAGGTTAAATTTAAAAAATCTAGCTCTATCTAAGGGTGAAGGGGGTGAGATACGGCAAAATGTCACAGGACTAAAGTTGTAGTTCGTCTAAAATCCGTGGCACATGGTAATGGCCCCCTACTCATGGTGCACTTCGTTTTTCGATAGGTCAACCCGTTCGGCCGCTAGAGCTCAAATAAAAAAATACTACATTTTAATTTTTGTATTCACAATTATTTATTTTGTTGAGATAGTTCAAACTAAACATAGTAGGATTTGGGAAGAAATGGTGCAAGGCAAATGCATGCCAAATCTCACGTCTCTATCTCAAGTATTATTGGTGTCACGTGTATGTCCAATAATATAAATTGGCACAGAACCCCCAATACACCACTACTTACACTAAGAAAACGGTCATATCTAAAGATATTTAGAGTTTTTCATTTTTCGACAGGTTTAATTAATAAAAACTGGTCATATTTCTGCTGCTATTTACTAAGTGTGATGTAGACATACTGCGTGCCCAATATTAGGCCGCCATCAAGTATATTAACGTGATAAGAAATAAAAAACCGCCACGAAATCTCAAAATTTTAAAAAATCTAGAGCGATCTAAGGGTGAAGGAGACGAGATACGAAAAAAAGTCATAGGAACAAAGTTGTAGATCTTGCAAAATCCATGGCACGTGGTGGTGTCTGTCTTTTGATAGGACAATCCGTTTAACCGCTAGAGCTCAAAAACTAGAATTTTAAAATAAGCTTTTTTTGGGGGAATTAAAATATTTTTATAGGGGGGGTGTTAAAATAAAAAATTGTCAAATTTGGCAATTTTCCTGGGGTTTGCAAGGTATAAGCTACCTGCATGCCAAATTTCAGGTTTCTAGCTAGTCTAGAAGTTGTCTAGAATTCGTACACCTCAGTGAGTCAGTTACACATGCGGCTGTATATATATTAGACTCGCTTCGCTCGCTGGGGGCTCCGCCCCCAGACCCCTGTGGGGGGCTTCGCCCCCAGGTCGCTGTTTGGCCACAGTTTAATGTAAACCGGTCTAAATTCTATTTAAGACCTAAATTCTACAACTATTCCAAGGCTTTGATTATTTTAAGGGTTTAACCTATAAAATCCGGTCATGTGCCTGTTGCTGAGTACGACTTGGCATGGAGACGTGGTATGTTAAATTTTAAGCCTCAATGTATTACCTAAGTGCTCGAAAAAAATGAATACCCTTAACTGATGTATAATGTAGCCTTTATAAGGCGTCTTTTGAACTTTATAAGGAATACGACCACCGTTAACAACCAGAAATACTATGACTTTGGGTTTGTACAATCCTTTTGCAGCAAATATGACATGATTTATATGAGATTTTACCCTCGACAAAGCGCAATATAGAAAATATACCCGAAATACACGAATAAATCTACAAAAGCTCAGACTTTGATTTTTTTTGGTGTATAAGAATCTGGGCGTGTGAATGTTGCTTGGTACTAATTGCAATGTAGGAATAATACTGTGTGATAAATATTAGGCCTCTAAGTTCTATGTTAGAGCGAAAAACCATTAAAAACCACAAAAAATCTTAGAAAAAAGCTTAAATTTAAAAAAATCTAGCGCTAACTAAGGGTGAAGGGGGTGAGATACGGCAAAATGTCACAGAACTAAAGTTGTAGTTCGTCTAAAATCTGTGGCACACGGTGGTCTTCGTTTTTTGATAGGACAACCCGTTTGGCCGCTAGAGCTCAAATAAAAAATACTACATTTTTATTTTGTATTCCCAAATTTTCTTTTTGAGATAGTCCAAACAAAAAATAGGATTTGGGAAGAAAAGGTGCAACGCACACGCAAGCCATATATCACGATCCTAGTTAAAGCATAAATGGTGATACGTGCATTCTAATTAATAACAATTGTTCCGGAACCGGCATTTCCTTACTACTTATACTTATAAAACGGTCAAATCTATAAAATTTCAGAGTTTTTTTATTTTCCGACAGGTTTAAGTAATAAAAACTGGTCATATTTCTGCTGTTATTTACTAAGTGTGATGTAGACATACTGCGTGCCCAATATTAGGCCTTAATCAAGTATATTAACGTCATAGGAAATAAAAAACCGCCACAAAATCTCAAAATTTGAAGAAATCTAGAGCTATCTAAGGGTGAAGGAGACGAGATACGACAAAAAGTCATAGGACCAAAGTTGTAGATCTTGCAAAATCCGTGGCACATGGTGGTGTCCGTTTTTTGATAGGACCATCCGTTCGCGTGCTAGAGCTCAAAAACTGGAATTTTAAAATAAGCCTTTTTTGGGGGTTTTAAATTTTTTTTTTAGGGGGGTTAAAATAAAAGATTGTTAGTTTTGGCGATTTTCCTGGGGGTTACAAGCTATAAGCTACCTGCATGCAAAATTTCAGGTTTCTAGCTCACCTATAAGTGGTCTAGAATTCGTATACCTCAGTCAATCAGTCAGTTAGTCAGTCAGTCAATCAGTCAGTGAGTTACACATGCGGCTGTATATATGTTAGACTCGCTTCGCTCGCTGGGGGCTCTGCCCCCAGACCCCTGTGGGGGGCTTCGCCCCCAGGTCCCTGTCGTAAATTATACCCTTAACCGATGTATAATGTAGCCTTTAAAAGGCGTATTTTGAACCTTATAAGGGATACGACCACCGTTAACAACCTGAAATACTATGACTTTGGGTAACTAAAAGCCTTCTGCAACAAATATGACATGCTTTATAAGGGACTTTACCCTCGACAGTGCGCAACATAGAAAATGTACCCAAAAAACACAAAAAGTCTACAAGAGCTCAAAAATTTTGATTTTTTTGGGTGTTTTAGATACTTAATCTGGGCGTGGGAGTATTTCTTGGTACTAATTGTAATGTAGGAATACTGTGCGATAAGTATTAGGCCTTTAAGTTCTATATTAGAGCGACAAACCATTAAAACCACAAACAAATTTGTGAAAAAAGTTTAAATTTAAAAAATCTAGCGCTATCTAAGGGTGAAAGGGGTGAGATACGGCAAACTGTCATAGGACTAAAGTTGTAGTTCGTCTGAAATCCGTGGCACATAGTGGTCTTCGTTTTTCGATAGGACAACCCGTTCGGCCGCTAGAGCTTAAATACAAAAATACTACATTTTGATTTTTGTATTCACAATTATTTATTTTATTGAGATAGTTAAAACTAAAAATAGTAGTATTTGGAACGAAAAGGTGGAAGGCACATGCATGCCAAATCTCACGCCTCTAGCTCAAGTATTATTGGTGTCACGTGTATATCCAGTAATATAAATTAGGACAGAACCCCCAATACACCACTACTTATACAAAGAAAACGGTCATATCTAAAGATATTTAGATTTTTTCATTTTTCGACAGGTTTAATTAATAAAAACTGGTCATATTTCTGCTGCTATTAACTAAGTGTGATGTAGACATACTGCGTGCCCAATATTAGGCCTCCATCAAGTATATTAACGTGATAGGAAATAAAAAACGGCCAAAATATTTTGAAAATATGCCGAAATTTGAAAAATCTAGCGCTACCTAAGGGTGAAGGAGACGAGATACGACAAAAAGTCATAGGACCAAAGTTGTAGATCGTCTAAAATCCGTGGCACGTGGTGGTCTCCGTTTCTCGATAGGACCAACGGTTCGGCCGCTACAGCGCAAATAAAAAGTCACTATTTTGGACATGTTCAAAATTTCGTCCATTTTGAATTTTTTTGAGGAGGTTAAAATAAAAAATTGTAACTTTTTGGAATTTTCCTGGGGGTTACAAGGTACAAGCTACATACATGGCAAATTTCAGGTTTCTAGCTCTTCTAGAAGTGGTCTAGAATTAGTATACCTCAGTCAGTCAGTCAGTCAGTGAGTTACACATGAGGCTGTATATATATTAGATTATGAAGATACCATAATTTAGTAGCAGACAAGTACTTCTAAAACTTTTTAGCATTCTTTATTCATCCCTCACATCACATAGCATCAAGATTTGGGGTATTAAAAATTCTAAAGTATGTAATACAACTGCTCTACCCATTAAATTTAACATAAAACCATTGACTACGTAATGAAAACCAAGGGATTCTTCAAACTTTTTAGGAAAAATAAATGATTAACATTTTAGCCAATTAATAATTTAGAAATATAAGTTTTTGTTAAAAAAAATCCATTTTTTCAAAGCTTGGATATAAATATACAAATATTTAAATTGTCGGAAAAAGAATGTCATTCCCATAAATTACCATGGAACATCATTTTACATACGCCAGCTGATAAACTATAGATGAAAATGACTGAATAAATTGCCTGAACAGTTTCAAAATTTATCTTCTGGAGAGTTTAAATCTTATCTTATTGAACAAACTTGTTTTACAATGGAAGAATTTGTTCCAAAGTAACAAAGTCCCCACTGATGCTTATAAATTGACAACAAATTAATTTTAAATGTTTTAATCCGAATAAAAAAATTTTTACTAAAATAGCATGAATCTAAATTATTTAACATATTAATACAGAAATAATGCAGATAAAAATTAGATTCAATGTTCAAATTTATCAGTGTATAGTTTTAATCAGGATAAATAAAATACGTCTTACAACACTATAAAGTATATTTACACTTATACTGTACTTACATACAAGACGGTAAAATATACACAAAAGATGGCAAGGCCTTGTAAATTCCTGTAAATTTTCATGCCAATCGGTTCAGTAGTTTTTGAGTGATTGAGGAACACACAGCACAGTCAGACAGACCCACCATCCCATTTGTATATATTAGTAAGGATTAAGTAGGATTAACTCACTGGCTGAACTTCTCTAGACAAAGCTCAACCCCCTTGGACCGTAGCTAATTTAAAAATTGTTGGTAGGTACTTTAAATGAGCTTTGTGTATGGTAAACAAAACCAGCCAAGAGTGATGAATTATGTTTTAAGTCAAGAACCTAATTAAATACATTAAAAATCAAACTTTAACTATACAGGTTTATACACTATATGAAACATTAATCAAATTAACGTGTTTAATAGTCATTTAGCTTAAAAACAACAAAACAACAATCATAAAAAGTCGACCACGTCAAATTTGTATGTTTCAATACCACTGAACTAGACCTGTACCATAATTTGTGTTTTCAGTTAGAGTGCGGTTGCCAGCTCGAAACTCCAGAAAATAAAGCCTTGTCTTATTACACAATGATAATAAAAAACCATCAATACCTGACGCCTTACCGTTTTAATTAAAGAAACGTACAGCAATATGGCAGACATCCTTAATGCAATTAATTACGATGAGTTTAGGTGGAAAGTATGTGCAGAAAAAATGTAAGCGAAAAAAGCTTTGAAAAGAAAATCAAGAATATTTTACTAAATGACTGCCCTTACAAAATTGATGAATGTTTGAAGAACAATTTTGGACCCAGAAGAAACTTAAGTAAATAAATTTATTATAATGTATCTTAATTTATTGTTCTGTTAACTATTGTGATGTATTATTTTTAATGCTCAATGACAATCAAGATATTTATTTACTTATTTGAAAGTAGTCACTATGATTATGTACCTTCAAGGTAGATATTCAAACTATTGTTGCTTTATTTGCTTATGGGATGGCAGAGCATCTGACAAACACTTTGTGCAGAAAGTTTGGTCAAAAAAGTCAAGTTACAAACCTGGTGATAAAAACGTTCTCAACGCTAGATCCTAAGACGACAATTCTACCTCATCTACACATTAAGTTGGGGATAATGAGAAACTTTGTTAAAACCCTTGATAGGGAAAGTGAAGGATGACTAATCTTTTCCTCCAGTTCAGTGAAGCTAAAATCAAAGGTCCTGGCAGAGAAGGAAAGCCATTGAAGATCCATAGTTCAAAACTAAGCTAAATCAAAAAGGGTTGGCTGCATGGAAAGCATTTGTAAAAGTTGTAAAAGGGTTTCTCGGCAATACTAGGAGGAAAACTGTGTAAAACTTATTCCAAATCTTTTAAAAGCCTACAAACGTATTGGTTGTCGAATGTCTTTTAAAATCCATTTTCTTCACTCTCACTTGAACTTTTTTCTGGAAAATTTGTGAGCCATGAAGGACGAGCAGGGTGAAAGGTTCTATCAGGACATCAGACAAATTGAAAACAGATATCAAGACCAATGGGACCCCTCCATTATGGGCGACTATTGTTGGTTTTTAATTCAAACTTGAATATTTCACACACCATAAGAGGAAGAAGTAAATTATAAAAAAAATACATTAAAGTCAAGTTAAAAATAGTTTGTTTACTTAAAATTAGGAAACCTAAGGTCAATAGTTACATTGCTTAGTCAATTATTTCCTGAAAAGAACTTTTCCCCTTATTTCTATTAAGATTGTCCTCTAAGATTTCAGCATATCATGTAACAAAAAACCTTGTGTCCTACGTATATTTGGTTATCATTTTAGAATTTAGCAGTGAAAAATAAAGCAGAAACACCTAATTTGTTTAATGTTATAGAAAACAAATATTTTATGTAAACCTGTGTTATCTAAAAGCGCTTTTACTGTGTAGTGGTTTAGTAAAAAATGACTAATGTATCCTATCTTAAATTCAAAGAGAAATAAGTCTCACATATTTGAACACTAATGTGACATGTGACAGGGTTTTTCTTGTAATTGAAAAATTATAGGAGAGTACACCAGCTAGTCCGAAATTCTAAACAAGTCAGTTCTCAATAAACTAATTAATATTTGTAAATTAATTAAATATGACGAGAATGATAAATACACAAGACTTGTAGGAATGGACGAGCCAGTATTTAAATGTCAAGGGTGGGGATTCCCAGGGCTTCAGACAGCGTTGGTGGGCTTCACTGACATTTCATAGGAATCTAATTGCATGGAGAAATGTGATTAGCAAAGCCATGTACCGTCTTCCTCTTTATTTACGGTTACCTTGTACAAGGTGCCTATGAAAAATATTAATACCCCCGTAGCAGCAAACCTGCGTACTCAGCGAATTTCCAATGCATATATATGTATCTTAATACTAGATAAAGCTACATACCAAGTTTCATCAATATACATTCATAAATAAACAATTTATGACATTTTAATTATTCTCCATAAGAATAACATGGCGGCTGAGTATGCAGGTTTGCTGAAGCAAGGAACACAAAAAAAGTGGTTTCACACAAATATCAATATAACTCATGTAGGTAAAGCCACATACCAAATTTCATTAATTTATTTTCATAATGAAGGCAGATAACACGTTACTTATTCTCCATAAGAATAACATGGGGCTGAGTACGCAGGTTTGCTGCTACGGGAGCCTTTGGTAAAAAATTGTTTTTTGAGCAAATATCAATAGTCCACAACCAGATGAAGCCGTATACCAAGTTTCGTCAGTATACGTTCATAAATAAGCGAGATATAAAATTTGTATTTTCCTCCATAAGAATAACATTAGACAACGAACTGTGTTTAGCATTTTCAATATCTCGGTAACCGATTGACGTAGCGAAATGATAAAAATACCAAATTGTGTGTTTTTTTAAGCTGAATCCAATGGGAAAAACTAAAGTTTGACTATTTCCAAAATTAAATGTAAAAGATTCGAAAAACCCATTTTTGGGGTACAAAACCCCCCCAAAATACCCCTTTGGGTAGAGCCATCTGGCTGGTTTTTGAACTTAAAGTCATAAATGTTGCTTTACACGTTTATACACAATTTCATCAAAATCGGATAATTTTTACGAGAGTTATCGTGCTCACGGACACATATATATATATATAGATATATATATATATAGATATATATATATATAGATATATATATATATATATATATATACAGTTTCGAACGAATGGTGTTTTTGGGGTCTGGGGACCTCAAAACGAAAAGTTATCATGGTCCCGGGCCTAGGTCTTACCATGCCGACTACGGTAATAGCTTCTTCCCTATAGGGGAAATTCGCTAAAATGTGAGAGAATTCAAAAGACAGTAGTGGAAAAGAAGAAAACCTTCAGTGGGGTCAACCCATACTACACTGCAAGAGAGTTTTTAAGCATGCATACAAATTAGGGATTTTTCTGAATCTTACATAAACAATATGACCAGTTAATTTCTTACTTATAAACAACTCTTCATATGAGACAAAAAATCTACTTATTATTAATCAGATATAAAAACCTTTAAAATTCAGGTATTGAAAACAATGTAGCCAATTTGTTGTAAGCAACTTGTAAAGTTGTTTCAAAAATTACTATCTTTGAGTAACTAGCAAAGAAACTTCAATAAATTACACATAAAGAGAGAGTGTAAATGGTTAAAATATTAAACAAGTTCGCACTATGCACGCTCATGTAAAGGTAACAAATTTCCACGTGTAAAACATAAATGTTATATTTGAAGCAAAATTAATTTTGTGAGACATACATGTAAAGTGGCTTTAGTAAAGTGGCTTTAGTAAAGTGGCTTTAGTGAGACATACATGTAAAGTAAGGAAAAGGAACTACTAAGCCATTTAAATACAAAGACATTTTTGGACATTGTACCCAAAATCTAAAGCAATCACCACTCTGTTTTCTACATGCATTACTTAACGTGCAAATCTGAAGACAGTGGCTATGATAGTTCTAAGCGTGGGCGTCAGAGAGCGGTACCACTTACTGCTGTCACCGTCACCTGGTTAGAAAACTTGTTTACTGCCACTCGCCGCTCACATTTCAATACCATTCTGTCCTATTTGTTTGATTTAAAAACGCTTAAAAATGTACAGAAAAAGTGTTTATATAAATGAATGATGCTTTTGGTAACAAGGGTCCTTATAAAAACTAGTGATGTTATGTATAGCACTGTTAATTTTAGGCTACAGACATTTTTCTTGAGGTTAGGCCTATTGATGCGGTCTTTTATGAAAATAAAAGCTAAATAAACTATTCAAACCATCGTCTTCAGTTCTATTCCAAACCCCCTAAGTTAGGACATGAAAATCACAATTTTGCTTCTACATGTAAAACCAACATATACCAGTAATTCTGACTTTCCCTGCTCGCCTTTTTGTCATGAATTATACTTTATGAAATTATTTTTACACCCCAAAAGTATTTTATAAATCATAGTCTTTTACCAGCGATTAAAACCCTATACCTAACATAAGACAATTATAAATACTTTTACAATTACTCAGGGTTACCGGTATTTATTTTGTTAAAACAATTTATTGATTTTTGTTCAGCGGTTTTCGCCCCTAAAACTATTACTACCTAAATACATACGGTATATTTAATATGACCCTCTGCTTGCGAGATTCCCGAGCGGAGAACGGGACACCTGCTAGTTAACTATCAATCAAATATGTTTCTTGAGCAAAAGTTGCAACTAGGCCTAATCGTTTCTCTGATTTCATTTGATGTCGTAGACCGAACCTTTTCTTCTCATGTGCATTGAAGGCAGCTGTAAAAGACGCAGCAGCAAATTGTTACCGCTTTTATCGTAGCCACCCGCGTCGTTCAAGAGCCGTTCAATGTATCGCTCGCCGCTCGTATCGTACCCGAGGCCTTATAAGTAATGAACTTATAAAGTTAAAGAAAATTAAAACTTAAATTTACGAAAATCACAAATGTAATTCTTTGGGGAGTCCCATCCTGTACTCTCGGTGTGGCTCCAAAAAGAAAAAAATACACATCTATACCACAATTCCTTGTTCCTTTCCCCTTGTTTCCCGCAGATTGAGCAAAAGGCAGATGACGTCTTATCAACTACATTTGGGTTCAAAATATAATCTATGTCAAAGTCACTTTAGACCATGTTTCCAGAGAATAGGCTTGTGTTACCTTCTTCCATACATAATTTCTAGGCATCTGGAATAAAGAATAGGAGAGAGAAGTTAAAACCGAATCCTTAGCATTGCATCATATGAGGGGGAAGCTTGTGCACAGCTGCGCCCAGATACCCGAATGTGTCGCAAGGTATATTATTGGTCATATATATAAAAAATATCACCCGTTACTTAAGTTCTTAAACATAAATATATATTCTCAAATACTCGTAGGTAGCGAATATCAATAACTTAACCTACTAAGTAAACAAATAAATATCTTCATATCTTCTTATTTTGTGAGAGGCAAAATTGAGATGGTGACTCGTTCTTACCACCTTTTCCAATCTAATGACCTTGACCATTAAAATGGCGTCACCACAAGCAGCGATATTAGTTCGTACTCCTTCCGCTAGGTTCCAGCACCAACTGGAGTGCTCTGACTGTCCTAAATATGGAATTTAATGGTGCGCCCACTTACCCGCTGCACACAGTTCCCCCATTCTCCCCTACATTTAAATAAACAAGATACAATAAATTACGTTTCACAACACTACAAAATATATTTACCTAGCCTACACTTATACTGTACTTAAGTAGGCTACATACAAGACGAAAAATATATAACATGGTAAAAGGAATCCAATTTCAACCAGTCACACTGGTCATCATTAGGCCAATCAGAAAATGGCAGAAACTTATAAGTAAGTTTTACAGTATAAAGAAAAATATATGTTGTTGTATTACGGTAAATGAGACGTAATTTATTTAATCCAGTGAACATTTTCATACGCGGAACGATATAAAAAAACCAAATGAAATTGTTCGGTACAGTATATTGACTATATATGTTACTAGCTGCTACCCGCGGCTTCGCTCGCTACGAATTAAAATATATTAAAAATACTAACCTGACCAGCACTTGACCTGACCTAACTTGACTTAAACTGAAAATCCTTGTTTCGTTTTAACTTACCATCTGATTTTCTTTTCCCTAACTGACAAACAACTACAACTGGTAATTTATAAATTATATCCTTCCATAAGATTTGCATTGGAACATTGGACCCGGGGGTTGGAGTTCTAAGCTTGGATGTGGACATTATCAGGTCTATATGTTAATGTGATATGAAAGCTATGTTCATGCCACATTTTAGCTTAATCGGTCTAGTAGTTTATGCGTGATGGAACTCCAAATATCCATACATACATCCAAACTTTCACATTTATCAGTAGGATTCGGTTTTGGTTTCAGTTAAATTTAGTTTTCAGTTAGGCTATGTCTCAAAGAGGTGGAAAACACCATCTTGAAGTTTTTCTAGAAAACAAATGTTGATTCCAATAATAATTAATTAAATATTATCATGTCAAGTCATTGTCATTGTCATGTTTGTCATTTCATTTTTATTTTAAGTTTAATTGAAAGACAAACTAAAAAACAAACATGATGTAAATAACCAATATACAGATGATAAAATATTTGCAATCGATAGACCAATCAACCTAATCGATATAGGCTACCGTCTTAAACAATTTAATTCGGGTTTTTTTAGCATTCCGCTTATGAAAATGTACCTACCCTTCAGTAAGATTGTAGTACCTGTAACATGTTTCATTCTACTCAATAAATTAATTTAAATTTTGTAAACTTTAAATGAAAATATACCTATACAAAATGAGATATGATGGCTAAAAATGTTAGTCAATAATTGGCAGAACGATATAGAAACCGAGTGAAATTGTTTGATAGGGTATATCGATTAGGTCGATATTTTTAACGATTACATTTTCTCGTTTGTATACTAGTGGTTACGTCATGTTTATTTTAAATTTAAACTAAAACTGAATATAAAATCAAAATAAACATGACAATGACACGACATAATAATGTTGTTTCTGGCAATACATGTTTGTTTAGGTAATAATGGAATCAACGTTTATTATCTGGACAAATTTTAAGACACCTAAACTGAAGCATAACTCAACCGAAAACATAACCGAATAACCTAAATAATCGTTATATTTTATCGAACAATTTCATTCGGTTTTTTATATCGATCCCGGGCTTATGAAAGTCTACCCAGTTAACGAATGAATTTGTTCTGAAGAATTACTTTCAAGCCTATTGACTACAGTTAGCAATACTAAGTAAATTTTCTATTTTAAAATTGAAGCTTCAAATAAGTTACCTGGGTAATTTGGCCATCCAATTTGTCCTTCAATCCTTCTAAATCATTATTCCAAACACAAAAATGTAGAGGATACTGCTGTTTAATTTCTTCGGTAGTTAACAGCTTAGCTTCAGAGGCCTGAGCCATAATTGATTCCTGCAATGATAACTTAGGTTACCGAAAACGTCACACCATGCCGAGATGGTTTAAATCTGACAGTTAAAATTTTTATTATGGTGAAAATTTAATCAAACAGAAATAAGCATTTATCATCAAACAATAAAAATACATTCTTAATTCTAAAGGAGAAAAGCGTCATAAACCAAGGAAATATTGCTTAACTACGCCCATTGCAAGCAAACGTCACTCTCCTGTCACTATGTCTATGTCTGTCTGCTTATTCAGCGAGCCAACACAACAATAAAAAAAATGTAAAAACCACCATTTATACATTAAAAACTGCTATTTACGTACATCCCAAACTAAAAATTCAGGTTTGTTTCCTACAAAAATTTAAATCATGCTACTAAAAATGTAAGTTCAATCGGATAAAATTGTGTTCAAAGATGAATTTATTCACACACATAACATCAGCTGTAAGAGAGTGTTGGTCGTCTGTAAAGGGGCTGGTTGGCTATTATTTTATTGACACATCAAACATCCTATAACAGCTGTGAGGTGAATGCGTGTATGTTTTGAGTTGTCAGTTAGCTGTCATATTTAGTCAGTTTTGTGGATTGTCTTTTGTGGCTATCAATGGATTTTTCAAATTGTTAGTGGCTCTTAGTTTTTAAATATAAATAATGGAAGGAGTGCTTTGGAAATGGACGAATTACTGGAATGGTATTATATTTAAACTTTACATTAATGATTAGTTACCTACTTGCTTTTAGTGATGTTTTAGATAGGCCTAACATAAGCACCAGATTTAGCCTATTCATATTCAATAAAATTTTATTTTTTTATTTATTTATTCACGGTATACACCATTTAACAAAGGTTTACAATGATTTCAGTGATACAAGATGGAACAATGTATGAGAACAGTTTTTACACTATGACAATCAACAACAGTGGTAATAATTAACAATAAGAGCAAAATACAGGAATAAGAACTGCTAACAATATACAATACAATGTAACATAACACCAAACAATGATCAATGGGAAAAAATCTTATTTATCTTATTTAATTAATGGTATATTATATTATTTAATTAAACTTATTTGAGTGATTTGATATACCTATTAAAACATTCACGGGTGGAATAAATGCTATTCCTTTTGTTAATCCCTATGGGTGTTTAAAGAGAGGATATGATGTCCTTATGATGAAAAAACTCCAGTGGGTTACACACTCCAGATTGGTAACACTCTCCAATTTTAGTAACAATTCTAATAAAAAATACTAAAACTACCTATTTATCATTTGAAAATAAATGTAACAACTTCTAATTAAACTTCAATTTAACCCCTCTAATCACCCAAATGTTTCTGCCATTTGGGCTGGATTATACACATTGTTGAAAGGGTTGCCATATCACTGGATTTTCCCAGAGATTGCCGGATTTTAAAGATAAAATTATAGCTCCCTGAGGCCCTGAACAAAAATGTTCTACCCTTTGAGTGCTAAGCTTCTGAAAGGAGTAGTTGAATCTGTGTTTTGTTGATTTTTTTAAATGTCTTGAACGCCTGAACAGTTAAAATTAATAAAACGTACTTCCGCTGGACACACATACAATAAAGGATAGGTAAAAAGTAGCAAAACACCTGATCAGATGTGCAACTCACAAAGAATCCACCCATCCCGTCAGCTTGGACCCGAGCCGTCCACCGTTTGCTTAAGGTCCTCTCTCCCCTTCAACTCGGGTGCAGTTCCGTATCTGGGCTACCTTACTATCGAATGAAAATATCGAAGTTTTAACAATCGATGTATTTATCGAATGAAAATATCAAAGTTTTAACCATCAATATATTGACTACTCAAATTAATCAATCGTTATATCGATTACTACAAAAAGTAACCGACAAACAAATAGAAACAAAAATAATAACTTAAACTAAAGTTAGAATGTTAATCAAACCGAACTTTTCATTCTCAAAAAAGGTGTTTTCCAACGCATTAATTATTACGTCGTGGCCGCCATTGACCTTTTTTTGGCATCGGAATTTGACGGAATTTTCACAACGTATTACTGTTTTTGTTTTATCTCCACACACATTACAATTAGGATTATAAGGTATAAGTTCTTTTTCTTGAAGAAAACTAACACATTTTTCGATCAAACTGAACACATTTTTACACAAATAGCGAAAATTCACAAAATCACAATCACGTTCGGCTTCCATTTCTATTAACTTTAAGTTATAGTAATTGTAAAATGTAAATAAACAATTTCAATTATTATTGTTAAAAAACATATGATTATAAAAAAACGAATAATGTTCAATTAAACTTGTTCGATAAATACATCGATTGTTAAAACTTCGATATTTTCATTCGATAGTAAGGTAGCCCAGATACGGAACTGCACCCTTCAACTCTGCCAACAGATGAACTCTGCTGTTGTTTATTTTCAACAGATGAACTCTCTATGAGTTGCACATAAAAACCACTGACTGTGACGGGATTCGAACCCTCGATCCAAGTGTTACCCCCGTCCGGGAAGGTAACGCCTTAGACTGCACAGCCACTGATCAGACTAGCAGCTGTAGCGGACCAGGTGGTTTTAGAGCCTAGGCGCTGGACGAGGTTGTTCAGTTTGTGTCTACCAGGTTTCACCACATGTCAGACTCAGACTGCAGGCTGAGCGCCTAATGGTAGAATCGCTTATGAAGCAGTAACAGTGCTTATTGATGAATGATTCAAAAGGCGATATTTCGGTCCATAGCACTGAAAGAGTTAACGGAAAGTTTTAAGTTGGAACCGGATAGCCTACAGTTCGGTAAGTGTCGAATACAATATAGGTATCGATCTCATACATGTGATATATCAAATTGAATTTTAAATCGATCTTTAACCTAAATAACACAAACACCCAAACAACCGAGTCACCCTTGCACGGATTCAAACGGTCTCTTAAAATATAGAATTAAGAGCCATGACTTAGCAAATCATTTGGCTGAATATCTATATCGTCATGAAGTGAAAATCTTAGGTGAAGATCCGTTAATTCATTTCATGAAAGCACCCGTAAAGTTTACCCTGGAAAAGATAACTAAGTTTTAGCTTAGTTACATGTACTGTTATTATTTGTTATTGTATTTTTAACTTGTTTTAAATTTGTTTGTTATTTGTTAAATGTTTCTTAAAGTATATTTGTAACTGACATCACATATTATTATTGACAAACTACAAATTTTTAATTTTAGAAATAGGCCCTAGAAAATTAATATAAAGTATCGAGTGAATAATTTTCGATATTTATACTGTTAAAATGTGATTAAAAATATCTAGTGTTGCAATTCGATATATCGAATGTTTAAGATCGATATACTATCGCATCCAATTTATTAAGGTTATAAACCTTAATATTTCATAATTTTTTTTATAGGATGGCAAACAAGGTGGTTTGTACTAGAAGATGGGATTTTATCGTACTATATGTCTCAAGAGGAGGTCAGCCAAGGATGCAAAGGGTCTATGAAAGTATCAGCATTGGAAATAATGGGTAAGATAACAAAATTATTTTTAATGTCATAGAAATTCATAAATCATTTATACTTTGTGTCATAACATAACTGCGTTATTTATTTAGAGAAAATTTCCCTAACCTAGCTTAGTTAACAAATATATCTTATATCTTAAATTATTCGCAAATCTAGCTTCAATGTTACAGAAATTAGTTGCAAGATGTTTACTTTTTTCAATGGTTTTTAAATGGCCACCATACCGGAAAGGGTAAACATATTACTTTTTTTACAGCAAATTACAATTTGTAATAAGATGTTAATTTACCAAACCTGCGTACTCAGCGAATTTCCAATGCATATATATGTATATTAATACCATATAAAGCCACATACCAAGTTTCATCAATATACATTCATAAATAAACTATTTATTACATTTTAATTAATCCCCAACATGGCGGCTGAGTATGCAGGTTTTCTGAAGCAAAGAACACAACAAATGGGGTTTTATACAAATATCAATATAACTCAAGTAGTTAAAGCCACATACCAAATTTGATTAATTTATGTTTATAATTAAGAGAGATAACACGTTACTTATTCTCTATAAGAATAGGGGCTGAGTACGCAAGTTTGCTGCTACGGAACTATCGGCCACAAAATGTTTTTTAGTGCAAATATCAATAGACCACAACAATATGAAGCAATATACCAAGTTTTATCAGGATAAGTTGATAAATAAGCGAGATATACAATTTTTCTGATCCTCCATAAGAATAACATTGGACAACATACCGGTACTGTGTTTAGCACTTTCAATATCTCAGTAACCATTTGACGTAGAGCAATGATAAAAATGCCAAATTGTGAGTCTTTAAGCTGATTCCAATGGAAAAAAAACAAAAGTTTTACTTTTCGAAAGATTATATGTAAAAAACTCAAAATCTCATTTTTGGGGTACAAAACCTCCCCAAAATACCACTTCGGATAGGTCGATGTACCTCGTTTTCGAACTTAAAGTCATAAATGCTACTTTACACGTTTATACCAAATTTATAAATTTATAAAAATAATCCGATTTTTACGAGAGTTATCTTGCTCACGGACACACATATATATATTTATTATTGGCGTAGACATACGAGCAGGTCTCGTTCCTTACTTGTAATTTTATTAACGTGTGAATTGGAGTATAAAATTGGTGTTTTTAAATGGATTAATGGCATATTATAATTAAAATATTGTTTTCTTTCAGTTTAGAGAGTCGCATTGGCACACACACAGTGGACATAAGTAAAAATTAGCAAAATCAGTGTTGACCATGTGCAAGTCTCAAAGAATTAACCGATCCCGTCAACTTCCAAGCAAGCCTGCCACCGTTTATTTTACTTGGGCCCTCCCACCAACGTTGCCACAGACTGGTTAACTCATTGAGAGTTGCACAACTGGTCAGTTTTGGTCGTGTGCGGGAATCGAACCCACGAACATCGTATCGCCACCTGGCCAAGGTGTTTCCACGACGTAGCCAACTCAGCTAACACGACCAAAGGCCTGGCGGCGATATTAAGTGTTTTCAGTCAGTCCGCGCCCCTAGCGGATAGAACCGTAGACGCCCGCGGTCATTAGTTACATATTTTGCTACTAGAGTGCAGCACCAATCAATTCCCGTTATAGGCTACTACAAATAGAATAAAATTACTACCTCAATGGGTTAAACACAGTACCCTGGTTTAAATATTTTATTTCAAGGGTAAACATATTAATTTTTTTATAGAAAATTACAATGTGTAATAAGATATTAATTTACCAAATAAATTATCTATATATATGCTTAAAGATAGTTTTTGTTTGGGCCTCCGCTAAGAAATAAAGCTTATTTAGGAGAATAGAGACAGGTCCCCATTAAAATAAAATGGCCTTGAAATAAAATAATTTAAACCAGGGTACTGTGTTTAAAATGTTTAAAATAATAATTATATTAGTAGCCCTTTTTTCTGAAAATTACATATATATTATATATATATATATATATATATATATATACAGTTTTGAACGAATGGTGTTTTTGACATCTGGGGACCTCAAAACGAAAAGTTATCATGGTCCCGGGCCTAGGTCTTACCATGCCGACTACGGTAATAGCTTCTTCCCTATAGGGGAAATACGCTAAAAACGTAATCGATCAGTTTTAGCGAATATGTATATATATATATATATATATATGTGTGTCCGTTAACACGATAACTTGAGTAAAAAACGTCCGATTTTGATGAAATTTGGCTCAAATGTGTAAAATGACATTCATGACTTTAAGTTCGAAAACCAGAAAAATCAGACCATGGGAAGGGGGGTTTATGGGGGTTTTCAATTTTCCAAAAATCAGTTTTTTGCATTTTTCACCCTAAAACTTAAAATAAAACTTAATTTTGGTTTTGACCATGTTATAGAGCTTAAAAAAACAAATAATTTAGTATTTTGAATTATTAACCTAGGTTAAGTGGCTGCGGAGAAAATCCAAAAAAATCTGCTCATAAAATCTCCCATGTTAATCTTATGGGAAAAAGGTTTATGGCTTTTACTCAGTTTATTTTAATGTAAACTTCACATTTGCTTTCACCAATCTGTTCAGTTCCACAAAACAATCATTTTGGTGTTTAAATTGTGATTCTACGCCCAACCGTTGCAGAGATATTAGAAGTGCTAAACACAGTACGTTGTCCAATGTTATCCTTATGGAGAATAAATAAAATTTGATATCTCGATTATTTATTAATGTATGTTGATGAAACTTGGTATGTGGCTTCAAGTAGTACTGGTATATTGATATTTGCACAAAAAATTGATTTTTTGTTGATTATTCCCGTAGCAGCAAACCTCCGTACTCAGCCCCCATGTTATTCTTATGGAGAATAAGTAAAATGTACTGACTCCCTTAATTATGAACATAAATTAATAAAACTTGGTATGTAGCTTCACTTGGTTGAGTTATATTGATAATTATATAAAAACCCATTTTTCTGTTCCTTGTTGCAGCAAACCTGCTTTCTCAGCCCCCATGTTATTCTTATGGAGAATAATTAAAATCTCATATATCGCTTATTTATGATTGAATATCGATGAAACTTAGTTTGTGGCTTCGCCTAGTTAAATTGTATTTATATTTGCATAAAAATCAATTGTTTCTGTTCCTTGTTTCAGCAAACCTACATACTCATTACCAATGTAATTCTTATGGAGAATAATTAAAATCGCTTATATGTGAATATATTTTTATGAAACTTGGTTTGCGGCTTTATGTGGAATTCAGACAAATATTATGCATTGGAAATTCGCTGAGTCCGCAGGTTTGCTGCGACGGGGGTATTTTAGCTGTGTGTCCTGTAAACCCGAAAAACCCCTTTAGGACAATGCTCTAGGGGATGCTCAAGTGGCCCAATTTTGATCAAAGTATTCATTAAAATGTTTAAGTCACTATTTCTCATATTTTAAGTGAGACACATAATCTGGTAAATTTATAATAAGTTAAATGTCTAATTCATAAATATTAGTTTATATTGTGGTTTTTCAAAGAGTGGAAGTTTTTTAAACAGGGACGCTAAATTAATGAGGTTGAGTGTAAAGTGTGGAATTGGGATTTGGACATTGGACACGGTAGTCAATCAGGTACTATCCAGCACCAAAAGTTACAGGCATTACAAAGCACAACAATCCTAGGAGCACTAGGAGCTTGACCTAGTGCTCCCAGTTCAAGTAAGACGCTGAATGATTACTATATCAAACCAGCATCAAAGAAAGAAACTAGAGTAGGAGTGTAAAGTAGATTTTGTGTAGCAAATATTGTATAAACTCATTCAACTTGTACTTTTAGCAAGATATTTGGATGATTAGGAAGCACATCACACAAGTCCACCATTTTGTGGGAATATCGTACAATTTTCCAGTTTTCCATAATTCCCCTGCTTAGTGGCATTT
The DNA here is from genome assembly GCA_963675035.1 of Allygus modestus. Taxonomy (NCBI): domain Eukaryota; kingdom Metazoa; phylum Arthropoda; class Insecta; order Hemiptera; family Cicadellidae; genus Allygus; species Allygus modestus. The sequence goes on from OY776111.1 coordinate 318,655,168, forward strand.
AGGGGTCAGAACCCTGGACCAAAATTCCAATCCCAGGATTTTGGTATTGATTAAAAACGATCCCGGGCTTAATCCCGGGATTCCTGTATTGTAGAAATCTAGAATATTAAACTATGTAATAGCAATGCTAAAGACATTCTACTCAAATATATAATAAATTACACCAAGTTCTCACAAAATTAGACACTCCAGGAAACTCTTATCTGGACAATTTATTTTACATCCGATAGCTTTTGTTTTAATGTGCGTCTAGTTTGGAAGTTGGCAGTTTTGTTGTTGTCGTACCTAAATCACCTGCGATGATGAACCTACCTCACGCATCTCCAGTTCTTGGAAAGCCGTGTACTTTTATAATATTTCCCTAGATAAACTACAAATAAGTCTACGTTTTATCGAGTTTGTATTGCAACTGAAAATATTGTAACTCAGGCTTAGTAAGACTAAAATAAATCCATAAAAAATAAAGTGAACCGTGGGAAGGAAGCACACCAGAGGTTCGGAATGATAAGAAAAATATACTGCGCGCCACGAATCATTCAAGTACGGATACGAGCAACTATATACTTTATGAAATAAGTTGGTGTGGTATTCTCATTGTTCGTCGTACAATTGTAGTTTTAAAATTAATTATTAAATATTAGTTAAATAAAAATCACCAATCATTTGGATATTAGGGTATAAAGTGTTTGCACAAATCTTCAAAAATCATTCAAATAATGATATTTGACAATCCCTATAATCCCGGGATTGAAGGGGAAAAAATCCCGGGATTTGCTGGTAACCAAAATTGACCGGGATCCCAGGATTGAGAACTCTAGTGGCAGTGTCCATTTGCCCCTTTGCCAGTCTGGTCACCCTATGTACATGTCATGTTATATGAACATATATTTCAATTAAGTCCATTCAAGGGTAAAAGTAAGTAAAGGACTGTTGGGGTTAACTTCGTCAGAGAAGAATCCTGGAGTGGCCGAAGAAATTTTGATCATGACTATCTGTCTCCAAAGAAGATCGACATAATTAAAACATATGTAACAATTAATAAATTAACCATGCCATCTAAAATTGTACTTTTTAAAATTTTCTTGATTTTTGTTTGAGGATTTTTGACTCTCTCAAAGTACCTATTCTAAATAGTGTTTAGAATGATAAATGTGCTACATCAGTATGGAGAATAGTGCAATTTTTTAAGTGATAATGTTTTGATACAAAATATTTCATACAATTATTTACATTGGGATTTGAATGCCCCTAGAGCATATCACTAATTGATATTTATCTCCAAATCCTAAAGAGAGTAAAATCTATAGCGAAAAGACCTTTTCGCTAATATCATGTATGTCTACAATGCAAGTCTTGTAAAGTGAAAATTACTGTAAATAGGTCACGAAAAAAAATACTGAAGACACTTTTGTCAGTATGTTTTACATTAGTTCTTCATTGCTGACGTGCCAATTAATGAGTTAGAACGTAATATTGCTTTGCTGAATAACATAATGTATGTTATTATAAACATTATTGTTTGCAGTGAACAGTGTAGACAACACGAGGATGGATTTGGTGATCCCTGGAGAAAAGCACATGTATCTCCGAGCCGCCTCATCGCAGGAACGACAACAGTGGCTCATAGCTCTCGGTAGCTCCAAGGCTTGCCTTACCACCAAGCATCGGAAAGAATCTGGTATGCTATATCTGGTTTTGTTTTTCTTTTAGTTTGCCTGCACAACTTTAACATTTACAGTTTGAAGTTTACAATACCCCTATCACAGCAAACTTGCATACTCCAATGTATAAATATTTGTCTCACGACCACATAAAGCCACTTACCAAGTTTAAGGGTGTTTGGTCAAAAAATTAATTGGTAATATATTATTTTTTTCATATCAGGATGAAAATTAGGAAACAGAATAGGTATATATTAAATAACTCACATTACTATTAAGGGAATTATGGGTCTTAAAAGTAGAGATTTTGACAAATGATGGGAGAAGGTCAGTAAGAAAACCGTTGGTCCGATTTCATTGAAAATTTGCAGTTGTGTAGGATAAATTCAGGTTATTATTACTAATATAATTTCATTTCAAAATAAAAAATATATTTTTCACTTTAAAAAACTATTAAAAGTACGGTATATCAATACAATTTTTTGGTATAAATAATAGATATAGTTGTGCGGGCCAGTATGATATACATGTTAGAATTTGTTTGAAGTTTATATATTTTTTCGTTTGGTCTGTGACCTGCTCCTTTGGTTCTTGCAAATTGCCTTCCGGGGCAGAGTAGGCCAGCCGCATTACACCTCACTAACACAAACTCACACGCACAGTGCAACCACGCGCGCACCCCACGCAAGAGCGTGTAGTCCAAGGTCGCGCTGCCCCCTACACTCCCTCCATGAATCCCGCCACTCGCACACCACGAACACCGCGTGTCCGCGTTTTTCAGTTTTCAGAGTATTATGGTATTACTGCATCCGTAGCAATTAATGCCTTGTAAGAAATATAGGCATACAAGAAATAGAAAAGCAATTGCGAGTAAAACATTGTTGTGTGAAACAAGTTATCGGCTACCTTTCATGTAACTGAAGAACCAGCTTCATTTAACTAAGTGATAGGAAAGTGTAAATTTACGATTTACTTCAAATTTCGTGGAGACATTCCTTTCTACAATCAGTTGGACAAGTTAATTTTGCAAAGCAATCAGAAAGACCCTAACTTCCTTTTTTTGGAGGATATAAAAATTACAAATGTTGTGTTTTTGGCTCCCAAAAACGATAAATACCCCCGTAGCAGCAAACCTGCATACTCAGCGAATTTTCAATGCATATTAATTTATCTTAATACCACATAAAGCCACATACCAAGTTTCATCAATATACATTCATAAATAAACGATTTATGACATTTTAATTATTCTCCATAAGAATAACATGGCGGCTGAGTATGCAGGTTTGCTGAAATAAGGAACACTAAAAATGGGCTTTTATACAAATATCATTATAACTCAACTAGGTAAAGCCACATACCAAGTTCTATTAATTTATGTTCATAATTAAAGGAGATAACACGTTAATTATTCTCCATAAGAATAACATGGGGCTGAGTATGCAGGTTTGCTGCTACGGGAACTATCGGGCAAAAAATGGATTTTTGTGCAAATATCAATAGACCACAACCAAATAAAGCCATATACCAAATTTTGCCAGTTTACGTTCATAAATAAGCGAGATATACAATTTTTCTTTTTCTCCATAAGAATAACATTAGACAACGTACTGTGTTTAGCACTTTCAATATCTCGGTAACCAGTTGACGTAGAGCAATGATCAAAATACCAAATTGTTTGTTTTTTAAGCTGAATTTAATGGTATAAATTAAAATTTGATTTAAATTAAAATTACATGTGAAAACCCCAAAAAACACATTTTTGGGGTACAAAACCCTCCAAAAACCCCCCTTCGGATGGTGCGATTCATCTGGTTTTCGAACTCGTTCAAATAAATGGTACTTTACACATTTGTACCAAATTTCATTAAGATCAAACCTTTTTTACGAGAGTTATCGTGCTTACGGACACATATATATATATATATATATATATACGGCTATGCCCGGAGAGCCAGTCACTGAAATTATACTCGGGGAATGCAGTCAGTAACACCCCCACATATACTTGGAAAATATGCGATATATATATTTTTGTATTTGCTCAAATATTGTCGTTGGCCATTTCCGATTATATATATGTCGTATATATTACAAAAATAAAAACTTTATATACGTAAAACTTCCTATGCTAAGCCAGTCACCGGCGTTTTTGCCGGGAAGGCCAGTCACGTAAAGTTTGTACTGCTAAGCCAGTCACAATATATATTGAACGTAAGTGCCCGGGATGGCAGTCACTGAAAATCTGCACTGGGAAGCCAGTCAGTTACACCCTCAAATATATCTTTGCTTATCTGTTGTTTAGTTAAAGCGATAAAGCATATGTCACTGTTAATATGTGTGGCATTATATCAAGCGAGTCTTTGAAGCTCCCACGTGTTCCATCAAATTTATTTATAAGTCTTATAAATCTTGAAAGGTCACTCTGTAATTTTACAGAACTCCAAGATGTAATTTTATTCATACAAAAATAATAACAGAAATAGTAATAATTAATAATGGCTGAGCAATATATGTTTTTTGAAATAGGTCATTAAAAGAGAACTTATAATAAAACAATTAACATTTTATATTCTACTAGCTGCTATCGTACCCGGTTTCACCCAGGAATACAACAGTTGTGTGTGCTGCATTCTGTGATTAACCCGTGGAACTACTAAGAAACATGATCAGCTGTTTTAATTCTCAAGAGATCAAACTAAAGTGGATGTCTATAAGAATAACACAGGATTGGAACTTTGACTCCCCGTGGGGCGGAGCCCTTTGGGGATTTCTTAAAATCCTTTCTTAGTGGCTACCTACGGCAAGGAAAGAGTACACTGCCAAATTTCGTGGTAGTATTTGTAGAACTTTGGCCTGCAGGATGATCGGTTTTTCGAATTTATAGATATAGATTTTTACATTCGCATTCATAGCTATTCATATCAAGTCAGGTACCTTACAGATTAGTTTACGATTATCTTATTACGTAAAGGTGTTTGCCTTTTTATAGTATTTTAATTACGAAAAATTAATTAAATAATTAGTGTTTGAACTAAATACATTTGTGGAGATTCCCCTAGGGTATTTAAAAGGTTTATTATGTTTGTTTTTTGCCTGAAAATGTTACAAGGCGATCGTCTTTTTGCAACAGGCACTGATAGTAATGGAAAGTATAGGTTAGCTTGTAATGCTAATCATATGGATGTTAGCATAAGATATATCTAATTTGAACGTTATCACTAAAGCACACAACTGTCCCCATTTTTTCTCACATCGTAGGAGAAATTCAAGCATACCGTCATTAGAAAGGTATTGTTGTATAGATGTGCAGAAACACCTTATAACTTACACCAGCCCTCAGGGCTACGCCCCACAGGCTTTCATAGTTTCAATGATAATCTCATGGAAGAACAGTAATTAATTGAATTGTATATTTGAAAGTTGATATAATAACAAAATGCTAGCACAACAGAAAAAATAGATGTTTCAGGACTAATGTAAATAAAAAAATTCATTGGCTACTGGAATAGTGACACCATTCTCTTATCCGTTTAACACCACATACAAAAATAAACCTGGATGTGACGGGGAGTGGCGGATGAAGGGAAGAGGGAGAGAGAGAGAAATATAGGTTATTCGAGAAGTTCAGCATAAGGGCAATGGTTAAAATGCATTTGTAATTAACTGCTCACGCAGGATGGAACAAAAATTCACGCAAACAACCATTATTCGTGTGCACCACTTAAGGTTTATGTAGAATTATTTTTGGTCTAATTTTAACCTCTTGGTGATCGCTAGTATTTTTGTTGTGGTTTACATGTACTTTTCCAATATAAGAATTATAATAGATACATTTTGGCCATATTTTCGTAAGAGAGATTATTTTATGAACATTTAAGCATATGCAAACCCAGCAAACAGCCCAATAGGACCGTTTCTGAATTATTGCACAGTGCAAAGACACATAAAGAAATGCAATTATATCTGATGTATTCCTTTTAACTATGCAAGCACACATTTAAGTAGATATTTAGGTTGTAGTTTACGTTTAAATGCAATATTTGTCGTAAATAACGCACTGATTTATCTCATCGATTTTACGCTAATCAACGTAATTTAGGTTTGTAATACTTACCGGATCTGTTCCGATTATTAAGCTCATAGACTCAGTATTTTGTGGAAATGTGCATAACTTATTGTCTTCGCCGAATTGAATGTTTTAAACGGAGAACGTTGCTTTGTATGACAGGAAGAATTAAATTTTCTTTACTTATAGTGCTTAACCATTTAAGTTGCAAGCGTATAAGGGTCGTAATTTACATTATAATGTCCTTTGCCTTATTGCTAATTGATAAAAAAACACAAATATTATATTTTTTATTTTCATATTTTTATTTCTTAATCTGTTTCTTTGAAACAAATTACCTTAAAGTAACAACATACACACCTTAAAGTAATCGAGTATTATACAATGTAGCAGCTTGGAGACACGATGTGTATAATTTGTCATGATAAGGTATTACTACCGCTACACAATACTTATCGTCAACATGGATTCACTTAAGGATAATCCAAATTTTATCACCAAATATGCCAAAAAAACCTGATGTAAATACATTATTAAATATATGATATTTGTCAAAGTATTTGTAACTATCACAAAACCATAAAAAATATCACTATTTATGAAAGTTAAAGGTAAGTGGTTATGATATACATTTCCCCAGAGAATGTGTGATGTTTTTGTAACTTTATATAACAATAGGATTCGGTGTAGTGAACGAAATATGCATGTAAATGATCTGTTTAATGGATATGCAAAAAATAAGCAAGTAGATAAGTCCTTTGTATTTTAAAAGATAACTTTACAAGTTAACAGGAAAATTTATTACTATGAAAAACAGGCATTTTATATCAATTATTGTCATACAACAAAATCACTAATGTTAAAATATATTATATAAATATGTTAGTAGGAATTTAAATTGCAATTTAAGTATTTAAAACTAAGGAAATATTTATATTTGTTAGTAAAAATAAAGTTTGAACTTAATGTCAGTACATGGGAAAACTATTTTTTTTCTAGGAAAAGCAGCGAATTTTGCTGAAGTTACCGGTTCAAGAAAAACTAAACTATTATGCAATAGTTATATGAAACAAATAAGTATTGTTTCTTATTTACTCTTTTTTTCTTCTTTTTTATATGTCCGCTTTATATCCAATCTTTATTTTTATTAGTTATAGTTACACATAACCTAATCCATGTACATATTTAAGCCCTGTACATTGGTTCTAATCACTAATCTCACAAAAAATCCAACAATTATACTTTACCAAGTGAGTGTTACCTTAGGAAATGGTTATTTTTGAACAGCTGTAGTTTAGTTGTTTCGTAAGCTCGTGATGAGAGATGAACATTTCCAAAAATATCGGGAAATGTCCTGCAAAAAATAATTCCTTTTTCGGGCTGGATTTATTTGACCTCGAGATTATTTCGGGGCGGGATTATGTAATCAAATTGGTAATCTGTGGTGCGATCGTCTTTTACGAACATGATTATGCGGTACGATCGTCATTTACGACCGTGATTATGGTCGCCGTTTATGGCCAGTATTACGTGGTCCAATCGTCTGTTTCGGCGAATAGCGGTGCGATCGCCATTATTTTTTTATAAAGTGAGGTGCGATCGTCATTTAAGACCGATTGCACCTGTTGCGATTATAAATTACGGCAACTATAACGCGGTTCGGTCATCTATTACTATAAGCGTAATTTCTGTATTTGTATTGGAGGGCAAACATGCTCGTGATTATGATTATTGGGACTTTTCATATATTACAAGAAGATTTTCGCCAAATTATTGGGGGTCAACCACCCCCTTGCCACCCCCGAACTACGCTGATATCTATTACGTTGATGGTGCATGGTCCTCTTTTACTGCCTATATTATGTTTTTCGATCGTCAATTATGGCCAATGTTATACGGTGCGATCGTCATTCACGGCCGATGTTACACGATACGGCCGTTATTTAACCGAGAGATAAGTCAACCTAGGACCCTTTAGATCAGACAATTTGCTATAAGGGGATTCCAGAGGTGTCCCTGAGTTTAGGCAACCACTCACTGGTTAGAAAGAGATGGAACTCTACATTGATAAGAGACAAAGCTACCTGACGCTGGTATGCCCTTAACGCTTAACGCATCCACAAAATGAAGGTACCTTGGGCCGCGTTCAGGGTTCAGACATTCGTTCATGGAGTCATTTCGACAACCCCCCTCCCCACCCCCAAGAGTTGAGGGGGCTGCCAAATCAACTCAAGCCTATGGTGCCACACATATTAATCAGGCCCTGACCGTGTTTAATTGTGTTCAGTTTCATAATAAGATATAAGTAATTTCAAAGTTAGTGACAGCTATTCAATCCTCTTTCGTATACCATTTTGTATGGTACTTTAATTTATTAATTAAGTTTTGCTTACCATAGTTAAAACAATAGTTGTACAATTTTATGAATGTGATTGAAAAACCTATTTTTTACGACACTGAGTAATATTTGGACCAAAACTCACAATTTGGTATCTAATTTTCTGAAATCTTCTAGGAGGGCCCCCGGACCAAATTTTGTTTGTGTAGGTCCCATCCACGGCACTGTTTATCCGGTATTATAATTGATACACCAATTTAGGCTTCAACGGATCTTGTCACCTTAATCCATGTTGCATCTTCTATGGGCTATGTGTTCCGTACCGTCATATATGTTATTGCGTGCCGTTATATGGTTTAGTATACCGTTGTAGAATAGTGAAGCAGACGTGTTTCCTCCGTTCTGTGGTAAAATATAATTAGTTTATTAGAACAAATTTGTGCATTCTATAATTAAAGGTTAAGTAACCTGTACCCATAAGATCTAGTTTTGAGCACTGACAGACCAAGGGGCGAAGGCATAACCCTAATGACGTACGATGATTTAAACCAGCCTAAACGTGTCATGCTCCAAACGACGATAGGTAAAATGTTTTATTTAATTCAGTACAGTAATTGTTGTGAAACTCAGTTAAAAATGGCTGTTAAGAAGACAGAAAGATAAACAAATATCAACAGAAATTAAATTTAAATATCTCCACTGCATACAACATTTCACTGCTCAAAGCGATGTAGAAACAAAACTTATTTGACTTCTATCGATAAATTCCGTACTTCTAACATCTGGTATTACTAATAATCTTTCCATAACGTATTAACGGCTGCAATTCAAATACATTATTCCTTATTTTTATCTTAGAGGCGAAAAACGAACTTTGAAACAGGCCCGTGCCATTCAGATTGAAAATATCGACAAATAAACACCTTTTTGCACAACTAGTTATCAGGTCAAATAGACTATGTTGAAACCTCAATCATCAAAATAGGCTCAGAAATAACGGAGGAGTACTCTTAACAAGAATCGGCTCAGCTTAATAGTATATAAGATATAGAATGATAGTAGGCCTAGTTTAATAACAATTTCTTTCCTATTACTGAAATGTCATCAATACTAAAAATGTTAGATTTTCCTCACATAGTTCCTAAATTGAAGCAGCACTAGATTGCCCAAAGATGTCACTGTGTTGACGGAACGCATTCAGTTTAGGAACTGTCGTAAAGTAAATCTTAAATTTATAACATAGTTTTGATATTTGTCAGTACTATAAATTGAACGGAACTGGTTTTATAAAAAAAGAAGGGTAAACTAACCACTATGCCCCAGTCTACTAGATTGACTAATAATAATTTTAAATATGTGACGAACTTTCAACTACAGAGTTCTGTTAGGCCTTGCCATCCGTGGTATACTTTCCTCATATGTTTTATAGTATCGAAGAGTTTATTATCATTGAATTGTATGTCATTAACAATTTCAGCGGTCTTATTGAGTGTGTTTTATGTTGATTACGCAAAGGTTGTCTATAGAAAGGGAAGTCCCAACATACCTACACTTCTGTCCCTTAAATTAAACTTAAATTGGAAAATGTGTAATACAAATGATGGCGATTTTAAGAACAAATGGAGGGGAAAATAAATACGCAAAGTGAAATTTGCACTCTTCATTTGTGTCGGTTTTGAGGTTTTCTGTCCTTTTGTGAGGAGGAATAAATATAAATAATACAAAAATGCAAAATACTTTTTAATAGATATAAAGAGTAAAAACTTAAACTTATTATAAGTGCCTAATTTGTACTGACCTCTTTTCGTTGTTCATTATTAGGTAATTTTAGTTAAAGAGTACAGTAAAATTATAAAACCTTTTATTATAAGGATAAGCAAATTCATACATTTGTATCTTGCTTCGGACAAAGATTATAAAAAAAACGGCGGAGATAACTTGCTTTTAGATATAAGTAAGTTACTATTATAAAGCTATACTACAAAACCACTCCTAGCTAATTAAAGTTATGATTTTAGTATTTTATAGTTTTTGTAAAATTATTAACAAAATAATTGAATGCGTGTTCGACGGGATTAAAATCCAAGTACTGTATTTTGCATTTGACAGTCATACGTCATTAAAACTAGTTTCCACTACTCGACTGAGCGCGAATGTGATAAGTAGTTCCACATACCGGCACACTACAGCAGCACCAGTAAGCCGTCTCGGTATGTAAAGGATGCACGGCAAGCCGTACCTGACTGCCTTTTGGGTGGGCTGACTGGCTTTCGGGCAGATGACTGCCACACCGTGTAAAATACCAGCGCGGTGACTGACTTACCGGGCGCAGATGAATGTATATATATATATAAAAATTTGAACGAATGGTGTTTTTGGCATCTGGGGACCTCAAAATGAAAAGTTATCATGGCCTCGGGCTTAAGTCTTACCATGAGACCTACGGTAATAGCTGCTTCCCTATAGGGGAAATTCGCTAAAATTTGAACGAATGGTGTTTTTGGCATCTGGGGACCTCAAAATGAAAAGTTATCATGGTCTCGGGCTTAAGTCTTACCATGAGACCTACGGTAATAGCTTCTTCCCTATAGGGGAAATTCGCTAAAAGAGATTGGGATGTAAAATTAATGCATATTACATTATATGAAAAAAGCCAGAAAATGTAGGCCTAAAACCTCTCCCATATCTTTAGCACAAATATTTATAGCCAGATAAGGTATTCAGCTGAAGTGTAAATTCTGATACGTAATTTAATACATAATTCTATTCAGTTATGAGAGTATTGTTCAGCTTTGACACGCGACTTCTAAATTGTGAATAAAGATTTGCTTGTGTAGAGTGGTTATATTAGAGTGGTTACACAAGCCCACCACCACTTGTTTTTTTTTTGGTATTGGAACAAGTAGGCATTTCACAATGGCCTTTTCACACCAGCGTAACGTTACGTTATGTGACAGGACGTGACAGACTTTTTAAAAGATCGCTCGCCGTTGTTTCAAATGGAGCAATTCACACCGCCGAAAAAATGTAACACGTAGTCGGTGAACTAAACCAACTAATCGCAGGGGATCACTCGGGAAGCGATCTTTTAGAAACGTACGCGGCGTTGGTGGCCTCACGCATGCGCACTGAGCCACTTGTCCTCCTGCCTCATGTGCTCCGGAGCTGCTGAAGGGTTTCGAAATATACCATTTCTATTATTGTTTGTTTGTTTGATTATTATAAACATGGATCAGTTTATTGATGAGGTACATGCCCGATTACTGTTGTGGGATAGTCATTTGGAGAGTTGTAGGGACACCAATTTCAAGTATTTGCCTGGGAAGAAATTTATGGTGTACTCGGAAACGACAGTCAGTTTATATTTCATTATTGTTTTCCTTAACTACTTTGTTGATTAGAAAAAAAATACTTTTACATTTTCCGGTATATGATATTCTAAATAATAAGAATATAACACTTTTTAAAGTAGGCCTATATCATTTAATTTAAATGAATTAAAGGGATAAATATTCTTATATGAGGTCAAATTTGTTTTGTGTACTAATTTTCTAGCAGTCATATTTTTATACCCGCTGTCTTTGATAGTGTTGACTAACTTTGGCCAAAAATAATCTTATCCATGGGACTTTACCTGTAGTTTAGTATACTGCAGCAAATTTATTTGTTTTGAAAACGACTGTAACAGATTTTTAAGCCTACATTTAGCACAACTTTTTTAATGCAGTCAGCGCAATATATTCTTGAAAAGAAAATACCACAGTTTACAAGACATCCTACCACCTTAAAGGTTTGTTTGTATCAGTGCCTGACGAACTACTAAATTTAATACTAGTATTTAAATTAACACTAGTAATTAATGCTAGTATTTAAATTAATACTAGTAATTAATACTAGTATTTAAATGAATAATACTTAATAATCGCTCTGAATAAACTGTTACGAAGTAGATTTGGTTTAAGTACTTTCAAAATTAGACGATAAAAATCACGAACTTCATAACAAGCCATTAAACAAGTTTTTAGCTCTTTTGAGTGCTGAGAAAACATCACTTTATGAAATGGATACCAGCTTTCATAAAATGAAGTTTAAAAATCTAAAATTATACAAATAAACTAAAAACATGTCTATCTACGACATTTCAAAATTTGGAATAGATTAGTTCACCCGTTTTGGAAATATGAATTTTTTAAGTCCGTTGTTGCTAGAAAAACGGCGAAAATCGTTTACTTTTTATATTCTACCCGCAATAAAAATTAGTTACAATCAAAATTTAAAATATTTGTTACACCAAAACACGAAGAATAAGACTAGGAAAATTTTGATGTAACCGCCGTTATTGTAGCTTAATCGGTTAATCTTTGGTGGTAAATCAAACTCGAGTATCCATAATTTTGAATCCGACAGTAGTCGGGGGAGAAAACTGGAAAACTCAGATCAATAGCTCACGGACGTCGCTTGCGGTGTGAATTGGCCATGTGTTATATTACGTTACTGGACGTTATGTGACAGATCTCAGTGTGAAAAGGCCTTTAGTGGGGCCTCCGAACCAGACATCAAACAAGACTTCGGACCAGACTTCGGACCGAGCGCTCTCGAGGCGGTTTTTGAGGAAAGGTCAAAGAAAGATCGGTCCGATGTCTTGTTCGGGGTTCGGTACTGTGTGGTACCTCATCCATACGCTGCTCCGAGCGCCGTCACGAGCCCCGCCGCTAGCGATACGACGACGGTGAGGGTTGCAGTCTTGACTGTTGTCATTTTAGTTTCCAGTTCACTAGTTTATAAAGTAGTCTGCACAATGGAGTGGTCTGAGGAAAACACTTTGATGTTTATTTCCGAGTACAACAATCGGCCAGTTTTGTGAGACTTGTCCCAACCTTCACTACCACAAAGTGAAGAGGAATAACGCTTGGAGAGAAGTGGGTGAAATCGTGGGGAGGTGGGTGAAATGGGTGAAGGGGGTGAAATCTACACAAAAGTACACTGTCGACTTGCACAACGGCAACTAAAGTCGTCCCCACCGTTTTTACCCCGCTCGGTGGTTTTCACGCTCAATCTGTCCGGTCCGATGTCTTGTTCGGGGTCTTGATCGGGAAGAATTTCAGAGTGAATTTAGCTACCTTCATGCCCTGCTCCCTGCTCTCTGCTCGATCCGATGTCTTGTTCGGCCTGAAGTCCGAACAAGGTAGTGTGTCGCCTTGGTTACGGTTTGGGTGTAAACTATTGCGGTTTTCTTTGGCCGATAAACTACGTTTAGGCCTACTTGTCGTTTTTGGTTTAAAAGTTTCGGCGACCATGAATTGCGGTTAAACTGCACTTTTTTATCCGAAAAAAACTGGTCAAATTGCTGATTTTGGTCCATGAATTCAAGACAGTCGTCTTTTTAGGCCGATAACACACATATTGGTCAATAAAACGCGTTCGGCTATTCTTTACGGCCGATCAAATTATTATTGATATGGAATTTTTATAAAATTTCCAGGGGAGGACGTCCGGACCCCCCCCCTGAGGGGTATTATATACACCCCCCCAAAAAAACCCGGGCATTTCCCCCCACCCAATGTGACTCCCTGGGTCAGCCCCTGATCGTGCCTGAATTTTACTTTGTAACAGTAAGTAACAAATTATTCTTTAGCTTCTGCAACAGGAAAATTTCTTCTTCAACAAATGGATACTAAATTCTAACAGTAGCGGTAAAAAATACATCTACCAAAGGTTAGTATGTTGGTGATTGGAGTAAAATATCCCATAATTGTATATTTATGGAAAAATTGTTATGGAATAGTTCCGGGACACCCTGTACATTTATTTAATACAGTATTTTAAGAAATTAAAAAGATCAATGTATTATGATCAAATATATTTGTTAAATGTAATTCTTAAAATTAAAAACCACTTTATATTTATAATTAATGTTTATATAATAAATAATGTTATTTGTTTTTAATACAGTAAAGCTAGGATAATTCAAACCTCTATAATTAAAATTTAATTTTTTGGATAGTTTGAATTTTATTACCGCAGTCCCTTGAGATTCGAACTATCCGAGTTCCACTGTATTTAAATGTACTCACAACTGTGTCAAATATTTTTAATGATAAAATCTGTATAGGCTACAAGAAATGTACTCATCAAAACTATAAAGTGAACGCTCAAAATAAAAATATATTTAAGATTAGTTGTCGGCGACATTAAAAGGCACATCAGTGGAAAATAGTAAGCAACCCAACCCTACTCAACCAGTCGAGCAGCGGGCCGGGGTCGTGCGGACCGACGAAGAGGCGAGTAGACGGAAAGACAGTGCTGCGTGGGGGGAGGGGGAGAAATAAGGAGAACACCCTCCTCTCCTCTCTCCTCCCAGCCAGATCACACACACTCACAGCACTGCCCGAGTTGTCTTCCTAGCGGAGTGGAGTGGCGACTTGTAGAACTACTGCTTCTCACCGCCAGACTAGCCTAGCGGCCAAACACCCTTAATACCAGACATTTATAAATGAGTGATATATAACATTTTTTCTATAAGGATAATATTTGGTCTGAGTACGCAGGTTTGCTGCAACAAGGATGATAAGAAATGTGTTTTTATGTAATTATCAAAACAAGAAACAGCCCAATGGTCGAAATTCGACCAAATATTATTTGACGAATTTTGAAAAAAGTTTTAATATTTAGTGGGTTTGGTTGCGCTCATCTCTCTCTTCTTCTCTATTCCCTCTCTCTCTCCTCTCTCCCTCCCCCTCCCCAACCCTCACCACAGGTAATTTTGTTAATGTGGAGTTAAAGAGGATAGCAATCATTTATGAGGAGAGGGCGTTACCATTCCAGTAAACAGTAGCCTTTTTATTTATGCCTGAAACCTCTCTACCTCATCCTCTCCCCAACCTTAATCCTCTTTCCATCCCTCATCCTCCTCTCTCAAAGACAGGTTTAATTTATTTTAATGTTGAGTTAAAATGGGTAAGTGAAGGGTGTTACCATTCCAGTGGTTATTAATATTTTTACTAACTGAAACCTCCCCACCTCATCTGCTACCCGTTTATTGTGGAGTTATAACGATAGCAGAAGAGCGTTACAATTCCAGTAGTCAGTAGCCTTTTTATTTATGCCTAAAACTTCTTCACCTCATCCTCTCTCCGTCCCTCATACTCACCCCCTCACAAACAGGTTTAATTTATTTGAAAGTGGAGTTAAAACGAATAAGAGAAGGATTTAACCATTTCAGTAATCAGTGGTCTTTTTAATTATGTCTGACACCTCTCCCCATCCCTTATCCCCCTCCCCTTACTAAGAGGTTTAATTGATTTTAACACGTTAGCTGCCACGTAGGTCCGATCGGACCTAAACATGGGGTACGTTTTGAGTGACACTTAGGTCCGTTCGGACCTAAGAAGTTGCAAATGCAAGGTTTTACTAAACTGGTTCAAGTTAGTCACCAGAGCGACCTAGCGACAAAACATTGAACTTCCAGCATACTAGATAGACCACGCCTACTGGCCGTTCATTGGTTTGGTTCGTTGCTTCAACCAGGGCTGCGAACGGTCGACTCAAAGTAGCTATACGAGTAATTTGTAATTTGGAACCCAGAACATCAGTTAAAGAATATTTTTAACCCATTGGCTTACCTGAAATTTGCCACCTGACAAACCGTTCAGTTTCCTAAGAAAAATTACATAAATGTAGACTTTTACTAAAACTGTCACTATAGCAACAATTATTGCTCAATTTACTTAATTTTTGCACTAATCTTTAGAGAAATAAATTATCTACAAGAAGAAGATACTTTTGACAGCATTTATGTATGGTAAATATTATATATATATATCATATATATATATATATCATATATATATATATATAGTTTATAAAAAACATAAATTTTAAAAGGAGTTACATGTAAATAACAAAAAAAAATGTTTCAGCCCAACAACTATTATGTACTTATGGGTTATTTATTTTTTTACGTGAAAATAAAAAATGTTAGTGATACATTTATATTTGACTTAGTTATAACATATTTTCCAAAATCATATTTTTCCTAAATTTGACTAATTTTCCCCAAGGATGGGCATATGCATAAAAAATACATTCAAACAAAATATGAAAACAAGTTAAAACAACAAATAAACAAAAAAGAAAAAATTTTAAAATAAATTTTTTTTTTTTTTTATAAAAAGTGCTATCCCGAGTATACTCGGGGTTGCACGTCCGGGCTACTTTCGGCGGCCACGAGTATACTCGGGGTTGTGAGCCAATGGGTTAATCCGAAAACATTATGACTGTATATGGTATGTATATTTTTGAAACAACCTTATCAGTTAAGAACAGGCTACATGAACTAGAAATTAACGGTGATAATCACAACTATTTTACAAGAAATCGTAACAATTTAGCAATCAGCACCCACAACTTGCAACTTTTTGAAAAAAAAACAAAATATATTGGATCAAAGTTTTATAACAAACTTCCCGTCGACATTAAGTCAAAAGTGTCATATGGCAAATTTAAAACAAAACTAAAGAAATTTCTCATCAACAAGGCGATGTATTGTTTTCAAGAGCTTTAATTTTTCCTATTTTCATGTTATTATTGTAGCTAGCAATGGTTCCAAAGTTTAAATTTTAGGTTTGTTTTTTATTTATTTCTTATTGTCACACTTGTATATATTTTCAGATTGCCAATGTATGTGTTTGTTTCTGTAGATGTGCTCCTGCTCAAGGGCCATTCAAAGCTTGTTATCATAACCTTGACACTATTCATGTATACCTATGTATATATGTGAGGTGGAAAGCGAAAAGGGACCTCTTGTCGGCAATTTCCGATTTTGAGTTATTGATATTTTTATTATCACCTTAAAATTCCTAACAGTTTGGTGCAAATTTCATGTCTCTACGATTTTTTTTGTTTGAGTTATGGACGTTTGAACTTTCTCGAAGGGTGAAGGGCATTTTCAGGAAAACGCCCTCAAAAAGTTTAAATAAACTCAGAATCTATATTTTTCATATTTAAGCGATGCTTTTGGTATCAATGCAAAGCTTATAATGTCCTCTTTAGGAAGAACACTAGTAGTTTCCTTAACTAACGCTAGAATTTAGGCTTATACTGTGTTTATTGCAACATGTAGTACACAAGGGTATTTTCTGAAAAGGGACCTCTTGTCGGCCCCGTGTTATATCTCCATAACGACAAGAGATACCTTTTCAAGGCTGAACATTTACTGCTGCCACATTGTTGTTTAAGTGTTTTATCCAATAATTAGTTTAATAGAGTCAAAATGAAGTATAATTAACATCCTAATTAGAAAATAATATCGATAGTTTGAACGTTGACCATTGAAAAGACAAGTGGGACCTCGGTTATAGAAAAGGTACCTCTTGTCGGGGCCGTATTAAAATAATCAGACGATGTTCTGCTTTTACTAGAACTTCGTCCTAGTTCTCTAAGTGTCCGCTAGAATTCAGGAGAGACTACTTTTTGAACCAATGTTTCTTTACGAAGTGTGTTGTGGAAAAGGGACCTCTTGTCGGCCATGTTATTTTCCCATAAGCGACAAGAGGTACCTTTTCTCAGGGCATGCAGTGACTAACAAAATGATTTATATCGACTTGTTTAAGCTTTGATTCGACTTTTTAACCGATACACGCCTTTTCTACTCAAAATATCGAATAATAATCGATAAAAAACCGAAAATCGATGATTTGGACCGAAATTGCTGTATTTAGCTGTACTGAAAATTTTACTTTGCCGACAAGAGGTCCCTTTTCGCTTTCCACCTCACATATATTAAATGAATAAAGGCATTTTGAATTTGAATTTGAATTTGAACAATATATTTAAAATTTATTAGGTCCGTTCGGACCTAATGAGTAATTTTCAAATTATAAGGAATGGTGTGTAAATACTAAACACTGAATTTATAAGTAATAATGTTATAATTTTGTTTAATTATAAAATTATAAAAACAGAGATAAAATTACTGGCTTGATATAAATTTTGAGTTAAGAATGGTTAAAAATACTTGTAATAGGTGAAAGTACATCAAATTGTAAAAAAGATAAATATATCACACAAATGAAAATAAAATTAAAATAAATGAGTAATTACGGTTTCAAAAAGATTATATATAGATAATTGTAAGGAATATTGCCTTATTAAAAAAATTGATGAATAAGTCAAAGCTCCTCACATGTGTTCGCAATGTTACTTGCGTAGATCTTGTGAAATTGATGGCAAATAAATTTTAGGATATCAAGCAGATGAAAAGTTGAAAAGTCGGGAATTTTAATACAAATTAATAAAATGTCAGGAAAGGAAGAAATCAACATTGCAAATTTTGAATAGTCGGGAAAATTCATAAAATTTATAAACGGTGATTGTATTATTTTTATCTCTTGAACGGAACGTCACACAGCTTTGATTTACATTTAATTTAATTTGTGATAGCTAATTTTATTTAATAAGTGATGAAAAAATTAGCTATCGCTTGTCTTTTTACGACCATTAGTTTCAGTTTTAGCATTTTATAGTAGGACGTATCTTATCTCTTGAATACATTACATCAACCCTCGACCTGATGCCAAACAATAAACTAGCAATTAAGAATGAGACAAAAGTACAGGTTCACTCGACGACTGACTTTTAAGTAAACAAACACAGTTAGTTGTTAATGTAACCGAGAGACCATCAACATTATTTGGATATTTTTAAAACCGGATAATACGCTGTGGTCTATTATTTGACTTAACCACGACTATGGAGTTATATTTTATTGTAAATTAACGCCGTTGTTGTATAATCAAAGGAAAAAGTCATCAAATTTACAATAATTGGTGTAAAAGTACCTTCGGTCCGTACGGACCTAAGTGCAAAAATACAAGGGAAAAAAACACCGTAAATTTGTATTTTGGTCCGAACAGACCTAAGACTTTTTAATGATTATTTACATATAAAATCTGTTGAAATGGTACATATGGACTATGTGTTAAATGTTTTTGAAAATATATTGGGAATTAGTCCATTAGTTCCGTGCGGCAATATGGAAGGAATGTGATATTTTGGGCTCGGCAGCTAACGTGTTAATGTGAAGTTAAAAGGCTAAAAGAAGGGCTATAACAATCCAGTAATATTTTTTTTCTTTCAGCGAATTTCCCCTATAGGCAAGAAGCTGTTACCTTAGGTCTCATGGTAAGACTTAAGCCCAAGACCATGACAATTTTTTGTTTTGAGGTCCCCAGATGACAAATACACTGTTCGTTCAAATTTATATATGTATATATATATATATATATATATATATATATTATTTTAAACATTTTAAACACAGTACCCTGGTTTAAATTATTTTATTTCAAGGCCGACATGTTTCGGACCTTAAGGCCATAGTCATGGTCGTAAACAAAACATAACCTCACAATTATTAAAAAGAAATATAAATGTAAACCATAAATTGCTGACAATATAATCATATGACTTTTTCCACAGTTCTTTTAAAATGATTCTCAACTATTGTGGCTTAATAGATCTTAGTTTCAATATTTTTTCATATATTGAGTTTTGCATATGAATTTGCATGGTGTTAATAATATTTTGTGGATCTTTTTTGTAGCTGGAGTAAATGTTGAATTCTTCTTTAACGTCGAGTTTGTCTCCTTTTGACCCATATTCTATTATTTGCAAATCATCTTCTATGTTTTTGAATTTATGATTGTACTTTATCATGTGCTCTGCAACATTTGATTTCATGCTTGTCTTGTTTTTCGATTTAAATGCTTGCACATGTTCTTTATATCTGCAGTTGAACGTCCTGCCGGTTTGTCCAATGTAATATTTTTGGCATTCTGAGCAATTGATCTTATAGATACCTGATCTATTGTATTCTTTTTTACTTTTATTGTTTTCTTTAGTAACTTTGTTAAAGAAGAATTCAACATTTACTCCAGCTACAAAAAAGATCCACAAAATATTATTAACACAATGCAAATTCATATGCAAAACCCAGTATATGAAAAAATATTGAAACTAAGATCTATTAAGCCACAATAGTTGAGAAGCATGTTAAAAGAACTGTGGAAAAAGTCATATGATTATATTGTCAGCAATTTATGGTTTACATTTAATTTATATTTCTTTTTAATAATTGTGACGTTATGTTTTGTTTACGACCATGACTATGGCCTTAAGGTCCGAAACATGTCGGTCTTGAAATAAAATAATTTAAACCAGGGTACTGTGTTTAAAATGTTTAAAATAATAATTATATTAGTAGCCCTTTTTACTGAAAATTACATATATATATATATATATGTGTGTGTGTGTCCGTGAATGCGATAACTTGAGTAAAAAACGTCCGATTTTGATGAAAATTGGCTCAATTGTGTAAAATGACATTCATGACTTTAAGTTCGAAAACCAGAAAAATCAGACCATGGGAAAGGGGATTTATGGGGGTTTTAAATTTTCCAAAAATCAGTTTTTTGCATTTTTAACCCTAAAATTGTTTAAAAGCTTAATTTTGGTTTTGACCATGTTATAGAGCTTACAAAAACAAATAATATAGTATTTTGAATTATTAACCTAGGTTAAGTGGTTGCGGAGAAAATCCAAAAAACCTACTCATAAAATCTTCCATGTTTATCTTATGTGAAAAAGGTTTCTGCCTTTTCCTAAGGTTGTTTTAATGTAAAGTTCACATTTGCTTTTACCAATCTGTTCAGTTCCACAAAACAATCATTTTGGTTTTTAAATTGTAATTCTACATCTAACCGTTGCTGAGATATTCAAAGTGCTAAACCCAGTACGTTGTCCAATGTTATCCTTATGGAGAATAAATAAAATTTGATATCTCGATTATTTATGAATGTATGTTAATGAAACTTGGTAGGTGGCTTCACATAGTACTGGTATATTGATATTTGCACAACAAATTGATTTTTTGTTGATTATTCCTGTAGCAGCAAACCTGCGTACTTAGCCCCCATGTTATTCTTATGGAGAATAAGTAAAATGTATTGACTCCCTTAATTATGAACATAAATTAATAATACCCCCGTAGCAGCAAACCTGCATACTCAGCGAATTTCCAATGCATATTAATTTATCTTAATACCACATAAAGCCACATACCAAGTTTCATCAATATACATTCATAAATAAACGATTTATGACATTTTAATTATTCTCCATAAGAATAACATGGCGGCTGAGTATGCAGGTTTGCTGAAATAAGGAACACTAAAAATGGGCTTTTATACAAATATCATTATAACTCAACTAGGTAAAGCCACATACCAAGTTCTATTAATTTATGTTCATAATTAAAGGAGATAACACGTTAATTATTCTCCATAAGAATAACATGGGGCTGAGTATGCAGGTTTGCTGCTACGGGAACTATCGGGCAAAAAATGGATTTTTGTGCAAATATCAATAGACCACAACCAAATAAAGCCATATACCAAATTTTGCCAGTTTACGTTCATAAATAAGCGAAATATACAATTTTTCTTTTTCTCCATAAGAATAACATTAGACAACGTACTGTGTTTAGCACTTTCAATATCTTGGTAACCAATTGACGTAGAGCAATGATCAAAATACCAAATTGTTTGTTTTTTTAAGCTGAATTTAATGGTATCAATTAAAATTTGATTTAAATTAAAATTACATGTGAAAACCCCAAAAAACACATTTTTGGGGTACAAAACCCCCCAAAACCCCCCTTCGGATGGTGCGATTCATCTGGTTTTCGAACTCGTTCAAATAAATGGTACTTTACACATTTGTACCAAATTTCATTAAGATCGGACCTTTTTTACGAGAGTTATCGTGCTTACGGACACATATATATATATAAAAATATATATATATATATAAATATATATATAAATATATATATATAAATATATATATATATACATATATAAAAATTTGAACGAATGGTGTTTTTGGCATCTGGGGACCTCAAAATGAAAAGTTATCATGGTCTCGGGCTTAAGTCTTACCATGAGACCTACGGTAATAGCTTCTTCCCTATAGGGGAAATTCGCTAAAACTTGGTATGTAGCTTCACTTGGTTGAGTTATATTGATAATTGCATAAAAACCCATTTTATCCCTTGTTGCAGCAAACCTGCTTACTCAGCCCGATATTATTCTTATGGAGAATAACTAAAATGTTATATAGTGTTTATTTATATTGATGAAACTTGGTATGTGGCTTCACCTCGTTAAATTATATGTATATTTGCATGAAAACCAATTGTTTGTATCCCTTGTTTCACCATAACTCATTATCAATGTTATTCTTATGGAGAATAATTAAAATCGCTTATATGTGAATATATTTTTATGAAACTTGGTATGCGGCTTTGTGTGGAGGTAAGACAAATATTATGCATTGGAAATTCGCTGAGTACACAGGTTTGCTGCGACGGGGGTATTTTATTTATTCATGAAACCTCTCCACCTCATCCACTCCCCATTTAATGTGGAGTTAAAACGGTAACAGAAGGGCATTACCATTCCAGTAGCCTTTTAGCGAAGTTCCCCTATAGGGAAGAAGCTATTACTGTAGGTCTCATGGTAAGACTTAAGCCCGAGACCATGATAACTTTTCATTTTGAGGTCCCCAGATGCCAAAAACACCATTCGTTCAAATTTTAGCGAATTTCCCCTATAAGGAAGAAGCTATTACCGTAGGTCTCATGGTAAGACTTAAGCCCGAGACCATGATAACTTTTCATTTTGAGGTCCCCAGATGCCAAAAACACCATTTGTTCAAATTTTTATATATATTTATATATATATGTGTCCGTAAGCACGATAACTCTCGTAAAAAAGGTCCGATCTTAATGAAATTTGGTACAAATGTGTAAAGTACCATTTATTTGAACAAGTTCGGAAACCAGATGAATCGCACCATCCGAAGGGGGGTTTTTGAGGGGTTTTGTACCCCAAAAATGTGTTTTTTTTGGGGTTTTCACATGTAATTTTAATTTTAATCAAATTTTAATTTATACCATTGAATTTAGCTTAAAAAAACAAACAATTTGGTATTTTGATCATTGCTCTACGTCAATTGGTTACCGAGATATTGAAAGTGCTAAACACAGTACGTTGTCTAATGTTATTCTTATGGAGAAAAAGAAAAATTGTATATCTCGCTTATTTATGAACATAAACTGGCAACATTTGGTATATGGCTTGATCTGGTTATGGTTTATTGTTGTTTGCACAAAAAAACAATTTTTCGCCTATGGTTCCTGTAGCAGCAAACCTAGGTACATGGTCCCCATGTTATTCTTATGGAAAATACTTAAAATGTTATATATCGCTTATTTATGAATGTATATGGATGAAACTTGGTATGTGACTTCACTAAGATGAGTTCTATTGATATTTGCTTAAAAACCCATTATTTTGCGTGCCTTGTTGCAGCAAACCTGCGTACTCATCCCCAATGTTATTCTTATGGAGAATAATTAATATTTTAAATATCGCTTGTTTGTGAATACATTTCTTATGAATCCTGTTAAGTGTTATGTTATATATTCATTGGAAATTCGCTGAGTATGCAGGTTTGCTGCGATGGTTGTATTTATATATGTATACATATATTTATATATTTATTTATATATATATATTTATTTATATATTTATATATGTATATATATATATATATAAATTTATGTATATATATATATATATATATGTGTGTCCGTAAGCACGATAACTCTCATAAAAAAGGTCCGATCTTAATGAAATTTGGTACAAACGTGTAAAGTACCATTTATTTGAACGAGTTCGAAAACCAGACAAATCGCACCATCCAAAGAGGGTTTTTGGGGGGTTTCGTACCCCAAAAATTTTTTTGGGGGGTTTTCACATGTAAATTTTATTAAAATTAAATTTTAATTTTCACCATTGAATTCAGCATAAAAAAACAAACAATTTGGTATCTTGATCATTGCTCTACGTCAATTGGTTACTGAGATATTGAAAGTGCTAAACACAGTACGTTGTCTAATGTTATTCTTATGGAGAAAAAGAAAAATTGTATATCTCGCTTATTTATGAACATAAACTGACGAAATTTGGTATATGGTTTCATCTGGTTGTGGTTTTTGTTGTTTGCACAAAAAAACAATTTTTCGCCTATGGTTCCCGTAGCTGCAAACCTAGGTACTTGGTCCCCATGTTATTCTTATGGAAAATAATTAAAATGTTATATATCGCTTATTTATGAATGTATATGGATGAAACTTGGTATGTGACTTCACTTAGCTGAGTGAGCTGACTGACATTTGCATAAAAACCCATTATTTTGTGTTCCTTGTTGCAGCAAACCTGCGTACTCATCCCCAATGTTATTCTTATGGAGAATAATTAATATTTTAAATATAGAATGTTTGTGAATATAGTTCCTATGAATCTTGTTAAGTGGCTTAATGTGTCATGTTATAATTCATTGGAAATTCGCTGAGTTTGCAGGTTTGCTGCGACGGGGGTATTTATTTATGTTTGAAACCTCTCCACCTCACCCTCTCCCATCCTTCATCCTCTCCCATCCTTCATCCTCCCCACTCACATACAGGTTTAATTTATTTTAATGTGGAGATTAAACTGATTAGAGAATGGTGTTACCACTCCAGGTAGTCAATAAAATGTTTTATTTATGAATCATGTGTTCTTGTTGTTGTGCTACATATTTATTTTAAGTTGTTATTCTGTAACCTACGTGGCAACCCATAAGGCCAATGTTATTTTTTCAAATTTCAAATTAAATTTTCTCCATTTCCCAGAAACTAATGTTAATTACGATAGTATTGTGCACATGCACAGAAAAATACATTTCTAACGGTGTGCTTGGATTTTTCCTAGGCAGAGGCTACGTACACGTCCGACGTGAGCCGCTACTGTTCACGTCCGTTCCAAATTATGCACTGTACGTTACTTTTCCTGTGATTTTTAAAACAAATTGAGAGCCAGAAAACCTCCTAATCTAACCTAACTTAACCTAACCTAACATAACGTAACCTAACCTAAGCGGTAGCGATGTGAATTTGCCTTTACATTGGACGTGTACGTAGTCACTTCGTTTTTCCTACGATGCGAACGAGCTGAGAATAATGTACGACAAAAATCATGCTTGCCTATTAATAATATAGATAACTCATCAAGGGGAAGCATCATACCAACTTTTATTCATTTAGGTTCATAATTAAGGGAGATTAACTATTCCCCTTAAGATAACACTAGGGCTGAGTATGCAGGTTCGCTGCCACGGCAAAAAATAAAAAACAAAATTCTTGTGTGCAAATATTAATAGTCCACAACTAGATGATGCCAGATACATTCATTTCATCAACATACATTCATAAATAATTGAGATATAACACTTTATTTATTCTCTATATGAATAACATTGGAAAACATACTATTTTTAGCACTTTAAATATCTCTGCAGCGGTTGGACGTAGAATCACAATTTAAACACAAAATTAATTGTTTTTTTTAGAGCTGAAACTATTGGTAAAAACAAATGTGCAGTTTTCAATAAAATTAACTGTGGAATTTTAAAAATAGGCTACCGGTGCTAAATTGTTTGTCTTTTAAGCTCTGTAAAATGGTCAGTTCCAAAATTGAGGGTTTTTAAAATTGTTGAGTGAAAAATGTAAAAAACGGATTCTGAGGAAATTTATACCCCCATAGTCCGAACTTTCTGGTTTTTGAACTTAAAGTAATGAATATCACTTTACACATATGAGCCAAATTTCATCAAAATTTCATCAGAGTTTTTTACTAAAGTTATCGCGTTCACGGACACATATATATATAAATTTTAACGGATAGTATTTTTGGCATCTGGGGACCTCAAATCAAAAAGTTATCGTGTTCTCAGACCTAAGTTTAACCATGCCTACTGTAATAGCTTCTTCCCTATGCGGGAAATTTGCTAAAAAGGTTGGTCTTGTGGCTCATTAGACTCTAACTGGTCACACATGACAATAAACTAAGATCATTAGCATTAATATAATATAGGGGATGGAAAATTACTTTCTTAACATTTAAAACATATGGGAAAGTTATAAGATTGGAAATAGTGGTATTCAAGTACCAGTGGCGGACCCAAGGTGGGGGGCGAGGGGGGCGATCGCCCCCCTCAAGCTCAGAAATGTTTGCATTATGATGTATAAAAATAGTGCAGTTATTTAATTTGCATCTGGTTAAATGTGTTGTGATTAATTCTTTATTGCCAATCCAATTTATGCATTGCCTACCATAGGTTATTTTCCTAAACAGTATGTATGCATACTAAATTTCTGGAATCAAGCATAAACAGTTAGTGGGAGTGATTATTTCGTTCTGATGTCGCCTGACAGTTTGCTGCACTAACGTGATGAGTGATGACGCGACTGCTCTTATCCTGCATAATTGTTTACCCACAAAACCACCGTCGCGTTACTTGGGTGTGGGAGCCGGCAAACGTCAAAATTTAATGTTGTGTAGCTTGCATTCGGTTGTAAGTGTCAATCAGATCTCAAATACAACAGCGGTAGCTCGAGTGAGCGGGGCGGCGAGGTGCAGGCAGAGTGGTGCATACGTGATGTTACCATGGTAACCGGAGTTTGACCGCGCATCCACTGTGTCCACATGATATTATTAGTCATCACACCCTTACACTGCGCATGAACGCTGTCCTGACTTTTCATTGTTCAGTTCACTTTAGTACTTTGTTCAGTTTTGGTTTAACTGTTATTTTTTGTATTTGCTTAATTTTTGATTTTACAATTATTATCCGTTACAATAAAAATTGGGGGGACGTTGGGGGTTATTCAACCACTATGTTCGCCCCCCCCCCCCCCCGACTAATGCTGGATCAGCCACTGGCGAGTACTCGAAACCTCGAGTTCTCAGCCGAGTATTTTAATACTCAAACTTGAGTCGAAGTTTTAAAAAATACTCCAAAGTTCGAGCGAGTATTTCCCGCCGATTTCCGGACGATCGCTAACGATTGCGACCGGCCAAATTGTGTAGTAACAGCCACAAAAGACGATCGCATAATGTAAAATCGGCTGAAAATGACGAACGGGCCGCTTAATTTTGGCCGTAAATGACAACGGAAAACAAGATATAGGCCGAAAATGACGATCGGACTGCGTAATAAAGGCTGAAAATGACGACGGCATACAAAATGGCGACGGGGCTATTATATCCTATATTTCCGGTAACCTTCGCAATATTCCCGCTTGTGGAAGAGGTGACTAGCAGCAAAGCTGGGGTTTCCTAATCCAGTAATGGCGACGTGGATACTCAATATCGGCCGTAACTAACAATTTCATCATCTAATATTGATTATAAGAGATGTCTGGACCAGGTGATATTGGCCAAATGACAACCGGACTGTGTTTTATCGGCTGGAAACGAATGTCAAACTGTGTTTTGTGTTTCTATACAAAATCCAGTTTGATTGTACTGGCCAAAACTTGGTATTGCTACTCCATGTATTAGTTAGAAACCATGTTTAGATTATGAAATATGGAATGATATCTAAACTCCATTACACTATTTGAAACTGCCAACTGATCAAATACTCGAAACTCAAAAAATAATTGGTAGTACTCAACTCGACCCAACTCGATTAAAAGAATCACTACTCACACACCCCTAATTCGAAAGTTGCCTTTAAACATTAACCACAGCAAAATGAAAATAAATTTGATATATTTTGATATTTTATTATTATTTTATAGTAAAGAACATTTTAAAATTATACATAGGCCTAATCTATTTTAATTTATATGGTAATATGTGTCATGGGAAGGCAATTATTACCTTTACATTATTTATTATTTATTTTATTTTTTCTATGTACGATGGTTTTGCTCATGACCTTAAACAAATAATACCCCCGTCGCAGCAAACCTGCGTACTCAGCGAATTTCCAGTGCATGCATATGTTTCTCACTACCACATAAAGCCACTTATCAAGTTTCATAAAAATACATAAATAAGTGATCTATAGCATTTTATTTATTCTCCATAAGAATAACATTAGGGCTGAGTATGCAAGGTTTGCTGCAACAAGGAACACAAAATATGTGTTTTTATGCAATTATCAATATAACTCAACCAGGTGAAGCTACATACTAAGTTGTTTTAATTTATATTCATAATTAAGGGAGATCAAAATTTTACTTATCCTGCATAAGAATAACATTAGGGCTGAGTATGCAGGTTTGCTGCTCCTGGGATAATCAACAAAAAATCAACTGTTTGTGCAAATATCAATATACCAGTACTACATGAAGCCACATACCAAGTTTCATCAATATACATTCATAAATAATCTAGATATAAAATTGTATTTATTCTCCATAAGGATAACATTGGACAACGTACTGTGTTTAGAACTTTGAATATCTCTGCAACGGTTGGATGTAGAATCACAATTTAAATACCAAAATTTCCTTAAGGACTGAAATAGGAAGGGTAAAGGGTTTTGATTCCAACTTTACTTTAGGGCTCCGATCCTCAGATCTTCTAAGTTCCAAGTTATTCTCATAACATTTATTTTATGAATAACCAGGTGATAAACAGTAGTTGTTATTCAAAATAGTTCTTAAAGTTGACCACAGAATGCAGCATCCACCAATGGCGGATTCAGCTTTGAATTCAGGAAGGGCGAATAGATCAATACCCCCCGACATATAACAAGGTGAATTTAGGCCCAAACTTAAACTGAAGGGATGTGTCAGTTGCAGTTCCTGAATCTTGGTTCTGTCTGTTCTTGGGAAGATAACAAATCAATGGATAGATCTCAGCCAGTTATCGCGAAGTCAGTGGTGTTCTTTTATCGCGAAGTAAACACCTTAAGAGAATACCGTAAGCATAATACCGGTGTAGATGTAAACCTGGACAACCCAACTGCGTACATTGGCCGTAAACCACGATTGAATAGCGAAATATCAGCTTCAGATGACAGGAAGACACAAAATATAAAATACCCCCGTAGCAGCAAACCTGCATACTCAGCGAATTTCTAATGGAGATATAAATTTTTTAATACTGCATAAAGCCACTTACCAAGTTTAATAAAAATATATTCACAGATAAGCGATAAATACAATTTTAATTATTCTCCATAAGAATAACATTGGGGCTGAGTACGCAGGTTTGCTGTAACAAGGAACACAACAAATGGGTTTTTATGCTAATATCAATATAACTCAACTAGGTGAAGTCATATACCAGTTTTTATTAATTTATGTTCATAATTAAGGGAGACATAGCATTTAATAATTCTCCATAAGAATGACATGGGGGCTGAGTACGCAGGTTCGCTGCTATGGGAGCCTTTAGCAAAAAATTGTTTTTTTAGAGCAATTATCAATAGATCACAACCAGATGAAGTCGTATACCAAGTTTAGTCATTATACGTTCATAAATAAGCGAGATATAAAATTTTTCTTTTCCTCCATAAGAATAACATTAGACAACGTACTGTGTTTAGCACTTTCAATATCTCGGTAACCAATTGACGTAGAGGAATTATCAACATACCACATTGTGTGTTTTTTAAGCTGAATACAATGGTGAAAACTAAAATTTGACTATTTCCAAAATTATATGTAAAAAATTCAAAAAATACCCCTTCGGATAAAGCGATCTGACTGGTTTTCGAATTTAAAGTCATAAATGTTGCTTTACACGTTTATACCAAATTTCATCAAAATCGGATAATTTTTACAAGAGTTATCGTGCTCACGGACACACACATATATTACATATATATATATATCTCTACAGTTTCGAAGAAATGGTGTTTTTGGGGTCTGGGGACCTCAAAACGAAAAGTTATCATGGTCCCGGGCCTAGGTCTTACAATGCCGACTACAGTAATAGCTTCTTCCCTATAGGGGAAATTCGCTAAATGAAATCGATGATCGAAACACATAACATCGACCGTTAACAACATATTATCGTTTTTAAAAGTCAAAGAGATACAAAATAAAAGCTGAAAACGACGTTGATTCTATTAATGAGTTTTATGTTTGAGTTATTAACTTTTACAAAATGTAAAAAGTAGTAAGTGTAGTTAGATAAGTAAAATATAATGCATATTAAAGTGGGATTTTTAATATAAAAATTATTTTTGTTCTGAGCTTGAGTGGGCTGATCACACAGCTGAATAATCTTTAGGGAGTCCCTTTGGATCTCCATATAAGATTTGAACTGCACCTGATAAAATAAAACTATGGCAGGATAGTAATAAAAAAAGATTGAAACTAAAACCAAGAAAGTCCACATTAAAGAATATAATTAGTTTAATTAGTTTTTAATTTTTTTAGTAAGTAAAAACAAGAAAGTACATTTTCACATTGACCTCATTTTAATTACTCGTTACCCAGGCTGAGTGAATATAAATAATATAACACGTTTATCATAGCCAATTGCAAACTTTTTTCAGTTGCTGATTCAACCCCGGATTCTCTCAAAACGAAGAAGTCTGAGCTCAGGTTGTACTGTGACTTGTTGATGCAACAAGTGCATATGATCAAGACTGCAGCCGCAAATGATAAGGAACCGGATATCCAGGTAGGGTAACAGAGTTGTTCGGAAAATAATTCCAGTTTTTACACAGGTGCAAGACAAAATTACAGTATTGTTGTGGTATTGAAAAAACTTCTTTTGCAGACATGCACCATACAAAATGCAATTCATGGACTCAACATACACAGTAAAATTTACCAACTAATCAAAAATCCATACTTATTATTGTAATAAGCCTTATAAGTTAAAAATACAAATAAAATTAAAATTAACTAGAGCACCCCCGTGCAGCGCAAAGCGCCGCTTGCTTGCTTTGCTCATAATAAGGAGGACTTCATATTGAATTTATTAGTTTTTAATAAATTTGAAGATTATAAAAGTTTAGTGAAGAGAGATTGGGATAAAAATATTTTTAGTATGGCTAAATTATCAGCTGATATTTAAAAGTATACCATAGTAACCTTCATAACAAATAATAATCAGCTGATAATAATTTATCAGACGGTTTAAATATCATTTTATGAAAACACTTATGTTAATTTCTGTAATTTGAATACACTATACAAAATAAAATTTGTAATAATAGTATTTCTAATGTTTTATAATTTAATCAAAAAGAGAAAATCAGATATTAAATTTGTTTTAATGTCTGATGACACATATAGAGGTAGTAGCAAATAAAATAAGACATATAAGCTAAATCGATCCATTAGTATGGTCAGGCTTGCTGTCATGAACTTTTTGCCCCTGTGTTCTTAGGTCATTGTAATAATCTCTAAGTCACCCCAAAAGAAGTTACCCATAATTGCCTCAAAATGAATCTACTCATATTTCTGAACAAAGTGAGCCATGTGGGAGTAAAATCGGTTGGGTAAATCGGCCAGAATGACTGTTTTTGTTGTTTTTCTAACAAATTGGCAAAAACAATAAAATAAGCATAACGAAAAGCCAAGTGAACAAAATCTTTTTTCATTGTCTGATAACACATCTAGAGGTGGTTACAAAAAAATGAGACATGTATCAAGTAAATCGGTTCAGTAGAATGGTCAGGGTCGCTGTCTTTAGTTTTGGCAAAAGTTTTTTAATATATAAGAAAGATGATAGTAAGAAAAATACGAGATCGCACACAGCACGCTGACATGAGGGAAGTGAATTTCCGCATTAAAACCTTAAAAAGATCAAATAAAGGGTTAAACTAACACTGGATACATTTTTTAAAATTGAAAAATGTTATTTTTTGGCTGTTCTGATGTTCCTGGTTATATTTAAATTCACTAGTAGGATGCCAATGTTGAAAATTATAAAGTTAGAAGGGGGTATAGTCGGGAAAACAAGTTGGTATAGGGCTATTTGGGGTGATAAAACGATATTAAGGTATGAAAAACAGCCTTTTCCAGTGTTAAAATCCCCATACTGTATTTTGACAATCAACATTTTCTTTCATAACTCGGTAAGTACTTATGCTAGAATGATGAGGAAGGGCTTAAAATCTTTGGATTTTTATGTACAATACTTTAATATGCAATAAGTGTACATTCGGGGCTTTTCTGACCCTTTTTGGGCCCAAAAACTCAAAATTTTAAAACTTAAAATCCCCAAAAAAGGGGGTTAGAGTTTTTCGATTGTTTTGCCCAACAAACTTGTCCAACTGATTATATAAAGAAATGTCTCTACCAAATTTGAAGTAAA
The DNA here is from genome assembly GCA_963675035.1 of Allygus modestus. Taxonomy (NCBI): domain Eukaryota; kingdom Metazoa; phylum Arthropoda; class Insecta; order Hemiptera; family Cicadellidae; genus Allygus; species Allygus modestus. The sequence goes on from OY776111.1 coordinate 318,687,472, forward strand.
TCGGACAAAAATTGTGACCGCTAGAGTGCGAACACATATATAATACATATATAAAGATATATATATATATACATATGTAAATATATATATATGTATGTATATATATATTTATGTATAAATATATATATATATATTTATGTATATATAAAGTTTTTAGAGACCCCAGTAGTGGGCATTTGGGGCTTCTGGGCCAAGTGATTGACAGCTTCCGGTCACGTGACCGGAAGTGCTGAGTCATGAAAGACGTCATCTGAGGCTGAGCCAGTGACGTAGGCGGTTTTGTGACGTAATGAGTGAAAGTTCAAAGTTCAAGGTCACGGGGAGGTTATTTTAAAAAAGTACTACCTCGCACGCGTAAAACTCGATTGTGATTCGATAGTTGTCATTCGATAAAATATCGAATGAAAACAATCGAATGAAGCAATCGAATGAAACGAGTGCGAGGTAATACTATTTCATTTATTACTTTATTTCTTTTTACTTTTCTTTTTATTTACAATAAGTTATGTTTACAATAATTTATGTTTACATCAGTTCCCCGTTGTTCGTTGTCATCGATGTTGTTGATCCGGACGAGTTGCGGCCATCACTTCGCTTTCTGATGAAAGACGGTAGATACTTCGATTCCTGCGCAGAGTCCATGTTGTTTTTTGATGCGTAAAGTTCCAAAGATAAATCGTAACTGGACGCAATGAGAAGTCTTAACTCTTCATTAAAAACCTCGAGGTCTTGGAAAGTCGCCAGATGAATAGAGTCATAATGAATACACCTAATTTTGATGGACATTTCAACAGAGAGCTCGATGTTCACCGGTCGAGAGCCGGAGGTGTACTGACTACTCGCTAGCTAGCGTTTTGGTATCAAACAAAATGGTGGGGGTAAAAGTGTGGTGGGGCGGAGCAGATGGCGGACGGCAGATGGCAGGCGGCAGGTGGCAGCTGGTGCGAGGCAGATGGTTGCTACTACATTCGCCGCCACAGTAATGCAATCCTTCGGCGTAATTCTTGTATTTTATCTTGTCGGTTCATTTGATACGTTTTACATCTACATATGCAATAGCTGAAACACTTGCACTTACGACAAGCTTTCCCGTCAACTTGATCGCCTGGTATTTTAAAACATTGTAACTCGCAACAATATGTCTTCAAATTGTTATCGAAAAATAAATTGTTCATAGGTGGCACCGACATGTTAGCTGCAGCGTGTGTTAGACAAGACTGAGACTAACTTCACTGCTCCCTCTCTTTTATACCTCTTCATAAGTTAACCCTGAATGAAAGTTCAAGGTCATCCATTTGAATTTAAAAAAAAGCAACACAGCAGTATATAAAATAATATACTGCTGTGTTGCTGTTTTTATTTTTTTTTATTTTTTTTTTTATTTTTTTTTTTTTTTATTTTCTTTATTAAACAAACATCTTACAATACAATAAGCTTAAGTCTAACATTGATGACTAGAAATACAAACAGAAAAATACAAACAAAGACATTATGTACAAGGATGCGTGATGTGCAGAGTGAGTTCCGTCGAGTTGTTGCCGCTTACACCGTGTGATACCAAATACAACGTCCCCGGTTGAATATCTCGCAAATCTTCATTTTGTAGCAGTTGAACAAATCGTTTTGGAAGAAATACTTGAAACTTCGGCTCATCTCCTGGAGAGAAAGGTCCTTCGCTCAATGAAACTAGAATTGCTTCTCCATGTGTGGTTTCCACTTTCTTGATGTTATGAATAATGTAGTGTTTTTGTTCTTTTAGTTCTGAACACTTTTTAGTTAGCAGAAGGTCGGATTTTGAATGAGTGTTGAATTGATCAACCAGTGTTTGTAGAAACTGTTGTGATGCCATCTTCGTCAGTGGTGGTTGTGGTGTCTTCTGTGATGTTGCCTCTTCGGAGTCTCGAATAATACTCGTGCTGGAGCGGTGCTGTCTCCTCGTATTTATAGGCCCCGCTACCCCCACCACATTTCTGTTCTCCGCTACCCCCACCACATTCCTGCGTTTGTTTCAAGTAAGCAGCCAAACGATACGCGTTGTATAATGCACAGTTTGTTTGGCCGTGTTTAAGATCTTTTGCAGCGACACAAATATTACCGAGATTAATGTTAAAGTCCTTACTAATAGTTATATCGAAAACATCACCGTGCGTGTACTTTTGTATCCAGTTCTTTTTTTCTAATCCTCTTGTGTATATATGTGAATATTGTTTGCAAAAGTTAAACATAATACTGTGCAGATTACTGTAGCTTATAAATCCTTCATACCAATGTATGTGATGAAAGTAGTTTGTTATCCATTTGTTTGTACTTTTTGCTTTGGTGTTAAGTTTGTTAAAAGAAAAAGGAGCATCAAACATGAATGGGTAGGCTACAAATGTAAGCAAGTCTAAAATTACTAATTCCTTGATAATAAACCTATCATCATTATTTCGAAATGCTTGAAATTCTATTACACAAGGCTTTACACTCACTTCTTCATCCCCTCCGCTCATCATGGCACCTAGCGATCAACTAAACTGTTTTCCACACCACGGTAGGTTAAATACCAGGCCGTACAGTTGCAGGCGCGTTGGTGTATATTTAACGTGGGCACCGTCCCCAATAGGCCTACCCCACGTGTGTTCTTCTTTACTAAGTCAAACTTTAGTCTTTTTTAACTTCTTCTTCTTCTTGTGTTTCGTTTTCTTCTTCTTGTTTCTCCGTTTCTTCTTCCTGTGTTGTTTCTTCTGTAGCTTCTGTAGCGATTTCTACAAGTGGTTCAAAATCCTTTAACTTTCTCCACATGCAAACTTCATGAGGTATTCTATTAAAAATAGATGTATCCACAGGTCCGTACACGATGGTGCTATCAGGTTGTTTTTCCAAAGTATCGACCAAATATTCTTTAATAATAGCGCTTGCAAATACCAACTGTCTCATGTACCTTGTAATAGGTTCTGTTGCGTAGTTTAAAACGTATAATTCTTCACGTGACAGTAGAATCTTATTTTCATGTTGAGTCAAGTCTCTAATTCGCACTTGTAGTTGTCCACGATGTTTAACAATATCGATTTCATTGTCACAATCCAAAAGTCGAATATGTGTTTTCCTTCCACACAAACTGTTAGTTAAATAACATTCTATTAAATGTACATGTTTCAAAAATGACTCCCAAGCATTTTGCGAAAATAAAACCTTTTTTGTTCCATGGTGTAGTATTACTGTAGGGGAATAATCCAATGACTTCATCAATCCAACTGATACACTTTTACTGATGCATGCTGAGATGGGGTAAAAGATTCGCAAAAAAACTTCAGTTAAAATGTGAGGAGGAATATTTTCTTCAACTTTCTTCTTCCTCTTTGGTACTACCTTTGATGGTTCTGCATTACTTTCCTCCTCTCTATCTCTTTTACCAAACTTTAAAAATGCAGTTATTTCCTTGATGATTTCTTCTTCACTAGTATTATCACGTTCCAATAACGGTGCTACCTCTGCATCACCTTGTACAACAGATGGAGAACTCATTTTGTAGAAGATGTTACCCATGCGACGATAGACGATCAACTGAAGACCTGCATTGTTGCTCCGCTATTTATAGGTTAGCGACAGTGGCGGTGCCGGTGGTGGTACAACGTTTTACAATACTGTCTTTACAATACCGGTCAACGGTGTGTATGTAACAATTTTATCGTGCAAAATTAAACAATACGCAGATGTATTTGCAGGTACGTTTTCTTGAAATTCCATTTCTATTTTTATATCAACACTAGACGATTTTACAGATTCATTTTGTTTGGAACAATCAATTACAACAATCGGAGCTTTCGATTCAAACTGTACGGGAGATAGTAGAGGTGTATTTGTTTTGCCGTAATATGAATTTTGGAACCTAGCGTACATATCGTATAAAACACTGTACCTTTTTTTATCAAAAGAAATATTAAAGTTGTCGTAGGGAAAGAATTGTGAATTCAGGAACACTTTACAGTTTGTTAATTTACAATGGTCAAATTCACCAGCATTTTCAGTTATTATACTTTTCTTCTTTGTTTGTAATCCAAATATTACATATCTCGCTTTTTCCAAATGAGTAGAAGTTTTTACAGTCCATGTATGCCGTTGTGTTGTAGGTAAAACGGGGTATTCATGAAACTCCCAGCTTCTGAATGGCATTACAATGTCTCGATCGGATTTTAACTTTCTTAATAATGTAATCCTGTGTTCATCATTTAGTCGCACATGTGGTACTCTCCAAACAATCTTGTCTAATGTTAGTTTCCAGTCTAAATTGGCTTCAGTTGTTCCAGCAGATGCTTTAATAATATCATTATCGTTTGATGACCTTAATAAAACTAGTTCTTGTTTTACATTTATTATTATTCTTCTGTAATCTTCAGCAAATCCTAAAAGTAATCTTAAAGGTACGTAATAATCAAAGTTTCCCGAAGCGTCAGGAGTAATTATACTTTTGTCTGGTGCAACCCATCCTGCAACAGCTAACAGATTCTTCTCATTTGGTGTTAAAGACGCTAATCCTTTTAATGTACTGGAAATTCCAACCTTTTTTGTTGAATCGACTGTAACTCCTGAAATTTCATATCTAATCTCGTCAAACAAAAATGCCATAGGATTATTTATGAACGGAACAGTGGTTCCAACAGTACCGTCAGCTTTTGTTACTTTTCCTTCAATATATAAATAACTTTCGCATGGAAGAGTATAAATGTCTTGTTGTTGTATAGGAATCCTAATTTCATCGTTATTGTTTAATTTGGACGAAGCGTAAGGGTTGTGCGTGTGATATTCCTTTTCCCATAAGGTCTCGTCGAATGTTGGGCCCTGCGCTATATCCAGTATATCCATTGTTAATGACTTTTAATCCAATTTCTTCTAGAAAACGAATGTTGTCACTTGTTAATCCTTCTACAGCTGATGAGCTACTGACCTCTTTGCTGGTTGGCTCTCTCTTTTTAAATGATAACCCCATTATCTAAGCGGATGATTTTATATGTATTCTTACAGTAATAGCTTCTCCTCGAAAGTCAATAAGGTTTCCGTCTTGATCCACTATGTTCAGCACGATGTCTGAAATGAAACTGGTGTTTAACGGTAGGTACACAAGGTTTTGAGGCTTTTCTACTATCTTGAAACCCGGTGCGACTGATGGGTAGAATGTGTGTAATATATGCCGATTTTCTCCATCTCTGTAGGATCCTTGTATAATGTTACATGTAATGTCTATGCTGTTTACTTTGATGATCGTCACAGTTCTATTCCCAGAATGAGTTGTATTAGGTTCTAATACCTTTGTTTCCTTAGAAAACCCCAATAAACTACCAATTGAACGTTCTTGGCCAAAATCAATATAATACTTAGAAGTAATTTCGGCTTTCATTGTATTGTTATTGCCTTTTATCGTTATATTTTCTTTTCCCATATGTTTTTGTATAACTTCATTTATATTATCAATTTCATAAGCTCCTGTTGGTAAACTGAATTCTTCCAAAGCTGAATATTTTCCTTTATTATCTTTTGTCTTGTAATAATGTATTTTGTTATTAATTCCTTCACTAACGTTTGGAATAGAGTTATATGTTGTTAAATCCAATAATGCGGCTTCCCATAGTCTTCCTTTTTGCAAACGTAGCGCTGGAAACAGAATACTGCGCAAAGTACATGAGTTACCGGTTAATGACACTGTATACGAAGACATCTTAAAGTTGACTAACACTTTTAGCTAAAAAGTCTAAACATAAATGACCGCAAATGGATGTATCATCAGGTTGTTTTCTTGTATAATTGTAAAAAACATTTTCTGCCGCACGAAAGTATTGTTGAAGTTCTTTCGGTGGTGGAAGGTTTCCAAAACTGTCGAAATAATAAATCGTTTCACCAAGTTTCTTGTAACACACCCAATGAGTGCCTAATCCTTCACTATTATCCAAATTTACTATACCAGTCTCATTTTTCCACATTTTAACCGGTAATTCATCTTTCATAAATACTCCTCTAAAAAATGGGATTTTCAAACAAGAAGCATATGTAATCAGTTCTTCATTGGTTAATTCTTTGTTTTTAATTATTAATTGCTCTTTCTTATTTAATACACACGATACGGTCTTAGGTATAGTCCTCCTCCCTTTTTTATCATTGACCATATTGTTGGTTTCTTTTTACCTTTACCACTAGTAGATCGACGTTTTCTTCTGATATTACCTCCTTGTTTCTTAGCGGGTCTTTTCCCACGCCTTCTTCTCTTTCCTCCTCCAAACGTAGTTTTTGCTTTCATTGCTGCTGTTACTGCTAAAGACGCTGCTTTTTCACCAATACTCGCGTCACTAGATTTTACTCTTTGCCAAGCTTTCTCAGAAAGTGCTCTATCTGCTATTGATCTATTTTTTGTATCACCAAATTTGGAATACGCTATATCGTGCTGTTTACAAGCCTGATCAAGCTTATTTATTCCAGGATCTCCTCTAGCAAGCCGTTTCTCTAATTTGGTTCCAGGACCACAATATTGATATCCTCCAGGTAAATGTAATTCCACAGGTAATAAATCAATCGCCTTGTTAACTATAGCTCCAACCGGTTTACTTAATAGAGAAAATGCTGTTGATGCTATTCCCCTTCCTCTCTGTAATCTCTCTCGATTATGACTGATGCGTTTAGCCCTCGGCATGACTATTTATAGCCAAACTTACAATCAGTAGGTGCACTCTATAAATGTTTTACAATGAATGTAATATTAGTCTTGGCTTCTTGTATTATATATACTGTTTAAAATCCATTTATTATATAGAAATGGATTAATTAATTAAATGTAGACATAATAAATAAAAGTAGTAAAAATAGAAATAAGGTGTAATTGAAGATGTTTCAAATGTTTCTCCGCTGGTGATGGTATCGTTGTTTTCGGTAAAATGAATAAAATCTAAATAGTTGTCATGTTCCCTTAGAAACTTGCCACTTAATCGTTGATAATTAAATAACACATTCCAGTCTAGTTTATCTTTAAAATTGTCAATGTAATTTTCAGAGAGATTTTGATATTTACTTATTACTTCCCAACAGTTATTAAAATTTGATGTCATCTCTACAAGGAAGTCTTCTGAAAACTGTTGTCTTTGTAAAATATGAATCCAGTTAACTCTGTGAAAATAAATTCTTAACATAGTCATTGTGAAGAGGTAGTGTATGGAAAGTTGTTCCCAATCCATATATCTATCAAACCGTTGAACAAAACCATCTGTCAGCACTCCTTGGGGAAATCTCGGCTCTTGAGATATTAAACTCCACGCAGTAATATTGGATTCCATCATCCTCTCTGTATCATCTCTCGAATATGACTGATGCTTTATCCCTTATCATGGGTATTTAAATTCTTTTTTCTCTTATGTAATCTTCATCGTTTTCTGTTGGTTCATTAATCACATTCACTTGATCCCCCTTTCCTAATGTCTTGGCTTTAGAAGGCTCAGACGGTTTATCTAATTGATTAGGTTTTTCTGGATTGTGTATCTTTTTCCAGTCTAAATAGTTGTGGCTGTCAACATCTGAAGCTACAGCTCTTCCTGAAGCCCGATGGATATAATTAAATAAAGCTGCACCAAACCTTTCCATATGTTTTTCATATTCTGTAGTCCATTTCTTGTGTACTATATCAAATATTTTCTTATTTACAGCGTCTCCATCCTGCTCACAATCACCTACATTTGACAATTTTAATTTTTTTACATCATAGCTTGTATCAGTTTCATTATTTTTGTAAATCGTTAACAATTTTAAAGTCGCTAAATTTACTGCTTCACCATCATAAATGGGATGTTTTATATTGCTTAACCTTTTACCGGAAAACCCCCAATGGTCTTCGTGTACAATTGGGGTTCTTTTATCCATGTATTGTACCGTAACCGCATCAGAAGACAAAAGCGGATCACCAACATTTTGAATTACTTTTCCTTCAAAATTATAATTACCATCAGGTGTTAACGGAAACCCAGCTCTTTTTTCACTATATCCAGATTTTACTCCAAACTCGGAATACCGTCCAAACTTGTCCACACTCATGATGTAACTGAATCGCTATCGTTTAGGTTCTTACTATATATATATATATATATATACGTCTACTGAACAATTATTTCTCGTTTTCGCAGTTCATCAACCAAAGCTACCCATTCGTTTTCTAAACCAGTGTGCCCGGCTTCCATAGCTTCATGTAATAACCTCATTCGATCAACTAACTTATTTATATCGTTGTAATATATTATATTGGTTTTATACAAATTTTTTAATAATCCCCTTCCAGATGTAGTAGGATCAGTTGTTTTTCTTTTTTTATGCAAAACATTTAATTCAGCAGAAGATAAAGCTCTTCTTTTAATTGGAGCTTTATTTGATTTCGAGGGGAAAAGACTAGATATAATGTTTGTGTATTTTATTGACCTGTTTCTATGAATAGGTAGGTCTTTGGAATATTTTTTTCTATGTGCATTTGTATACTCTAGTATATTTTTAAACAATTGTAAATCCTTTTTAGTATATTTACCAGGATTATTTTTAAAGATGAGTTCAAACAAACCTGTTGTACCTTTATATTTCTTATCACCAATAACTATATCATCATTTTCGTTTATATCTAACTTTCTATCTCCAATCATTAATCCTTTATCCTCTATTCTAGCTCCATATGTATGATAATTTCGATTAGCATGTGTGCCATGTAACATTTTTAATGTATATTTTCTTCCAAGTGTTCCTTTAAACATAATATCTGTGCCTAATTTGCTTAAGTTGGATGGGTTGATATCCTCTTCTTCTGCTCTTGTATCTTCCGCACTTGTATCTTCTGTACTTGTATCTCCTGCAATGTTCTTTTCCCTTAAATCTCCTATATCTCCGCTTTCTTCATACTCGTCGCTTTCTTCAGATGTTTGTAACTGGTCAAAACTTTCATCATTCTGAAATTCTTCTTCATATTTGGAAATTGGTAGCATTTTGTCTCCTTCGAAGCGAATTGAAGGTTTTTCCATATTTTGTGCTAATCGCTTTAAAGGTTCAGTAACAGGTTTAAATGTTGTTTCTAAAAATTGCTCTCTTTCATTTATACCTGATTTTAAAGCTCGGTTTTTTTGTCTAATAGAATCACTAAGTGATTTTATTTCTTTTAGTAGCTTTTCCTGGTTAACCATCTTCACACCTTGACGACTTGTACAGTAATACCGCTAATCAGTGTAGTAAAACAAATTTATCAAAACCTATTCTATAACGGCCGTCTTTTATAGCTTGATCTTTCATAATAACCAGAAATCCATACTTTTCCGCCCATGCTTTTCCGCAAAGCTCTTTAAACTTTTCAAATGCCATATCAGCATTTACATGATCGTTATATATATGTTTTAGGTTAGTATCATCTTGTTTAAATACAATTAAAACATTTGCATTATCTCTGATAAGTTGTTTTGGGATTTTGCTATAAGTTTGTCCTATATATATGCTATCGATGTTATTATGTCTTCCCATGGCAAAGTAGTTTCTAATAGTATCCTGATTTTCACAAGATACATCGTCAAATATAAATACAGAATACGGTTTCGCTTCGTTTGGTTGCATAATGCTATCACTAGCGTTAAATTTGTAAAAATTAACATCGGACACATCAGATAGGATTTTATCCAGCAATTGATACTTTGGTTGTTGTAGGGACTTTGAAAAAATATATAGGTTATTAAACCTTAATCCCTGCGGATTAGTGATCAAATTAAAGACAACATTGGTCTTTCCACAGTTTGAGGGGCCACTTACTATACATCGAACAGTGTTTGGAAATAAACTACCGTGTTTACCATTGTTGATATTAACGTTATCCACAGTTAAATCATCTATGTTATTAATATTGAATCGATCTTTATGGTGAATAATCTCCATCCTGCTCAAAGGTTAACGATAAAATGAGTTGCTTGCATTACACCAAGTCCTTTATAGGTATCCATGAATCCTCAGTTTTGTTAAACCCTAACCACCGCACTTTAACTGCGTCCTTTTTTCTTTGTAACACTTTTTCAACAAGATATACATCACCTACTGTTGACTTTAACATTTCATGTCCATAAAATGCACCTTGCAACAAATCTCCTTTGTTATCTTTTAAGATATACGTTTCAGGTACAGTCGGTTGCACTTTATACACTGTAAAAACTTCATTCGTCCAATTGGGAAGGTATTTCTTGGTAAACACTCCCTTATATTTACTAATCCGTACTTTATCACTTACATTAAATTTTCTTGGCTGCATTTTTTCTACTTTAGGCTTTGTATTTTTCTTTATGCGTTTTAATACATCTTTTGCATTTCTTCTATTTACTTTGTTAGGTTTCATACCAATAGTTCTATGAAACCTGTTGTTATAATCATTTATTAATTGTGGTAAAACATCATACCATACGTAAGAACCTCTTTTTGAAAATTGTTTATAGAGTGCTCCTTTTAAGGTTCTATTGAATCTTTCTACAATAGCTGCTTTTTTCTCTGAATTTGTAGAATAATGATTTATTTTATATTTATTCATTAACTGTGCAAAGTTTGTATTAAAGTATTCTGTTCCATCATCAGTTTGTAAATGTTTAATTTTGTTTTTATCTCTTTTTATAGCTATTTCCATGGCTTCTGTTACGCTTTTACCAGTCTTGTCCTTTAGAGGCAAAGCGTCTGCAACTTTTGTAAAACAATTAATAATTGTGAGTATATATTTAAATCCTTTGTTTATTCTGCTATGCGGTCGCATTTCAATTAAATCCGCTTGATATAGATCATTTATCCCTTTTATAACAGTATTTCTTCTTGGAAACTTTATTCTTGCAGGTTTGTGTAGTTCATTAATAATCTTCTCCTTCAGGTCTGACATGATGGTTTCACGAAGACAGCTGATATGGTATTAAATATTCTTTTGTATAAATCTGCTTATATAGGTCAAGGTCATTCTAAACTAATGTATAAAAGGGGGAACACAGCAAAATACTGCTGTGTTCCCCCTTTTATACGGAAAGGAAAAGGAAAAGGGATGTAGGACGATGAAAGGGTTACTCGTCAATAGGGTTGAGGGAGTAGTGGCCGAATGGTAGAGTGTGGATGTTGTCTGCAAGGATGTGGCGTTTGTCATCATTTGAAGAGAGAGCTTTTTTTACTTCCGTCACGCTGTACAGCTGATGGTTGAAACTTCTGATTGTGTTGAATTTTGCTGTTATATCTTGATCTTCAAATAAACATTTCTTATAGTGATTAAAATGCACATTCTTCTTTAAATACAAACTTTTTACTCCTTTAGCTTTCTTAATGACTTGGTTTTCATTTAATTGTAAAGAATATAATTTTGACATTAGTGCAACAATTTCTTGAAGTATAACACCATTGGCTTCATCTTTAAATTTGCCAAGCACTTTTTTGTTTCTGTCATTGTCGTAGTTTGGATGATCTTTTGGATAGTCGGAAAAGTCAAAGTCGTTTTTGTAATCAAATGTCCGAAGGTCTTCATACATATCGTTAGTAATTATCCAATATATAAAAGCGTCTGTATCCATGTAGGAGATGCCGATGTTTTCTCGTCCATAAAAGGTGACCATCTTTTTGTAATGAAAATCGTACATATGAGTCTTGGAGATATCCAGGATTGACATTCCTATATACAAAGGACGATCCATCTTCACACTTGTTTTCTTCATAGATACAGCTACAAGATTTTCATTAATAATTATAGATGTATTAAAGTTCGGCTGTTGTACGAGTTTCTGTAGTTTGTTCGGATCCGTAACAAGTTTAACGTTTTTATGTCTTCTTTTGTTTTCTAATGTTTTATTGAATATCGCATTGTTCATTAATTTAAAAAAGTCTTTTTGAAAGGCTGATGTAGCAGCTGCTCTTCTGGTAGTATTCGAGTCTATGTACGGTTTCAACCAGCACGATTGGGAAAATTCCACAGCTCTATTAATTTTAGTAAGACGTAAACCTAATTCGATAGCTTGTTGAACAACCCAATAATGAGCTACGTATCGTTGTTTATTGTTAAGGGTCATCATTAATTTGGGGTGTTTTCCAGTTGGTGAAATTTCTGTTCTTGCAAGGAGTGGAAGGTCATAATGAAGATCGTGTAAATGTTCTGGATATTCAAAGTCGCAATCCAAAATATATCCGGTATCTCCATGTTTTGGAATTTGTGAAATATCGCCAATACAGTCGGGATCAACCCATTTAAAGTTGTCAAATGGAAGTGGGTTCGACATGGCCCATCCATACAGATTATTCGCGTCGAAATATCCCAAGTACGTTGAAGGTTTCTCTTGATCATGGTCAGGTAGATATTTGTTGTTGGCTTTAACATGTCTAGTCACGCTTTGAGTTAATCCACCTCTAACACCCGACTCAACCATTAAAACCATATCTATATCTGTTAACAGCTGGAGTTTACATTTTGTTTCTTTTAGCATTGCTTGCCAAGCTAGTCCTGGAGATGTATACGAATGTAGAGGGTCCAAACCGTATGCTGCAAAACAGGTTCTTCGGAATTCTTCCATAACATCGCAGAGAAGAGTCACGTCAAGTTTTACATAAAAGTCTGAGTATTCTCCCAAAGTCTTCATATCCAACTCGTTCCATACTCGACATGCATGTTGATAGTCTTCAAGTGAAATTTCCGATTCATTGAGTTTGTTGTTAAATTGTTCTGGTGGAGGAAGTGATGTTTCATTAAATCTATGCAGTCCATCGATGTAATCGTAGGGGAAGACTCCTTTTCTAAGAACCAGATCCATTTTACTACTGGCTACAATTTTGCTTGTTTCTATCAGATCTTCTCTTTTTAAATTCTCAGTTAATTTCATTAGGCTAGAAGGCATAAATCTAAACGAATCAATAAACCTAAGTTTTATTTTGCCAACCTTTTTAGAGAAGCTTATAAATTTTTCCATTGTTGTTGCCAAAACATCTATTGCTCCATCATCTCTTCCTAACTCCGGGATTATGAAATGAGAGTCATATCCACTAAGGTTATGTAGAACAACAGGTATAAAAGATGGAACTTTGTAATTTAAGTTGCAAGCATTACAGGCTGCACCTCTGTAGGCTCCGGTAAGATGGTCGTGGTCACGCACTTTAACGTTTTCTGGTGTAAATAGGTTATTACACAGATAACATGTTGTTGCCAAATTGTGATGTTGAAGTTGGTGTTCATCCATAGGCTGCATCGGTATTTTAATTTTGTAGATTTCTTCCACCTTGGAGGCAATGTAATACAACTCATCTACAAAGTGTTTCGCTGCTTGTTCACCACGATAAATCTTCGGAGCAGATGATAGTCCAAATTCTTGAAGATGTTCTTCAGACAACGTGGATTTTGTTAGTATACAATAACTGTTTGGTGCATGTTTTTGATATTTGCTTCTTTTTGTGATATCCTCTTCTTGTTGTTCAATTGGAAGTAAGGATGCTTCGAAATCCGCGTACACAACAAATGGAACAGGGTATTGGTGATTTACTTTATCAAATTTTATCTGCGCTCTGCTGGGATGTGGCAATTTAATTCTTACCTCATAGTTTCCACTACATAACCTTTGATGTTCTACTAACCATTCTGTACCTCCTCTTCTTAATGGTTTGCTCACGTGGCAAAAGCATCTCTTACATGTTGTGATTTTACTTTTATGTTTTGTTAACTGTTTACATACGAGCCCTTCAAAATCTTTTATATACACGTAATGTGATATCTCTCCTTTATTGATTAATAACAGGTCAGTATGATTGTTGCGCTCATTCGATGTTATGCGCAAGGGATACACATTATTTGACGAATCCAAACCAAATATGTTGACTGAAGCCGACGGATTTTGCTTTTCAAATTTTGATATATCAGTAATTGCAACAGGGTAAGTCATTCCCTGGAAATTATACTTGTGTTGAACTTCTTCATATGCTTGACTTGGTCTTTCCGGATGGTTTTTTACATATTTGGCCAACATAACATATTTAAAACATTCATTATTTTCATTTTGCACGTTAATACAGGATTTGGTATTCATAATTTTTTGAGGTAGAGGGATATAGCTACTTCCTCTCATTCCATAACCGTGTTTATGAACTCTAACATCCAGACTTGTTATACTTAATAAAGTCCATCCAGATCCTCTTCCTTCATGCTCTTGTAGTTTCGTCAAAAGTTCTTCAAGACATTCTGTTACGATCTTTTCAATATCTGACGCAGCCATGATGGTTCGGTTTTTTGTCATGAAACCTCTTGGTGATGTTTCGTTTTGAATGTTAGTGAATATGGCATCTAGCAACAGTCCAAATTTGATAAAATTTAATCTTTTTTGTTCATTCTTTAGTGTTTTGGTTACTAATTCTTTGGCGTTATGTAAAAAGTTTTCAAGTTGTAATTTTACGTTGTCAATTTTAAAATGTGTTACTACCTTACCAGGTAGTGCTTGAGCGTGTAGTTCCACATCTACTGCTGTTGATGTTGAGGGTCGGTGAAGAGTAGACATAGCAGCTGTTGATGTTGAAGGACGGTGAAGTGTAGACATAGCAGGCGTTGAAGTCGATGTTGATGGTGTTGATGTTGAAGGATGGTGAAGTGTAGACATAGCAAGCGTAGAAGTCGATGGTGTTGATGTTGAAGGATGATGAAGTGTAGACATAGCAGGCGTAGAAGACGATGCAGCTATTGATGTTGAAGGACGGTGAAGTGTAGACAGAGCAAACGTAGAATTCGATGCAGCTGTTGTTGATGGTGTTGATTGTGCATATTGAATAACACTTGGTCTGGAATGTTGGTGTTGGGCTAACATTTGATCTATTTCCTTCAATTCTTCTTCTTCATATTCTTCATCATGGTTGTTGTTATGTTTTAGTTCCTTATGAATTATTAAAAGAAATTCATCCTTAAATGAAGTCTTACAAATATTGCAGCGATGCATAATGTAGGTGTGATCTCTACACAAGGGTCAACGCAATAATGAAAAACACTGCAAATGCCCCTCTATTTATACCCTAGCAAAAGTGGTGGGGGTACGTATTACGTTAAGTTTACTATTTTTTACATTTTATATTTACTATTGTAGCTGGAGGCTACAAAGTTCTGTATTTAGGTCAAGGTCATTGAACATATTTGCCAAAACGGGGAATAGAGCAGTAAATGATTTCATTTTAAACCATAAACTGATCTATTCCCCGCTTTGTATTTAACAAGGACAATTTTCTCCAACAGGAAAATTTAATATATTTTACTACTGGCTACAATTTTGCTTGTTTCTATCAGATCTTCTCTTTTTAAATTCTCAGTTAATTTCATTAGGCTAGAAGGCATAAATCTAAACGAATCAATAAACCTAAGTTTTATTTTGTCAACCTTTTTAGAGAAGCTTATAAATTTTTCCATTGTTGTTGCCAAAACATCTATCGCCCCATCATCTCTTCCTAACTCCGGGATTATGAAATGAGAGTCATATCCGCTAAGGTTATGTAGAACAACGGGTATAAAAGATGGTACTTTGTAATTTAAGTTGCAAGCGTTACAGGCTGCACCTCTGTAGGCTCCTGTAAGATGGTCGTGATCGCGCACTTTAACGTTATCTGGTGTAAATAGGTTATTACACAGATAACATGTTGTTGCCAAATTGTGATGTTGAAGTTGGTGTTCTTCCATAGGTTGCATCGGTATTTTAATTTTGTAGAGTTCTTCCACCTTAGAGGCAATGTAATACAAATCATCTACAAAGTGTTTCACTGCTTGTTCACCGCGATAAATCTTCGGAGCAGATGTTAGTCCAAATTCTTGAAGATGTTCTTCAGACATCTTCCAATATCTTACCAAACAAAGATTTTTTCTAAGTCCCGAAGTGGGTCAAGGTCATCTGAACATGTTGCCAAAACGGGGAATAGAGCAGTAAGTGATTCCCACTTGGACCACAAACTGCTCTATTCCCCGCTCTGTATTAGGGAAGTGAATTTTGAAGAAAGGTCACAGTTATAGGCAATAAACCTGATAACAGAACCTTTTGTTAATTTATCCAAACAAAAGGAAGTTACAAATGGTTTGCAGGGAGTATTTGCAAAAGTTTCTCGAGGGTAAGATGGGTAATGTCAACCGGTTTGCGCGCCGTATTGACATAAGGTCGGTTTGCGCGCCATACCTTTTTGTAAGGGGTTAGGAAAAGGATGAGAAACATACTGATCAGTTAAAATTAATTTTACAAAGACCAACCAAGGTCGGTTTTACAAAGGTCAACAGCATCCTGAAACCCAGTCGGACGTTGGTCAGTAACGGGCGCCAGGCAACTGTGAACCAAAGTTTTGACCAAGGTTAGTTATAGCGTGTAAGAAAAGGACATACCAACCAAGGTCGGTTTTACAAAGGTCAACAACATCCTGAAACCCAGTCGGACGTTGGTCAGTAACGGGCGCCAGGCAACTGCGAACCAAAGTTTTGACCAAGATCAGTTTTAAAGCGTGAAAGAAAAGTACATATTTCATTAGTAAATAAAACACTTCAAAGACTAACACCACAAATAATTACAAACACCAACACTAACTACATTTTCTAGCAGCAAACTACAAGCTATAATCTAAAAAACAAACTAACATGCATAACATACAAACATGCTAAGGTAGAATCTTTAGTATACAGGGGTACCACCTATATACTAAAGATGCTATTACAGACAGCTAAGGCGAACAGCTAGCTAGGCTGTCAGCCTGAGACTGTGAGACCTCTGCGGTCAGCCCCCGCTTTTATAGCCGACGATCCGTGGTGGGAGGTAAATTGAAGAAAGGAAGGGGGGGGGTAGTGATAGGGAAGGGGTATTATTGTAAGAGTAAATGTTTTTACCAAATAATAATTTTCTCTAAGTCCCGAAGTGGGTCAAGGTCATCTGAACATGTTGCCAAAACGGGGAATAGAGCAGTAAGTGATTCTCACTTGGACCACAAACTGCTCTATTCCCCGCTCTGTATTAGGAGAAGAGGACTAGTTTAAAGCTCGCAATTATAGGCAATAAACCTGATAACGGAACACTAACCTCTCCCCCGAAAAATTATTCACCCAACAAACAAACGATATGGTCAGTTTACAACAGTCGCGCACTCTGAAACCGCAAGGACGTTCATCACTGTGTAGGCGTCAGAGTACTACGAACCGAAGTACAATAATACCTGACCAAGGTCCCCTTAAGTTTATTTCCCCGAAGATGTATCCCCCCAAGATAAGCAAAATGGTCAGTTAACAACAGTCGTGCACTCTGAAACCGCAAGGACGTTCATCACTGTGTAGGCGCCAGAGTACTACGAACCGAAGTACAATAATCACCTGACCAAGATCCCCTTAGATTTAACCAAGATAAGCAAACTAACTGAATCTGTTTCTCGTAAGTGAGGGCTAAGATAGGTAAAAAAGTCATCCGGTTTTCATGCCGTAATGACTCAAGGTCGGTTTTCGTGCCGTACCTTTTTGTAAGGGGTTAGGAAAGGTGTTTATTTGAGAAACATAATCCCCCCTGAGATATTTAAAGACATAAGGTCGGTTTTCGTGCCATACCTTTTTGAATGGGAGCGTGAAGCGTGAAAGAAAAGTACATATTTCATTAGTAAATAAAACACTTCAAAGACCAACACCACAAATAATTACAAACACCAACACTAACTACATTTTCTAGCAGCAAACTACAAGCTATAATCTAAAAAACAAACTAACATGCATAACATACAAACATGCTAAGGTAGAATCTTTAGTATACAGGGGTACCACCTATATACTAAAGATGCTATTACAGACAGCTAAGGCGAACAGCTAGCTAGGCTGTCAGCATGAGACTGTGAGACCTCTGCGGTCAGCCCCCGCTTTTATAGCCGACGATCCGTGGTGGGAGGTAAATTGAAGAAAGGAAGGGGGGGTGGGGGGGGGGTAGTGATAGGGAAGGGGTATTATTGTAAGAGTAAATGTTTTTACCAAACAATAATTTTCTCTAAGTCCCGAAGTGGGTCAAGGTCATCTGAACATGTTGCCAAAACGGGGAATAGAGCAGTAAGTGATTCTCACTTGGACCACAAACTGCTCTATTCCCCGCTCTGTATTAGGAGAAGAGGACTAGTTTAAAGCTCGCAATTATAGGCAATAAACCTGATAACGGAACACTAACCTCTCCCCCGAAAAATTATTCACCCAACAAACAAACGATATGGTCAGTTTACAACAGTCGCGCATTCTGAAACCGCAAGGACGTTCATCACTGTGTAGGCGTCAGAGTACTACGAACCGAAGTACAATAATACCTGACCAAGGTCCCCTTAAGTTTATTTCCCCGAAGATGTATCCCCCCAAGATAAGCAAAATGGTCAGTTAACAACAGTCGTGCACTCTGAAACCGCAAGGACGTTCATCACTGTGTAGGCGCCAGAGTACTACGAACCGAAGTATAATAATCACCTGACCAAGATCCCCTTAGATTCAACCAAGATAAGCAAACTAACTGAATCTGTTTCTCGTAAGTGAGGGCTAAGATAGGTAAAAAAGTCATCCGGTTTTCATGCCGTAATGACTCAAGGTCGGTTTTCGTGCCGTACCTTTTTGTAAGGGGTTAGGAAAGGTGTTTATTTGAGAAACATAATCCCCCTGAGATATTTAAAGACATAAGGTCGGTTTTCGTGCCATACCTTTTTGAATGGGAGCGTGAAAGAAAAGTACATATTTCATTAGTAAATAAAAACACTTCAAAGACACTTTAAAACCAACACCAAACTAACTGCAGTTAAACTAACTACATTACCTAGCAGCAAACTACAAGCGTTATCTAACATGCTTAAACAAACTAACTAAACATGCAAGGGCGCGGATCTCTTAATTGCGCGTCGGGCCCAACGCACACTTAACAGACCTACGCTGCAGCAGGCACTGCAACCCAGTGGGACGTTCATCGCAACGGGCGGCAGGCTACTGCGAAGAGACGCTCGAAATCTCGGGTTATATAGACGGAGAATGGGAAATCGGGATATTAAGGGGAAAGCGGGATAAGGGATAACCCTGCTTCGTTGCGGGATTTTATCCCGCACTTCCAAGAACATTTTTCCCTCGACCTTGACCTTGAACATGACCCAAAAGGGGGGGGGGGTTCCGTCGGGGGGGGGGGTGCCGGTTCTAAACCAGTCCTCAGCTTTCTACCCATATATGGATAGGGCAAGGTTTCACTTTACGACCTGCTTCACTCTGCCAGCCGCCTCATTCCGGCTTTGGATTGCAACCAGTACACACGTGCTCTATCCAACTCTATCTTATCCATTTTCTTTTCCATCCTATTTACACCATGTCTTCTCCTCTGACTCCTGAAAAACTCCAGCGCTTAAAGGAATCTTTGAAGAGGTC
Source organism: Allygus modestus (assembly GCA_963675035.1). Taxonomy (NCBI): domain Eukaryota; kingdom Metazoa; phylum Arthropoda; class Insecta; order Hemiptera; family Cicadellidae; genus Allygus; species Allygus modestus. The sequence goes on from OY776111.1 coordinate 318,706,853, forward strand.
GACGGAAAGAAGGAGCGGGTTTAAGAGACCTTCAACTTTGAAGTCTCTCAAACGGAATCTCCATGGTCATCCGCTGTATTTTGAACAACGACCCTCGACTCAGCCTCGACCTTCTACATCGGCTCAGCCTCGGCCTTCTACATCGGCGGCTCAACCTTCGTCTCCAACACCGACTGTCGATGAGGTGATGCAACGGACAAGGGTGATGGGGCTGAACGACTTGGTGACGCCGTTTGAAGTCTCCAAGGTCGAGTTTCGAAATCTGAAGCGGATGACGGAGTATAAATATGTGGCAACCAACGGGGACCACGTGTTCCTGTTTCAACACACCATCCACTACATCGAGGTGCGTCTGCCGCAGTCTCTCCCACCGCCACCTCCTCTGATACCTGATACACAGGAGTTATTCTTAACCAGAAAAGATGGGAGGGTAAAGTGGGTTTTGAAGAATAAAGTTTGAACTGATCCTTATCCCGACCAACCTTCAGCACGCAAACGGTCCTTTTCAGGACCACCCTAAGCATTTCAAGTTAGGGACTTGGCCTGTACATAGGCAGGAGAGTTTGTTTGTGCAGCCCACTTTGTGAAATTTTCTAAGTCCCAAAGTCCTTGAACTTGACCTTGACCTTGAACATGACCCATGTTGGGGGGGGGGGGTACAAAGTTTTTCCAAAGTATGTCATGTGAGTACTCAAATTACGCGAATTGATCAGACGAACAAGGAGGTGCAAACAGAATTTTGATCCGGCCAAGGGTATAGTAGCAGAAGCGAAAAAACTACAACGTTTGTCCAAAGTATGTCATGTGGGTACTCAAATTACGCGAATTGATCAGACGAACAAGATGGTGCAAACAGAATTCAGATCCGACCAACGGTATAGCAGAAATAGCGAAAAAACCAATGTTTTCAAGGTTACATACTAATAGCTTCTTTAATATTGGGTTAAAGTATAGCGAGTGGGTACTCAAATTACGCGGGTTAATCAGACGAACAAGATGGTGCAAACAGAATTCAGATCCGACCAACGGTATAGCAGAAATAGCGAAAAAACCAATGTTTTCAAGGTTACATACTAATAACTTCTTTATTATTGGGTTAAAGTATAGCGAGTGGGTACTCAAATTACGCGGGTTAATCAGACGAACAAGATGGTGCGAATATAATTCAGATCCGACTGAGATTAGGGAAGAAACAGCGCGAAAACAACACTTTCAAGGCCTGACATTAATAAATACTTTGTTTATGGATTAAACTACGACAAGTTATTTATAGTTTAAAGTATACCGAGGTAACGTTGTTGTGCGGGTAGGTCGGGTGGGTATCATACACGCTAGCGCTATATCATTATACTTTTAGCTCTTGCAGGATTAACATCTACCTATAGAGTTTGTGTTATTCTAAAGATGTCACAGTTTTACAGAAATATGACGAAGGTGTCCTTCAACAGTCCGCCTGCCACCACCTTCTACTTCTCCGACTGTGAAGATAGAAGGTCTACGCTGTTAGTGGATTGTGAGCGATTTCGCCGTAGAATACTCCAGGCTGAAACATTCTTAGCAAGTTGTCTGCTACGCAAGATGCATCATATGAGTACATGCAATAAATTAGATCACAGTGACTGTTGTGATTGCGTAAAAACAGTGTCGAGCAAGAATTGTTAATGTTTTCAGTTACGGAGCTCCGATCCTCACAGAGTCAGAGCTAGACCCTAACTAATGCATGTCCCGTAGTTATTGTGCGATGTGAAAACTTGGTGGGGGAAACTGGTGTGGTGGGGGGTAAAGGCGAGTGTCTATCCTACATGCTTGTATCACTTCAGTATACCTGCGGCTCTTGCATAGTTCACATGGATTCGCAAATACAAGGCACTACTGTTTCTTCCACATGTTCTTCTTTTAATATTGAGCAAGCTGACAATACAAATGATGAAATACAAGTACATGAAGTTTCTAGCACAATATCTACTGATGCAGAAGCAATAATGTCATCCCTAATAGGGTTTGACTAATGATGGTGGATGTAGTAGCAACCATCTGCCGCGCACTTGCCACCTGCCGCCTACCATCTGTCGCCTGCCATCTGCCGTCCGCCATCTGCTCCGCCCCACCACACTTTTACCCCCACCATTTTGTTTGATACCAAAACGCTAGCTAGCGAGTAGTCAGTACACCTCCGGCTCTCGACCGGTGAACATCGAGCTCTCTGTTGAAATGTCCATCAAAATTAGGTGTATTCATTATGACTCTATTCATCTGGCGACTTTCCAAGACCTCGAGGTTTTTAATGAAGAGTTAAGACTTCTCATTGCGTCCGGTTACGATTTATCTTTGGAACTTTACGCATCAAAAAACAACATGGACTCTGCGCAGGAATCGAAGTATCTACCGTCTTTCATCAGAAAGCGAAGTGATGGCCGCAACTCGTCCGGATCAACAACATCGATGACAACGAACAACGGGGAACTGATGTAAACATAAATTATTGTAAACATAACTTATTGTAAATAAAAAGAAAAGTAAAAAGAAATAAAGTAATAAATGAAATAGTATTACCTCGCACTCGTTTCATTCGATTGCTTCATTCGATTGTTTTCATTCGATATTTTATCGAATGACAACTATCGAATCACAATCGAGTTTTACGCGTGCGAGGTAGTACTTTTTTAAAATAACCTCCCCGTGACCTTGAACTTTGAACTTTCACTCATTACGTCACAAAACCGCCTACGTCACTGGCTCAGCCTCAGATGACGTCTTTCATGACTCAGCACTTCCGGTCACGTGACCGGAAGCTGTCAATCACTTGGCCCAGAAGCCCCAAATGCCCACTACTGACCCCTCAAAACGTGGATGGGAACTTTAAGAGCCACTGGGGCAAAGCCTATTGACGATATGTTAGTTTGGATGAGTGATGACATATCTAGGCATAATTACCTGTCATTTAAAAAAGAATCATGCAAATCGACCCAGTAGAACGGTCAGGGTCGCTGTCTTTAGTTTTTATTATATAAGCTCCATAAGATTAACATAGAATGGGAACTTTAAGAGCCATTGGGACAAAGCCCATTGACGATATATTAGTTTGGATGGGTGATGACATGAGTAATGATCATCTAGGCATAATTACTTGTCATTTAAAAAAATAATCATGCAAATCGACCCAGTACAACGGTCAGGGTCCCTGTCTTTAGTTTTTAATATATAAGCTCCATAAGATTAACATAGAATGGGAACTTTAAGAGCCATTGGGGCAAAGCCCATTGACGATATGTTAGTTTGGATGGGTGATGACATATCTAGGCATAATTACTTGTCATTTAAAAAAATAATCATGCAAATCGACCCAGTAGAACGGTCAGGGTCGCTATCTTTAGTTTTTAATATATAAGCTCCATAAGATTAACATAGAATGGGAACTTTAAGAGCCATTGGGGCAAAGCCCATTGACGATGTGTTAGTTTGAATGGGTGATGACATATCTAGGTATAATTACCTGTCATTTAAAAAAAGGATCATGCAAATCGACCCAGTAGAACGGTCAGGGTCGCTGTCTTTAGTTTTGACAAAAGTTTTTTTTAATTTATAGGATGTAGTATTTTATAAAATAACATTACAAGCACTAACTTTGATAAAAAATAAACAAAGTTATAGGTCTGCAAAAACTGCCCTAACAGGCAAAATTGTTAATGGGGGAACCCCATAAATAAAATATATTATCTAGACCAATTTAAAATAAAATTTCAGTACCTATTTTGACTCGTCACTAAAACCTAACTTTCTAATCAATTTTTTACTTTTCACACAAATAAAAATGGGGAATTAAGTGTGAGAACAAAAAACAAAACAGTAAAGCTCTGCATTTAAAGTACTAATACCTCCGTAGCACTAAACCTGCGTACTCAGCGAATTTCCAATGCATATATACAGTAGGACCCCCGCTAGTCCAACCTCTGATGGACCGACTCCTCGCTTAGACCAACCATATCCTTATCGGCGTTTTATTTACGTATCCGGTCGTCGCTCAGTTCATGTCAACGCTTGTCGAAGACTCATCACTGGCGATGTAAGTCAGTAAGTAGGCTGTGGACTGTTGATGCAGTACGTTCTCTTATGCAGTAGTCTCTTATTTTTCATACAGTAGTATACTTTTTGAAAGTTGTATGAGTTAATGTTACATTTGTTTGTAATTTGTCAACACATGCTATGCATTGTATAGGCCTAACAGTCCATGTGGCAGTATGTTTAGTTTAAACTAGAGTTTAATTACGTTTTTGTGTGAATACATTTGTTCCTCTGATAATCCGACCTTTTTTGCATTCCGACCATGCTCTCGGTCCCGTTAGTGACGGATTAGCGAGGTTCTACTGTATCTTAATACCACTAAAGCCACATACCAAGTTTCATCAATATACATTCATAAATAATGATTTATGACATCTTAATTATACTCCATAAGAATAACATGGCGTCTGAGGATCCATGTTTTCTGAAACAAGGTACACAAAAAATGGGTTTTATGCAAATTTTATTATTATTACTATAATTACTCAACTAGGAGAAGCCACATACCAAATTTTATCAATTTATGTTCATAATTAAGGGAGGTGACATTTTACTTATTCTCCATGAGAATAACATGGGGGCTGAGTACACAGGTTTGCTGCTACAGGAACTATCCGTAAAAAAATTGTTTTTCCTGCCAATATTAATAGACCACAACGGTATGAAGCAATATACCAAGTTTCATCAGGATAAGTTGAAAATGAGAAGATATAAAATTGTTCTTATTCTCCAGAAGAATAACAGTGGACAACGTACTGTATTTAGCTCTTTCAATATCTCTGTAATCAATTGACATGCAATGATCTCAGGAAATAGTCTCTAGGAAATAATCTCTAGGAAATTAGTGAATTTCCTCTATGAGAATTAGCGAATCTTCTCTATAGGAAAGAAGCTATTACATATAGATAGGGTTATATTGCAATGATCAAAACACCAAAATGTTTTTTTTTTAAGGTGAATTGAATGGTGAGACCTAAAATTGGATTAACTAAAATATTATATCTAAACAACTCAAAAAACCCAATTTTGGGGTACAAAACCCTCCCAAAATACCCGTTTAGATGGAGTGATCTGGCTGGTTTTCAAACTTGAAGTCATAAATGTTGCTTTACATGTTTGTACAAAATTTCATCAAAATTAGACCATTTTTACGAGAGTTATCACACCCACGGACACACACACACACACACACACACATATATATATATATATATATATATATATATATATATGTATGTATGTATGTATGTATACAGTTTCGAACGAATTATCTAAATATTATTTGATCCAATTCTTTACATGGTTTGTGTGGGAAACCAAATTTTTTGCTTTTTTGGTACCCGTTAACACGGTAACAGGCGTAAAAAAGGTCTGATTCAAATCAAATTTGGCACATATATGTAACGCATAATTTATTTGAAAAAGTTTGAAAACCAGATGTATCACATTATCCAAAGGGGGTTTTAAGGGGGTGTTGTCCCCATATATATGTATGTGTGTGTCCGAGACCACGATAACTTTTGAAAGAAACACCCGATTTTGATGAAATTTGGCACAAATGTTGACAGTAACACTTATGACTTTCAGTTCATAACCAGAACGATCGGAAAATGGGAAGGAGGTTTTATGGGGGATTACAATTTCCCAAAAATAAGTTTTTGCATTTTTTACTCTACAATTTTAAAAACACTCAATTTTGGTTAAGACCATTTTATAAATCTTAAAAAAATAATAAATTAGTATTCTTAATCATTAATCTTGGTTAAGTGGTTGCGGAGAAAATCAAAAAAACTGTATTCATACAATTTTCCATGTTAATCTTATGGGAAAAAGGATTTTGATTTTAGCTTTTCATCAGTTAATTTTATTGAAAACTGCACATTTGTTTTTACTAATAACTTCAGCTCTAAAAAAACAATTATTTTAGAGTTTATATTCAGTGGTGCACTTGTACCGGAACGCGCCAGAACGCCGTTCCGGCACTGGTTTTATGATATTAACAAGGGTGAAAAATCATGTAGGGAGCATTTTAACTGCTTGGCGTTCTTACGTTTCATGTAAGATGTCATGCCATTTATCTGCTATGCTTGAAAACGGTTACATTTTTTTTGAGTAGAATATTTTAATCCTACAATACTGAAAAAGCACAGTGACTAATTTTGTGTAAAAAGAATTCGGCTCGATGAGGGAGTTCATTCACGGCAGTCACCCGCCAAATGACTCATCATTGAACTAACTTGCAACTTTGCATCTTTTCAAGCATATCCACTGTGTGTCTGTAGTGATTCCAGTGTGGTTCATTGCCTAAGTTTTGTTTTATTTTAGAATAATATAGTCTGTCGTGAATATTATTTTGAGTGATAGTGAGTGCGTTGTTATGTTAGGCGACAGTGCATAGTGCAAATGCCTACAAAGCAAGCCATTCCGCTATTCCCAAACAAACAATGGACTAATGAATTTATGAACTAAGGAAAAAACCGAATCAATATTTATAAAATGGCTTTAGAAATGTCCAAACTCTGATTTTATTTCATGAATTAAAAAAATTAAACTAACTTGTTTTAGCGAATTTCCCCTTTAGAGAAAAAGCTATTACCGTAAGTGGCATGGTAAGACTTAAGCCCGAGACCATGACAACTTTTTGTTTTGAGGTCCCCAGATGTCAAAAACACTATTCGTTCAAATTTATATATATATATATATATATCGTTACCGCGATAACTTTTGAAAGAAGCGCCCAATTTTGATGAAATTTAGCACAAATGTGGAGAGTAACATTTATGACTTTAAGTTCGAAAACCAGATCGATCGGTCTATGGGAAGGGGGTTTTATGGGGGTTTAAAATTTTCCAAAAATCAGTTTTTTGAACTTTTTACCCAAAAATTTTAAAAACCCTAGATTTTGGTTATAGCCATTTTATAGAGCTTAAAAAAACAAATAATTTAGTATTTTGAATCATTAAGCTAGGTTTAGTGGTTGTGGAGAAAAGTAAAAAGATGTGTCTACAAAATTTCCCATATTAATCTTATGGGAATACGGTTTTTATATTTTCCGCAGATAATTTCACTAAAAACTCCACATTTCTTTCTACCAATCAGTTTAGCTCTACAAAACAATCATTTTGGTGTTTTAGTTGTTAATTTACGTCCAACCGGTGCAGTGATATTCAAAGTGACAAACACAGTACGTTGTCCAGTGTGATCCTTATGGAGAATAAATTAAATGTTATATTTCGATTATTTATGTATGTATATTGATGAAACTTGGTATGTGGCTTCAAATAGTTGTAGTATATTAATATTAGCACAAAAAAAGTTTTTTCTTGATTTTTCCCAGTAGCAGCAAACCTGCATACTCGGGCCCCATGTTATTCATATGGAGAATAAGTAAAGTTTTATATCTCCCTTAGTTATGAACCCAAATTAATAAAACTTGGTATGTAGCTTCACCTGGTTGAGTTATATTGATAATTGAAAAAAAAACACATTTCTTATCTTCCTTGTCGCTGCAAACCTGCGTACTCAATTATAATGTTATTCTTATTGAGAATAGATAAAATGTTATATATCACTTATTAATGAATGTATATTTGTGAAACTTGGTAAGTGGCTCTAGGTAGCAGCGATACCCATATATATGCATTGGAAATTAGCTGAGTACGCAGGTTTGCTGCGACGGGGGTATTTTATAAAACTATTCTTTTTAGTCATTATTTATAGTATTACTTTTAAATGGTTAGCTTATAACTTAAAACTTCTTGTGAAGAGAGCATTTTATTGGTTAACCAAGGTTAACCAAAGGAGAAAAGGTGACAGAGGGTAACATGCGTAATTTCAGTATTTTGGTTGGAGGGGCAAAATTGTAAGTGATCGTGATTATTGTGACTTTTCATATACTACAATAATATATTTTCCAAACTATTGGGGGGGGCAACTGCCCCCCCTTGCCCCTCCTAAATTACGACTATGCTTCACTTTTTTAATCCAGACGAGAGCTCTAGATATATTAACCTCGTTGGACAGGCCGGCTGCGGCATAACCTCAATATTCCTAAAATTATTCCAATATACTATACTATTATAGAGCAGGATAATTTGTGTTTTCACAAAACTTATCCGTGCACAATTGATAATGTTTAGATTAAAAATAGGAATTTATGTCATTAATTTGTTCAAAATCACATATCGCTATGAAAGGTATACCATTATAATTATCTGAGTTAAATTATAACCAGCCCTTTTACTTAAAACCATAGATGAGTGATCTAAAATGAAAAATATGAAACGTTCCGGCACTGCATATTTTGCGAGTGCATCACTGTTTTCATTGTGATTCTGCGTTGTAAAATGTTATCCTTATGAAGAATAAATAATGTTTGGTATCTCGATTATTATGAATGTATACTGATGAAACTTGGTATGTGGCTTCACCTAGTAGGGCTATATTGATATTTGTAAATAATTTGTTGTTAACTGTCCTCATAGCAGCAAACCAGCATACTCAGCCCTAATGTCAATCTTATGGAGATTAAGTAAATTGTTGTATCTCCCTTAATTATGAACATAAATTAATACAACTTGTTATGTAGAATCACTTGGTTGAGTTATATTGACAATTGTATAAAACAACTTTCTTATTAATGGGGTTCTTAAGGAGAATAAATAAAATGCTATAAATCACTTATTCATTTATGTATTTTTATGAAACTTGGTAAGTGGCTTTATGTGGTGGTGAGAAACATATGCATGCATTGGAAATTCGCTGAGTACACAGGTTTGCTGTGACGGGGGTATTTTGTTGTTGTTGTACTATCAACAGATATTAATTGGTCTGAAGATGGATGTTTTCAAAAACCTCTAAACACACTGCTAGACGTTATAGGCTCACAATTAACACAGATTCAATAATTTAATATCTTTATATATAATTCTGTAAGCAAAATTTTAAGTCAAAATTGTGGCAAATTGCCAGATAATGGGAGACGGTTCAAATTAAAGGTCTTTATCTCAGGGACTCAGGAAAAATAACAGTTTTTCTAAAAATTTGCTAGCAAACAAGAAATAACGTTAAACACCCCCCATAAGAAAAACATGGGGATTTATGAATGTCTGCTTTGTTTACATTGGTACATGTGTCTACTTTGTTTAAGAACTTACAAGTGTTCACACTTATATTGTTTTATTTTCCTCAGCATTGAGTAAAAAACTCAGATGTGGCAGAGTGTTAGAGCCAGGTTAGGGGCTGAGTACGCAGGTTTGCTGCAAGAAGGAAGATAAGAAATGTTTTTTATGCAATTGTCATTCAAGCCACTAGTACATAACTAGGTGTCCTGTTGCTCGAATCTGAGCAAGTTTGTACCATCAAAATGTTACTTCAGTTGTAAACAAACATAACAAAACATCTAATATTAAAACAGATGATAACATCTTAGAATATTGCAGATAACGTACTTTCAATCATCACATAGTTTAGACTTCCGCCTTCGGATAGTGCCCTGTTCCAAAAATTCAGCCCTTTACTGTATTTACGTGATGCCATCTCTTTAAATTCTGAAATGTACTGGCAAATCTACGTAAAAATACCTTTAATTTGACACCTCAAACGGTAAAATCCATCCAGCCGTTAACGAGTTATGACTGTGAAGAAAAACCCCAAACGTAATAATATATAATATAATTTTGCCAGGCACCAAAAATCACCTTATTCTTTAAAATAATGGATTTTTAAAGTTTTGATATATTCATGTCATAAATTATTGAAATGTTTTATTCTAGAGTACGGTCTCTATCATCGTGTCAGATATGAGGTCAGTCGGTCTAGTAAACATTTTATGCTAATAAAGTTATAATCTTCTTTTGAATAGACCATGTTTTAGGACACTACGCTAAATGATTTTTGAAATAGGAGAAAGACCATGTTTGACTGTGGTTCTTTATTTCACACCTTCCTACAGAATTTCAGCTCAACAGGTCCTGTATTTTGTACATGATATTTTTATCGTATGAGCCCAAACATAATTTTCATATGAGATTGGGCATGAGCGGTGCAGCATATTTAAATTTGTTGGTTTCTGGATGACCTGACTTTGACCAAGCATAATGAACCAAAACTTACCTACGGAACAACCTTTTCCTCAATATGTGGGAACAGTGAATTTCTTATACAGCATGCATCATGTAGGCCGAAAAATGAAAACTTGGTCAAAAAAATAGAACATCGTATGAAAGAAAATCATTAAGTTACTTGTTCTTGTCAATCATGGTTGGATTCAGCCCATTTGTCAACCATAGTTGACGCTGATCTCAGTAAAGAATGTTCCAGGTTGAGCCACTAAGCAGCACTTGATTTTTGTGTGTGATTAATCTTCTAAATTACATGATAATTATTTTCCAGAAACTTGCCGAAGGCAGTTGCCTACTAACTGCAACGTGTGACACATTCATCAAAACACTTGAGGACTGCATGCGGCTGGCACAGTCTGCCTCTAGCCCATTGGAGCCCTCCGACAATGTCTTCAACTTGAGTAAACCAAAGGTATAGCGGTTAAACATTATATGGCAACTTTGTTCGCTATTTGATCACCAAATCTAACTATTGTTAAAAAGTGTTGACTTTTTTATTAAAATGCTTATGCGAATTGAAAATAATGATAGTAACCGAGTTTAATTAACCTTTAATTAGAATACTCCTCCCCCTAACAAAGCCTCCCTCCCTACGTGTCCTTGGTAAAACTTTACATTCTGTGTAATTGTAACCCACTCAGTAGGCTTATTAACTTGTTTTGAATACACATTGATTAGCAGACATTCTTATTTTAGATCGTAAAATTAACATAACTCTGAAAAGGTCAAACATACAGATAGACATTTTGTTTCTATCTGTCATAGTATACCGATATAGATAATATTTTTGTTTTACTGATGCGTTTCTTAATATAACGATTTACAATATGATATGAATGTCAAATGTAGTCTAGTTTATTTTTAAGAGTTTTTCGACAGGCGACTTGTTTATTTGCAAATATCTGCTATTTTAACGTATTATGAATGTTTCTTTTGCAATAAATATCTTGAATTTTTATAAGTAAATTAAGAAGTCATGTAGTGATTTTTACTTTTACATTACAGAACTTTACACGATTCAATAATATACACGCTAAGTAACAACTAAATTGCATATGGATGATTTGTTCTGAATTTTACAACTCCTTTTAAACATTTTTTTGTAAAATATAAATTCTGCTCCTGAACATCCTCACTTCTTAACTTTATAGTACAAATTCTCAGCAATTTTCCTATTTCCTCTGTCATCATGCCTTATGCACTGTGTAATGCTGCATTACACAGTGTTAAGTGCACGTTTATTACTGGGTATAATGTGCATCTTATTCTGATTCTCACTAGTTTAAGATTTAATCATAAGTTTAAATAAACTATATATGATAAAGACCGATCTGATCTGTATATGATCTTATTTTGGCCTTTATATTCTTAACTAATATTAACCGATGTCCGTAGACCTTAAATACATATGAATATAATATATTTATCTTTATTTTTTAGCTAACCAGCAAGCCAATAGTACCTTTAATGAGAATCAACTCCAATGAAAGGTAAGGCAAAGTTAAACACATTAACAACTTTATTATATAGCATTATAGTTACATTTATAAAATACTAGATGTTACCCGCAGGCTTCGCCTCGCAAATTATTTATAAAATGTATGACAGTTGTGTGTGCTGCATTCTGTAGTTAGCCCGTGGAACTACTACAAATCAAGATCAGCTGTTTGTATTTTCATCAGCTCAAACAAAAATGAATGTTCATAAGGAATACATGTTAATTTTGAACCCCCTTGGGACAAAGCCCAATAGGATTTTCACAACTTTAATATGCCTGTATGTTACTCAGGACTATCAAGTACCTATCTGCCAAATTTCAGCTTAGTCAGTCCAGCGGTCTGACCACAAATATATCGAGAACATGATCGAGCCACAAATATATAAAAATACAAACTTTCACAATTTTAATATTAGTAGGATTTGTAAGAGAAAGTGTTTGTGTCCAACCCAAGATGACTGATCAAGATCATTATAATATCATTATCATGACATTAACAGATGAGCAAAATGTTTTGTTTAATTTTTATATTGTGAGCAGGTCTATATCTGCCTTTAGTGTAACAGCTATTATTCTCCCAAATTCCAATGGTCCAGTGAATACTATTCCTAATGTCCATAAGATTAACATGTGAACTTTGAAAGCCAGTGGGGCAGAGTCCCAAAGGATTTTAAAAACGTGGATAGGCCTATATGTTCCTGGAGGATATGATGAGCTATCTTCCTACCAAATATCAGCTCAATCGGTTTGGTAGTTGGAGTGGGATTGAGCAACAAACAAACAAACAAGCAAGATGATATCAAGGACTGTGTCAATCCATAAAAAAAACAATTAATATATAGGCCTAACCTCTCATTTTTCATAAAGTAGAAGGAAATAGATGAGCTAAATTTTTTTTAATTAATGGAGGAGTTAAAAACAGACATTATGATTGTGAGAATGCAATTTGATTAAAGAAGGTTGATTGGGAAAGGATACTTCTGTAACTACCTATTGAGGTATTTTTATGAGTATGTTATTGTATTTTCAAACCTTTCATTAACTATGATACTACGAATTATAAAACATTACAAAATGAACAGCCTATAATCAAGATTTTTCGTGTCAGGAAATGAAACAAAGAAAATCAGCTCATTCAGAAAGCAGTCAGAATTTTGTCAGTAATTTACAAATTCTTGAAAGTAGGCAAAATATTGCCATAGAAACTAATATATTTTGTATCAAAAACAGGAAAAAATCTCAAGGCTGTGCTCAGGCCAACCTAAAGCTCCTATTTGCACCCCTATTAAAGTTTGATGGTAGATATTTAACTGTATGGCTGTATTTTTAGTAGGGGTGTGCGAGTAGTGATTTTTTTAATCGAATCGAGTCGAGTCGAGTAGTGCCAATTATTTTCGAGTTTCGAGTATTTTTCGAGCGAGTATTTGCCATCAGTTGATAGTTTAAAATAGTGTAATGGGATTTGGATACCACCCTAGATTTGATAATCTAAACATGGTTTCTAACTAATACATGAGTAGCAATACAAAGTTTTGGCCAGTACAATCAAACTGGATTACGTATTGACAAACAAAACACAGTTTGACATTCATTTCCGGCCGATGAAACAGGGCCCGGTTGTCATTTGGCCAATTTCACCTGGTTCAGACATCGCTTATAATTAATATTAAATGCCGAACTCATTAGTCACGGTCAAAATTACTCGGTCCGATCGTCATTTTCGGCCGATTTTACATGATGCGATTCCTTTTGCGGCCGTTACTACGCGTTATGGCTGGTCGCAATCGTTCGCGGTCGTCATTTTCGGCCGATTTTACATGATATGAGTGCCTTTTGCGGCCGTTACTACGCATTTTGGCCGATCGCAATCGTTCGCGGTCGTCATTTTCGGCCGATTTTACGTGATGCGATCGCCTTTTGCGGCCGTTACTAGGCTTTTTAGCTGGTCGCAGTCGTTCGCGGTCATCATTTTTGGCTGATTTTACATGATACGAGTGCCTTTTGCGGCCGTTACTACGCATTTTGGCCGGTCGCAATCGTTCGCGGTCGTCATTTTCGGCCGATTTTACGTGATGCGAGTGCCTTTTGCGACAGTTACTACGCATTTTGGCCAGTCGCAATCGTTCGCGGTCGTCATTTTCGGTCGATTTTACGTGATGCGATTGCCTTTTGCGGCCGTTGCTACGCGTTTTGGCCGGTCGCAATCGTTAGCGATCGTCCGGAAATCGGCGGGAAATACTCGCTCGAACTTTCGAGTAGTTCTCAAAACTTCGAGTTGAGTTCGAGTATTAAAATACTGGGCCGAAAACTCGAAGTTTCGAGTACTCGCACACCCCTAATTTTTAGTGAATTTCCTATGGAAAGTGAACTATTAGCATGACCCGCACGGTGAAATTTAAGCCCGGGATCACCATAGAAGTTCCTAACGTGACCCCCTGAACACGTTTTGGGGGTTCGTTCAAAATTTTATATATATAAAGTTTTGCCACACTAATTCCCATCTTTTTACATTCATTAATTTCACATCCGGGGCTTTTTTGACGCTTTTGGGCCCAAAAACTCTAAATTTGAAAGATTAATCCCCAAAAAAGGGGTTTAGAGTTTTCCGATTGTATTGCCCAACAAACTTGTCCAACAGATTATAAAACGGAAAGTCCCTACCAAATTTGAAGTAAATCGGACAAAAAATGTACCGCTAGAGTGCTATTTGACGCTATACACAGTATATATATATGTGTATGCACTCTAGCGGTCACATTTTTTGTCCGATTTACTTCAAATTTGGTAGGGACGTTCCTTTTTATGATCAGTTGGACAAGTTCGTTGGGCAAAACAATCAGAAAACTCTAAACCCCTTTTTTGGGGATCAATCTTTTAAATTTAGAGTTTTGGGGCCCAAAAAGCGTCAGAAAAGCCCAGGATGTGAAATTAACGAATATAAAAAGGTGAAAATTAGTGTGCCAAAACTTTTAAGCCCTCCCTCGTCATTCTAACATATATATTTACCGAGTTATTAAAGAAAATGTGTATTGAACAAACACAGTATGTTGTCATATGGGGGTTTTACATTAGAAAAGCCTGTTATTAATTTGTTGGTGTACTTTTATCATCCCCAACAACCTCACACCTACTTTAAAGCTTGACTGGACCTTCTCCTAACCTTATAATGCGCAAAATTGTATTTCCAGCATTGCAGGTAAATAGAACCAGGAGCATCAGAACAGCCAAAAAATCAATATTTTCAGATTTGAATAAAAATTGGAATAATTGTATGTTTTTAACTGATTTTGAGTTCTTATAGTTTTTTATGTGGAAATTCACTTCCCTCACGTCAGCGTGCTGCGTGTGAACTCGTTTTAAAATTGTCATAAAAAATAATGCAATATTATTCTGTCCCAGAAAAACTTGAGATATTCAGCACACCGAGTATGCTGCTTCAACACTGGCCAGCACAAACTGTCTCGTGTCCTTGTGGAAGGTGGACTTTTACTCCTGGGAAGCATCCTTTGAGTCTATGTTCCTTTGCCTTCGACAGGTGATGTTCTTGTTCGGTGTATATAGTTTGATTCTGTGATAGATAAGTGTGAGTTTTCCGAATGTTTTAAGTTTTCCAGGGTATATTTTGTGATTTTATAAACTGAATGAGTACTTAATCTGTTCATGTGTGGCTTTATAATTGTTACTGTTATATATTTACTCCATCAGAATGTTTTACTTTTTAGTTTATTCTTATCAACAATGAAATCTCGTATTTGTTTAGTATTTCGTAGGTTAATTATTAGTATTAAATTTGTATTGTAATACTAACAATCTAATTGTTATACATGTACCATTATGTTTAGGCATTAACATAGAATAAATATTACTTCAGCAATGATGCGGTGCCAAGAGGGGATTACTGTAATGTATTTATGAGCCTCTCAGTCTACCTGAACCCTGATAGTTGGTAGGCAGAGGCTAAGTAACATTAGTGTGTTGATTCTTCGTCGAGTTGGTCCATTATTCAGATGAATGTAAATTTTATTATATGTAAAGTAGTTCCTAAAAAAATAGTAGATTCTGCTTGAAAAATGGGAACAAATTGCTGGCTTTGTTCAACTTCCATGATGTATTTATTCTGCTGTCTTAATTACTAGTTTTAAATTTTAGTACAGTGGAACGAAGCCAATTCAAACTTATGTAGACCTAATTCAAAATCTTCTATAATTTTAATTTCCTGCTTGATCCCTAGCATTTTCTATGCAAATAATGTTAACCTTGGTTATTTTGAATTATATTTTGAAAAACCAAATCTTTTTTACTTAGGCCAGATAAAAAAGCGTCCATGGTACAGTTATCAAAATTATAAAAGCCCAAGAACAGGCTTAACACAGAGATGGCTTAGGGCCAAAAGGCTCACATCTTACCTCCCATAGAGGTGTGTCGCTGCGGGAACTTGAACTTTGTTCCAACAATCAAGTAGTAAAAACTGTTCCAACATGAACAGGAAGTCAGTTCCGCTTGGAACTTCTTTTCAAATCGTCTAGCTGCAGCCATTTGTTCCAAAAACAGCTGCATTGGATCATTCCAAAAACGGTTGCAGCGACTTAGGTATCGAGTCTCGCGGATTAAACTAGCTACAGCTGAAACTTGTTTTGGAAGAAATTCTTTGGGCTCTGTTGAACTAGCTGCAGCTGTTACACGTAAGCAACTGCTTGGCTCATCTCTAATCCAGCTACCCTTTGTTCAAGGTTATTGTATCCACCTCTCCCTCTACACACCTAATGTTTTGCAGTTGTCTGTGACTTGTCGCAAGTAAACCTTTTCTCTGAAAATGGGTATTATGAAGGATTTAAACCTTTTTTTACTACTTTTGTGATTTTAATTTTTGGCTAGATCAAATTTGTTTGCTGGTCCCTTGAGGTTTGAATTACCCAAGTTCCACTGTACAACACTGTGTCGTAATGGGGGTTGTATAATTACTCCTAAACTTTACACATAATAATAAACACTTGAGTCATTGTTAACAATAATTTATTTTTTTCTACCACATTTTTCTACCATTCTCAACCACAAATGTGCCACTAAAACCCTGGAGCTACATGTAATAGGTCTACATATGTCCCATCTCGATTTTACCAGACAGTTTTATTCATATGGAAACCAGTAGATGCTTTACTGGTTTCAACCACCACTTTTGCTTGACTGATGCAATAACCGGGATCATAATAGAAGCAACTTGGATGGAATACAGCCATTTGTGAACTGGGAATTACAGCACAAAAATACCACAGAAGTATTATGAGACTGAATTGTCGATGAAAGATAACAGTTATATTTTTGTTCTCTAAATCAGTGATACAAAATGTAGAAACTAAGATAAATTTTCAAGGAATTTCTGCATTTAATGTGTGTTAAGATTTTCTGGTGGACACACAATCAAAAATCATTGAATCATCTGTTACCTTCAATGTCTTTGACATGATGTGTGAACTGCTTGTGGTATTTCTTTCATGTTACGGTACTTAGTAAAACATTGTTTAATAGTTTTCTAGTCAAGATAGAATGTAGATGTTGGGCCCAACTACAGATATTTTCTGTAACATAGGGATTTAATTAATTCCAGATTCTAGCTTTATTACAATTTGTTATCACCATTTATATGTAAACTAATATTTTTAGGAAAGAATATCTTACACTTGAATGCATAGATTTTTGTTTTAAATCATTTGTTAAGTATTGCACTTAGTATTTTGTTTCTATGTTGTTTAGTATTTAATATTTTTGTATTTAAGTTTTTCATATTTCATTTGTTATTACAATATTTTGTGGCTTTATATTACTTATTTTAATAGGGTAAAATAATGTTTATAGACTACTGAAAAATAAATCTTTTTACCCTGATCAAGTTTTAGTTTGTTTTTATCAAAGTCCTTGGGTTACTGTTACATTTTTTGCCCGTTTTAATTTTATAAATTATCTCATTCTATTCTTGTACTATTTTGAAAATATAGTTGATAAATGAATATATAAAGTGAACGAAGGATGAATCGGGAATAAGGTTTTAGTTTTGTTTTAATTCTCAGTACTTATTATAAACATTACTTTTCAATAATTTAGCAATTTTAATTAGGTAAAAGTAAAGTAAAATTAAATTTATCTTGTATCCCCCAAAGCTTGAAGAGCCATCATAGTGCTTCTGTGCATGCATGTATATTTTGATTTTATAATGGATATGAAATATGTATCCTTATTTATTCACCTTCTTCTCTGAAGACTTCAACATATTGTTACTTACTGTTTGAATTGTTGATATAAAATAATTAATAAGGTAATAAGAATATTAAACATGAATATTGTTATAAGGATAGGATGTTTAGTGTAATATAGATATTATTAAAAAAGGTTTTAAATAAGTTGATTTTTATTAGTTGTTTTAGATACATTAAAATCTATTGACAAACAATCATGGTAAATAATTTTGTTCATTGTTCGGGGTAAAAATATTTAAAGCTTTTTTAACTGTGTTGGTGTGACATTGTTGAAATATTTTCCATTTATGATTTTTGTCACAATGCTCTTGTGTTACAATTAGTATAAATATTAATATTACAAGCCGTTTTCATGCTGTACTCACACTTTAACGATTCCTTCTTACTTCAAAATTAAAAGAGCACAAAAGGCATCATACCCATTCTACATCCATTATTCACTCATGTTTGCTTTCAAATACACCCTAGTTGCGTCGGTGTCTCACACAGTGATTTGGTGATAATTATATGATAACACCTAAAACAACAAGCAACTGAAATAGTATACTAAGATTTCATTTTCAAGTTTCCTAATGGCTAGTGGCAGACAATATCGTTGATTTTGTCTTAGCCATTGACAATTGCAGAGTAAAATTGTATCAACAAAGTTGTATCTCTTTATGTCTTTTCATCTCTTTAGTTTCATTATGCTACTGTAGTTCCATCCACATACCTCACATCAAACGTATAATGTGATTATTACTGCATCCATCTGAAGTGCTTTTAATCAAATTATTTTTAGAACAAATATCAACACTGTAAAGAATTTTTAACAGGATTTTGAGAACTGCTACTCATGATCAAAAACTTTTCTCATGTCTTCTGCTCACGTGTTCTTCCATTTAATACTATTAAATTAATAGGTCTAACTATTCTATCCTTCTGTACTCTTTATGCTTCTTAATTAATTTTCTCAAACATTATTTGAGTTTCCGATTATTTTTCATGTTATAATCTAAGGAATCCCTCTCCTATACAGGTCTAAAAACACTTTTAACTGGTTTTTAATTGTGTTGGTACAAGTTTAACATGTTCAAATGTATTTTGAGTTGATTTTGAAGAATAGAAAACCGAAGTAAGTTTATAGCAGAATTTGAAATTATTTATCAAAACCACACACTTATGGTTGCTTGATATTTCAAGTTGTTACATTGTTATATACTTGTTCCAAATGGTCTCTCATATATTGCAATTTTTTCACTTTTAACATGAGATGGTTTATTACATTTGCTAATAACAAGCACTTCTATATAAAATGTTTTGTGAACAGGAAAACAAATTATAATGAAATGCCTTGGAGATTAAAATTGTCTAGTTCATCTGCCTCTCTGCAATCAATTTTCCAACAGGTGTGTGCGCAAGTGGTTCCTCAGGTTGATTTCCCCTAACCTGGAGGAACTCCTGGGCCTATCAAGCAAGGATCATTCCTCCCATCGAGCCCTTGAACTCAACTGGTTACCATAATACTTTAGAGGGTCATTCCTGTAGATCGATTCACATTCTAGATACATGTTACAGACAAGTAATAGACTTTATGCATCCACTCATTTTCATGTTTTACATCTCTTATTTATAAACTACATACGTGCAGTATCCCCACAATATTTATTTGAGTAGTCAGTAAAATCACCAAACCAAGCGTCACATGAAATGATGTATATGTCAACTCCTATCAAACCTATACATGGTGATTGTCGTGAAAACATTTTCTTTATAATATTAATATTAACAGGATAAATAAAATATGTCTTACGACACTATAAGTATATTCACACTTATACTGTACTTACATACAAGATGGTAAAATATACACAAAAGATGGTACAATGATGGTGCATGGTAAGACCTAGTTTGCCTTGTACCATCTTTTATGTATATTTTACCATCTTGTGTGTAAGTACAGTATAAGTGTAAATATACTTATAGTGTGTTAAGACGTATTTCATTTATCCTGTTTAGTTGTAACAACACTTATCATGCTAATAAAGACTATATTAATATTGATCATTAAATCTTTATTGCCACCAACATTTGAAAAAATTTGTAATTTTTTTCACAGAATTAGTTCCTTGATATTACGATATCAAATATCTTATAGATTTTCTGCCAACATCTTTGAAATATATTTATTTTGTTTTGATTCTTGATATTGCACGTGCAGTTTTAATAATTTTAAAAATTCAATCTAAATACTGTTGTTATTTTTCATTAAAAAAAATATCATTACATGGTTCATCAAGTGAAATATTTGTAATAATGCGTAGTGCGGGAGCAAGCTATACAACAGGTATGGCCGGCAGGTCACCTCAAGCCAGTGTCAAAACGGCTTGACCAATCAGAGCGAGCTCGCAACAGGCTCCTTAAGATTGGGGTATAAAAGTTTCATACATTCATATGGTGGCAATAGAATCAGGTGTACCATTACAGTAAAGTAGCAAACAAATATCCCAAAATCAGTTTGCGGATTGTTATGAACTATTGTATGGTTATTAAATAATTAATATGTTAATAAATGTAAAAGATTAATCATCAACATTTAATAATATTTTAAATACTAAAATATATAATTTAATTACACTGTACTTATTTATACTAACCGCCAGTTTGCCTAACCACTTGAGAGCACAGCTTGTTGGGAGGCCTGGTTGCCAGCCTCGCAGGTTCCCATGTCTGAGAAACTGATGTCTAGAATACTGGCGTAAATAGACAGCGGAATAGTGTGTTCAAATACCAAAACTAAATTTTGTAAAGGGGTCTCAACTTTCTCCCAGTTTTCACTAAACGCCTCATTTTATTTGAATGGCTTGGTGATTTTCTTTATTTTAGCGAATTTCCCCTAAAAGGAAGAAGCTATTACCGTAGTCGACATGATAAGACCTAGGCCCGGGACCATGATAACTTTTCGTTTTGAGGTCTCCAGATGCCAAAAACACCATTCGTTCAAAACTATATATATGTGTGTGTGTGTGTGTGTGTGTGTGTGTGTGTGTGTCCGTAAGCACCGATAACTCTCGTAAAAATTATCCGATTTTGACGAAATTTGGTATGAACGTGTAAAGCAGCATTTATGTTTAAGTTCGAAAACCAGACACATCGACCTATCCCCTATTTTGGGGGGGTTTTGTACCCTAAAAATGTTTTTTTTTTGAGCTTTTTACATATAATTTTTGAAAAAGTCAAATTTGAGTTTTTCTATCGGAATCAGCTTAAAAAGACGCAAATTATGGTGTTTTGATCATTGCTCGTTAAATTGTTACAGAGATATTGAAAGTGCTAAACACAGTACGTTGTCCAATGTTATTTTTATGGAGAATAAGAAAAATTGTATACGTCGCTTATTTATCATAGTCTATTGATATTTGCACTAAAAAACATTTTTTGAACGATAGTTCCCGTAGCAGCAAACCCTCGTACCCAGCCCCATGTTATTCTTATGGAGGATAAGTAACGTGTTATGAATTATGAACATAAATTAATAAAATTTGGTATGCGGCTTTACCTACTGGAGTTATGTTGATATTTGTAAAATCCCATTTTTTGTGTTTCTTGCTTCAGCAAACCTAAATACTCAGCCGCTATGTTATTCTTATGTAGAATAATAAAAATGTCATAAATCATTTATTTATGAATGTATATTGACAAAACTTGGTATGTGGCTTTATGTGGTATTAAGATACATATATATGCATTGGAAATCCGCTGATTACACAGGTTTGCTTCTACGGGGGTATTTGTATTTATTGAGGTATTTGAATCTGCAAAATAGGCAGTCATGTTTTCTGCTGTTTTTATACACTCTCAGTTTAATTAAAATATAAATGAACTTAACAGTAGACATTGGCGTTTTTCATTTCAGCATCGTGTGTTTTCATTGGCTAGCATGGTTTTACTCACAACAGAGCCGGTCATGGTGATCATTGTGCGTGGTGCTTGTTTTTAAATATGGACAGTTAAAATCTTATTTTGCATACAAGTTCCAAACCAAATAGTAAAACAATTTGTCAATGTATTTTGGAAACATGCTAAATATGTAACTCTCATTGATTCTTTATTAAAACAATGAGGGAGAACTCTCAAGGTAGAAACAAATACCCCCGTCGCAGCAAACCTGCATTCTCAGCGAATTTCCAATGAATATATAACATACCACATTAACAACAGGATTCATAAAGAAATATATTCACGAACAAGCGATATTAAAATTATTAATTATTCTCCATAAGAATAACATTAGGGATGAGTACGCAGGTTTGCTGCAACTAGGAACACAAAATAAAGGGTTTTTATGCAAATATCATTAGAACTCATCTAATTAAAGTCACATACCAAGTTTCATTCATATACATTTATAAGTAAGCGATATATAACATTTTAATTATTCTCCATAAGAATAACATGGGGACCGATTACCTAGGTTTGCTGCTACAGGAACCATACGAGAAAATTTTGTATTTTGTGTAAACAACGATAAACCCCAACCAGATGAAGTCACATACCAAATTTTGTCAGTTTATGTTTATAAGCGAGATATACAATTTTTCTTTTTCTCCATAAGAATAACATTAGACAACGTACTGTGTTTAGCACTTTCAATATCTCAGGAACCAATTGACGTAGAGCAATGGTAAAAATACCAAATTGTTTGTTTTTTTATGCTGAATTAAATGGTAAAAATTAAAATTTGATTTAAATAAAAATTACATGTGGAAACCCCAAAAACCCCATTTTTGGAGTACAAAACCCCCCAAAAAACCCTCTTTGCATGGTGCGATTTGTCTGGTTTTTGAACTCGTTTAAATAAATGGTGCTTTACACATTTGTACCAAATTTCATTAACATCGGACCTTTTTTACGAGAGTTATCGTGCTTATGGACACACACACATATATATATATATATATATATACATATATAAAAATTTGAACGAATGGTGTTTTTGGCATCTGGGGACCTCAAAATGAAAAATTATCATGGTCTCGGGCTTAAGTCTCACCATGAGTCTACGGTAATAGCTTCTTCCCTATAGGGGAAATTCGCTAAAAGGGGTTTAGTTTTTTGTTAATATTTTCTTTTTGGTTATTCCAGATTAATTTGTATTTGTCATAAGTTATTACACCCAGTACAGTACAGGCCTATGGATAATCAGTTTACGAATCTTGAGTAGTCCTTTCGTCAACATAGGTGAGAAATAATAAACATGACTGACAGATTTTAATAACTATCTGATTAAGCACAATTTTTGTTGCGCAAGATTGTTTGCAAATTGGCTCTGAGCAAATTGTATCAGAGTTTTGTGACATTGAGGGTAATTGTGGTATTTTCTGATTGCAATATAAATACACCATATAGCAACTTTTCCCCTTTAGGAGTGGTCTTTATCTTGCCAAATCATGAATTTAAAATGTACTATTAGTTATATTTTGTTGAGACTTACTATTAAAATCTATTAATACTATGGATAATTCATCTTTAAAACATACATGGTACTGTCCGTCCTTAAAAAAAACTGTTAAGTGTATTTACTCTAACATGTAATAATTTCCAGCTGATTTGTTACTACATTTAACTATTACAAGACAGAGGTAATAAAGGCATTACAGGTTTTCTACCAATTAGTGTTCAAATAGTCAACATCTTTACGTGAAGAAGGATTCTTGTGTTGGAGGGACCAACAAGAATGATTTTGATTTCATTGAGAAATAATACTTCAGTGAAAGTTTAACGTGTAATCAAAAGTGTTCATATTATATAGCCTGTGGATATTTAAAAAGTGTTTTGAATACCATTTGTATTACTAAAATTATCTTATCTTAAAATTCAATATGCCAATGTACTATTAATATAATTGCTTACTTTTTTTAGTAGTCTTCTTTAAGAAACTTGTTTATATACAACATTTTGCTAAGTTGATTAACAATCTTCATGTTTTAAAAAAGCTGCTGGTATACTGGAGGGTTAGTAGAACTATTCATTATTTCTAAAAAAATAAATGACCTTATTATTTAATGTTTATCTTTATTTTATCAAAATGTTAACAAGTTGTTTTTATAAAATATATAAATTTATGTGTGACTTTGTATAAAAATGTTTTACCAATAAATTTGTGATAAAGTTAACGAATCTGTATATTTTATTCCACTTTTATATTTCATTTAACAGAAGTGCTGTAAAGCAGGAGCAATTTAAATAAAAACAATTTGATAACATTCTAAAATGGAGAGCCATTCTATTAAAATTAACAAACCAACATCGATTTACCTAAACAATTAATAAAATAGGTGCAGGGGCGGGAATATTCTCAATAACCTACGTTAAAAGGAGCATAGAGTTATATTGATAACTGAAGGTAACACTGCGAAACAATCTGCATTGAAAATCCATGCTGGTGATTTTTTTAGGTTGGAACACCAGTTGCGAACATTGCTCATTCTTTTAGCTGCAGTGATGGACAGTTTGAGTGTTTGATTATTTCGTCCCATTCATGGCCGCCCGGGGCAGAGGTATACAATTTCGTTGATCAGTGTTACCTCCAGTTATTCCATTATTAGACCTGTCTCCTTAATAGCGAAACAGGATCAAATGGGTGACGTAAAGGTTTGTCAATCCACAGATTATACTCTGTAAATAACCTGTAATATATTAAACAACAAGTTTTTGCAGTTATTCTCTTTCTGAAAAATCCCAGACGTGTTCCTGCCATGTAAAATTTGCCCCTACATTTTTCAGATTTCAGAGGGAATGTCCCTCTATAACATTTCTCTCCCCCAAAATACCCCTTTGGATAGAGCGATCTGGCTGGTTTGCGAAATTAATGTCATAAATGTTGCTTTAGATGTTTGTACCAAATTTCATAAAAATCGGACCATTTTTACGAGTTATCGCACCCTCGGACACATGTATATACAAATTACCTGTAGTTTTATATATATATATACAGTTTGAACGAATGGTGTTTTTAGCATCTGGAGACCTCAAAACGAAAAGTTATCATGGTCCCGGGCCTAGTTCTTTCTATGCCGACTATGGTAATAGCTTCTTCCCTATAGGGGAAATTCGCTAAAAAGATAACTGTAAAAGAAGTAATGGTTGTGGCTGGAGTGTTTCCCCTTGATCTGCTCGCCGCTGAGAGGCAGAACATCTTTCGCCGTGCTCCTGATCTCGGAAGAGACCAAGCTGCTGTGGAAGCCAGACTCGAAACTCTGCGAGTTTGGCAAGAGCGTTGGAACGGTGGACTGGAAGGGCGATGGACGTTTCGTCTCATCAGAGACATAAGCCCGTGGTTGAGCCGTGCATTTGGGGAAATTGACTTTTTCTTGTGTCAATTCCTGACGGGCCACGGGTACTTCAGGGAATACCTTTTCCGCATGGGGAAGGTGAGGTCACCTCAGTGTAGTTACTGCCCGGAGGAGGTGGATGATGCTCATCATACTTTCTTCCGGTGCAGTCGTTTCGCTGAAGACAGGAGGAGGCTCGTCTCTGCTGTCGGCGATCTGTCCCCGGACGTCGTGGTGGGGGCGATGCTTCGAAATGAAGACTCCTGGAGAGCGGTTGCGCTCTTCGTGCAATCAGTTCTTCGGGGAAAGCGAGACGAGGGATGCTTAGGTGACCTCTAAGTTTCCCGAAACGGTGACGTGACCCGTCTGGGCGCAAGACACGCGGGCCAGTGCCGAAGTTGTCCGATAAGGGTTCCGGCCTGGTTTTTCCCCCGCGGCTCCGTAGGAGGTTTAGTGGGTATACCTCGGGAGAGGGAGTCCCACACTGTTCCTTTGGGTTCGCGCATTAAGCGTTCCTCCTACGTAAAAAAAAAAAAATAAAAATAAAATAGCTTCTTCCCTATAGGGGAAATTCGCTTATTTCCTATAGGGGAAATTCGCTAAAACTGATTGCGTTTTAAAAACTGTTATGTAACATATCAGGGCAACATTGAGTTTATCATGATTAAGAAATTTGAATCAGAAAAAAGATAAGTCTTGCGGTTTATAAGATTCAGGGTATACTGTAAATGTAATTATTTTCCACAAAAATTGCTGCCATTTTAAAACGGGTAAAGATAAGAGAGTTCTGTTTTCCTTAAAATATCTGTCTGTTGCAGGGCATTAAAATTATGTATAAAGTGACATATGTTTACATTTGATAATTCCGAGATTCAAACTAGTGACCGTCAGTTTTTGGAACACCCTGTATTTAAAAATTATTAAAATAATGTTATGTAATTCCTTGGGGGTTGATTTGGTGGAAAAAAATGTTAATTCATTCTTTTAAGTCAAGC
Organism: Allygus modestus; assembly: GCA_963675035.1. NCBI lineage: Eukaryota > Metazoa > Arthropoda > Insecta > Hemiptera > Cicadellidae > Allygus > Allygus modestus. The sequence continues at coordinate 318,733,094 of OY776111.1, forward strand.
AGTTTGTATGAAATCTATTTGAGGCACCCTGCGTATAGGTGATCACTTGGAGGCTCGATAATTAAGGTTTTATTGCAATATAATTCATTTGTGAGTTCTGAGTATTATTTACTGAATATAATTCAGTAAAGTCTAGCTGCTGGCAGTAATGAAATTGTTATACAATAACCAATTAAAGTACTTCTATATCAACTTAAAACAAAATTAAAAAATAAAATAATATTGCTGGGACTTTTCGAGTACTGAAATGGTTATACAGTAGACGCTCTTTTACCCTGCATTCTAAGAACCGGCACGCTCTACTAACTGGCATCAGTCGAGCCACTCACGAACGGCTTTTTCCATTTATGTTTGAGCACTCATAGACCTCTATCAGCACTTGCCGAGGATTATGGCCTTCAGAGTTTAAACTTTTCAGTATTTTGTACTCTGTGTTTTTCTTCATAACCTTACCATGTAAAATATGTGTTTCGTTCATTTGGGGTTTGTTGAGTATCCCCTTTAAAAACTATATATGTTCGATTATATATCAAAATCAGTTATCTGACATGGCGATGGTCCCAAACGTGCCTGTTAGAAAAGTGTCCACTGCATGGTCCATGGTAAGTGGAGGAGTTTTTAGGAAATATTTAGTTTTTAAATGTCAAGCTTTGGTTGTAAAGGTTTATTATGTAAGCCTTTTTATTACATTTTATTTAAATCTAATTTTTTTAACTATCGATACTTTACTACAGGAGGAAATAAATAAAATTGAGCATTGTTTAAAACTTGAGAAAATTTATTACGATTGAACAACTGGAGCAAAAGTTAAGAACACCCTTAACAAATATTCAATAATTCTTGTACATTTGTAGAACCTAGATGGAATAGTTGTACAAAAGTTTGTGATGGAATAAGCTACAAGAGTAATATCACAGCTGCAGGTCACTTTTGACCTTGGTAAATATCTTGGTAAACATTACTTTCTTATCAGGAGGTAGATCTTATAAAGCAAGGAAATTTGATTTGTATATTCAAATTAGAATTTAAAATTTCAAATAAATATAAATGGAATACAATCAAAATTTTCCATTAACACAACTGAAATTTTAAGTATAATTTTTTTATGATTTCAACCAAAGAAATAAGAAAAAATATATTGAATTTTATATTTTCAAACCTATTTGTAACACTTTTTCACATCAACTTAGAGACAGTGAAGATACAATTATAATATAGGTGTTACAAAACTAAAAACTAAATACTATTAAAATGTATATGAAATAATTACAAACAACTAAATTTCTTTGCCTTATGCTCCAAAAACGCCTTAATAATGCACTAGTTGTAGAAAGACAAAAGATGGCTTGAACCAAACCAAGTAGTTAAGTACACTTGCGGTACGAGTATTGTATTCATGCTACTAAGGTAGTTTTAACATGGCTTGTGTTGACACCAGCAGACTGTAAACAAACTTCTTTTAACAGAAATGGCCATAGATGTAAAGAGCCTTGATATTTGTTATTTTCATTTATATTTTTCAATGAGAAGCCATGTTTAAAATTAAGTCGTGTTTTAAAGAGTTGAACAAACCCATGTTTATTCTATGACTAAGATAAACATTACAACTTTGACATCATAAGGAGCAAATCCCTGAAGGTTGAAAATTTAAAATCCCCAAAATGCTACATCTAAAGGGGGAAAGAATTCTGCTTATACCATGATAGAATATTTAAAAGTATTTATTAGAAAAGGTTTTTTTGTATATAGAGTAAATTATTTTTCAAATTTTTACCATATTTCTCTGCCGTTCTTGTTTAGAATACAGCTACTATACAAATTAAATTATATTATTGATCAAGAAGTTGAAAATATTTACCTAACAAATTATTTACTAGCTTCTTTTGTTTTGTAGACTGTATTTAAACAATTTTTAACTTGATTTATTTTATTGTCCATATGCACTTGTTTACTACATTGAATGTTTGCATTTACAAATCATTGCAGAGGGCTTGTTAATGTATTCTTAGTGACTTGGTATTCCTCCCTTGTGTCATTTTACTATGGATTAGGTAATAAACATGATTGCAAACTGGGCCGGTTATCTTTATCTTTTTTTCTATGATGCTAACTGAATTTCAATAAAATCTGTATTTGGAGGCTTTATCATATTTTGAGTTTTTGATCATTCAGATAGTAGCCTACATGCAACGTTTTAAAACTATTAAAGTTCTTCTTGAATAACAATTTTATATTAACATTTTAATTCTTCTGTATCATAGTTTTAATTTTAATTAACATACTAAAAATAAATTTGATGTTCAATTTTATGCATGTGAAAAATAGATGTAAGATTCCAGGTAATATTTTTAACACATTTTTTACCAAAATATGAAAAGGTTGATAAAAGTAAAATAACTTAATTTACATGATTATTAAACATTATCACAAGTTTATTGAGAATATAATTAAAATATTATAATCTAAAAATAAATACCTCTAATATTTTTAACAATTTATTAAAATACTCTCTAGAGCTGGTAAAATGTAGATTATAAATTTATTTTACAGTGTTAAATAAGTAGCTTTATAAAATACTACAAAGTATTTTATGTAAAATAATCCAAAACTGATAACAAATGACATACAGAAAGAAGAGTAAATACTGTAGGTTGATTTAGTTATATATGTTTGTACTTAAACAAAATTATAAAAATGCATAGAGTGTATGCATCATGCAGTTAAAAATAAATATTGATAAAACATTTTACTCATTATTAAACTGGCCTGCCGATTTTCTTAAAACTGAATACACCTTAAAGATTTAATTTACTGGTTTTTATTTGTTATTTATGTGATGTTTCTAGCTTAACTAAATTGCAATGCAATTTTTAAAATAAATATTATACACCATTTACTTTAGACCAGATACTTTAAATCCTTGAATAAGTTTGATACAAATTTCATTTTGAAGTCTTATTACAACCTACCTGAGAGGTTACACACAATTTATGGAAGACTTTATAAATATTTTCCTAGACAACATAAGTATAAAAATGTACTCTTATTCAAAATAGGTTATGCAAAGAAAACTTATCATCTTACATTCAGTACATAATTGTCTAAAATTTTTAAAACTATTCTAGTAATCATGATGATTCTAACTACAAATAAGGTTAAGAATTGTACATTTTAATGAAAATTGTATTGATATAATCATTTCACTCGTATAAAAATCAATTAGGCTCTACACAATTCATTTCTACAAAGCACAATTTTTTTGATAAAATTGGAAACCTAAGGATGTAATGGTTAATTCCAAACCCACTTGGGCTTTACGGGCTCAAAGTCCCAAACGTCAGCCTGCCCCACGTGAGGCAGGTCTTTGATGGGACTTTTCGACCACTGGAATGGTTGTACTACCACAGCCCCGTTACTTACACTAAATGGCGGACCAGCTGCCGCTAAGTACCCGTCTTTCTTTGAAACCTTCAAATCTATAACTCCAGAGAACTCTCTAAGTGACAAAACTTTATTTTCTTCCTCATCGGATACTTTTCTTTTATCTAGAATCAAATCAATTTCCGGAAGCTCTTCTTGAACTTTGTACTCCTGGGATTTTCCGTTCGGACGAGGATTATGGCCTTCCATCTTCCTAAGTTCATCGGTGAGACGCTTCATTGAGATGATGGTGTTGAAGACATCCTTGACATTGTGGACAAAGTGGGGTGGAGTGATTTTCTCAGATTCTTCTTGGTTGTCGGAAAATATTTCATTGTTTGACTCCGTTGTGGAGCGAAGGAAACGTTGCTGGTATTCCTGTTCCAGCTGACGAATGTCTTCAATGCTGAGGTCACTTCGACCGACCAGTGTAAGGTCAGGACTTCGCATCAGGCAAATAAGAGATTCCAAATCCGTAACGTTTGTCTGACCCACAGCCAACACTTTAGCGACAGGGTTGGATGTCTGGAAAGCTGATTTGTTGTTGCCACTTACATTCAGGACGTCCTGCAAATAAAATTTTAAAAAACAAATGATGAGTATTTTACAATATATAGCACGAGCTATTACCAGTTGCTCACAATTACATTACAATGTTAGTAAGAGTAAATTCCATTAACATTAGTGGGATATAATTTTAAAATTTTGTTTATGTTTGTGTAGAATAATGCAATAAATTATTTAAATGTTTGTTTCCAGAGAATAATGACCATTATTTTCACTTTCAGGTGAATCTGTCCAGTAAATACTTAATGTTGATATTCATAGCATGGTCATTTTATAAGTCAAAGGGGCAATGCCCATAAGTTTTGTTTGGAATGGGAGCAGGCTCATGTTTGAGTGTGGGTTATATCACATCTTCCTGCAAAACTTCAGCTCAACTAGTCCTGCATTTGATATATGATGGTTAACAAGGTTAAGTGAGAGTATTCCCAATAGCCAAAATCTCCCTACAAATTTATTGATAGTACATCAATTAAATACCTTGAGTTAGGTAATAAGATTGGTTTGGCAAAGGCTCAAATTAAATTTGAAACGGAGTAATCCTATGTAAGATTGCCATTTATTACTTGAGTTGTTAGTAATTCATCATATACTTATATATCATCAGTGCCTTACTGCTGTATTATATATGTATTTTTTATCATAGAATATAAGTCGAAAGTGACAGCTAAAATGTTCCTCAGAGAAAAAACATGGACTGACTTTAGAACTCATTCCCCACGCACAGGCTTTACCTATCTGGGGGATGTTTCCAGGTTTATATTTCATACAATTCTTCAATTTGATATTTTCTTTGTTTTATGGAAATAATAATGATTCATTCACTCCTTCAATAAGTTTAATAAATACTCAGCATTAATGGATAACATGACATTTTTTTTAATCCAATGAGGCAAAGCCTCAATGAATTTTTAAAACAGGAATAGTCAATACTTGTAGTACTTTTAAAATTAACATAGGAACTTTAAAGGCCAGGGGGGCCAAGCCCCAGAGAATGACTGGATCGGGTATAGGCCTATGTTTATCTTTAGTATATAACTACCTGTTTACTACAAAATTTCAACTTAACCAATCTCGTAATAGGTGCATGATGGCAAACATAAAAAACTTTGAATTCAAACAAGGGTGGGGATATCAAAAGACTTTCGGTTCGGAGTTATTCTGGGGATATCAAAAGACTTTCGGTTCGGAGTTATTCTATGATTCTGATGTATTTCCTATTTTCCAAACAAATTTCATCTGAATTAGTAGAGTAATTTATGTTGATAAACATCAATTTCAGTGGGGCATTCCTCTTACAGTATTTTCAGAACGGAACTACGTCCATGTTTGATTCTGGTATATTACTTACTTTCCTACCAAATTTCAGCTCCATCGGTTCTAACAACCTATACAAATTTCTCTTAATTTTAAACTTGTAGTTCAGTATCGCGTGATTACAATACCTTGTAGTGGGGGAGGCCATAGCTAGCCCAGTAACCAGTGGACTGCAGAGTGGTTGTTTGTGGCTCAGCATGAGACAGACCAGGGACCTGCTCCACAACCCATAGTTGTACTGTTTGGCCACTAGGCTGCACCACCAGCCACTGCTTGTTGCCGGTGCCACTGTAGCTAGCAGTGACCAGCTTCGACCAATGAGAGCCATTCATGGCTATTCGGTTGGCCGCCATCACTCTCGGGCCCATGAACGCCTGCAATAACATCTTTTGATATAGATAAAGTTATCAGTAAACATGTGATGCAATGGTATCAAACAATAAATATCAACTATTCTAAAAATAACGGTTGAGTTTTCATAAACATTTAAAATATTGGTTTTGGGATTTGTTTTCAAATTATTATTGATTTGTTACATAAGTATATAAGTTGTATGGTACTTTTGTTAAAAACTCCCAAACTATTTTTGAATTTAATTTATTTTAAATGATTGTAACCTCTGCTTTGTCTCAGTTACAAGTGACAAAACCACATGGTACACACCCTCAAACTAATCCCCAACCTCTAGATACACTCATCACTCATCTCCCATAATTTATCAATTCTTTAATTTTCATAATAATATACCTATATTTATGGGGGCCCACCAATTGATCGACATGTTAGTTGCTCGCATGATGTTAGTTAATAGGGTTTTTGAAAATAAGTATAAATAATTAAATAAAGTCCTGAAACCCACCGATTGACATGTTAGTTGCTCGCATGGACAGTTGGTAGGGTTTTATAAAATAAGTATAAATAATTAAATAAAGTCCTGAAACCGACAAATCTACATGTTAGTTGCTTGTATGGACAGTTGGTCGACTTTTAAATAAATAAATGTAGTAACAGATTGGCTACTTGCTGGATGTACCAGTTGCTCCCGCCCCCCAATCCGCCTTCCAAAGAAGAAGGGCGCGGCAGAGCTTCTGCGGAAGTGCATAGCCCCACTACCAACCGATTGTTAGACCGGCCGCACGAGGGACCACGAAGGAAGCAGGTGTGGCAAGAAACTTGCTGAACCTTGTAACAAAATTTCCCTGATGTTACGGCGTATAATGCAGTTCCGACGATACATTCGTTTGGTACAAACTTGCTCGGAACAGGAAACTAGTATATTTTAATACTATTTGGCAAGTCCCTTAATTTGGTTATGGCCAAGGTGATACTAGATACAACTATTGGATTAAATGGATTACAGTTTGAAAAAATAAACACTTATAAACTAAATTTCAATATGTCACCAAATCTGCTAGGTTTTGTAGTGTCGTCTGCTTGGTTATAAAAGTAATGAATAATGTTTATGAAAGAGCTCCAAGAACAATAAGACTTGCTTGCAAGAAAAATAAATAGTTTTGATTTATCACATCCGCTTTCAATATTGAATCGCGTTTAAATCAACATTTGATCTAATATATTTTCCGTTTTAGAAGATGAGAAGATGATGTGGGGATTTTTCAGGCATAAATAAAAAGGCTACTGATTACTGGAATGGTAATGCCCTTCTGCTATCCGTTTTAACTCCACAATAAAAAAAACTCTTGGTGGTTAGGGTGGGGGAGGGGGAGGGAAAGAGAGACGGATACAGAGGGGGAGAGGGGAGGAGAGAGAGAGAGAGAGAGAGAGAGAGATGAGCAGAACAGAACCCACTAGATATTACTATTTTTTCAAATATTTGGTCGAATTTTGACCATTGGGCGGTCTCTAGTATTATATTATTAAATCTACTACTAAAAATGTGTTTATGGTGTCCAATTTTATCATTCTACGAAATTTTAACTCAATGTGTCCACTTAATAAGATGATGATGATGATAAATTACAAAACTGATAGTCTATTAATAAGAAGATTTTGGCGTGGGAATTATTATTCTCAATAAGATGAGGGCCTAAAAAGATTCTCGCAATAGGAGAAGGCATATGTTAAATAATGTAATACCCACAATTACCGTTACCTGTCACATAAATACGATATTATGTAACTGAATGAATAAACAAATAAATAAATAAACAAGTATCTAAGATCTTCTCACGATATTTCAGGTTCCTTCGAGAATTACTTAAGAAAAAATGTTAAGGCTATTTTGAGTCATTGTCTTAACGGGTTTGTCTTTTTTTGTTCGTGATGGTAAACATGATAGTTTAGTTTTTATGACTAGTGGGTGGAATCTAAGAGGATTTCCAAAAAGCAGTAGAACATATTAGGAAGAGGTACATGACCAAACGTCCTAAAGAATTTCAGCACAATCAGTCAAGCGATGAACAGGGCCGCCTCGAGGGGGGACAACAGGGGCCCTTGATTTTCAGTAAATCCAGGAAATTTATCAATAAGTTAAAATAGGAGTCTCTGGAACCCCATAGAATTTTTAACCCAGTCCCCTAATTGTCTTGTGGAAGCCATCACGATGAAGTGAAATCACCCAGAAGATTCTCGTACCTCCACACGGCAAAGGGAAAAAGTATTTTCTAATTCTAGTACAGCCGTTTTTAATTTATTTTTAGGTGCGGGCAAAAGCTGGCCCATCAGAGTAAAGGTCATACAGGCTCATATTGTTTAACACCATTTCCAGTTTTCACATGAACAACACAAAAAAATAACTCCAAATGGCATGGCTCTATAAGCGGCGTTCAGAAAGATTGACAGAATGTAACCTACAACCTGACAATATTGTATTAACAGCTGCAATTATAATAAAAATATTACCATATTTGTCTAAGTCACTGGGAGACATGTCAGACATTTGTTTGTATGAATGGAGTAATTTTACACCACGTCCCCCTAACGGCGAGCAAATTTGCTTAGCTTATATTTGTCTCTTTTCTGCATGTAAAAACTCCAGTTGTTTTTATAGCACAATATCCCTTCGATTCATTTCGTACATGACCGCTTTATATGTATTCTTCATTCAATAGTTTTTACAATACACTGATTGATTACATAAAACAGTTGTTATGATTCTTAATTTGGTTTTTATTTTAAAATCGATAAGGTAAATTTGCATATTTTACTTTTCATATTCCTTATATTATTCGAGTTTACCAAGAGAATAAAACCTGCCTGGAACTTATTTTTATCCCAGAAGTTAGATTTTTCCAACATTTTAGGACATCACTGGAGGCGTTTTTTAAAATCAGATTTGTAAGCAAGCTAACTTTACTCATGTTAGAGTATAGGATAGACAGATATTGAACTTTAGGGGCGGTCAGTACCCTTCAGAACGTAACTGACGAAACCCTTTATGCCCAGCTACGTTCAGAGCCAGATTTGGGGTCTGTAGACCCTTAGGCCCTTATGAAAAATGTCTGATAAAAGGCTAAAGGGTGGCCTCCCTTGCCATCCACCGCCAAGGTAAACTGGATTTTTTGGAGTATAGTTTTTTTTATGGTTTATGTTTAGTGCGGGCCACGGAGGAGTTGTCTATCAAAATACTCCTTAACGTGTATATAAAATTTATATATATTATATATATATTATTTGATAGAATTATAATATATAATGGGAACAAAATAATATCAAACCATTTTGTTCCTATTTTTATTTAGTGTCATATAACAGTCACATTAAAGAGTAAATTTTTATCATATGGGAAGTTTTGGTTGGAAGTGTTGGTATCTCTGCTCAGTGACGATCAGCTCCACGCTACGTTACTCCACTACTAGGACACGCCTACAGCTATGAACGGAAGTGGACTGTTTCTGTAATTTCGTGCGCACATCCGCCTCTTCCCTCTCTTCGAGACAAGGAGTGGGGGGCGCGAGCAACTGGTACATCCAGAAAGTAACCCATCTGTTATTACATTTATTTATTTAAAAGTCGACCAACTGTCCATGCGAACAACTAACATGTCAATCAGTGGCTTTCAGGACTTTATTTAATTATATTTTCTTATTTTCTAAAACCCTACCAACTGTCCCTACGAGCAACTAACATATCGATCAGTGGGTTTCAGTACTTATTTAATTACTAATATTCATTTGTTTAAAGTCAACCTACTGTCCCTGCGACTAACTAACATGTCAATCAACAGGCAGGCACCCATATTTATTTACAAATTAAATGAAAATTTGGATTGGCAATATTGTCTCTTTACAACACAATTATGTTAAAATTAAACTAAAATAAAACTTTATTTAATAACTAAACATTTTAAGTGTCATATTTTGTTGTTTTAACTCTTACTCTGTATAAGCTGGAGTAAAATTGTTCTTCTCTCATCAATAAGCTTACTCAATAAAATGTATTAATTGGAATTAATCTTAATTGAATACAAACATATTTTTAATATCTCCACTAATCCTTCACCTACCTCTGTGGTAACTTCAGCTCGGGCCCACAGACTTTGGTTGAGGTTCCTGATAGCAGTGCCAGTGACAGTGAGCCTAATAGAACAGAACGGACATTTTATTGAACCACCTTAACAATATTTTAACTTTTAAATAGAGTGGCATACCCAGGGGATATAAAGTTATATCCCCTTCTCCAAAATCTGAAAAAGAAAGGTGGAAGGATTTTACATGCTAGTAACTCAGTTCAAGGTATGATTTTGTTCTAGTAAGAAACATGCAAAATTATATTATACAAATAATCTCAGATTTTGTACAATGCATCATGGTCATTATCCCCTGGCTGTCATGGTCTTGTATCATACTCTCAGACTGTTCAGCCTATTGCCATCCCTCCGCCTAGGTATTTCATTTATTGTGTAGGAAATACATTTATTTGTATTAGTTTTTAGTTGGATCTCCATTTTAGGTTTTTCTTAAATTGTTTACATTTAAACTGTATTTGGTTATATCTATATCACATTCAACCTTTGTACATTTCTCTCTAGGTCTATTGTGTTGTCTGCCCCTGAACAAAATCACGATTGTAGGATAAATATCTCTTTATAGACTGAACACATTCAGGAAATAATAAATCTTGGAAGAGATTTAGTTTGTTTTTTTAATTTAATTAGTAATATTATCAAATAGGGAATAAATTAAATTAAAATAACTTTTGAGGAGGACTAATTTACAAGCAAGTAGTGTTAAAAAAGTTTCTACCTCAGACTCAATCACACATGACTTTAAATGATTAAATAAGTCTGAAATTGTTACTTCATAAATAAATATAAGTAGTAAATTAAATTTACTTTGATGATTTAGTTTACCAAATTTTATATAGTTGTTTTAACCTCAAACATTTCTAACTTGGGCTCAGTTGATGGAGTACCAAACAGTACTGTACTTATTGATAGGCCAACACATCCGAGACATTAAACATTGTTACAGAGAGTAATCATGATTACAAAGTAATCGGTATTTTTAACCAGTACTAAAAAAGTACTTGTATCAGTTGTAATCATTACTGGAAAGTAACGGTTAAGCACATCACTAAAACCACTGACTATCACTTACAGGTATATAGTCAATACTAAGAACGGCTATATGTCAAGGTCAAGGTCAGGTGCACTAGTTGATGAGCTGGCTGCAAGGGGGTGAGGTTAGACTGTTCCGTGACTCACATCCCACTTGGGTTGCCAATACTCAATACCGTGCCAATGCAGTTCGTCTGCTAGACCTACTATTTATTGTACGCGAACAACATTCTTAATATAAATAAGATGTTTTACAGATATTGCACACATGTATTTGGTTTATCAGGACTTCATTTTAATCAAACGGCATAAGCTTGATCAGGCCCGCCCGGAGGGGGGGGCAAGGGAGGCAATTGCCCAGGGGCTCTGACTCTTTGCGGGCGGGCCCGTCGTATGGGGGCCCCGGGGCAAAACCTGTTGTATAAAAAAAGGTCACCAACTTCGATCCGGACGCAACAAGGGCCCATGAAAGGGGGCCCATAATCTAACTTGCCCAGGGGCCCGAAATTTCTCTGGGCAGGATTTCAGGAGCTTGATTTCAGGAGGATAGAAATTTTAATTTTTTTAAGTTAAAGGGGGGATATATCCCCTTGATCCCCCCCCCCGTATTTACGTCACTGGCACCCTTAAAAAAAGCTCAGTACAGCATATAAGACTGCTTATTTATAGCTAACACATAAATTCCCAAATAAAAAAAATGGCCCAGGATAAAACCATTGTTTTGCATAGTTTTTTCTTAAAAAAAAAACTTTGCTGTAAAGCCCATTTTATGAAATATACTGTGTCTCTTTAGGGTGACCATTTTAAATATATAGTTTAGGGTGTGACCTGAAATTTTCTCCGGAATTCTTAGAGACATTTCCTTTATCTATATCGGTACATAGGTAATTGTTCTAACGATTCAGTTGCGCAGAAATTCAGTTAACCCATTGGCTCACAACCCCGAGTATACTCATGACCGCCGAAAGTAGCCCGGACGTGCAACCCCGAGTATACTCGGGATTGCACGTTTTTTATTTATATTTTATCATGTTTTTATTTTTTATTTATTTTTTGTTTTTATTTTTTGTTTGTATGTATTTTTTACCACTTGGGGAACTTGTCAAATTTAGGAAAAATATGATTTTGGCAAATATGTTATATCTAGTTCAAATGTAAATGAATCACTACAATTTTTTATTTTCATGTAAAAAAATAAATAACCCACAAGTACATAATAGTTGTTGGGCTGAAACATTATTTTTTTGGTTTTTTAAATGTAACTCCTTTTAAAATTAATTTTTTGTATAAACTATATATATAAATATAATATTTACCATACATGAATGCTATCAAAAGTATTTTCTTCTTGTAGATAATTTATTTCTCTAAAGATTAGTGCAAAAATTAAGTAAATTGAGCAATAATTGTTGCTATAGTGACTGTTTTAGTAAAAGTCTACATTTATGTAATTTTTCTTAGGAAACTGAACGGTTTGTCAGGTGGCAAATTTCAGGTAAGGCAATTGGTTGAATGGATAATACTCAGAAATTTGACGAATAAGGTATCAGAGTCAGTAATTTTATAATTATACCATAAGATAAATTGTGTCATAAATTAAATTAAAATTATAAAAACATCAATTAAAAAATTCAATTAAAATTGTGTATAAACATTTATAGTATTACATGTCATCCATTCATTATTTAGTGATAATTTTCCTATTATGTGCTATTTTATGTTCAATATCCCTTATTAATGTGTTAATTAATTAATTTCCCATAAATATGTTATTGTATTAATTGCCCTATGTTCATGCCCAATAATAATCATCATTACCACCACTCCTCAGAAAATCATTCCCCTCTATGTATTTAATGTTTATTTATATGTGCAATTGTAAAATAATATGTATTTCTTCAGTTAATCACCAATAATTATTCACAACCTATCCCCACCTAATAGCCTACTCACTTAATTTAATATCTTTGCTAATAATAATATTTTAGATATAATTTATGTGAGAGGATTGCAATAGAATTAAAATTTAATATAATATACTTTTCAAAAATAGTCCTTAAGGTGGTGCAGTCGACTCTATTGACAAGCTATTCCGCCTAGAGGTCAGGCCAGTCGCTGCTCACTCACACACATGCAGAGTCCCGGATGCTCACTCACACACACCCTCCCCTCAACTACCCCCAACCCCCAACTTCCCCAAGTGGTCAAACCACTTTCACTCAGCTGGGCTTGCTACTCGCCCTGCCCTTAACCTTCATCGGGCACCAAGATTCTGAAATGACAAATAGCAAGCAGCACAGCGGGAACTCAACTCAACCAGCCTCTCCGCATGTGTTATAAACAAATTTATTTGTTATACAATTTTCAGCGGTTAATATACCATTTAAAAATGTCATATTTAATGAATTCAGTCAAGTCTCTCAAATCTATGATATCGTAGATAAAATTAATTATAAAACGTATTTTAACAAGTTGGAAACGCTCTACTAACATACAAATAACCTCGTCGCAGCAAACCTGCGTGCTCAGCGAATTTCCAATCCATAAATATGTGCCTCGCTACCACATAAAGCCACTTACCAAGTTACATAACAATACATACGTAAATAAGTGATATATACTATTTTTATTATCGATTTATTTGGACTTTACCTATCACTTCTAGTGTTTAAAACACTAGAAACAATAGTTTTTAAACCCTAGAAGCGATAGGTAAAGCCCAAATAAATCAATTATAAAATTCAAATCCATCACTATTATGAGTTTCAAAAATACAGTATAACATTTTATTTTAGGGCTGAGTACGCAGGTTTTCGCTGAAACAAGGAAGATAAGAAACTTTTTTTATACAATTATCAAAATAACTCAAGAAGGTGAAGCTTCGTACCTTTATTTATTTAATTTAGGTTCATAACTAAGGGAGGTAGGCCATATCAAACATTAACTATTCTTCATAAGAATAACACTAGGGCTGAGTATGAAGGTTTGCTGCTTCGGGGAAAATAAAATATTGTTTTTTATGCAAAGCATATAAATAGGCCAGAACTAGGTCAATTCACATACCAAAGTTTCGCTAAAATATGATCACTTTAAAGAAACTGGAAAGAGTATTTTTTATTTGAATTAAACAACAGATAATTTTAATCAAATATTTGTTTACAAAAATCAAATTAATACAGTTCATATTATAACGGTTTTTAACAAGATCCAGTATAAAATACGATTAAATCACGGATAAAATATCTGATAACAATTAAACACATTAACGTTGAAACAAAGTCTAAGGTATCAGTAAACTACTGGTAGTAATCCTAACAACATATTAAAATATCAGAACTAACCGTTTGTTTGTGATTTTAATGTACTATATATATGATTGGCCTAGTAGAGCAATGGTTAAATATTTTTCTACTATAGTGAAGTTTGTAAACTTCAGATGTGCCCAAAAAACGGGTGGCAGTTTGGTAGTACCCAGATAGGGAGGGAGGCAAATGGTTTCCAAAAATATACATTACCACTAGTGATGTGTCAAAACCAAAACTTGAATCTCAAAACCACCAAAACTTTGGAAAAGTTTCGGTTTCGAGATTCGATCGGTGAGTTTCGAGAATCAAAACTCAAAACTGCTGAGATTTTTTGTGTCTTTATTGTTGTTTTTTTAACAGAAATCACGCCCGTGTTTCGATCAATAATGCAAAGGTCAAAAGCCTACTGTCATCGGTCGTCTACCTTCACCTTTTTTGGATTATTGATTTTTTATTTCTGAAAGAACAACTCTAACCAAAATATATAATTAGTTTTAATTGATTTTTCTGGATTTATTTTTCATAACCATACCCAGGCAAGTAAATAGGGTTTCGCGATTTGAGTTTCGAGATTCGAGATTCGATTTTGTAAGTTTCGGTTTCGGTTTTGAGATTCGAAATTTCTGGTTTTGACCATCACTAATTACCACCAAGAGATATTCTGGTAAACCATGTCAGTCAGGTCCCGAATTTTGTATTGCTTGAATTCCTTTACAGCAACTTTAGAGACTCTTGCGGACAGTTAACATAAAACCAATAGACACGGTCCGAGACAGTCCGTAGAAACCACAATACTCCATGTTTAAGAGTAGGACTGGCTGTCTTTACCCAAAAACAGGCTATGAGAGTAAGAGTATTTTTTTCTGTTAATGTGCAAGTGTAAAAACTTTAAAATGACACATCGATTGTCGAAATCGGTTGAGAAATAACGACGTAGCAGGCCAAAAACGAAATTCCTTAGCGATTTAATATGTAAGACTGGGCCGTATTTAGGACCTCTGGGGCCCCGGCGAATACGAAAATGGGGCCCCCTAACATAAATACAAGCATGTATGTAGTATACGTACAATAGATATTTCTCTATTCCGTAATATAACATTATTAATTTTAATTGTCTAGTCTGTAATAAATGCACCAAATATACAAACAATTAACAAATTTTAATTTGTTGTGTGAAAACTTTAAAAATTTTCAAAATAATAATGTTGTATTTAATTTTCTTTACAGGATTTAGTCTGGTTTTAGCTCTCAAGCCTATATCCAACAAGCTACTAATATATTAAGTTAATATACAATAAAAAACATTATGACTAGTTAAACCAACAACTTATAAATTTAAAAAGAAATATCTCGTGTAATTGCTTTACCACAAAAATCATCGTACTAACATGAAAACAATCAAAATATAGCACATATGAAATGTTTTGTTATGTTATGTTTTGTTTTAATAAATGTTATATTATATGTTTGAATTCAATACACTTTGATTTGGAACTCTTTAAAAGGTCGTAGATCAACATACTGCTGGATAGACTTTATTAAATAGTATTTCATGCAGTATAGACGGTAAAAACTCCTTTCTCGGCATTTCTTGGCTGAAAAATCATAAATTATATGTTCAAGTAACATAGGCAACGCCAACGCAAAATATAATTTTCTAAACTCTGGTTTAATGCTAATTCAAAGGTAACTTTTTACAAGTTTAAACTTTAAAACATGTTCTTATTCCGGATGCATTTGATATTATCGCACATAAAAATATTCTTAAAGAGATTTAAATATTTGGAAATGTAGTAAAAAGTCAGTTATATTGTAGACGTTTGTACATTATTTTCGAGATAAGTTTACGTGATTTTGATACAATGAAATATTATCTTTATCATTGGGCCTTGTTTCTTCCTACGTTAAACTTGATGTGGGGGGTTATCGCAGGATTCAGTGTTGGCAACAATGATAAGCATACATCCCGTAACACTCACTGATACCGGGGCAGTGCTGATCGTATTGAGTAATAATTAAAGTAAACAAAGCAGACGTTTTTAAATCCCCATGCTTTTCTTATGGGGGATGTTTTACGTTGTTGTTCGTTTGCTGGTAAATATTTAGAAATACTGTTATTTTTCCCGAGTCCCTGGGATCAAGACCTCTCCCATTATCCTGCAATTAGCCAAACTCCCACAATTTTGACTTAAAAATTTCGCTTACAGAATATATAAAGACGATACGAACAAAATAACAACAACAAAAAATAGGCTAAAAGCTACAAAAATTTTAAAAACTGCCTCCTTAGTGGTCTGAAGGGTCCCACTTTCGTGGCCTGGGGGCCCCCCTCGGGCCCGGGGCCCTGGGCGCTCGCCCCATGCGCCCTTACGGCCCTGATATAAGGCTAGTTTTGCCCAACAGCTTCTATTGTTCATCTGAGTTATGTTTTATAGTAAAATCAAATCACACAGCTGAACAAATTGTAATTCATTGCTCTTTATAATCAAACGTGCTCTTTATAAGTGTGTTTGTATTTTAAAATATGGTTGGCAATTATTTAATGTGAAATTGAAGAGTCATAAATTATGTTTGACTTACATAGAAAAAAGCAAAGAAACCTGTGTATAAACAACTTGATTATTAGCTAAGAAAAACCCTTTTCACTAACAGAAATAAAATGTGGCGTTTTTGTCTTAAGAATAAATTTGTAGGGCCTAATTAACAATTGTAAAAATATATTAAACATCTTTGATGGGCATAAAGAAATCTGACTTCAGGCCTACATACAACTTAACACAACCTGGCTTTTAGACCTTTGTTTTATTTGCAAAGAAGATACCTCCTCTGTCACGGGATGACGGTGCCGGCAGTCGGCGTGGCGGGCTGATGCGGGGTAGTAAGGGAGAGAGAGATTGAGAGAGAGAGGAGATGTGTGAGAGAGTAAAGGGATGTGCGAGTGAGAGAGAAATATGGTGCGCGGGTGCCTGCACGTGCGAGTCGGGGCGATATGGGCGGCTCAGGGGTAGATAGGTGTCTGGCGCAGGCTAAAATTAAAAAGTTTATTGTACACAACTTTTTTATGAAACCTAATTTTTACATATTCTTGTGTAAAACTGTCTTTGAACACCCTTTGCTTGGGTTAGCTGAAGTTTTAAAACCACTCGAATAAAAAACAACCGAGATACAAACTTTATTTCCTGAAATAATACAAATTTTACTAAAATCCATTTAGGTGACCCTTAAGTATATTTTTTGTAAATACATAAACCAATTTTGAAACATTTGTGATTGGCCGTTTTCAACTGGTGTATAATTCAAAATACCTCTAAAACGGCACTTCAAAGGGTGAAAAAACCAACATAATGGAAATATTTTTCCAAAATAATGTGTGTTTACGGTTTGTATAATCGTAATAAACAAAAAACAGTGAGAAAAAAAATTAAAATTTTTTTGACTGCACAGCCTTAAGGAATCTAAATTACAGTGACCAGTGTTAACATATGTGTGTACCATGTGCTTTTCAACAATGGACCATGCTTCCAGACCTCATCTCTGCTAGATCTTCGTTCTTGTTCCAGATGCCATAGTGTTAAGACATAAAATTTTGTGCAGGACATTGTTCCTATTTAAATTCACCCAGTATGGCCTAAGTTTTGAATTGCTTAGTGCTCAGTAATTAGGGACTCATTGCTCAGTATAACACCATTTTAAATTCACTCCCTTTTCTTTGTTTTATCCCCAAAATTGGTATTGAGCGAAGAACTTTGTAAGCTGATTGGTAAACCACTTCCATTGTGTATTCTATTAGGGACTTGAAAGAATAAAGACATTTAATAGAACAAGTCTAATGTTCTGAAATTTTAAATTAACATCAAGAGTATATTTCAGTATTGAACTGTCTTTCTAAATTTAATTTGAGTATTTAATCATCAGTAAATTCAGTGAAAACCAATGGACTTTCCTTTTGGACAACACCAAAATTTATCATTGTTGCAATTTGTAAACAACATAAGCCTAATTGGACTAAATATTCTTTCACACATAAATTTAACGTTATTCAAGTCAGCACGATACTTCCCCCCTGAGAAAAAGAGCCCTCATTTATAAAAGAAACCCATTTAATAGAAATATGAACATTTTAGTCTTAAGCCTACATGTATTATTGCCATCCATCTTATAGCCTACGCCATTCACTGTAATTTTCCTCTGAATTGTAGATTATTTGTAAATCCCCTTTGATTGATAACTTTTAAAACACAATTGTTGTTATCAGATAAATAAATATTATATTGTTCCTCTGTACTTTGTATTTCATTTAAATAGTTAAAAGACATTCTAGAAAATTGTACACCTACCTTCTGTTGATATCCAGATTAATTATAGAACACATTCTACTCACTACAATAAACCAAAGAAGACCATAGGTAGAAATATATTTATCGATAAGTCAAGAAAGAGTATTTGTGAGCTATATTTAAATAGCCTAGTAATTTTTGTAGGTAGTAACACTCATTATTGTGAAGACAAGCTAGGCTCAGCACATGGTAGCCATTGTCACCGACCAGATAGCGTCCTTTTTATATCCACATTTCCCGATCACATCCGAACAGATAATTAATTAAGAGTTAGTAAATTAGAATCATAAGTAAGAAAAGAATATATAGAAGGAGATTATAAGACATTCAATTAAAATGCAAGAGTAAATTTGTTTTTAAACACTATGGTATTTTTTCTTTTAACATATTTTTTTAGTTTTATTTGTAATCAAATATTTAGAAACAGAATAACCACAATATTGTATGTAAATTTGCTGCAAAAACCATTTTCTATAACATTCTCTATTCTTTAGAGTACTTTACTAATACTCAAGTATAGTTTAGTTAGTTGACAGTTTAGTTGTACTATACAGCATGACAAAGCTTGACTTTGTTGATAACAAAAGCATACCTACTTTTCTGTGAAAAGTGTAGGCCGATGTGGTGATGACATATGGTTTCTTAAACTGATGATTTTATTTAGCTGCAAGTATAATGATATTGAAAATTAAATTGCCTTCCTTCTTGCTTTCAACGGGTGTCATATTCTAAGACCTTGTCAGTACATACCTGGAGTCACTGATCTGGTAGAAGTCGTCCTGAGAGTGCACGGTGCCGGGGTACGATGTGAATGTGACGATCTGTCCGGGGACCGATGCGGCGCGGCCGTCCCCAGTCATGTGGAGACGCATGTGGTAGCGCTTCTGTACCCGCAGCATAGCACTGTAGCTGAAAGTGTAAAAATCATTTTGGAAACGGAAGAGTATCAAGTTATAAGTTTTCAATCTGGATTTCAAAGGCTGGAATATCCAGGGCCGTACTCAGGGGGGGAAGAGGGGACAACTGCCCCGGGGCCCAGGCGGTCCCGTCGAGGGGAGGGCCCGGGTCGGGCTGGTGTCTAAAGAAAAGGTCACCAACTTGGATCCGGACGGCAACAAGGGCCCATAGGCCTGCCCAGGGGCCCTGAAAGCTGAGTACGGCCCTGAGAATAGCATTATGATTGCGTTATGCAGCACACCAAATGCCATTATTATCGGGAGCAGGAAAGATGACATTTGGGCTCCAGTCAATAATAAGGCTCCAAGCTGTCACTGTTGCCATTTTATCATAGACAAATATCACTCGTCATCATGCTGTCCAGCTGATGTGCAGTTTGGCAATGCAGTATGTCTATTATTGGCTGCTCTTATTTGATAGCTCTGTAAACAACGCCATTACCTGTCTTCTCTTTTGCTCGTGGGAATAGCTAGAAGCATTGTAGAAGAAGGAATAATGCTTTATTTGTTCAAACAATTTTTTTAACACTAACAATTGTTATATGATCATCTTTTGGTTGACATAACTCAACTATAAGACATCAAATCATTATATCAGTAATAACTTGTCTAGTAAGAAAAAGGTTCATAAAAAAAACCATTTATAGTGGTTTATTGCAGTCAAGAGCCATAGTATTTTCGCCATCTGTGCTGCAAGCTGCAAGTTCAGTCATTGAAATGTCAGTGCCTATTTTTTCATTTCTTATCACGAGTTCTGCATGACAAATGTTAGCTTTCAATAATTGTTGGATTCAAACATTCTTGAACGATTTTGAGAGAGTTGACTGCGTTTATATTTTCATCTACTGCTGAAACTAAGATAAAAGGTTAAGAGGGGGCAGGAGTCAGATAGAATTCCGCCTTTTGGTTTGGAGTTTGGCCACTACAGCGCTAGCAGTTTTTCAAATAATTCTTCCTTACCGACCGGCAGCTTGCGTAGGCTCGGCCTTCAGTCAACGGATCGGTATTGTCTAGTGTGATTTACAACACCTATAATGATGGGTTCACTGTCACTGGGGGCTTCTCTCACGCCCCCCGCGCACAAGCAACTAAACCCAAAATTCTTGTCAAGACTGTTTAGTGTAAAGGCTGATCAAAATATGTTGCAACTTCGTCTAAATCTTATGTCTGATAATATTTACTAGCAAAATTATTAAGTTATAAGAAATACATTATAAATTTATTAATTTCTCTTGTCAAAATTTGTCTTTGCAGTATCAGTTTTGTAGCCACCGCCTTATATCGATTTAAAGACACATTTTCAAAGAAAGTGTTAATATTTTCTTAAGTGTTGTAAGACGTCTTTTATTACATCCCGTAAGAAAATTTTATAAGCTTTAAGAATATCACTTTCCTCTATTATAGTCAAGTTTAGCAATTTTTATTAAGATAATTTGTGATCTATTTTCTAGAGACCGTTGTATTTTTTGTTACAACGGACTTTGTAGCTAGTTATAATATAAAACACTTGTGGCTTGTACAGGCTATAACTTCTAACCTCCTGTTTAGCCTGCATTTTATCGATGGTGTACTGGAAAATTAACAAATAATGACTCCTTTTGCTACAAACCGAGCTAAGTAATTGCTAATAAGCTCTACGATTATCAAAAGAAAGTGACTGGCAGAGCGGCCGTGCGGCAACCGAACATTCTATTTCATAACCTCGTGAAAACATAACCTTTCAATAAACGTTATTTGAATAGCCAGTTAAACACCTTTGTAGTAAATTTTTCAAGATTTCGCATCTTATTCCGATGAGTTTATATTGATAGTTTTATTTTTAGAAACACTAATTGAGAAATTTTAATTTTAAATTCATGCTTTTTAAAATATAATTATCCATATAAACTCATCGGAATGAAATACAAAATACTTGAAAAAAGTCCTCTAAACGTGTTTACTGACTATTTTAATAACGTTTATTGGAGATTTCTACCCATGTGTTTTACGTTTCCACGAGGTTATGAAATAGAATGTTCGGTCACCGCGCGGTCGCTCCGCCAGTCACTTTCTTTTGATAATCAGACAATAATCTTGTTATCATTTCAGTGGTTTGTGTATCGGTATTTATCTCATAACATATGTTACTGCTGTAAGTCCTGTCCACAATGGTGCGCTCAGGCCTAAAAATCGGACTAGAAATAACAGAGGAATTCTCTTAACTAAAATCGGCTTAGCGTAGTATTTTAGTGATCTAATGAACAATCAAAGCCCAAATTCGAAATTGCAAAAACGTTTGAATAAGATTATTTGACGTTAATCGCATCAAACCCTATTCCCATGATTTATTCTCGTTGGTTTTCGAACCCATGGCAGTACATTTTATTTTACATAATTAGATATTTCCCCTCGAGAAAACCTGTCTATAAATTAATTTTAACCCAGAAATTACAACTTTTGAAGGTAATCGTTGCAGCCGTCCTTGAGATCAGAGTTGCAAACAAGCAACCAACAAACTTAGCAAGGAAATCTTACTCATATTTAGAGTGTACGATTTAACAGCTGTTGAAACTTTAACAAATAAACGGTATCAGAAAACTGACACATACTTTCTCCCTTTTAGCCGTACTTTAATGAATAAATTACTTTTTATTAACTAAATATAGAATACAAAGCACGGTCAAATGTACAGAAAATCTTGTAAACAAGTTATTTTCAAAAACATCACCCAAATCCCTGTTTTGGAGGCACTACCAAATTCATTGCTACACATGTGGTTTTAAGAGGGGAAATGCCCCCTACTCCCCCCCTCGGGTTATTAAGGGGCAACATATTTTGAATTTACTCTGTTGGTCAATGCTAACTTGACAATCATATCAAGTTTGAACAAAATTGATCAGTAAATAAGAGAGAAATAGTAATTTTTGTATTCACCATAAGAATAACATTGGACAACATACTGCGTTTACCGCAAAATGAAAATTTCAATTTTCTTCGCAACCAGCAATCGTAAAATAGTAATTCAAAATACTAAATTATTTAGTTTTTTGAGCTTTTTTTAATGGTGAATAGTAATATTTTTTGATATTTATGTTCTTTCATAAAAAATCAAAAAAACTGAATTTTTGAAATGTTTTAAGTCCTGTAATTTCTGAACCTGAATTTTTACAGAAATGCAAGTGGTATCATTTTGTTGGAAAACTAAAGCTCTACAAACGACTAAAGTTTAATTAAAATCGTTAGAGCCGTTTTTGAGACATTTCACAAAAATCGGACTATTGATTAGGGCTCTAGCTCTGTACACATCCATACAGACAGACAGACAGACAGATAGACAGACAGACATCACGTAAAAATCACTTTTTTGGGTTCAGGGAGCACCAAAACGAATATTTCCACTAACAACTCAAATTCAAAAATTTTGACGAAAATAATACTTTCTCCATATACTCAAACTCTAAAAGTTTGAGTATAAGGGGGAGAAAGTAAAAACAAGCCTTGAAAATTTGTACAATGTTAATAAATTAAGTCTTTATTGTACAAACAATAATACTCAAGTGCTAATTTCCAGTTATACACTCAACACGTGTAAATGGAAATTGATATTAAATATTTATATTTATATTCATTTTGTTACATACGTTTTAATAGTTTATTTACAACTATCCCAGTATATTTTTCATATTTTCTAAGTCCTCTAAAAATGTCAGATCCTCTTATGGTTATTTAAAAATTGCATCGAGTCTGAAATCCGATCACAATGGTTTTCTTACATCCAACTCTACACTGACTGCTCTAAAGCTGACAAAGTCTTGCAAGTTATTGTATGCATGTTAAAACCAACAATAAGCTTATATCATTCAGATTAAATTAACACTATTTGAGTTATTATGTTGAAGCTCTAGCAATTTTTCCTGCCATGAAGTACGTAGAAACGCTACCACCAAGTAAAATAATAATAATTCTATCTGAATCCAAAAGTTTTATTCATGCCAAATCTGCAAACATCGAATATGAAATCAGACTACAAAATTATTAAATTTGAAGTACAAAGTAATTTTGTTTAGGATACCTTCCCGCATTGGCATAAAAGGGAACGAGTTACCGGATTCTTTTGATAAAGATGCTTTACATCTAAACAATATTAATAACACGTTTCTACCTTGTTTCAATTACATTAATTTGTTTGTTACCAAGGAACCTAATGTATAATGGCAAGAGGATTGGGAGGCTGCATCAGTTAGGCCTACAAAGCCTAAGTTTGAGTCAGCAGAGTTTTTGGACTGAAACCTCAGATTATGACTCCGACTTGGTTTTCAAAATTCAAGACATCAAGATCAAAAATTTCAAATCATTTAATGTCTTAGAATCGGTCTGTGCATTGTTCCGGAACATCCACACAGACTCAAAATTATAAATTACTCTCATTGTGAAGGTGTCGGGGAAAAAGCGGCCAACGAAATAAGCGACAATTGCGAAATGTTATTGCAAGGCCTCACTAGTGTGGCCTTGACCTGTGAGGACAACACTTCAGTGAAGATAGTGACCAGCAAAATAAGACCATCACGGAATTTTACCTGCACCTAAGAGGGCAACACTTCCTCTGACATACTGATTTCCATCACAGTTTACCCAGGTTTGGACTGGCTAAATGACTGACAGACATTTCTAATTGAAATATTTTTTAAAATATTTTATGAATAGTAATATTAGGGGTTTCCGGCGCTTTGCTCAGTGAGCTGGTTACAATCTGGAGAGACTAATGCCTTGCAGTTTATGACAAAAAAGCGTGCCGTGTTTGAAAAACATCTGGAAGCACAATATCTCCCCTCTACAGTACCAACATAGCAAAACGAACACCATGTACTAAGGTACCATTATCGTTTTGTAAAACAAAACACAGCATAGCAGCAAGAACACATGTTACAGACATTAAATAATAAATGATTACTGAAATGACAGACAATATGTCATGAGGAGCCATGTAAATTCAAGAATATGATAAAATATTTACTGGATTTCGAGCAGTAGGTGATAATGGTTTCAAGAGGAGAATCAAATCTGCCGAAATCGGTTGCGGAAGCGGGATCTTTGGTCGGTAAGCGACGTTGCTGTCATCCATCGGGGTGACGGTGAACCACTTGGTAGTCTGTGGGCCTACTCGTTTTGTAAGATTTCAAAAGTCTTATTTTGGAACAGTTTCACATTTTAAAACAAAAAATACTCAGGCCAAACATTAACAATAACATGACTGCTATTATGGCGTTTTCAAATTTAATTTATAAAAAACGGGTCATTTTAGAAATTGTTTCAAAAGTACATAACTTTTTATGGGAAAAAAGAAAGTTAGTTTACATATTTTAGGTGTTATTTTTGAAAAATAATACATTTTGATTCTAAGGTCATACGGCTAACAACAATCAGATTGTATGGCCTGCGATCATTTTTGCATTTAAAGGCGGGCATACAATAAAATAAAACATTTATAATAGCGCCCCATGTTAAAAGACGACCGGAGCCGGCGGCTGGCGGAGCTAGGTCCGGCCCCCTCTTAAATGAACGATGGAAAAATGTTTATCTGAAGGAAAACATTGTTTTTAACACCATTAACTGATTAATGATAGCTATGCATGTCATGACACATGAACAACCATGCTTTAAATTTATATTATCAAACATGAGATAGTTTTTTTACTGTTACTTTTAAGTTATATACCTTACAAAAATTAAGACAATATTTATAATCAAAAGGTCGTTTTGAAAATAATCTTGAGTGCTACATCCTATCTTCGCAACTTTATTATCCCTCGCTAGATTCCTTTTGACACTTATGTAGTCGGCGGAGTGCCTCTAGAGTATGATATTATTCAGTATTTATTACCGACATATAGATTTTAAATATCAAATTGATATGAATCAATCATAAAAACAGCTGATATTTGTTTTCCAAATATCAACAAACCAACTGGTGTTTGTTATGAATGATTGCAAGTTGTTTATTTATTTATTATGAGTGAACCGTTTACGTTTGGAATATACCAAGATCCAAAGAAGAAGCTATTACTTTCTTATTTCTTGCAATTTAAAGAGATTATTCCATCTAAAAAAATATGTGAAAAAGTCCATTGTATGTGTCTGTATTTCGGGAAAGAGTACCCTTTTTGGGGATATAAAGTTAAAGTGACTAATAAAAAGGTAAGTTTACCTAGCGGAACATGGTTTGAATATAATCAGCTGGCATTTGATCTAACATTGAGATTCATTTATTGTTGGAGTGAAGAGGTAACCTCGATCAAATTTTGCAAAAAAACACCTTGGCATTTTGGAAAAAACTGCCATTGTTTATTACAAAGATATCAGAGAAGTAAGTGAACACTTTTTTTAGGTAGTTAATAAAATTGTTATCATTCAATTGCTTCTTTAATTTCCTACCTTAACATAACAGGTTGATATCGAATATATTCATACCCTGTATGACACAAGTATGTTTCTTCGCCAATTCGATATTTACACTCGACAAATCATAAAATAGTATCGAATAAAATCAGATCATCCGCCAACTACGTGGTACCTTCCCTCTTTGCCACATCATTAGGCAATACTTGTTTCGATCGTCTTTATTGAGTACTCACAACGAGGAGGATGCATGCGCCAGGAGGAACTGACTGGGCTGGTCGGGGAGCAGTTTGAGCAGAGCCATGCTCAGCGGCGGCCGGTGGGGGCTCACGTCATTGCTGGCGTTGTACAGGAGCTCGAGGTCCTGCAGGTCACACGCCATGTTCATCCACCTGCCCAACATTCAACTTTCACCATCTCTGTTAACATGATATTCTTTCCAGCCGCGCCAAAAGACAATTTGGGGAGATTGTGTTGAATATAAAACAATAGATTTAAATTTTAAAACCATAAATTACCGCAGTCAATAAATATTTTTCAAATGTATATATTTTTCTCGATAGAATATGATAAAACATAGTCAGACCTTTGATTCTCAGGCGATAGTTGATGTAAACAATAAGAGCAGTAAGTGGAGTTCAAGGCATTGCAGAGGTCAGTTCAAGACGTGAATCTCACAACGATTTTTTGGCTTGAATTTTCTTTGACTGATAGCTAACTCTACAAAATAAAATGACAAAAAATAATACCAAATTTAATGTGGATATGGAAAATGAGGGTTTGCAGTCAAAACAGCTAAGTAGAGAAGAAGGAATAAAACTGCAAAACCTAGTTTTAAAATGTTAGTTACTCTGAACTTATCCATGTGATACAATTAATTGGATGACAGTTCTTAATAATATAATAATATATTGAAATATTCCTCTTTCAAAAGGTATATTTATATTACTACCATAAATTATTCATACTAGTAAACCTGTCGCGGCTTCGCTCGCGATCATCATTTAATATATTTTTTATCAGTTTTACTGCATGGTAAACCTTACATTTAAATTGTATAAAAAATTAGCAGAGTAGGTATCCACCTATTACATTAAACATAAAAACCAGTTGTACTTACAAAAAGTCCTGGTGTGGAATGTCAAAATCCTTGCGACTTCGATCAACAGCATAATGCCATCCAACCTCTAACCCATCCAGCTGTTCGTAGAATAAATTCACCTACAATAATGAATAAATGTTATTGTTTGGAGAAAATACGAGTTGAAGCAGGAAACTGCAAAATGTAGCCTACAAAGTGATTAATAAAAGAATATTGGAATTGGGTCACAGAACGAGAACTAATGAGGAAAAGTTATTATGTCACCACTATCCATGTTGGGTTATATAATTAGGAGATTGGATAAGCCATATTTAACACACCTTTAATTTGACATTGAAATGCTTATTTTTCACTTGTTATTATAAAATCCCTTAAATTGTTAGACTTTCACAGTCATTTCAGTCATCTTTAAACAGTTTATGTAATCTTCTTCTAATATATAAAATCAATGTTTGTCCGTTCGTATTTTATGCGCTGGCATACCATTCATCCGATTGCTTTGAAATTTTGCATAGTAACACAGGTTAACCCTGGGAAAGTAATAGGCCATTAACCGAAGTCCCAGGACATTAGGGCTGTGCCCCACTGGACTTCAAAGTTTCAACGTTAATTTTATGGAAGAAAGGTTTCTTTTGATTTTATCAGATGATATCTATAACTATCATTATGGAAATAAAAAACCTACTTGAATGGCAAGTCTCATAATGGAAATAAAAAACTACTTGAATGGCAACTGAAACTCTTTTTTCAATAGGCGAGTGAGCGAAGCAAACAAGCTCATATTGAAAATGAACGAGTATTTAACATGAAACAAATTCAATGCCTCTTCTGCGGCAGCAACTTCTGGGTACCAGCTAGTAAAAAATATAAACGAGTTCGCACGCAGCACGCTGACGTGAGGGAAGTGAATTTCCACATAAAAACTTGTAAAACTTAAAATAAGGGTAAAAACATACATTTGTCCAATTTTTATTGAAATCTGAAAACATTGATTTTTTGGCTGTTCTGATACTCCTGGTTTCATTTACTTGCAAAGCTGGGAATACAATTTTGCGCATTATAACGTTAGGAGAAGGTCCAGACAGGCTTGAAAGTAGGCGTGAGGTTGCTGGGGATGATAAAAGTACTCTAACAAAGGAATAACAGGCTTTTCTAGTGTAAAACCACCATAAGACAACGTACTGTGTTTAGTTGATACACATTTTCTTTAATAACTCGATAAATAATTATGCTAGAATGACGAGAGAGGGCTTAAAACTTTCGCCTCTCTAATTCCCATCTTTTTACATGCATTGATCTTACATCTGGGGCTCTTAAGACCCCTTTTGGGCCCAAAAACTCAAAATTTGAAAGATTAATCCCCAAAAAAAAGGGTTTAGAGTTTTTCGATTGTTTTGCCCAACGAACTTGTCTAATTTATTACAGAAAGGAACGTCCCTACCAAATTTGAAGTAAATCTGACAAAAAATATGACTGCTACAGTGAAAACAGATATATGTTTTATATATATATATATATATATATATATATATATATATACAATTTTGAACGACCCCCCAAAACGTGTTCAGGGGGTCACGTTAGGAACTTCTATGGTGGTCCCGGGCTTAAGTTTCACCTTGCGGGTCATGCTAATAGTTTACTTTCCAAAGGAAATTCACTAAAAAAGGTTTCTTAAAGTTCTACACACATGGTATATTTAGTCAAACAAAAAATAATAATAATTAGTTGTATGTAAAATCTATGCTTCTGAACAAAAGAGCCAGTGGTGTTAATACAACACAAATGGTGGGGGTGAGAGATATAGTTCATTTATAAAACACAATTAATTGTGTCACCCATTTGAACTTTACACATTGTAGCCATTTATTTAATTTCGTTTTTGGTAGATTTCCAATTTCACAATTACATGTTATTTTTAAGCAACATTTATTTGGTTTATTTGGTTTTTTATTATCTTGGTCCACCACAGATTTTGTAAACCGAGCATATTAATACTTTATCGTGCGTAGCGGAACGACCGACAATGACACTAGTTGACCCTCGTTGGTCCCATCTTGTCGCTAATGAAGAGGTTCAATGATCTGAACTTCGAAACTCCTCTGAACTGAATTTTGTTAGACACCAAATTTGAACACTCGGTTCATTCTAGATATATTTGGAAAATGAGTGTATATATTTATAAGATTGTATTATCTGATGATATATTTAATTATAATTGCTTCTCTAAGTGAAAATAATCATTAAATAACTGAAATTGAGAGAAGAGAGCTCAATAACTTGACAAAGCAAAAATCATTAAATTTACAAAGCATTCAGGCAATAAATCTTTAGAAGAAGAAATAAAATCATACCTGATGCCAAAAAGGATCAACATGATCGAACATTTTTGCCTTTTCACGGATGTTGACGGTGTTCTGGTCTAGGATGATTCTCGCCTGGTCACAGAATTCTTCACGGTTCTCACATGCTTTCTCGATGGTGTTTTTCCAGTGGTAGTAGATGAGTTGCCAGGAGAGGCTCCCCTCCAGCAGTCCCGCGGCATGGGCCTGGACCGTGTCGGGGTATTGCTCCTGGGTTTCGATCTCCATACTGGCCCATCTGTCACACAGGTCATAGATGCATTCTGATATACGGTTGCAACTAGAGACTTTTGGTACTTAACTTAAAGTTTCCTGGGATAGTAAAGATAATAATTTCCTGGTTTACATGTCGTGCACCTGATGAAAATTACTTTATGAATTTTCAAATTTGAAACCATCAGAAATATGATTTGATTATATTATTTATATGTGAATTTCAAGCCATTGGGTTAATTTTAAAAATTCTAAGGGGGAATTGGGAGGTCCATTGGGTACAGATGTGGACTACTGCACCCAGTCTCCAGCTGCAGCTAACTCCTGCCTAATGAGCTGCCTTCCAACTTAATACTGAATAGATGATAGACTCTTATATTTGTCCCAATGTAAGCATTTGTCTTAGTTAAGTATTATGCAAAGACAAGCACATTCTTTCCTTAGACATTTAAATCACCATACCACATATAGAAAAATTAATAACTGATTTATTTTTTTTTGGCTTCTGCAACCATAATGGCAAGTTAAATTGGTTGCTTAGTTCAATCGATAAAAGTCTATTTCATAGTGAGGGTGAATTATTCAGAAGTGTTTTAACTATTAACCATCACGATGTAGTTAAAATTATAAAACCGACTCAAATTAGTTTAGACTTAGAGATCTATACATAATGAATGAAACTAAATATATAAAGATACATACATAACTACAAAAAGAGAGATAAAGATAAATTTAACTATGAACAAAAATGTTGTTCAGACTGAAGTGCAGTATTTCAGTGTGAACTGACAAAGAGTGTGACAAAATTCATCACCAATGTAATTCTTATACAGAGCCCGAGACAAGAATATTTTCGTCATAAACAATCCAGTTACCTGAATTCTCTTCTTTCATTCAGACATTTGCTGTAAATCACCATCCAATCTTTATTGTTCTTTTTTATCTAAACCAGAGTATAAATAAAATACCCCCGTATCAGCAAACCTGCGTACTAAGCGAATTTCCGATGCATATATATGTATCTTAATACCACTACCAAGTTCATCAATATACAATCATAAATAAACGATTTACGACATTTCTATTATTCTCCATAAGAATAACATGGCGGCTGAGTATGCAGGTTTTCTGAAACAGGGAACACAAAAAATGTGTTTTATATAAATGTGAATATAACCCAACTAGGTGAAGCCTAATAATACCAAGTTTCATTGATTTATGTTAATAATTAAGAGAGGCATAATATTTTACTTTTTCTCCATGAGAATAACATGGGGGCTGAGTATGCAGGTTTGCTGCTACGAGAACCATCAGTAAATTTTTTGTTGTTGTGCTAATGACAATAGGCCACAACCAGATGAAGCCATACACCAACTTTGATCGGTATACGTTCATAAACAAGCGAGATATAAAATTATTCATATTCTCCATAAGAATAATATTGGACAACGTACTGTGTTTAGCACTTTTAATATCTCCATGACAAATTGACATAGAGCAATGATCAAAACACCAAATTGTGTGTTTTTTTAAGCTGAATCCAATGGTGAAAAATAAAATTTGTCTTTTTCAAAGATTATATGTAACAAATTTAAAAAACCCATTTTTAGGGTACAAAACCCCCCCAAAATACCCCTTCGGATAAATCGATATGTCTGGTTTTCGAATTTAAAGTCATAAATGTTGCTTTACACGTGTGTACCAAATTTCATCAAAATCAGACAATTTTTACGAGAGTTATCATGCTCACGGACACATATATATATATATATATATATATATATTGAATATTTCTGATTGATTAGGGCTGCTGATAATAATAATAATATTAACATTTTAATATGGCATAGTTACCGAAACATGTCAGTCAAAAAATAATAAAATATTAAAGATCTTAAAAAAGGGTGTTTGTTTTTTAAAATGTTAATATTATTATATATATACATATATATACAGTTTTGAACCAATGGTGTTTTTGGGGTCTGGGGACCTCAAAACGAAAAGTTATCATGGTCCCGGGCCTAGGTTTTACCATGCCGACTACGGTAATAGCTTCTTCCCTACAGGGGAAATTCGCTAATATATTCTTTAATGTCTTTTATCACCATATTCAACCAGTAGTCACTCAAACAGTCATATTAAAACGCCTGACACTTACCCATCTCTGCTCATGTCAGGACGGTAGTAGGCGCGGGCCACACCCTTCTTGATGCTGGAGGGCTCGTTGTTCTGCCCCCAGAACTGGATGCGATACCCAGCAGTCCGAGACCAGAACACTGTGGCGGCGTAGTTACCATCATGTGATGGCCTGCACGGGAAAATAAACGTCATCAATAATAAAGGGTAACCAAATTAAATCGGTTGCAATTAATTTTGATCCTAAGACAATGAATAATTTGTTGATCAACTTGATACAAATTATAATAGCTGTTTACTTTTGAAACCAACTAAATTTTTGATTATTTGGCAAAAGTACATATTAGTTAGTAAACTATCCATAAGCTTAGACCTCCCTTTATTTTATAAGTTACCATATGTTTTAAGTTTATAAAACCTGTTTAAACTTATAAATTATCAATTACTCTATTGTAGAGATTTAGTTTTTGTCATAAGGTTAACTACAATTTGTAACTTACAGAGGAACTCCTCCATAGTAGTAGGTGAGTATTCCAAACAGTGTGACCGCGGCGAGAGTCATAAGCGTTACTCGGGTTTGCACCCAGGACGCTCCCACCACCTTCAACATGGCTCTCTCTCACTGTAACATTATATCGATCCTTTAACTATCAATAACAATAACAATATTGTCATTACAACAATAAATATTTAGTAATCTGTTTCAAAGTAACATTACATCAAATCCATCGACTATCAACAACAACACTAACAATGAACAAACTTACTCTCACTGCATCAATGCAAAATTCCATCAACTATCTGGATCTCTCACAATTCAACACGATACATCAATCCATCAACTAACTATCAACATGGCTGCCTCTCACTGCAACAATATGTCAATCAATCAAAATTAAGTCAAAGAAGTTTTACATTTTAATTTTTAAATGGAACTGAATTTATTTATATTTTTGAGATATCAAAATATTTTCAGTTTACCAGAGCTATCTCGTTAGGGTAGTTAAAAAAGGTTTTACTGCAGGAAACATAATAAAAAACATAATAAAGAATATGGTAGAGTAAGAAAATAGTCTGGTAATTTTAACATTACTGGAATGAATGTTTGTTTTTTTAGTTTAACATTTTTTCTAACTACTTGAACATTGTGGCACAGTTGATATAAGAATCTAAGATTCGGAATAATACATTAATAATAAATACCCCCGTCGCAGCAAACCTGCATACTCAGCGAATTTCCTACGCATGAATATATTTCTTACTACCACATAAAGTCACTTACCAAGTTTCATAAAAATTATTAAATAAATAAGTGATGAATAACATTTTATTTATTCTCCATAAGAATAACATTAAGGCTGAGAACGCAGGTTTGCTGCAACGAGGAAGATAAAAATGTGGGTTTTTTTCAATTATCAATATAACTCAACCAGGTGAAGCTACATACTAAGTTTTAATGAGTTATGTTCATAATTAACCCATTGGCTCACAACCCCGAGTATACTCGTGGTCGCCGAAAGTAGCCCGGACGTGCAACCCCAAGTATACTCGGGATAGCACTTTTTTATTAAAAAAAAATTATTTTTAATTTTTTCATTTTTGTTTATTTGTTGTTTTAATTTGTTTTAATATTTTGTTTGTATGTATTTTTTATGCATATGCCCATACTTGGGGAAACTTAGTCAAATTTCGGAAAAATATGATTTTGGAAAATATGTTATATCTAGGTCAAATATAAATGTATCACTAATATTTTTTATTTTCATGTAAAAAAATAAATAACCTACAAGTAAATAATAGTTGTTGGGCTGAAACATTTTTTTTGTTTTTTACATGTAACTCCTTTTAAAATTAACGTTTTTTATAAACTATATATATATATATAATTCCAAAATTGAAAGTCATGGTTATCACACTAGACATAAACACTTACTACAAATACCAGCACACAAGTCATCATCTTTTGAAAAATCAGTTCTATACACTGGTAGCAAATTTTATAATAATCTCCCTCAGAGTATCAAAAACATTTCCAATATAACAAAATTCAAAGCAGAAGTGACAAAGTATTTAAAAACAAAGTACTTTTATAGTGTCAATGAATACCTTAACAGCCTGTCATTATAGTTATAAATTTTATTTTGGTTTTTATTGACTGTTGACTTTTGTTTGTTTTAATTGTACTGTTTATTTACATTTTGATTGATCATCGAATGTATTGTATATATTGTTAGGTCTATGTATTTTAGTATAAGGAAACTTTGACAATTTCACCTGTCTAAGGGAAATTCCCTATAATAGATGTTATGTGATGTAATAAATAAATAAATAAATAAATATAATATATATATTATATATTATATATATATATATATATATATAATATTTACCATACATAAATGCTGTCAAAAGTATTTTCTTCTTGTAGATAATTTATTTCTCTAAAGATTAGTGTAAAAATTAAGTAAATTGAGCGATAATTGTTGCTATAGTGACAGTTTTAGTAAAAGTCTACATTTATGTAATTTTTCTTAAGAAACTGAACGGTTTGTCAGGTGGCAAATTTCAGGTAAGCCAATGGGTTAAGGGAGATATAAAGCTTTACGTATTCTCCATAAGAATAACATGAGGGATGAGTATGCAGGTTCGCTGCTAAGATGATAGTCAACAAAAAATCAATTTTTTGTGCAAATATCAATATACCAGTACTACGTGAAGCCACATACCAAGTTTCATCAATATACGTTCATAAATAATCAAGATATAAAATTTTAAATATTCTCCATAAGGATAACATTGGACAACATACTGTGTTTACCACTTTGAATATCTTGGCAACGGTTGGACGTAGAATCACAATTTTAACACCAAAATGATTGTTTTGTGGAGCTAAACTGATTGGTGAAAATTTTGAAAATTTTTATTTTTAAATTGGAAAGCAAATGTGAAATGTACAGTAAAACTAATTAAGGAAAAGCTAAAAACCATTTTCCCATAAAATTAATATGGGAGATTTTATGAACACGTTTTTTGGATTTTCTCCGCAACCACTTAACCTAGGTTAATGATTCAAAATACTATATTATTTATTTTTTAAGCTCTATAAAATGGTTAGAACAAAAATTGTGTGTTTTAAAATGTTCAGAATGAAAATTGCAAAAAACTGATTTTTGGAAAATTTTAAAACCCCTTTCCCATGGTCCGATTTTTCTGGTTTTCGAACTTAAAGTCATGAATGTCACTTTACACATTTGAGCAAAATTTCATTGATATCGGACGTTTTTTACTCAAGTTATCGCATTCACGGACACACACACACACACACACACATATATATATATATATATATATATATATATATATATATATATATATATGTATAGATATATAATACATATATGTATAGATATATAATACATATATATAAATTTGAACGAATAGTGTTTTTGGAATCTGGGGACCTCGAAACAAAAAGTTATCATGGTCTCAGGCTTAAGTCTTACCGTGAGACCTACGGTAATAGCTTCTTCCCTATAGGGGAAATTCGCTAAAATGGGTAAATAAATAGTATTATCTTAGTTATTAAATAGTTTGATGAGGAGCCAAATACATATTACCTAACACACAAGGGTAATGGGGCACTGTGTAGCTTCACTCTGCATTATTAGGGAGGGTGGGGGGCCTGGCTCAGCTGTACATAACTCAAAAACTTTAAATATAATGCTTGGAATTAAATGAACTTCAGTTTTATGATCTGATTTAGTACTTTTTACGTATTTATGCCATCTTTGGTTCAATTAGTTATTAAAAGTTTGTTTTGAATTTATGATAGTTATTACTTTAATGTGTTAATTTAGCTGGGATTGTTTATTTCTTATAAACGTTGAATATGGTGAGTCGTTGGCATAGTGGTCTTAGCGATGGGATCTGGATCCATGGCAGTGGTCTTAGCGATAGGATCTGGATCCATGGGAGTGGTCTTAGCGATGGGATCTCGATCCATGGCAGTGGTCTTAGAGATGGAATCTGGATCCATGGCAGTG
This sequence comes from Allygus modestus, assembly GCA_963675035.1. Taxonomy (NCBI): domain Eukaryota; kingdom Metazoa; phylum Arthropoda; class Insecta; order Hemiptera; family Cicadellidae; genus Allygus; species Allygus modestus. Next base: position 318,768,743 of record OY776111.1, read on the forward strand.
GTCTTAGCGATGGGATCTGGATCCATGGCAGTGGTCTTAGCGATGGGATCTGGATCCATGGCAGTGGTCTTAGCCATGGGATCTGGATCCATGGCAGTGGTCCTCGATGGGATCTGGATCCATGGCAGTGGTCCTGTTGTGGGTTCGACCCCCAGTCATGTTATATAAACACACACATGACAAAAACGGGATCATTTGATCAGCACTATACAATTCGTACTGTAAAGGCTCACACCTTGCTTTGCAGGATATGTTCCACACACAGATATATAGTCTATGAAGACGGGCAAAGTGAGGAAAAAAGGAAACAATAAACTTTAGAAAACAATTGCAGTGTAAAAGTCACTTCTATTTTAAGTTTTATCTCAAACCTTATTATTATAGATTTTCTGTTTTAGAGCTTTATTCTTTGAGGGTTTGTCATCCAATCCATGTTTTCATTGATTTAAAGAACATGTTTGTTTATTTTTACTATTATATTTATTTATTATAAATACTTTGAATAAGATACATAACACATAAGGAGGGAGGATGGGGATATGCTCAAGTCATAATGAGGATTATTTTGTGGTGGTGGGAGGGGGGGGGGTGATATGAAGAAAAATGTATTATTTAACTAAAGTAATTATTTAAAATATTTATTATGATCAATTTTGAAATGTACTTAAGTTAGATGTAAATAAAGTTGGGCTTGTTTCTGTAAAATAACAAAATTACTGTACGTTTAAAATCCTTCTATTTGCAGAAAGGTTCTATAAAAGCACTGTAAACAAAATTAAATTATATGAATTATAAGTAAATTAAATAAATGTCATAGTTATTGGCGTAGTTATTTCCCCAACACTGAAAATGAGCAATGTTTCAAGTAGAACAAACTCTTTGGAAGAACATTTTTGACCATAGATAAACAATTAAGATATAAAAATAATTACTTAAAAGCAAGGCCCTACAGATAACTTGATGGTGATTATAAATATTTTATTTTGAATAAACATCTTTGAAATCTAAGTTGAAACTCCCACTCAGTATGTTTTTACCATAGCCAGTTATATAATGATTACATTTCTAGGTAGGTGAACTCATTACAGTTGCCTGCAAGGTTTATGAGTTACGTAACAGGTTTCAAAGAATTATAACTGATATATATGCAAATGTTTACCATTAAATTTCAAGGTTCCACTTCTTTTTCTCATCTGTAAGTGGATTTTATCCTCATATAAATTTGATCCCACCGTGTCTGATGAAAATGATTTTTTCAAATGTCTATTTTCAATGATTCGTCAAAAGGTAGAAATAATTCTTGGGTCACATTTGAATGATAATTAAAGTTACATTCTCAAATTTCAGTCACAATGCTTGGACAACTACATCAGTTAGTAAATCAAATAGACAAACCTGACAATAACTTTTACAGACTCTGTGTGATCACAAAAACGTTAAATAAAGCTTCAATGTTCAATAGGTATATCACAATGGTATACTACTATAAATTCATTTATAATTTATATAAATACGTTTTCTTTGGCTAAAAGAATTTCTGTGGTTATTAAAATATATTTACAAATATATATTTCACCAGTACACAAAACTACTGAGGATGATACAACATTAGACCAGAGCAAATGTAATTTCCCATTTGGTCTGGCTGAACTTCAGATCAACAATTATTAACATATCACTAAGAGATTAACAATTCTATGACGGATAAAGAAAGTTGACAAAAAGGAATAGAGCAGCTGAGGAAAAGTAGGAGGAAGAGACACTGTGAGAACGAACAGGTGAAGTAACTGTCAGCGTTTAAATGGCCTTCACACGTGGAACAGAGAACAGCTGACTCGAGTCTGGCTGATAAGGAGCCAGCTGGGGAATCCATCAGCTGATTTGTCGTCTGCTGTTGGCGGTACGTTTAAAGTACTGTGCATTTTGATTAAGCTCGTTAGTAAAGGAGAAATGAGGAATCAGTTTTGGATTTGGATTTTAGGTAGTTGGTTTGGTTTGGTGAGAGTGTGTTTGTGTAGACCATCCCTACCGTCACTCGTTACTCATAACATATAGCCAAACCGTACGTCTGACTCCCGTTAACTTGAATGAAGGTCTCGATGAGAAAATGTGACGATCATATTAGTTTTTTTTACACTAAGGTGATACTTCTTTATATATAATTCTGTAAGCGAAATTGTTAAGTCAAAATTGTGGGAGTTTGGCAAATCGGAGGATGATGGGAGAGGGTTCAAATCAAAGGTCTTTATCTCAAGGACTCGGGAAAAATAACAATATTTCAAAAAAGTTGTCAGCAAACTAGGAATAACGTAAAACATCCCCCATAAGAAAAGCATGGGAATTTAAAAAACGTCTGTTTTTTTACAATAAAACATGTGATTAAGTGTCTACTTTGTTTACAAACAGGCATATGTGTTCAAATCAGATGAGGCAGAGTATTGGAACAAAGTTAGGGGCTTTGGCCCCTTCAAGCCACTAGTTAGATATAAATGACAAATTTTAAATATTGGAATTTGATCATATGTGTGATTTGTCTATGAACAACGCCCGTGACTTGTTCGGTTAGCGCCTGTCTCCTCAGATGTGTGATTTGACTATGAACAACGCCCGTGACTTGTTCGGTTAGCGCCTGTCTCCTCAGATGTGTGATTTGACTATGAACAACGCCCGTGACTTGTTCGGTTAGCGCCTGTCTCCTCAGATGTGTGATCTTGACTATGAACAACGCCCGTGACTTGTTCGGTTAGCGCCTGTCTCCTCAGATGTGTGATGTGTCTATGAACAACGCCCGTGACTTGTTCGGTTAGCGCCTGTCCAAGGGCGTTTCCAGAGAAGGGGCCATGGGGGCCATGGCCCCCCCCCCGAGATTTTGGAAAATATATATTTTTCTAACTGAAATTAAGAGGACTCATACAACTTTTATGAACTAGCGATCATTTCCTATGAAAACAAACCATCAAAACAGCATTTTGCAAGCAACAAAGTATTTATCCAGCTCTCAATGCCACAACTCAATCGTATCAGAACCACTAATGTATTGACAAAGATGATTGGAAACACTGGCAGTGGCTATTCCTCCATCTTGAAATTCTCCTCTCTCTCTCGCCCGTCGCGACCCTTTCTTCACAGAAACACGGACTAGGCCTTTGCGCATGCGCCAAAAATGAACGACTCTTGTTCCTTTGATTCTGTTTTATAAGTCAGATTACTGATTCGTGAATGGTTTGAGCTCGAACTGGACCCATAATAATGCAACACCAACCAACACTCAACTCAATACAGTAGTACCATTTCCTCGCATTTTAATAGGGGTGCACCACAGATGCATACAAAAATTTAGGAAGTTATTAAACGAAAGTATAATTATTTTGTTCGTTTACCCTCAATTTTTATTTTATAGAGAACATTGATTGATGACTTATTTTAAATTTCTTTGGCAGTAAATAGGCCTATGTCTTTCAAAACATGAATCTGTATGGCTATGCCATTTTAATAATAGTTATATTTTGATATTTTGTAACCTGTTGATAAGCAAGAAATATTTATTAGTTGTCAAGCATTGCAACATGCACTGGACATTGTAAAAATAACTGCAGGTTCACGTAATAAGTGCTCATTCTTCACGTAAGAGGATGAACAAAGATTTTATTTACAAATAATATCCTACAATACATATTTTACTTACAATATAATCCAAGTAAAAGTGATTACAAATGTTATACATTCATTGCAATTACAATTTGTTATAACATGGTCAGAGTGGCATAAGAGTACCGATGACTCCAATGTTTGATCACAATTAAAATGTTGTCAACGGTAACAGTCATATTCTGTTAACAATTTCAAAGGACTGCCAAAGAGAATATATAAAATGAATAACCGCAAAACTGAACAAAATATTTAAATAATACAAAGAGATTTGTACCGAATCCCGCTGAAATGGAAACAAAATTTCCTACGTTAAACTGCTTAGACAAACACTGGCAAAAATAAATGTTGTTATTTATGATGTAACTCATCGTTTGTGAAATAAACCTAATAAAGAACCTAATAATATATGCTCTCCTGATACTTGATAGACAACACCAAAATTTATATAAAGGACCAGAATTTATATTATTAATGATGATACAACGGAGGGTCGTTTAAAGGTGGTTACAATATTTTCTAAAGTAAAGTTTTGCGAGGAATGCGATGGTTCACTCAGATTTTTAATCGGACATACAGCAAAGGAGTTATATTATTTTACCAATTTCAAAGGGCCTCCATACGGAAACGGTGTAAGTGGATTGGCCAGTTAACGAATTTGGCCTAAAAATCAAAGCAAAGAATTCGTGTGCCAAATTTATAACTGTAATATACTAAAGCGTTCTTGAGTTCTGCGAACAAAACACAAACAAATTGGAATGAAATTTGTTGTTGAGTATATGGACTCACTTCGTTCATCCAATTAGTTTTAAGGCATAAACCACACAGCAATTATCATACCAGGTTTCACATGACTATAAAACAAGGTTTCGGAACGCTCGTACATCGACACAATAGAACCTAACCCTCCTCCTCCCAGGATATTTGTCACGTGATTGTTTAAATTGCTTTTACAGATTGTCCTCTTTTCACAGATAGGGCAAATAAACTTGTTATTTTCCATCTTTTTGCATCTCCGAACTTCAAACAACAATTTTTATTTACCACTTGTTTTGTACTGTACCTGCACTCTTTCTTTGCCTTCTAAGGAAGCGATTAGTGAGTGAGTGAGTAGTTAGATCTTGAACTGAACAAGTCGTTATTTTACTTGTAGAACACAAACAAAAGAACAAAAGCTGTTCATTTCTTGCGCATGCGCATAGGCCTAGTCCTTGTTCCTGCATCGAAAGGGTCGCCTCCCGCCACTCGCCAGTCTGTACTCCACTCACAGTATAGGCGCGAAATGGTTGGTAAAATGGTTTTTAGGCTTAACCTTCTCAACATTAAAGAAGAGTTAAGACTTGGGTAAGGGCAAGAATGGGAGAAACACGGCTCACGGGTCTTTGCTTGCTTCTCGTTCACAGAGCCCTTGAGTGAACACAGATCAAATCATTTAAAGATTTGCGAAAAAGGGTGCCAGACGACTTGACTTTGTTTTATAAAGACGTATAGACACAATTTGGCAGTTCTTACTGTTTAACAGTTATTTTATTGTAATCTATATTAATAAAACTTGTTTCTTCAACAATATTTTTTCTTTCAAGAATCCAGTTTACAATTAAGAACATTATAATATTACAACTTCTTAGTTTCATTTATTGCCTTACTGCTTAGGCCTCATGCAAACTTTATATTCGATTCATATAAATAATAATAAGCTATCCTTTTTAAATAGTATATTATGATGTTTTATATTTGCTTCATAAAATATAAAATAATTCCAAGGGTAGGCCAATGGGCTTCTCCTTACTTTGGGTTCTGCTCTCAATAAAATTTGAATATCAATTACAGCAGTAATTATTGCATTTTTCAATGAGCTCATTAACACCATCCTTGCAGACTCTTAAGACCGAAAGTAACTTTAACCTTAAGCAATATGGCCCCTCCCGAAAATCAGTTCTGGAACCGCCCTTGCGCCTGTCCCCCTCCTCAGATGTGTGATTTGACTATGAACAACGCCCGTGACTTGTTCGGTTAGCGCCTGTCCCCCTCCTCAGATGTGTGATTTGTCTATGAAAAACGCCCGTGACTTGTTCGGTTAGCGCCTGTCCCCCTCCTCAGATGTGTGATTTGACTATGAACAACGCCCGTGACTTTTTCGGTTAGCGCCTGTCTCCTCAGATGTGTGATTTGACTATGAACAACGCCCGTGACTTGTTCGGTTAGCGCCTGTCTCCTCAGATGTGTGATTTGACTATGAACAACGCCCGTGACTTGTTCGGTTAGCGCCTGTCTCCTCAGATGTGTGATTTGTCTATGAACAACGCCCGTGACTTGTTCGGTTAGCGCCTGTCCCCCTCCTCAGATGTGTGATTTGTCTATGAACAACGCCCGTGACTTGTTCGGTTAGCGCCTGTCCCCCTCCTCAGATGTGTGATTTGTCTATGAACAACGCCCGTGACTTGTTCGGTTAGCGCCTGTCCCCCTCCTCAGATGTGTGATTTGTCTATGAAAAACGCCCGTGACTTGTTCGGTTAGCGCCTGTCTCTTTAAATGTGTGATTTGACTATGAACAACGCCCGTGACTTGTTCGGTTAGCGCCTGTCTCCTCAGATGTGTGATTTGACTATGAACAACGCCCGTGACTTGTTCGGTTAGCGCCTGTCTCCTCAGATGTGTGATTTGTCTATGAACAACGCCCGTGACTTGTTCGGTTAGCGCCTGTCTCCTCAGATGTGTGATTTGACTATGAACAACGCCCGTGACTTGTTCGGTTAGCGCCTGTCTCCTCAGATGTGTGATTTGTCTATGAACAACGCCCGTGACTTGTTCGGTTAGCGCCTGTCTCCTCAGATGTGTGATTTGACTATGAAAAACGCCCGTGACTTGTTCGGTTAGCGCCTGTCCCCCTCCTCAGATGTGTGATTTGACTATGAACAACGCCCGTGACTTTTTCGGTTAGCGCTTGTCTCCTCAGATGTGTGATTTGACTATGAACAACGCCCGTGACTTGTTCGGTTAGCGCCTGTCTCCTCAGATGTGTGATTTGACTATGAACAACGCCCGTGACTTGTTCGGTTAGCGCCTGTCTCCTCAGATGTGTGATTTGTCTATGAACAACGCCCGTGACTTGTTCGGTTAGCGCCTGTCCCCCTCCTCAGATGTGTGATTTGTCTATGAACAACGCCCGTGACTTGTTCGGTTAGCGCCTGTCTCCTCAGATGTGTGATTTGACTATGAAAAACGCCCGTGACTTGTTCGGTTAGCGCCTGTCCCCCTCCTCAGATGTGTGATTTGACTATGAACAACGCCCGTGACTTTTTCGGTTAGCGCTTGTCTCCTCAGATGTGTGATTTGACTATGAACAACGCCCGTGACTTGTTCGGTTAGCGCCTGTCTCCTCAGATGTGTGATTTGACTATGAACAACGCCCGTGACTTGTTCGGTTAGCGCCTGTCTCCTCAGATGTGTGATTTGTCTATGAACAACGCCCGTGACTTGTTCGGTTAGCGCCTGTCCCCCTCCTCAGATGTGTGATTTGTCTATGAACAACGCCCGTGACTTGTTCGGTTAGCGCCTGTCCCCCTCCTCAGATGTGTGATTTGTCTATGAACAACGCCCGTGACTTGTTCTGTTAGCGCCTGTCCCCCTCCTCAGATGTGTGATTTGTCTATGAAAAACGCCCGTGACTTGTTCGGTTAGCGCCTGTCTCTTTAAATGTGTGATTTGACTATGAACAACGCCCGTGACTTGTTCGGTTAGCGCCTGTCTCCTCAGATGTGTGATTTGACTATGAACAACGCCCGTGACTTGTTCGGTTAGCGCCTGTCTCCTCAGATGTGTGATTTGTCTATGAACAACGCCCGTGACTTGTTCGGTTAGCGCCTGTCTCCTCAGATGTGTGATTTGACTATGAACAACGCCCGTGACTTGTTCGGTTAGCGCCTGTCTCCTCAGATGTGTGATTTGTCTATGAACAACGCCCGTGACTTGTTCGGTTAGCGCCTGTCTCCTCAGATGTGTGATTTGACTATGAAAAACGCCCGTGACTTGTTCGGTTAGCGCCTGTCCCCCTCCTCAGATGTGTGATTTGACTATGAACAACGCCCGTGACTTTTTCGGTTAGCGCTTGTCTCCTCAGATGTGTGATTTGACTATGAACAACGCCCGTGACTTGTTCGGTTAGCGCCTGTCTCCTCAGATGTGTGATTTGACTATGAACAACGCCCGTGACTTGTTCGGTTAGCGCCTGTCTCCTCAGATGTGTGATTTGTCTATGAACAACGCCCGTGACTTGTTCGGTTAGCGCCTGTCCCCCTCCTCAGATGTGTGATTTGTCTATGAACAACGCCCGTGACTTGTTCGGTTAGCGCCTGTCTCCTCAGATGTGTGATTTGACTATGAAAAACGCCCGTGACTTGTTCGGTTAGCGCCTGTCCCCCTCCTCAGATGTGTGATTTGACTATGAACAACGCCCGTGACTTTTTCGGTTAGCGCTTGTCTCCTCAGATGTGTGATTTGACTATGAACAACGCCCGTGACTTGTTCGGTTAGCGCCTGTCTCCTCAGATGTGTGATTTGACTATGAACAACGCCCGTGACTTGTTCGGTTAGCGCCTGTCTCCTCAGATGTGTGATTTGTCTATGAACAACGCCCGTGACTTGTTCGGTTAGCGCCTGTCCCCCTCCTCAGATGTGTGATTTGTCTATGAACAACGCCCGTGACTTGTTCGGTTAGCGCCTGTCCCCCTCCTCAGATGTGTGATTTGTCTATGAACAACGCCCGTGACTTGTTCGGTTAGCGCCTGTCTCCTCAGATGTGTGATTTGACTATGAACAACGCCCGTGACTTGTTCGGTTAGCGCCTGTCTCCTCAGATGTGTGATGTGACTATGAACAACGCCCGTGACTTGTTCGGTTAGCGCCTGTCTCCTCAGATGTGTGATGTGACTATGAGCAACGCCCGTGACTTGTTCGGTTAGCGCCTGTCTCCTCAGATGTGTGATCTGACTATGAACAACGCCCGTGACTTGTTCGGTTAACGCCTGTCTCCTCAGATGTGTGATGTGACTATGAACAACGCCCGTGACTTGTTCGGTTAGCGCCTGTCTCCTCAGATGTGTGATGTGACTATGAACAACGCCCGTGACTTGTTCGGTTAGCGCCTGTCTCCTCAGATGTGTGATTTGTCTATGAACAACGCCCGTGACTTGTTAGGTTAGCACCTGTCTCCTCAGATGTGTGATTTGTCTATGAACAACGCCCGTGACTTGTTAGGTTAGCACCTGTCTCCTCAGATGTGTGATTTGTCTATGAACAACGCCCGTGACTTGTTATGTTAGCGCCTGTCTCCTCAGATGTGTGATATGACTATGAACAACGCCCGTGACTTGTTATGTTAGCGCCTGTCTCCTCAGATGATTCACTCCTAGCCGCACACGCGAGACTACCATTTACGTGGTTTCTTGCTTATTTACCCATCACCCACTCAATAACAACCATACAGGCTACTTGTTACCTTTCTATTTGACGCTGACTCGGGAGGTTCGCACCGGCAATAGCAGGCACGCGTGGGGTGTAGAGGAGCTCTCAACCCATCGAAATGGATTCTTCTGAGGGTCAACCCTGGGGTCCTTGCTCGCCCACCACCAGCACTCGCAGCTTCTTGTGTTCACTTGGATTTCACCTGCCACCACAAGAGTAATAGGTCAAAACAACAATTACGAAGTTGGGGATGTATCGCTACAATCTGGGGCCTCTATAGGCAACAGGATTATGTTCATGTGTTCGTAAAATTGAATATATTTTCGAAATACATAAACAATGGACACATTTGAACTATAAATACGACACACAAAGATAAAATTGGCACAAATCAACCGAACAAAAATATTAAACTTGCAACACTTTTTTATTAGATTTCATCTGATGAAGTGTAGAATTAGTATTAAAGAAAGGTAATATTGTATTTCAAGCAATAAATAAATAAATAAAAATATATATACATAATAAATATTTATTTATTATGACGATAGTGCTTCCAAAACCTTTCAGGAGCTTTCCGAGTTCTTAGACTTACAATGGAAAAAGGCGTTTAAGAATAAGAAAATTTTAGCTTTGAAGAAAGTTCACTTGTTCTGCATATCACCAACAGAAAAACTATTATATTAACTATGTAAAAGGCGGACTAACATTTATTATAAAGGAAAATAGTTGGTACAATATAAATAAATAAAGGAGTAGAACAAGTGGAGAGAATCCCCCATTAATTTAAGCTTGTTTTAAAATACAAATAAACAAGCTATTTGCTTGTTTTATCTGTGTAGCTAATTTATTTTTATTTTTGCGTGACGAATTAAGTGATGCACCACACCTATCCAACAATCAAAATTAAAATTTCAATCTAGCCAACTGAACTACATTATTTGACTTTTAAAGATACTGAGGACAAATTCTATTTCCGAAATCGCCCAACGAACGAAACAAAAATAGTTTAATTAATTTGTGATACATTTCACCCCTCGACAATGTCTATCTTAACATTGGCATGTTAATTACTTTAACTAAGGAACAATTTGCTAAATGTTTATGTTTATATATAGGTGATCAAACGGGAACTTTAGTTTCCGAATCCAAATACATCCAAAACAATCTCATATCCAAACACTTGCCGCGACCAGAACGTCGGCATGCTTCCATTACCCCAATACCCTAGCCAGAGCCTAGACTCTAGAAGGATGCTGCACTCTCGGGGTATCGCCCAGACGCGCGAGTCATTGCCCCATTTGACCCCCGGAGGCGACGACCCTCCCAAGGTCCTTCCCCTCGGCTCTGTCCCGCATTCCGAGTCTGGTATGTCCGGCTCCCGCCCCAGCCCCGACAAGAAAAAAAATCAAGTCATTTCGCACGCTTTGTTCAGGCGGTTGGGAGTTCACGTTTTGCTTCGATTTGTCTTTCTTTAAAGTATTGCAGTTAAAGCAATATTAAGATATTGTCTTATTTTGTGCTTTGAAAAATATATACAAACTTCATGATTTAATTTTAAAGTACCTGGGTAAAATTGGAGTGTTTATTTAAAAACACTAAAAATACTACGTATTATCGAGAAATGAGATACAATTATTGGAGTGTATACCGTATTTATGATCGTATATGCCTCCAAAACTAAAAGCATTGAATATACCTACAGACGATAGATTCCGTAGGATGTATAATTAATGCTAAAAGTGTCTTAAAAAACGTATATCACGGGGGGTTTATAAAAATCTCTTTTGAAAATCGCTAAATGAAAAATAAAGCTTATATAATGGGTTTTAAGAGTTCTGCATGTTCTCATTAGGAAGAATTTTTACTCATAATATTACACGGTTGTTACTTGAATTTCATGATAAATAAAATTGCATTCATACTACGAGCATACAGCTGCATTACAAAATAATCAGACCACAGAGCAACGACATCGGCACACCAATGTGTTCACATATGTATGTAAAATTTATATATAGACATTTAATTAAGACTTCACCTACGGTATCGCCGTTTAGGTACGGCGGTTTAGGTACGGCTCCTAGCAAGGACGGTCCGCCAGACAATGCCTAGGCGGGCTACCTGGCACCTTGGCACCGGCTTCTAGCAAGGACGGTCCACCAGACAATGCCTAGACGGGATAACTGGCATCTTGGCACCGGCTCCTAGCAAGGACGGTCCGCCAGACAATGCCTATGCGGGATACCTGGCACCGGTTCCTAGCAAGGACGGTCCACCAGACAATGCCTATGCGGGATACCTGGCACCCTGGCACCGGCTCCTAGCAAGGACGGTCCGCCAGGCAATGCCTTGGCGGGATACCTGTCACCCTGGCTCCGGCTCCTAGCAAGGACGGTCCACCAGACAATGCCTAGGCGGGATACCTGTCACCCTGGCACCGGCTCCTAGCAAGGACGGTCCGCCAGACAATGTCTAGGCGGGATACCTGGCACCTTGGCACCGGCTCCTAGCAAGGACGGTCCGCCAGACAATGTCTAGGCGGGATACCTGGCACCTTGGCACCGGCTCCTAGCAAGGACGGTCCGCCAGACAATGCCTAGGCGGGATACCTGGCACCTTGGCACCGGCTCCTAGCAAGGACGGTCCGCCAGACAATGCCTAGGCGGGATACCTGGCACCTTGGCACCGGCTCCTAGCAAGGACGGTCCGCCAGACAATGCCTAGGCGGGATACCTGGCACCTTGGCACCGGCTCCTAGCAAGGACGGTCCGCCAGACAATGCCTATGCGGGATACCTGGCACCGGTTCCTAGCAAGGACGGTCCACCAGACAATGCCTATGCGGGATACCTGGCACCCTGGCACCGGCTCCTAGCAAGGACGGTCCGCCAGGCAATGCCTTGGCGGGATACCTGTCACCCTGGCTCCGGCTCCTAGCAAGGACGGTCCACCAGACAATGCCTAGGCGGGATACCTGTCACCCTGGCACCGGCTCCTAGCAAGGACGGTCCGCCAGACAATGTCTAGGCGGGAAAGCTGGCACTGGCTCCTAGCAAGACGCCTAGCATGCTATTAATTAAAACGTTTTGTTAGATTGTATTATCCTTATATTATAACTTATGTTGAAATCATAATACAGTAGTACCCGAGGCGTCTTGCTATGAGCCGATGACGGGGTGGCAGGAAGCCTGACCCCGACAATTGTATGGTGGTCCGTCTCTGTGGCTCGCTAATCCGATACAGGCCGTCCCAAGACGCCCAGAATGGCGCTACTCGGTGTCGGTGTCTGTGGATGCGAGGCGGAAGCGCGCCGCATGTATGGCCTACATTCAAGGGCAAGTACATGTTTTGTACTCGGAGAATCCGGGTCACCATTCCCGTTCTGCTGATGGCTTCTCGTAGTTAACGAAGTGAACAGAGGCATAAATTTCCTTAGCTTTATCGCATTTCCCTTATGTTCAAAATGATAAAACAATAAAAAAGTTGTTAGAGTTATTAATTATCACTTATCACTATCACTGACTAACTTCCATACCCTGATTAAAATAGACAATGACCAATGTTTTTCTTGACTGTTATACGCAACTGCATATACAGTAATTTGTTAGGTTTATCAGACAAGCGGTGAAGAAGTTTTATAACTGTGAAGCCTTATTTGGGAAAGGTTAATATTGTTTTAAGGTGTCGTTGTAGCAGTACTGACAGCATTTATTGTGTACTACAACGTAAAAAAATTAGCTGAACGTTTACAATTCGTCTATTTTAAATCAAAAGCGTGTTCATATCGTTAACGATATCAATTACAACAAGCATATTGAGAGCGTTTTTCGGTAAAGGTCTTGATCAGCTAATGTTTGATAACCTTTCTTTCGGTACCGAATGATGACATATTAGGTTCAATAGCACATAAATACATCTCTTCTACTTTATCTCCCGGTTTGCTAACACAAATACAATCTACTCATAACTGCTAGAATAGGAAGTGTTTAATCAACAGATGTTAGATACTGTAATACGTAATACTCAAATGTTAGTCCGTGTCATTTGTTATAAGGAATATAAAGTTATACTAAATACATATATGTTTTAGAGTATGTTTTGGTTATTGTAAATCAGGGGTTTTAAGTAATCTACAATTATAAATTTGCTCCTGGAATTTAATTTGATATAGCTTATTATTATGACAAGTAGTCTATTATTTAATATTTAAGAGTCGTGTGGTAAAATGTATGTAACATTAAGTAACATTTCTAATTTAAGTTCACCAATTAAAAACTGCAAAATTACTAGGCAGGTGTCGGTCCTGGTTCTTGGTTTTCGGAAAACCTTGAAACAATGTTGTCTGATTCGCTTCCATCGTGACCGGCCTTTAATATTCGTCGTAAATGACGATCGCACCGCGTAACATCGGCTATAAATGACGATCGCACAGAGTATTATAGGCGTTAAAAGACGATCGCATCGAGTAAATTGACATGAAAACAAGGACCAGTCTTCCCCCTCACCCCCTAGCCAACTCCCAAATTGCTCTTGCTTGTACTATATTTACAAAATGGTTGCTGATCCTAAAGATTACTCAAGTGGATATGCCCAAAAATACAGTATTCAGTATTTCCCCATCACGTCATTCTGAAAAAAAAACACTTCGGCTGTTTATTTAAATAAAACTTATTAGGTGCGTTGTACAGGGTGCCTGGCTTCGACTGCCTAGCAAGTCGCGAGATATTTTTCAGGAAAACAAGCAAATAATACTACATAATCAGTTTCCTGTCTGTATGTATTTTTAACAAAAACCTTAACATATTATTATATTATTCAAAACAAAAACCTGAGTACATTATTCACAAACGGTTAAAGGTAAAATAATTAAATATACATAGTAAGTAGTATTGATAGTATATAATTTAAATAGTTAAAAATCTTCATTGAAATATAATATAACGTGCATTTTCGAAACGGTTTTTTCGAAACGCAGTTTTGAAACGGCTGTGGTTTTCAATTGTCAATGTGAAATATACAAATATAACAAACTTTAACAAGTACAACTAATGTTAAAATAGAAATATTAAGACAAATGTAACTCAACTCCAACGGTGCTTAATATTTAATTATTGGACAGTGAATAACGGGGAAGACAACCCAAAGTGCTGAAGTAGGGAATCTTACTGCTAAAGAAGCTTTGTTTCTATTTTGACCACTACTAAATATTTCTTCGTTATCCATTGTTCAATTCTTAAATATCACACACCGTTGGATTAGTCTTAAAATTCTCTAATAGCTGCATGACAATTTTGACTCTCATGATATCTGTTGTGTAACTTATTTGTTTACATATGAAACATTTAAAATCAACACCATTTTGAAACGAACTGTTGCAAATTAATCAAATGTTTAATAAATTTGTTACATAGATTAAGACTGTAGATATCCATCATTGTTTTATCTTTAAAATCTTTTGTTTCTTTAAAAATTGACTCGCAGACAGAAAACGGGCCGAGATAAAACACGCGTTAAATTGAACTACTTGCTTGTTTTACCTGCAATTTACCTTGTGGAGTTTCGGTCAGTCGAAGCTGGACACCCTATATATTACTTACGTATGGACATGGAACCAAATAAAACTGGCACTATCAATTTGACCTGTAAGCTTGGATAAAACATAACACCAACTAATGCCAAGTGTGGCTGTTTTGTGACGTCAGTGCAGGCAGGTGTTTTACTGACTTACGCCATTTCATTTAGCCCGTAAACACGCTGACGTATTTTGCTGTTCCTTTGTTATTATGGAAGATTCCCAAACTCAAGACTGACAATCCAAACTGTCCAGTTTAGTATTAACGAGTTTCAATTTCAAATTATGACATTTTTTGAAGATTTTGTTATGCTCATTACCTACAATTTTTATTTTATTTATATTTTAACAATATTTACAAAAGATTATGAATTTGTTGAAGGAAATATTCTTTTCTAACAGTACGATATACATGACAGAGTTATCGACGCAATATTACAACTTAAGAATACAGAAGTTACAAAAACTTATTTAATTCATGCTCCCAAATAATTAAAATGTGAAACCAGTTAAAGGGAAATGAAGTAATGGTCGTTAAAACCCCTTGAAAGGTCGTTGTAACCTTCCACGGAAATTGTACCACTTGAACAATTATCAATAATTATTAATTAACTAAACCAATAATTATCTAATTACTTCCTCTTGAGAACTAGTGGGTTATGAAGTGTCCAGTCATCTGATGCGTGTTTGAAGCTCAAGGACTGCGTCAAGTGCATTTTTGTCAGTCGTTTAATCATCCCCAGTCCCAATACTCCCATACTTACATATTTACTCCTGACTATACATCCTCCAAACCTCCCAATACAACCCATTACCGTCATATAATTGCAGCTAAATCAAATCAGGTACATAATAACTACCAAAAAATCATGATTTCCAATTTTTACAAAAATTTACACAAGTAAAGTGTTTGATTTCACGCCACATTTACCGCACTTTATTTATTTTTAGTAGGTTCGTAAACTTAGTTCCAACATAACTCAGTTTCAAGGTTGCCTCCAATGAAGAGCACAATAAAGATTTAAATTTCCTAACAATGAACTATCGCCCTACCATATATATTATATATATGCGTGAAACGCTATTTCATGTAATGGGTCGAGTCAAACTTCATCTCATATTGCCAACACGATCATTCTCACGGGCCTTAAACACATTGAATAACGTTGTTTGTATATTGGAAATGCTGGGGTTAAATTTATTTGTTATAAAAGGAGCCCGAATAAACTCTCCGATTAATTAATTTTCTGCCTATGCAGTATGCGGGTACCCGTCCCTGTAGGCTCAACGGGTGGAGCGGCGCCAGGGTCGTCCAGTCGTGGAGGTCTCTGTCTGTCAGCACAAAACCTCAACGGCAACAGTCTGTACTTAAACATTAACGGAAGTACGAAGTTTCATAATGTACGGTAAAAATATTTTTCAATTTTTATTAAAAGGCTAATTTATAATTTTAATATTTAATCAATTTCCCGACGTGCAAGCTATTTTTAGTATGTATTCAATATTTAATTTACTCACTCGTAAGATGTTTCCCTAACATTCAAAAAGTAACTGAACTTGGAGAAAGTAACTGGGTTAGCAATGGGATGTAGCTTTCCACCCTGCTACAAGAATTCACCTAAAATGTGACAAGATATTAATTTAAAGACTTCAAATATCACAGTTTTTCATTTAATGAAATGGGAGATTTTGACACCGTCCCACCCAAAAGATATATAGAGAGGTCTCGCCTGGGGTAAAAAACTGCTACCTACATGCTGACCTCCATTTTGACCCTCTGTCAACTATGCTCCCATGGCAACAACCAATCAACTCCTCTCTTCACAAATTAAGTTAGTTTTTATTTTTCTTTGGTCAAATGTTTTGTTAAAAAAATCCTACAGAACGAAAGACTACCACACGCCTTTGATGGTAAGCATACGGTGGCTGAAATAACTTTCTTTGTTACCTTGAGTTTGAAAATGAATCGACAATATTATTGTAGTCTAAATTTTGTTATTGTCGTCTCAAAATTCGATTGTTGCAACATTTCTCAGCCGTGTGCCTTAGTCATCATTGATATTGTGTAAAAAATAATTTTAATGCTATGCGAATGTACGGGTAAACTTGGAAGTCCGTGAGTTGGACGTAGCTCAGTGCCTGATGAGCGGAGGGGAGAAGTTGAATTAACCGTAGTTCGTGGCTTGCCGCCCTTTCTCTGTAGCGTAATCGTCTTGTCGCTAGCACGGATGAATGACAAATGCATAATGACTGTTTTAGTTTTGAGGAACTGCAGTGTGAGGATTGCAAGCGTAATATATTCGTCTCCGATTACCTTTACCTTTCAAAGGGCGGCACACCGTCATTGTCATCCGCTTCCGTCAAAATGTTCCCCGCTTCAACATTTCATTTGTAAACAACTTATTCATTTTCTGTAAATTTGCCGCCCTGCATGGGCTACAGCCCCTATAGCCCCCCTTCCCCTCCCCTAAATCCGCCACTGCTTCATCAACTTCATCAAGCTTCATCAACTCCTTGTAAGATGTCGATAATCCGCTCTGTTAAAATTATAACTCACGTGCGTACTGGGAAAGCCTATCAGTTATAATGTTTCGTTGTTATTTCCTCATCGCCATCAAAAAGTATTTTTGCAGACGCAGAGCCCGATCTATCACAGTCTAAATGGGTTTCCCGTAGATTCATCGTTCCTGGATGGTACTGCATATTGTATTTGTGTTCTTTTTTATTTGTGTTTTTTATCTTTATATATATAAAGACCTCCACTCTCTCTCCCTTGACCCCTTTCCAAAGATGTCTCTAACTTCGGCGATAATCGGTACTAACAAATTACTCATCGCCGTCCAGGAAGTCGGATAAGATTAACAATCCTAGTAGGACATTTTAACTGGTGAAGATTAATAGAAAACTGTGATAAGTAAGTTATCATATAACAATAACAGCGAGAAGTTTGAGACATTCCTTGAATTATTAATACTCGGTAATACTCTATATTGAACGAAAGATAATCTTGCGATTTACCTATTAAACTTAAGATTGGCTAATCTCAAGAGTAAAAATTTTAATTTTGTCAGATATAATATATGTGAAAACTATTATCGATATTAAATACGTCAAAGCATTTAATTAGTTTAGTTGCACAGAAATATCTTTCAAATACTTTTTCAATTCAAAGAGCTTTCACAACCTATATTACCTAATATTACCAATACTATTTAGGTAAATATCTGCCGTAAATATATTAATAATATTTGATATAACAAATAAGAAACCTTTGAACCTTCTATGTTAAGGTCCACTCGGCGCGGCTCTCAACTAATACTTTGCAACAATGAACTTGGCGGCGGTTCAAAAGGTTTTCACGCCCAAATAAATTTTCCATTCGAGTTTTGAAGCATTGGAATCACGAATTCGACCTTGGGCGGACCCTTCTCAGGCGGGGGTGGGGTGCGACACTCGGGCAGGTGAAACGTTGTCCTGTGGCTGTCTGTGTGACAGGTGACAGAGGGAGTTCTGCGTTCCCCGTCTCACTACGATAGGAGCCGTGCCAAGTGCTAAATAGGTGAAACCGAGACTAAAACAAGGAAATGAATTTGCGCTATAGCAATAATTAGAGTAAACTAAATGACAAATGTGTTATTGTATCGCACCTTCAAGACTAAACAAACCGGAGGATAAGAGGCCTTGTAGTGTCTCAACATTGCGCTTGTGTGATAAAAAGAATGAGAAAGTGGAGTTGCTAATATCGAGCTGAGTGTGGCTTAAACTTAGTTAGTGTGAAAGAAGATGTGGGTGTATGTACTGGTAAAGATAAAACTACGCCAAGTTATGAACAACAGCTTTTCTAAAGTTAAAATGTCCATAAGACAAAATATTGTGTTTAGCCAATTTAAATTTTCTTTTGTTACTAAATAAATATTTATGCTAGAATAGTGGGAGAGTTTAACAATTTTACACCGTTATGTTCTACCATTTGATATGCGTTAATTTTACATTAATGTTCGATCCGCTATCGGCAAAAAACTCAAAATTTGAATTGTGTTAATAAACCCCGATAAGACTCCTTTGATGAGAGTTTTCCGATCATTTTATGCCCAATGAACTTGTCCAACTGTTTATAGGAAGGAATGTCCCGACCAAATTTTAGGTATACAACATATTTTTTATAGACGTTTTAACGTTTATTGACTTGAACACTGGTTTCACCCGAGGGTCCTTTCATGGAACTTAACGCAAGACATTGTTACGATAATTTAGCGCAACTTATATCACCAGAAGTGATATAAACGTCCAAGAATACGCATCATTTCGTTCGGTCAATTAAAACCAGTCATGTCCAGTGCCATTAGGTTAAGATGGTAACTAGGAGTTTATCCTTATCAGAAAAATGAACTCCACGAAGTTATTGAGAAACCCGTTGCAAGAACTGTTTGGTTGCAAACAGTTCTTGCAACGGGTTTCTCAATAACTTCGTGGAGTTCATTTTTTCAGTTCAATACATTCAGTAATGACTATTCTCGCGTAATGTGCAATCGCAGACAACGCTCAGAATAATTACCTACATCATACTAATCATACTACAGTAATATTATAAATGTGAAAGTATGGATGTTTGTGCGTAACTCTAAAGTTCCATCACGTGAAAACTGCTAGACCGAGCTGACATTTTGCAGAAATAGAGCCAATATAACAGAAATGGGCATGGGTTTATTTTGAAACTTCACTAGGGCAACCCCATGGGGGTTCAAAGTTCCCACGTATCCTTATGGATATTAATTTTTGTTTGAGCTGATGAAAATACAAACAGCTGATCTTGATTCGTAGTAGTTCCACAGGCTAACCACAGAATGCAGCATACAAAACTATCATAGTTTTTATAAATAATTCGCGGGGCGAAGCCTGCGGGTAACAGCTAGTATTTTATGTTTCTTCATTGAAAGAAATATTTTAGTCACCTTCATAACCATTAAGAAATTCAATCACTGGACATACATGACACTTCTCTATGTTTCCTTGCTTAAATTACTGATGGATAACTACAAAATAGATATCACGGGATCGTCTCAAATTATGAATTTTTACTTACTTAATGAACAAGTTACAACATTATCATAGCCCTAAAAGTCTTTAATTTAATTAAACTAAACGAGTTCGCACGCAGCACGCTGACGTGAGGGAAGAGAATTTCCACATAAAAAACTTTTAAAACTCAAAACCAGTGTAAAAACATATATTTTTCCAATTTTATTGAAATCTGAAAACATTGATTTGTTGGCTGTTCTGATGCTCCTGGTTTCATTTATCTGCAATGCTAGGAATACAATTTTGTGCATTATAAGGTTAGGAGAAGGTCCAGTCAGATTTGAAAGTAGGCGCGAGGTTGCTGGGGATGATACAAATACACCAAAAAATGAATAACATGCTTTTCTAAAGTAAAAACCCCATAAAACAACGTACTGTGTTCAGCCGATTTACATTTTCTTTAATAACTCGGTAGGTATTTATGCTAGAATGACGATATAGGGCTTAAAACTTTCGCTTCACTAATTCCCATCTTAACTTAAGCATTAATTTGACGTTTGGGTCTTTTTCTGACCCTTTTTGGGCCCAAAAACTCGAAATTTAAAAGAATAATCCCCAAAAAAAGGAGATATATTTTTTCGATTGTTTTGCCCGACGAACTTGTCCAACTGATTATATAAAGGAACATCCCTACCAAATTTGAAGTAAATCGAACAAAAAATGTGACCGCCAGTGCATACACACACACACACACACACACACACACACACACACACACACACACACACACACACACACACACACACACACACACACACACACACACACACATAATTTTGAACGACTCCCCAAAACGTGATCAGGGGGTCATGTTAGGAACTTTTCTGGTGGTCCCGGGCTAAAGTTTCATCGTGCGGGTCATGCTAATAGTTCACTTTTCCATAGTAAATTCACTAATAATCTTGGCCTAGACCCAGATTACAATTATAGTTAGGCCTAGATCAAATCCCACTATATTACAATTTTTAGTTATAAAAATAGTACTGAGTAGTTCTAAATATAGACCTGTATAAACCTCATGATTTTATTGAACTTCCCTTTAAATGCCTTCAATAAAGCGTCCCTTGAAACTACGTAATAGACTTCACTTTAAAATTTCTCTTGTGGAATACTGTGGAGTTGAGAGGTTTGGACTGTAGTACTCAGTCAAACAACGTTTGCAAAATGCCACTTGCGTAGACAAGATATGCTCATTTGCTGGTGGCTGTAATGTATATTGTATATTGTGGGTCAGCCACTGAGTTGGGAGAATCTTACACAACTGTTATTTTAAGAGTCAGCAGATTGTCGAAAATACACTTAAAGCGCTTTTAAAAATACTATGGATGGCGAATACCTTTACAATTATACCATTTTGGTTGATAATAATGAGAAATATATGGGGTATAAAGTAAAACATATTCCATTCATAACTGAATTATGTTTGAATATTAAGTCGAACCAAATGATAACTATAACTAACAAAGACGTGTTGTAGACTGAACTACTGGAGTTCCCGAAGCGATAAGGTATATCAATACTACGTCACACCTTCGATTACCGCTGCTAGGTGGAATATGTTAGCGAAATATACACCCCGACTGGCTTTCCATAATATCAATACTACGTCACACCTTCGATTACCGCTGCTAGGTGGAATGTGTTAGCGAAATATACACCCCGACTGGCTTTCCATAGTGAATTCAAAAAACTACTTTCTACGATTGTTTAATTTATTCCTGACATATATTTTTTGCGAACGTCCAATGCTACGGTAAGAATGGACTTCAGCAGTCACAATACCAAAATATACAGAGGTTACAAACGTAAATTGAAATTGGTACTCTTACAACAAAAATATAATACTCTCACAAAAAATATTATAATTCTTAGTGGGAATTTAAGCATTTATGACAAATAATCCTAGTTAAGGTTAACACGGCAGACATCCTTGTTTGATAACAACGAGTTGGAGATGGGATTTACTGGTCAAGGAAACACACAATGACTAAAGTGCCTCATCTGAACGTTCCACGGCGACCTTGATAACACCTCAAGGTTCTGCCGAGGTTGGGCGGGGGTCTCGTCGGTTACCTAGCAATTAAATGACACGTGTCGCATAAACTACGACCGCTACGAGCGAATAATTAAAAATATATTCCTGTTATGAAAGGAATGTGGTTCAATAAATATCCGTGCATTTGCGTAAACCTTTTTTTGGCGACTCAATACATTTCGCATCAGTAATATGCCAGTCAGTGGTGGGAATAATTGATCACCCATTTTATCACATACGCTTTCAGAAAGGGAAAGTGAATGCAGGAGAGAAAGTAAGTGCAATGATTAACTTGCATTCAAGGTGTCTGATAAAAGCAGGTTAGTTTCAGTTTACACACGAGCGCTTGCTTAACAGAACCACCGATCTGACTGGCATGGCGACTAACTACAGAACATTGAAGTGGATGTACAACATGCAATATGGTTCAAGTTGTTCAACTTAATGAAAATTTATTTATTATAAGATATCAGCAGATTGCCATGATGTTTATTGAACTTAAACCCTACCAGGTCAAATATTAAACCCTAATAAAAAAAAATATTATGAACGTTAGTGACATTTGGAAAATAAACTTTAGATCTAGGCGCCTTTGAAAGTACTATGGATGCTTATGGTGAATGCATTAATATCACTATCTTAATAATGATATAATTTTGGTCGATACAGTAGAACAGTAGTGAGAAATACCAAATGGAATAACAAACAAACTATATTCTACTGTACTCATAACTGAACTATGCTCCTCTTTGAGTAAATCAGATTGTGATGAGATTACGTCCCTATTTTATGTAGTATATATTTCGTAGGTTAGAGCAAATACTTCAAGGTAAGATAACAGAATCAAAGGAGAATGGCAAATGAAGTGTGAAGGTAGCGCTGTACATGAAGCCTTGCACCAAGTTCATGTATCCGCGTTGCTTCACTTGCTGCTGCATTGCACAAGGGTTTGTTTTGTGGCATTATACGAAGCAGGTGTTTTCGGGTTTCATCACCCGATTGTTTTGCTGATGGCGATAAACATATTTACAAAAGAGAGAATCGTCATGTGTCAGCCAAAACGTTGACTCACAATGAACAGATTGAATGGAGGCAGAAACGTATTTTCCTCTTCCACTTTACGTGCATTTTAAAGTGAATAACATACTACTGGTGTAGGGTTACGGTACACCGCAAATATTATTTTTAATTGTTAAAGCTCGCTTTGTTTCTGTGTGTGCAATGTGCAAGTGCCCTTGGCATCGGTGCCAACGCCGAGGTTGCACTAGTCACACGCCTCTTGTGCAACAACCAATTCCTCCTATAACATGGGCGATAAGATAGTTCAATAGGCAAAGCTGTATTATCGAGTCTGATTAAAAATGACCTCTGGATTATCACGATAACTCTGTATAAATTTCACCTCATGGAAAATGAGATAAAGTACTGCTCATTTGATCATAATAATATACTGCACGAATACCTAACAGAATTGAGCCCAGCCGTGGAATTAGTACTCATGCTGCTCGTGTGTCCAGCTTTGACCACGATCGCCATGGGGAGCTAATTGGCTGCGTTTATACGCCTTCTTGTCGCATGTGAAGTATTTCGCTATACCATCCACTCTCGTGACGGAATTCGCTAATCTTCGATTTTCGCTTTCAAGACAAACAATTTTGTATGAATTTCATTTTGAGGGATACCTACCTCGATTATCGGACGACAGTGTATGCAATCATCAAATAAAGGAAACCACATCATGTCCATATGATTGTCCATCATGTCCATATTACATTTATTAAACTACGATTACTATTGATGATTCCCAAACTATTGGAACTTTGAAGGCAAATGAGACGGAGTTCTAAAGGATGTTTAGATGTAAAAATACCTGAACTAATGTTGACCACGCGTATGAGCTATCTTGTTACCAAATTTCAATTAAATCGGTCTAACAATTTTGCGTGATGAAGCAAATCCACGCAAACATTCGAATTGATATACTATGATTCTATCAATAGCTGCTACACATATGGTCAATTATCAAACAAACTATATACCTTGTTGTAATAAAAACCCGAATGGTCTGCCGTTACACTTTAGACGCATAAATGAGCGAAGCAACAGTTCCAACGTTAAAGCGCGAGCAAAGAAGATCTACGGGGAAGAACCCTACATTTAGTAAACAAACTTAAAATAATGTAATCAAAACAATGACGGTTTTTAACAGATGTTTATTTAATTTAAATGAAGTCAATTAAAAACATGTGACATAAACCCAATAAAATATTTCTTCCATTACAATTACATGTGAACTTTAAGATCTAGTGGGGCGTAACCTAGGAGGAATTTTGCAAATCTCTCTAAAGAAAAACCTTCTCCTCGGTATCACCTAGCTACTGGCCAAATTTCATATCAATCGGTAAAGCCATTGCACTGTGGTGCCGTTACAAAGAAGTGACAAAGTGAGGGAATGAGAGCTTTTGCTTGCTTCGCTCAGTAAAAAGTTTGCAGATGATTATCACTCGGTATTGGCAATCTGAGCCACAATACAAAAGGAGCTTGGGTCCCAAAGAAGACCAACTGTTGAAAATTGGCAATCAGCTGCTTTCAAAGCCGCTTGCAGGTATTTCAAAACCCCAATCAGAATCAGCTGTTGCACTCCAGGATGCAGTGATGTAACTTGGGTATCTGTGCCAAGTTCTAGCATCTAGGGCAGTGGGTCATACTTTCACTCTGTCCGATCACTAAAAAGGTCTAGGGCTACGAGGAGATCAAAATTACTACAGATCTCCTAGCTCTTTACAATATTTTATGAAAGACCATATGCAAAATGCACAGTTACTATTTTTACCGGACAACTCTAGTATAATGGACGAACACTCTTTAAATAAAAATTAAAGTTGATGATGCCACATACTTTCATTGAATAATCTAGCTAGGGTGGTTCACATTAGGGGTGAGGGGAGACAAACCGATCAATAAAGAACCATCTGCAAGTGAAAAATCTGGCATTTAATGGAAGGAGGGTTCAATATAAGTATGGTAAGCCTAAAATAAAATCGTAATAAATGTAAAAGGCACAGCAGAATTTAACTTTATTCGTATGTTGGAGGTAGTATCTATGAAGATAATGAACAATTTAATTTGTCCCCTACTACTTTTCCAAGCATGAATTTATAAATTTCTTAGCATGTCATAATAATAAGTAATAAGCAAACTTTATTCATTGTAAAAATGTCCTTGGTATATTATTATCAGATATAATACCACATTCTCTTCATTCTAAGCAATTGTAGGCGTTACTTGTTACTTTTTTGACGATTTCCCTATACTGAAGAAGCTATTACCGTAGGTGACATGGTAAGCCCGAGACCATGACAACTTTTATTTTTAGGCCCCAGGTATCAAAAAACCATTTGTTCAAATTTTTATACATAAGCACTATACTTTCGTATAAAAGGTCTTACTGAAATTTTGTATAAACGTGCAAAGCAGCATCTATTTTCATAAAGTTGAAAACCACACAGATCACACCCATTTGGGGGTCTTGTACCCTAAACATTTTTTAACGCGGAGCCTTAAAGAAAGTTACCTGTTCAGTTTGTGGACTTAAGTTTATTTAATTTTCAACCTAATAAAAACCAATTTGGTATTTTGAATTATTGCTTTGCGTCAGTCGGTAACTGAATGAATATTGATATAACTTGGTACGGTACGTGGCTTCACCTGGTTGTGGTCTAATGATATTTGCATTAAACCCTCATTTTTGGTAGTCCCCGTGGTAGCAACCTGCTACCTGCGCACTTATTTCTAATGTCATTCTTATGGAGAATAAGAACAATTGTATATCTCGCTGTTGGTATGAACGAAAATTGATAAAACTATATTGATTCATCTGGTTGTTGTCTTTTAATATTTGTATTAAAAAATATTTCTGGTCCCCATAGCAGCAAACCTAGATGTAATTACTCAGTCCTGATGTAATTATTATGGAGAATAAGTCAAAAGTCATATCTCGCTTATTTATGAATATATTTTGATGAAAATATACAAAAAAAGCGCGCTCGCGGCTTCAAATAGCTAACGAGGTGCAGATCTGTATTTGAAATTCGCCGAGTTAGCAGAGTTACTACGACGGAGTAACCAATCTTCAATTAACGCATGAATCTGGATGATGATAAAAATTAAAAGTTAAAGATGAGAACATTTTTGGCACAAGCATCTGTGTAGAGCTAAAAATAAAGGAAACATTAAAGACGACGTCAACGCCGCGCCGAGAGGTGGCGCTAGCAGCTAGCCACTCGTCTGACGCGCCTATTCGTGGAACCCACTAGCAAATTACCTACATCTAATCCTTCAACTCGTTGTATTTCATCCACTACCGAGATTTCTGAGATCATGCTAGAAGAATATTTCAATGTTAAAACAACAATGCTTTACTTAACTTTATAGCGAAGTTGTTATCACTCTGTTGTTGTAAATACATTGTTACAACCACTGCAAATCGTTGTCACAATTTTACCCAGCGACAGCCTGAGTTAATTTACCTTCGAATGTGTAAAACTGTATTACAATTTATCTGAGTTAATCTCGAACATATTTTTGACTGGCTGGGTTTTAACGGCAAATAGACTACTATTATAGCTTCTTATAGCTGTTCTTAAAAATGGGGTTCAGATTCAGACCAAATCAATATCAATATCAAGAAGGGGGCATTACCAGGGTAATAGCCGTTGCAAATTTACATAATACCTATTCACATGACTATAACAGTTTGTAACTATTGGAGTAGTGAGACGTCATTCTTACAACTTATGAAACTCATTAACTACGAGTATTATAAATATTTAGTTATTTATTTCTCCACCTTATACAAGTTGATCGTTTTGAAAATACCTACCGATATAAAGAGGAAACATGACGATTAGATCTCGAACGATAAACGAATATGTTATTTACTGGTTGGCAGATTAAATTTGATGACGTCTTTGTTGATCTGCTCTGAATGGGAACAAAACAACTCAATGGAAAATAATAAATATGTTTTATTCTAAGTACAGTAGAATATCGCTCAATAATATCTCTCTACTCTCTGGGTTCGGTGTAATTGTCTTTAGTCAGGTATATTATATCACTTTTTACAGTAAAGACAACAAATGTTTTCATATCCAAACTATATGGCACATATACAGCTTGCCCATCGAAACTGATGTAGCCAAATCTAGGCCTAAATCTTTAAAAACTCATTCATAAAGCTATTGTCACCTGTTTTGAGTTATATTAAATTGCCGCTGTAAGACGGTGTCACGGTGCCTCCAGTGTCCAGTGCGTTGACAAATAAATACATAAAAACCACCCATCAAACGTTTTTAAGGTTTCAATTTTTTTTTTTTTTTCGTATTTAGCAGTGAAGTTAATCTCCAAAATGATGGTACAGATTATACAGATGGTACGATTTGAAGAATAATTAAATTAGATTTAGGCCTACCTACAAAAACACCGAAATAATAAATGTTTATGCGTTTTAGTTTGTTGTAGGCACAACAATTTAGCTGCACGAACTTGAATGTGTTTATTATTTGTATACACCATAATATTAAAACGTGATATTACGTTTCACCAATGTTTGTTCATAAATAAGCGAGATACCACCTTTTACTTTATTCCCCGTAAGAATTAAATGAAGGCTGAGCACGCAGGTTTGCTGACAAAGGGACTTCAAAAGGGGGGCTTATGCAAATATATAACAAGATGAAACATATAGAATTTTCATCAGTACACATGTCCATAAATGAGCAAGATATGAAGAATTTCCCTCAATTTTCCATAAGAATAACATATTGGACAATGTCCTTGTGTTTAGCACTTTCCATACCGTATATCGGAAACCAATTGACTGATACTACTGATTCCCATCTCTAAATTAGTAACAATTTCGAAATAACCCATTTTTGAGGTACCTCTCCGAAATTATTTTTCGGGCGAGACGAGCTGTCTGATATCCGAACTTAAAATAATAAATGTTGCTTTAGATGTTTTTACTATATTTCATACAGATCGGATCGTTTTTACGAAAGTTATCGCCCACACATAGGCTATACACACAAGCATACATAAATACATATAAATTTGAACAAATTATATTTTGGCATCTGGAGAACTCAATACGAAAAATTATCATAGTCCTAGTAGTAGGCCTAGTAATCGACCTAGTACCATGCCAACTACAGTAATAGCTTTCTTCCCTCCACCTCCAGGGACATTATCTAAAAGGAATATGCACATGAAAAATCAGTTTTTATTTCTGTATTCGAGTATTTTTGAAATACTATAGTTTAATTAAAAACTGATGATAAACAAAGTTGTTATTGCTGCATGATACTTTTAAGATGTTTAACAACGTAGTTCAACATATTATATATTAAAACTTAAAATGTAAAAAAGGTAAACTTTACTTACCAAACCTCTTGTCCTGAGCGAGGGCGGTTTTTACCATTACAGAACGAAAATACTTTGCAGCAACGAGCTCGAGGGAACTCAAAACTTCAAGTCCGAAAATTCTGAGAAACAGATGTTTTCTCACGATGGAAAACTTGCAGCTCAGTGTAGAGATATCGCGCACTTCAGAAAAAATAATATCAGAGATCACTAAAATTTGGCACTTGGAACGTTCCTAAATTCATTTGTCACACGTAAGCACAAGATGTAAATGTGGACTAGACTAGGCGCTAGGTAGCGAGGTCTAGTGTGGCGGTGCGAGAGGCGTGTGAAGTAGGTACCGTCGACGGCTACGACGCGACTAGAAATGAAAGAGTCTCGACTCGGTGCAAGCGATATCTAGATAGCACTGAGCGGAAACGGCCACTGCCTCCTAAGTATCACCGCCACGATCTGGTGCGCGGAAGCCGCTGCCTTCTATATATCACCTCGTGTGTCGCCTATCAACGATTGACCCCGGGCGATCATTACTATAAGTCCGGCTGATAAATACATTTCCACAGCCAGTGTACCAGCTGATGGGTTTTCGTGACAATATCGTGCTCTGTGTTGATGGCAGTGACGCCATGAGAAATAACAGTCCGTATCATCTGAATCACGGATTAAACTGATGTTTCTAGGGTGAAAATGGTGTGATCTATATTTTGAGGCGTTGTTTGTAATTATGTCTACATCTTGTACCAAAGAACATCCTTTTCCCGCGATTAAACATAAAACAGAGTTGTTATGGGGTTCAAAAATAACATGTGAGACACAGTTCAGAAGGAAAATCATCATGAGTGACTAGTACTACCATTGACTGGTACTGCTATGTAGTAATCTATTCTACAAATTCTTGAGCATGTAACGAATGATAAATATTATAAAATGGCTGTATCGTAAATAAATAAATAAAATTAAATTATATCTATATTTGCGCTCCCGACAATGTTTGTGTTGCTGTTTTGATTGTAGCGAATATCCACTGTAAGGATAAAGCTAGTACCGTCGGCATAGTAAGACTTAGACTCGGGACCACGATCAATTTTCGTTTTGAGTTCCCCAGATACCAAAAACAACATTCGTTAAAAACTGTATATATCTATATGTGAGATAAAAATTGTCCGATTTTGATGAAAGTTAGTACAAACAGGCTAAGCAACGTTTATTACTTTCAAATACGAAATCCAAAAAGATCAAACAATCCAAAGGGGTATTTTTTGTTTTTGTTTTTGTACCCGAAAAATGATTTTATATTTTTTATATATCTTATATACTATTAAAAAAATTTCTTGATTTTTGTTTGGCGATTTTCGACCCTTAAAACTATTATTTTAAATACATATGTGGTATCAGTCGAAAGCTCATGGGGGGCTCATTAGTCGCCCTCTAGATGTGACTCATGGGGGTTTGAAAAACATCCATCTTCTGAGTTTCGCCGCACAGGCCTTCAAAGTTCCAATGTTAACACAGGCTTGAGAATTAAAATATGTTTTGCATTATTCCTTCCCAGGTTCATAACGAATTACTGCTTCTTAAAGTAATTTTAACTTCAAGAGGCAGTCAATGTATTTATAAGGTAGTTTATTACAGTTTCCGGGATGTTTGCCTTCCCTGATGGAGGTCCAGTGAAGACGAAACCTGTATTGATGTGTTCAATTCAATCTCAAAATTTCAATCCTATATTTTTAACACTTTAAGTTACCTTCAAATTTCGTTGAACTTAAACTCAATGAGGTACTTAAATATTTAACCAAAAAATGATGAACTTAGCTGCTGGTTGAAAACAGACTGTTTATTGACTTGTCGCTAAAACAAAACTCAATTTTGATAATATGGATTTTAACTAATTATTGTTGTATTGAATGATACTGATCCATTCCAAACAATTTATTAGCCAGTTTGTTCAGTTTGTACTAAATAAACAGGACTAAGTATAAACTGTTCATCACGTCATACATATACATGATCCAAATCAAAGCAATGCCGTAGTCGTAGTTGAGATAAACCGATGGATGAACACAGCCAGCCGACCAACATCATAAGCTGCATATCAATTGATGCTTTTCTGTTTAGATGACTTCTACGGACGTCCTTATTGTAAAATTGATTTAATCTCGATTAGTTGTTTTTACGATTTGAAAAATGTTTCACGTAAGAAAATTGTTACTCTTAACTGGGCTTTATTTTAATTTGATTGACTATTTAATGGGGCCTCCTAGTTTATCTATTAGGGGCTTTGGTACATACTCATATATGGAAATTAAGCACACCAATAAATACAAGTATCATATTATATTTATGTCATTTTTATGTAATAACAAAAAAAGTGTTAGAGGTGGTTGGTTGAGAAGCCCAACCTTGCCTAGCAGCACTAACCACAACACACTGCCGCGTTGAAATTGCATCGTGGGAAAAGCCGGTGCTAAATAAAACCAGTTTGTATATACATGCACTTATTTTTTATGGAGCAGTGCTCTCAGTCTGTTCCCAACCAGCAGATAATTTACTCAGTTTTTAATTAAGTATTTAAGTACCTCATTGAGTTTAAGTTGAAAGTAATTTGAATGTAACTTAAAGTGTTAAAAATATAGGATTGAAAGTTTTGAGATTTACCACTACACACATCAATTCAGGTTCGGTCTTCACTGGATCCCCAGGGAAGGCAAAAATCCTGAAAACTAGAAGAAACTGCGTTATAAATAGTTTTACTGCCTCTTGGAGTTAAAATTAAGAAACTTGGGAAGGAATAATGCAAAACATATTTTAATTCTCAAGTTGTTAGTCCCTGTGTTAACATTTGAACTTTGAAGGCCTGTGTGGCGAAACCCTGAATGTTTTCAATGTTTTTATGTTTTCAAACCCCCATAAGACACATCTAGAGGACTGATACCACATATGTATTTAAAACAATAGTTATAAGTGTCGAAAATCGCCAAACAAAAATCAAGAAATTCTTTTTATAATATAGAATCTGTACCAAATTTAATTAAGTCAGACCTTTTTATGAAAGTTATCGTGTTAATCGAAATTTAAAATTTGAAATTTGAATGAATGGTGTTTTTGGCATCTAGTGGCCTCAAAACAAAAAGTTATCATGCTCTCAGCCTTAAATCTTACAACGTTACTTACCGTAATAGGTTATTCTCTGTAGGAGAAATTCACTAAAAGTTTATGTACCTTATATAATCCGTCTTCAGTTCTTTGTAAGTCTCCAAAACTATTAGTTTTTAACTAAATTCCCATAATCACCTTTCAATCATTAGAATGTCATTTATATTTAGCCGTTACCCCCATCTACTTACTGCCAGGGGCACGTGACGACACAGCTGTGGCTACCCACCCGTCTGTGTCGACGGGAACTTGACACGGAAACCAAAAACTACACGATTCCTCCTGGAATGCTACACGGGCACTCGTACGAAATTCTCATAGAGATTACCGCATGCCTCCAAGGTGAGCATTGGGAACTAGTCATGCAATCAGGTTGCCGTTTTACCTCCCCCACGTGCCCCTGGCGGTAGGTGGAGGTAACGGCTCTCTCCCCTCCACTACCGCTAGCCACTAGTCGAGTGCGCTATCTGATGGTGAGCGGGCGTGAGAGTGAGGTTCCTCGTGTTTGCCGTCAGCTTGGAGGCAACGATGCAGAACAGGTAATGTATAGTCAGTTTTCCATTTGTTCGTGTATGTAAATGTTGTGTTAGTGTATTATATTTTATTTTTGTATATGATATGTTATTTTTGTGTTAGTGTAATTAAAATGTAAAAGAAAAAATTAAGAAAATCCAAAAAATGTAGGTTAGTTAGGTGTAAGAACTTGATATTTAGATGTAAGTAGGGTTCACTTGATAACGGGAGGAGTTTCCTTACCTCCCAAAACGTAGTGTAGTTTTAAACACTAGAAGCGATAGGTAAAGTCAAAATAAATCAAGAAATAAATTCAAATCCATCGCTATTATGAGTTTCAAAAATACTGTATTATGATAAGTTAGGCAGGGAGAGGGACAGAGGATTCAACTTTGTCACTAGCACCATTAGAACGTTTCCTCAAGTTTAAAATTATTGTTGGTTTTATGGAGTAATAAGTTTTAGTTTTAAATACTATTTGATCTAGTTAGACATTAATTTGCACATGATTATAAAACTGTCAACAGATCATTTATGAATAGAGAGAAGTTTTGGTTGCACAATAGTTTGAAAACATTTCAGAGCGGAGTTTTGAAAGAACTTTTCTACGCATCTCTCCGCCGAAGCCCATGACGCTGGTCCAATTGTGCCCATTATCACAGCTATTGGTCTCAACTAATCATTGGCTGTTTACGCAACACTTCTAGCACGTACGATGAGAACAATATTGTTGACCCAACATTCTACAAGTGACTTGGATTCATCATGAGTGAAGGAATCTTAGTCTAGCATTCCCAACCTCAATGAGCAATATATTGCATCAATTTAGATAAAATATATTCATAAATAAACAAAATATAAAATTTGATTTATCCTCCATATGAATAATACTGAACAATGTTCTGAATGATAATATCTTTATTTCCTTGAACAATTAGCATGCAATTAGAAGCGTATAAAATAAAATCTATATTCGTAACACTAAAAATTGAAAACCTGCCATGCCAAATTTGAAGGTGTTATAGTAGTAAAACCCCAACATACTGCATATCACAATGTTCGTTAGGGTTCCTACATGTGTTGACATTCATAAAATGACCGCAATTCTCTCAGGACTTCGCCCCATTAGTCTGAAAAGTTCCAATGTTTATCTATGGCAAACAATGAATTGATTTGTTTATTTGTGATAGTTGCTCGCAGTGACAGTTGGTTTATGGAAAATAAATATTAGTTAATTAATAAAGACCTGGGACCAGTTGGTCAAAATGATATTTGGTCATTGTAACAGAAGTAACACTTGATCAACGCTGAAATTAATTAATGATAACAGCTGCGACACTTGCTTCCACTGACAGTTGGTCGTGCCCCCCACTCTGTCTTCCTAAGAAAAGGGGAGAGGCAGAGCTGCTCGGGAAGTGCATAGCCCTACCACTCAATCCAATGTTTGGCTGGTATGTGGTACTACCCAAGAAGCAGGTGCGGCAAGTATTTTGCCGAACCTGGTAATAAAGTTTCCCTGATTTTACAACAATTTATCAGTGGACGAAGAGGCAGGATACATTACGATAGTAGCAGGATTATACAAATTTAAAACCCCTAAAAAAACGTGACTGTCAACTAATAAAGACTTCTAGTCTTTGTCTCTTAACAATTTATAAATGTCATTAATATTGACAAGAGTTATGTATTCAAAAATAAGTGACTAGCAAAGTTAAAAAATAACTAGTGGCTTACAGGGGCTATAGCCCCTAACATATGGTTTTTGTAGAAGTGGATAATCACAGCTAATCATTAGTTCATTTTGCTTATTAATAAAATCACTGTAGTGATATTTCCATTAGAAAATCATTGGATCTTTGAAGTCCAGTGGGGCGTAGCCCACGTAATTTTTGACATTTCTGATATTTTTCCTACCGTCCTTGGCCCTCAAGTTTTAAAATGAATCGTCATAACCTAACTTCTACCTAGCTCGAAATATTTCGTGGGGATCGATTCGCTTACGGAATAAATATATAGATATGCATTAGTTTAGTAACAACGTTTTGATTTTATCTGTCATAGTTTTGTATATATATCTAATCAATAATTTAAAAAGGTAGCTTATTAAATTTTATCACAACATTTCTATTTTGTTGCACTCTGCACATGTATTAAATATTACAATGCATTCTTATTGTAATGTTTTATGTAGATTTACTTTCTTGTCTGCTGAAGACTATTTTTGTAACAAAAGGAATCTCAAATAACCACCTCAAAATGGAATCAAATCTTGACCTATCGTCTGACCATTCACCAGTAATTCTAAGTGTAGGAACGTCCATAATTATGACAGAGAACCCTCCTAATTTGTGTAATCAATTTTCTGGTTGTAATTATTTCCGTGACATTCTTTCAGAAAAAAATAATGTAAAAATTCCTCTGAAAACTCCAGATTAACTAGACATTTCCGTTGAAACTTTCACACAATTAGTACAGCAATCAGCCTGGATTGCGACACCAAAACCCAAAAAATTATAGTGATCATCATAGAATAATTTATCCACTCTTCATCAAAAGAAAAGTTGTTGAAAGGAGGCGCTTAGGGAGAATTTGGCAAAACTCTAGAAATCCAGTAGACAAAACCAACCTCAATAGAGCATCACAGCATACATTGAAAAAACTTAACAAATATTGGTTAAGAGAGTTTACAGAAAACCCTATCCCCAACAGAAGCGACCAACTACTTATTGTGGAAAACTACTAAACATTTCAAACAGCCAAAAACCCCAATCCCTCCTATTTTGAAGATTGAGGGCTCATAGGCAAAAAGTACAAGGGAAAAGACCAACTTTTTTCTAGACATTTTGAAAATGTTTTTAAGAAAATTAACACTGGCATTGCTATCAGTCACAAAATTGATGAATTACTTGAAGCTCTAAGTCAAAAAGACCTGCCAATTCAGCCAGTTACCACAAATGAATTAAAATCAATTATTAAGAAGGAACTAAACCTGAGAAAATCTCCCGGCTATGATTTAATAACTGGTAATAAGGTGCTTAAAGAATTTACTGGTAAAGCTTATATATTATTAACGTTTATTTTCAATGCCATTTTAAGATTAGAATATTCCCCAACCCAATGGAAAATTTCCCAAATTGTTGTAATACAAAAGGCTGGGAAACCTTCCTCACTAAGTCTCGTCTTACAGTCTTACAGGCCAATAAGTCTCCTTCCTGTAATATCAAAGGTTTTCGAAAAAGTTCTCTTAAAACAATTACTGCCAATAATTTACAAAAGAGATTTCATCCCTACTTACCAATTTGGGTTTCGGAGACAACACTCTACAGTTGAGCAAGTCCACCGAGTAGCTAATTTAATTAAATAACGCTTGGAGAAGAAGCAATACTGCACAGCTGCGTTCTTGGATGTAATTCAAGCATTTGACAAGGTTTGGCACAAAGGCTTATTATATAAAATTGAGAAAATGCTTCTACACACATTTTAAAATATTCTTCGGTCTTACATAAGCAAAATATTTTTCCAAATAAAACTTAAAAATGTCCTATCAGGTTTCCATACATTAGAGGTACGAGTACCTCAAGGTTGTGTGCTAGATCCTGTCCTGTAAGTAAAATTATTATAATAAAATGAATTAAGAAAAAATTAGAATGAAAATTTATATGATTAAAAAAATAGATGTACACTGCAGATCTCTCAATAAGCGATTGTACGAATACTGCTACTTTTGCCGATGACACAGCCATTATACTAGTCTCCCATCATAATGTTACAAAAATCCTTCAAATAAGCTTAAACTGTATATCAGACTGGCCGAAGAGGTGGCGGATCAATGTTAATGAAGGGAAATCAGCTTATATAACATTTACACTGAAAACTGATACTTAACTTGCCCTCCTGTTTATTTAAACAATGTTGTTCTGCCTCAAGTAACTGAAGTAAAATATCTAAGAATGCACTTAGACAGAAGACTAAAGTGGAAATCTCACATTTAGAATAAACGGTTGAATCTAAATTTAAAGTACAGAAAACTATCCTGGGTTCTTCACAAAAATTCAAAATTGTCAAATGAAAACAAAATGTTACCGTACAAAGTGATTCTAAAACCAATTTGGACTTTTGGTATACAACTGTGGGGAACTACCAGCATCTCCAACATAAAAATCATTCAGCGATTTCAATCTAAAGTGATTCGGGCTTAAAGCCCTTTTGGAATGTCAGTAATCTAACTCTTCATAAATAAGACAATTGTATACCTTTTTAGTGAAAGAAATAGAACGTTCACTGAAAAATATCTTTTAAAACTATACAGTCATCCTCATCACCTTGCAGTGAACCTTCTGGACAACAGTGACCACATCTACAGACTAAAACGCCATAGTGTTCGGGATTTAACATCACGATTCAAAACATAGTTTAAACATATTTTTATTTCTGTTAGATTTGCTGCTGAACAATTACTAACTTTTGCCTTTGTAAATTTATCACATTTGCTTATTGTTTTGCAACTAAACAGATTGTAAATAAAGTATTTATGTTAAGAAAAAAAGAGTATTTGTTAATTTAATTATGTTGGTATGTTTGTTAGTGCCATAGCGAATAGAACTTATTTTTGAACTTTGTCGGGGTATTTGGTGGAGCCCTGAGGTCAGATCAGGATGAAAACCATTTAGTTTTCCTATTTTACACCTAAAGAATCAGTGTTCAAAATTTTAACTCTCTAGGTAAATGGGAAGTAGGAGAATTCGTGATGAGTGAGTGAGTGAGGGCTTTGCCTTTTATAGAAATAGATAAGTAAGAAATATATAACATTTTAATTATCCTCCATAAGAATAAATGGGGGCTGAGTGAGCAGGTTTGCTGCAACAAAGAACACACTAAATGGGTTTATATGCAAATCCTTATATATAATTCTATAAGCAAAATTTAAGTCAAAATCGTGGGAGTTTGTGAAATTGCAGGATGATGGGAGAGGGCTCAAATTAAAGGTCTTGATCTCGGGAAAAATAGCAGTATTTCCAAAACGTTACCAGCAAACTAGAAATGACGTAAAACATCCCCCATAAGAAAAGCAGGGGGATTTAAAAACATCTGCATTGTTTATATTAAAACATGTGATTAAGTCTACTTTGTTAACAAACTGACATGTGTTCCTACTTATATTGTTTTATTTTTCTCAGCATGTAAATAGTACAAAAACCAATTATGGCAGAGTATTGGAGTAAGCTTAGGGGCAAAGGCCACTAGTATCAATATAACTCAAGGATGTAAAGACACATACCAAGTTTCATCAACATACATTCATAAATAAGCGATGAACAGTATAACATTTTAATTTTTCTCCATAAGAATACCATGGGAGCTGAGCATGCAGGTTTGCTACAACGAGGAACACAAAAAATGGGTTTGTATGCATTATATATATATATATATATATATATATAACCCAACTAAGTGAAGCCCCATACCAAGTTTTATTAATTTATGTTCATAATTAAGGAACATAATATGAAACGGGAGACATAATATTTTACTTACTCTTCACAAGAATAACATGGGGCAGAATATGCTTTTTTTGTGAAAATAACAAAAGACCATAACCAGATGAACCCTTATATCAAGTTTCGTCAGTATACGTTCATAAAGAAGCGAGATTTAAAATTTGTCTTTTTCTCCATTAGAATAACATTGAACAACATACTGTCTTTAGTACTTTCAGGGGCATACATATAATACATAACGCACTTAAGAGGGGGGAGGGGGTCATCATAACGCAGCATAGCGTTTTATGCTGCGTTATGTGGTGGAGGGAGGGGGGTTTGGATCAACGTTATGTAACTAACACAAACCTAAGAGCTGGCACACTCCCATATTTATTGATATTGTTATAAATATTTCCAAGTTAAAAAATAATATCAAATTGATATCTAAATCAAGGTTACAGTTAGTTATATAAAAAATACTTCCATCATACCATTTTAATAACAGTTAAACTAAAAATAAATACATAATATGTTTTGAGTAAGTTCTGTACTGCTTTACACCATGTTTTGTGTTGTTTTAGAGTGTAACATCATGACTTGATACAGTATTGTGCAATGCCACCCACCCACATCTTTAGTTTTTTAAGTTGTTTTATATTTGTATTAGTTGTAAATTAAATTTGTTACGT
Source organism: Allygus modestus (assembly GCA_963675035.1). Taxonomy (NCBI): domain Eukaryota; kingdom Metazoa; phylum Arthropoda; class Insecta; order Hemiptera; family Cicadellidae; genus Allygus; species Allygus modestus. The sequence goes on from OY776111.1 coordinate 318,806,797, forward strand.
TTTAGCTGAGATATTTTGTTGTTTATATTATTAGTAACAGTCTTGTTTGTATACATTTTTCTCTGAAATAATTTATTAAAAAATTATTGTTAAAATCATTTAAAGTTTAATGATTCCTTGAAATCCATAATCCAAATTGCTAATAAAACAATGTTTAAAATGTTTAAGCTGTTTTAAAGCCTACTATGATTGAGTTACGTAACACATTGGAGGGGGTGGGGGGGTATGGTCAAGCGTTTTGATGTGTTACATGGGGGATGGGGGCTCTGAAATTATGAGAAAAAGTGTTACGTAATAAATGTATTGTTACAGGCCTAAGCCCTTACAACTACATTCTGTAAGGTTTATCTGCTGCCTCGGTTCACTCAAGGTTGGGAGTGGGGGTGAGTAGGATTAATGCCATAAATAATCCTACGTAGGCCGTCCAGGGGTGGCACCTAAGAGCGATCCTTTTACCACTATTACTCACGCACGCGCTTCAGCTGACCGGCTCATCTATGACTCATCTTACATACTACTTTTGTGTCCGAGGGAGGGTAAGCCCCACTGGACGGCTGAGTATAGGAAACATGTTGCATGTCATTTTAATTTTAGACAGTATTTGCAGATAGATTATACAAAATTGAATCTAAATTGTGGGATTGATGTTAATAAAAACTAAAAGTTATTGATTTAAAATGTTTTTAACTACCTAAGAATCAAGAATATTCTTACAAACTGACAGATTTTTAATGGGCTAAATTTAAATAATACAAACGTTTCCTTTACCATTTGATAAAGTTTTAAAGTGATTGTTAAGTCTTTCTAAAAACAAGGGAAAACAGTATCAGCTATAATAAATAATAAATAAAGTCTATTACAACTTTACAATTTTTAAAAACATAATTCAATGTTTATAATTTAGAAAAAATAGATGTTAAAACATAGAAAATCTTATACATAAACATATCTTATACAGTATATCTACAGACGGGCCTATTTTCTTTAAGAGGGAAGCTCGATTACACATCATATAGATGGTCCATCGACCCTCTGATATATTGAAAGAAATTTAAATATCTGAGGAAGGGTCTATGGCCCATCGAACCATTTATACAAATTTAGTTTTGTTTATAAAAGGGGTCGATGGACCATCGACCCAGTTTATATATTTTTCTAATGAAATAAAATAAGGCTCGATGTATCATCAGCCCCAAAATAAATAAAAATATTATAAATATTAAATATTATTATAAATATTAATATTATATTAAAAAAATAAGTAAAGGGTCGATTACACATCAAATAGATGGTCCATCGACCCGTTAAATCTTTAATAATAATGTTTCATTTTGGGGTCGATGTACCACCTATATGATGTGTAATCAAACCATGCATTTAAAAATCTAATAATATAAAGTGTAGGGTCGATTACACATCAAATAGATGGTAAATCGACCCGTTATAACTTTATTCTTAATATGTTTCATTTGGGGGTCGATATACCATCTATATGATGTGTAATCGACCCTACACTTTATATTATTAGATTTTTAAATGCATGGTTCGATTACACATCAAATAGATGGTACATCGACCCGTTAAAACATTATTCTAATTAACTTTGATTTAGGGGTCGATGTACCATCTATTTGATGTGTAATCAACCCTATGTCTTTATAATATGTCATTTTATGGATAGAGGGTCGATGGTCCATCAGACCGAAATATAATATTTTATCTTAATTTATAAAATGGTCTGATGGCCCATAGACCTGTTTATATTTTTTATTAAATTTCATTTCCTAAACGACTGTTTACCATCTGACTGTGACCATCGATCGTTTATGTTATTTCATTTATTTTATTCAAGGGTCGATGTACCATTTATTTGATGTGTAATCGGCCTAGCCCCTTCTTTACATAGGTTTTCTCCTGGATTTCATAATTGAGAAATCCTCTATTTCCTACTAAAGGGTTGTTTATTTAAATAGCTAGCTTAATTGACAGAATCCCTTTAGATTTTTTAAACTCACAATCCGTTGATCCTCTGTGTAATAATACTTCGATCGAGATATGAATTTTTCCCACTCAGTGGGCTTGTCACTAACAATACAAATTATATACGTTTATATTGAAATGGAACTTGTTTGTGTATTACCAAAAGTTTGTTATCACCACTCAATATAAAATTATCCGCTTCAGGGGCACTTGTTACTAGGTCATTATTTTTATCGACCACTAAAAACTGTCGGTGACATTGTACTGTTCCCAAGATGAGCAGCCCTCTCCACTACCACATATTTTTCCAAGAGGTTTAAAAAAACTGTCAACATTCTTCTAATAGTTTTTAAAAGGATAGTTTCTTTTTCATGTTTTTCATTGAAATTATGTGGTAGCCTGAATGGACTAAGCTTCCGACGTGTATCACTCACTGTCATTGGTATGAATTGTAGGATTTCAAATATAAGTGAGAAAATGCAAAGTAAGCTCCCTTTCACTAACTTTATCGGTCACCGCGCCCCCCGGTGCTGGCAATTCGCCCGATGCCACGTGTCTGTCAACCGTCAGCCCTTGCCGTCCCCCAGACTGTGCCGCCCCTATAGGCACGTCGTTGAATAAGTATCGATGTAGAAAATCCCAAACAACAAATAAAATAAACAGTTTCTCTATCTGGTGATGTCTTCATGTAATGTTGACACATTTAATTACCACAGTTGCCATGGCAGTTTGAATATATACAGTCAGTTATTAATGCTGGCCCTAATGTGCAATTTCTTGCTCCAATAGTATATTTGCGCTGTAATATATTGTTGATCCAGAAAAGAAGCCTGAAATAACCCAGTTAAATTTAATATCTAGTATAAAATACTTTTAACTCTTTACACAGAAAAATTGGATAAAATCATGTTTATCTGAATTCCATACAAAATATTTTAAAATGGTAATTCCATACACAATACAAATGTACAATAATAATCTTTCTGGCTTCCATTATAATGCAATAGTGATTGTTATCTTCTTTTTACAAAACATTTATGTATTTTTAACATTAATGAATTATCTTTTACATTAAATATTATTAATATTTTTGTATTGACTAAGGCTAATTATTGTTACAGAAACAATTTCTATAAAACTATAAAATACTGATTTGAGTTTATGGTCTTTAACTTGAAAAATAAATACTTTTAACAGTCTACTTTCCAATAAATTATTCACAAATATATTTTAGTGTCAAGTATAAAATAATACAGTGTGTAAATTAAGTATAGAAACAAATAATATATATATATATATATTATATATATATATATATATATATATAAACTAAAATAGATAGAAACATTTTGTTTGTGGCATTGACTGTTAACAAAGGTTCTGGGATTTTTGACATCAACAAAATTGTTTCAACCCCCTAAGGGGGTGGGGAGAGGGTAACTTAATTGTTTTAAATAGGAAACCTTATTGAGTGACCCCTCATTTTATAGATCTTGTCACGCTAAAATCAATGATATAAGAATAATTTAAATCCGTTGACCTAAAAAAATGGCGGCCTAAACAAAACGTGTTTTTTTTCAAATTTTAATACTTAAATTTTTAAATTTATGTTTATTAGTATTACAAAAGGATTTCTCAACTTAAAAAGACCATATTCATTTGAAATGTTTAATAAAACATGTGGGTCTTGGGTATCTTTCTAAAACATTTCTTAAGTAATAACTCCAGTCTTTATGATAGCATAATAACATAACATAATTGACGTTTTTGGCCGCCATTTTGTTTAGGATCAACGGATTTTAATTATCTTTATATCATTGATTTTAGCGTGACAAGACCTATAAAATGACGGGTCACTCATAAGGGTTGCTATTTAAAAAAAATAAGTTACCCCTACTCCCCACCCCCTAAGGGGGTTGAAACAATTCTTTTTATGTCAAAACTCCTGGAACCTTTGTTAATAGCCAATGCCAAGAACAAAATATTTCTATATATTTTAGTTTAAAAAATACGCATTTGTTTCCATACTTAATTTACACACTGTATTATAATACCTCAAGTGATCCACACTGTAACTAACAATGAATACAATCCTTAATTTACGCTACATAGAAACAATCATAGTTATGAACAAAATTAACTGGAATATTCTTAATGCCACATGAATTTATCAACCTTTTAACTAAAATTAATACTTGTGAAATGGCAACATTAATTTCATTATATGGAAGATATTCTTGAAAATAATATTTTGTTATTATCTTCAGGTATATGATATGAAATTATTCTAGTTATCCTTTTTTCATGTGACAAATCTTGTCGAAACTCGGATTTCTTTGACGAATGTTCGTAGTGTTCAGCAAATTATTAGGGTTATTTTCGTAATTTATATACATATATAAATGAAAATCTTCTTTTAGGTACAATTTATCTCTTTCTTTTTTGTACTCTAATATCATTAGGTAACTATCAACGAGGTACATATCAAAAGAGGTCTCGTCTGTGGTAAAAAACTGTGCCTACATGCTGACCGCCATTTTGACCCTCTATACCCTCCAGTCTCCATGGCAACAATATGTTAACCAATCACATCCCCTCTTCACAACTTATCCCCTCTTCATATCTAGTCTTTATTACTTTTTGGCCAGACATTTTATTTTAAAATGTATCCTCCAGTGAGGCTTCACTTTTTTATCACGAGGCGAGAGCTCTATATTTATTTACACCTCATTGGTTATCATTGATACTTTTATAGCTGTGTCTTGTTTCAATTAAATGTTCAGCGAAGTTTGATTTCATTTTGTCGTCCTGTTTCCGGATTTTAGGGCTTGGATGTGTTCCTGAAACCTTGTATTAAAACTTTGACTAATTTGTCCGATGAAGTAGTTTTCACAGTCACTGCATTTAATCTGATAGACTAAATCGCTTTCTTTAAAACTCTCTTTGGTTGGTTCTGTCATATAGTACTCTATTGTTCATGATTTTATAAGCAATTTTGTTTGTTTTATAACTGGTCTTAATATTTGAATTATAGAATGTTCTCCTAGTAGCTCTATTTATAATAGTATTATAAGTACAATACATATATATATTATTCTTGATCTTCTTCCATAAATATACTGTATACAGTTTTGAACGAATGGTGTTTTTGGTATCTTGGTACCTCAAAACGAAAAGTTAACTTAATCCTGGGCCTAGGTCTTACCATGCCGACTACAGTCAATAGCTTCTTCCCTATAAAGGGAATTCTCTAAAACAACATATAATACCCCCATCGGAGCAAACCTGTATACTCAGCGAATTTCCAATGCGTATATATATATATATATATATATATATATATATATATATATATATATGCATAAATCTTAATACCACATAAAGCTACATATAAAGTTTTGTCAATATACATTCATAAATAAGCGATTTATAACATTTTAATAATTCTCCATAAGAATAATATTAATTAAGATTTACTGAAACAAAGGAACACAAAATACCCCTGTAGCAGCAAACCTGCATACTCAGCGAATTTCCAATGCATATATATGTATCTTAATACCACATAAAGCCACATACCAAGTTTCATCAATATACATTCATAAATAAACAATTTATGACATTTGAATTATTCTCCATAAGAATAACATGGCGGCTGAGTATGCAGGTTTGCTGAAGCAAGGAACACAAAAAATGGGGTTGTATACAAATATCAATATAATACAACTAGGTAAAGCCACATACCAAATTTTATTAATTTATGATTATAATTAAAGGGAGGTAACACGTTACTTTTTCTCCATAAGAATAACATGGGGGCTGAGTATGCAGGTTTGCTGTTACTGGAGCTATCAGCAAAAAAATCATTTTTTGTGCAAATATCAATAGACCACAACGATATGAAGCAATATACAAAGTTTCATCAGAATAAGTTGATAAATAAGTGAGATATACAATTTTTCTTATTCTCCATAAGAATAACATGGGACAACGTACTGTGTTTAGCACTTTCAATATCTCTGTAACCATTTGACTTAGAACAATGATCAAAACACCAAATTGTGCGCCTTTTTAAGCTGATTTCAATGGAAAAAAACTTAAGTTTGACTTTTTCAAAAATTATATGTAAAAAACTCAAAAAAACCCATTTTTGGGTTACAAAACCCCCCCCAAAATACCCCTTCGGATAGATTGATCTGTCTGATTTTCAAACTTAAAGTCATAAATGCTGCTTTACACGTTTATACCAAATTTCGTCAAAATCGGTTAATTTTTACGAGAGTTATCGTGCTCACGGACACACACACACACACACACACACATACACACACACACACACACACACACACACACACACACACACGCGCGCACACACACACACACACACACACACACACACACACACACACACACACACACACACACACACACACATACACACACACACTCACACACACACACACACACACACACACACACACTCACACACACACACACATATATATATATATATACACAGTTTCAACGAATGGTGTTTTTGGCATCTGGGGACCTCAAAACCAAAAGTTATCATGGTCCCGGGCCTAAGACTTACTATGCCGACTACGGTAATAGCTTCCTCCCTATAACGGAAATTCGCTAAAATGGGTTTTAGCGAATTTCCTCTTTAGGGAAGAAGCTATTACCGTAGTCGGCATGGTAAGACCTAGGCCCGGGACCATGATAACTTTTCGTTTTGAGGTCCCCAGACCCCAAAAACACCATTCGTTCGAAATATATATGATCGCTCTATCTGAAGGGGTATTTTGGGCCAAAAATGGGTTTTTTCAATTTTTTACATATCATTTTGGAAAAAGTCAAATTTTAGTTTTGACCCTTCGATTCAGCTTAAAAAAACACACAATTTAGTATTTCGATCATTCGTCTACGTCAGTTGATTACTGAAATATTGAAAGAGCTAAACACAGTACGTTGTCTAATGTTATTCTTATGGAGGAAAAGAAAATTTGTTTATCTCGCTTATTTATGAATGTATACTGACGAAACTTGGTATACAGCTTCATCTCGTTGAGGTCTATTGATATTTGCTCCAAAAAAAATGTGTTGCATAATTCTCCCGTTGCAGAAAACCTGCGTACTCAACCCCCATGTTATTCTTATAGAGAATAATTAAATGCTCTGTCTCCCTTAATTATGAACATAAATGAATAAAAACTGGTATACAACTTCACCTAGTTGAGTTATATTGATATTAGCATAAAAACCCATTTTTTGTTTTTCTTGTTGCAGCAAACCTGCGTACTCAGCCCAGTGGCGGATTTAAGCAATTGCCGCCTAAGGGCTATTAGGAAATTTGCCCCCCCCCCATATAATCTTTGTCCTTTTCGCAGCCCAGGTTTACCCACATGTTATATATCTTGTTTGGTTATTTTGTAATAGTATCTAAAGAAGTTACAAATTAACTGAATGAATAAGTTTAAGAAATTTCTGTTACTTCCTAGTTGAAAAATCCAGTAAAATAATGTATGATTGACTTGATTCACATTAACACAGTTTAATATTCAATATAGCCTACTTCAATGACAATCAGCCCTAGAGACAAGTGTTGGTGTAAAAAGCAGTAAATCAGTGCTAGTGTTACTTTTAATAACAAGAAAATCCTTCAACAAAGGCCTAAAAATCCCTTCTTACACTTCATCAAAACATTAATTTTTACACCAACACATTGACTACTGAAAATTATAATAAGTAACCAATAAATAAGATATGATGACACTGTAGCCTTAAAATTCGTAATTCGGACCATTAGCCTCAAAATTCTGACTATTTTAATCCTTAATTAGCGCTTTTCAATACAGTTTTTCAGTAATTTTGTAATTTATACTTTTATACAAATAATTGTTTATATGTTTTAGACGATCAAAATATAGAATTAATTGATGTAGGCCTAATCTTTATAAAACTCTACACATTTTCAAACACTTCTTCTAGTTCCACCTTCATGATGTTGTAGATCCAATGCATTACAATATAATAACTACAGGAGTCACTACTCTCTGTCAAATAACCTTCAAAAAGCGTGCCGTCATATTTGGTATTTTGTCCTGTTGTGGTGTCAACTTGTTGGTGGGACAGTATCATTCAATGTACAAACACTATTTCCAAAGCTATATTAAAAGGGTGTTTTCATTTAACTCAAATCATAACTTTGCTTCGAGATAAACAATAAAATTGCATATAAAATATGTCTTAAGATTATAAAGTTAAGTTTACCATCATGATTCGCCTAAAATGCATTAATTTATTAATTTAAAGGCTTCAAATATAACAGTTTTTCTAATGAAGTGGGAGATTTTTACACCGTTCCACCCAAAAAAATATATATAGAGGTCTCGTCTGGAGTAAAAAACTGCAGCCTACATGCTGACCACCATTTTGACCCTCTGTCAACAGGACCGTCTATGCTCCCATCACTTATCAACTTATCAAATCCTCTCTTCACAAATTATGTTAGTCTTTATTTGTCTTTGGTCACATGTTTTGTTTAAAAAAAAATCCTCCAGAATGAACGATTATGTGTGGTAGCCTAGCTTTGATAATAAGTACATATAAGATGGCTGAAATAACTTTATTTTTCACCTCGAGTTTGAAAATGAAACGACAATATCATTGTAGTCCAAATTTTATTATTGTCATCTCAAATTCGATTGTTGCAACATTTCTCATCCGTGTGCCTTGGTCGTTATTGATATTGTGTAACAAATAATTGTAATGCTATGCCAATGTATGGGTAAACTTGGAAGTCCGTGAGTTGGACTATAGATTATTAAAAATACCACAAGGAGTATGTTTAATCTATGGTTGGACGTAGTCATAGTGGCGCAGTGCCTGATGTAGTTCGTGGCTTGCCGCCCTTTCTCTGTAGCGTAATCGTCTTGTCGCTAGTACGGATGAATGACAAATGCATTATGACTGCTTCGAGGAACTGCAGTGTGAGGGACTGCAAGCGTTATACATTAGTCTCTGGTTACTACTTTTACCTTTAAAAGGGCGGCACACCGTCATTGTCATCCGTTTTCGTCAAAATGTTCCTAGTTTCAACATTTCTTTTGTAAACAAGTTATTAATTTTCTGTAAATTTGCCGCCCCTAAAAACTAGCCGCCCTGGGCTACAGCCCCTATAGCCCCCCCCCCTAAATCCGCCACTGACTCAGCCCCAATGTTATTCTTATGGAGAATAATTAAAATTTTATATATCGCTTATTTGTGAATATATTTGTATGAAACTTGGTAAGTGGCTTTATGTAGTATTAAGACATTTATATCTCCATTGGAAATTCGCTGAGTATGCAGGTTTGCTGTGACGGGGGTATTTATACAAATATCTATATAACTCAACTAGGTAAAGCCACATACCAACTTATTAAATTATGTTCATAATTAAGGGAGATAAAACTTTACGTATTCTCCCTAAGAATAACGTGGGGGCTGAATACACAGGTTTGCTGCTACGGGAACTATTGGCAAACAAATTGTTTTTGGTACAAAAATCAATAGATTAAAACAAGATGAAGCAATATACCAAGTTTCATCAGGGTGGGCCTGTAAATAAACAAGATATACAATTTTTCTTATTCTACATTGGACACTTTGGAATAACATCAGACAACGTACTGTGTTTAGCTCGTTCAATATCTCTGTTGACGCAGAGCAATGAACAAAACACCAAATTATTTTTTTTTTTAAGCTAAATTCAAAAGAGAAAACTAACATTTGATGTTTTAAAAGATTACACGAAACAAATTTATAATACCCCCTCGCAACAAACCTGCATTCTCAGCGAATTTCCGATGCACATTTTTGTCTTAATACTATATAAAGCCGCTTACCAAGTTTCATAAAAATATATTAAAAAAGCGATATTTTAATTACTCTACAAAAGAATAACATGGGGGATGAGTAGGCAGGTTTGCTGCAACAAGGAGCACAACATATGGGTTTTTATGCATGGATCATATAAAATATAAAATTGAGGGTGATGCAAAATTAAAAATGGGGGAGAGCAAAATATAAAATCGGGGGGAGCAAAAATTTTAAATGGGGGGGGGGTAAAAATATAAAATGTGGGGACATAAAATAAAAATATAAAATTGAAGATGGAGGGGCAAAAATAAAAATTGGTGGGGAGCAAACATATAAAATCAGGAAAGGCAAAAAAATATAAAATGGGGGGCAAAAATGTAAAAGGGGGGAAAATAAAATAAAAATATAAATTTGAAGAGGGGGGAGCAAAATATAAAATCAGGGGTAGGGCAAAAATAAAAAATGGGGGGGCAAAAATATAAATTGGGGGGAGCAAAAATATAAAATCGTAGGGGGGCAAAAATATAAAATGGAGGGGCGACATAAAATAAAAATATAAAATTGAAGAGGGGGGGGAGCAAAATATGAAATTGGGGTAGGGAAAAATTAAAAAGGGGGGGAGCAAAATATAAAATCGGGGGGGAGCAAATATTTAAAATGGAGGGCAACAATATAACATGGGGGGACATAAAATTAAATTGAAAAATCAAAGAGGGAGGGGCAAAAATATAAAATCGGGGGGGAAGCAAAATATAAAATTGAGGGAGGGGCAAAAATAAAAATTGGGGGGGGGGAGCAAACATATAAAATCAGGAAAGGCAAAAAAATATGAAATGGGGGTGCAAAAATATAAAACGGGGAGAAATACAAATATAAGATCGAAGAGGGGGGGAGCAAAATATAAAATCGGGGTTGGGGCAAAAATATAAAATGGGGGGCAAAAAATAAAATCGGGGGGGCAAAAATAAAAATCAGGGTTAGCAAAAAATAAAATCATGGAGGGGGCGAACAAATATAAAATTGGGGGGGTACAGGAAGTATCGGTAAAAATTGTTTTTTGTGCAAATAAGAATAGACCACAACCAGATGAAGCCACATTAATATTTGTTCATTAATAAACGAGATATAACATTTCACTTATTCTTCATAAGATTAACATTGGACAACATACTTTGTTTAGCACTTTTAATATCTCGGTCACCAAGTGACGTAGAGCGATGATCAAAATACCAAATTGTCTGTTTTTTAAGCTAATTTTAATGGTCTAAACAAAAGTTTGGGTTTCAAAAGAATTACATGTAAAAAGTTCAAAAAACCAATTTTTGGGGTACAAAAACTTCCCAAACCCCCTTTAAAATAGAGCGACCTGTCTGGTTCTCAAACTTTGAAAATAGATCTTGCCTTACACGTTTGTACCAAATTTCATCAAGATAGGACAATTTTTATGAAAATTATCGTGCCTACGGACACATATTTTTATATATACACACAGTATATATATATATATATATATATATATATATATATATATATATATATAAGAATTTGAACGAATGGTGTTTTTGGAATCTGGGTGCCTTAAATCAAAAAGTTATCATGGTCTCGGGCTTAAGTCTTACCATGAGACCTACGGTAATAGCTTCTTCCCTATAGAGGAAATTCACTAAAACCCATTTTTGGGGTACAAAAGTCCCCTTTAGATGGAGCAATCAGGCAGGTTTTCAAACTTTACATGATTGTACAAAACTTCATCAAAATCAGACCATTTTTACGAAAATACCTGCGGACACATATAATATATAAATACAATTTTAAACCAATGGTGTGTTTGGCATCTGGGGACCTCAAAACGAAAAGTATCAAGGTCCCGGGCCTAGGTCTTACCATGCCGACTACGGTAATAGCTTCTTCCTATTAGGGTAAATTTGCTAAAAATCAGTTATCATAAGAGCCTAATAAGAGTTTTGACTTTCATTTTTTGCAAAAATAATAAACAATTACAATTAAACCCTATGAAGTAAAATATAAACAAATAGGTTAGTGTTCACTTGAAATAATGCAAAATGTTACGTAGATTTTAAAACTGATATTTTTGACAATATATAGTAGACATATCTTATATTATCTAATATATTATGTAATGACGGTGGTTAATTAATCTACAAATAAACAGACAGACCATTTAATTTTCATTATAATTTGGATGCCCAATAAAGCTCATGTGCAAAGAATTGAATATTCAATGTGCCTAACTGTATGGCAATGTTGCACACTACTTTTAATATACCATTAAGTTTTATCAGTATACTGGGAAAACGGTGGTACCACTCAAAGCATAAGTTGTAATTAACTTTTTCAAATGAAATCATTAAAAACTACTGAGAAACACCAAGAAAAACATCAATATGTGTGTTATCTTGGTTCACCTTATCACTGGGGGATATTTAAACTCTCTGTAACTGAGGTGTATTGTAGTAAGTTTATCACCATCTACATTTTGTTTTCGACAATTCACATTGCAGGTGACACATATCTTTTAAAATAATTACTGAATTATCAATTATTTTAAATTTATTTGTATATTTTTGAGAAAACTAAATATTGTTCGCCTATAAATTGTGTACTTAATACCCTTGTCGCATCAAACCTGCATACTCAGCAAATTTCCAATAAATATATAACATAACACATTAAGCCACTTAAAAGGATTCATAAGAAATATACTCACAAACAAGTGATATTTTAAAATATTAATTATTCTCTATAAGAATAACATTGGGTATGAGTACGCAGGTTTGCTGCAACAAGGAATGGAAAATAATGGGTTTTTATGCAAATATCAATAGGACTCATCTAAGTTAAGTCACATACCAAGTTTCATCCATATACATTCATAAATAAGCGATACATAACATTTGAATTATTTTCTATAAGAAAAACATGGGGACCGATACCTAGGTTTTCTGCTATGGGAACCATAGGTGAACCATTTTTTTGTGCAAACAACAATAAACCACAACCAGATGAAGCCATATACAAAATTTCGTCAGTTTATGTTCATAAATAAGCGAGACATAACATATTTCCTTTTTCTCCATAAGAATAACATCAGACAACATACTGTGTTTAAAACTTTCAATATCTCAGTAACCAATGTAGAGCAATGGTCAAAATACCAAATTGTTTGTTTTTTAAGCTGAATGCAATGGTGGAATTTAAAATTTTATTTAAATAGAAATTACATGTGAAAACCTCAAAAACCCAATTTTTGGGGTACAAAAGCCCAAAAACCCCCCTTTGAATGGTGCAATTCATCTGGTTTTCGAACTTGTTCAAATAAATGGTACTTTACACATTTGTGCAAAATTTCATTAAGATCGGACCTTTTTTACGAGTTATTGTGCTTACGGACACACACACACATATACATACATACAAATTTGAACGAATGGTGTTTTTGACATCTGGGGACTTCAAAATGAAAAGTTGTCATGGTCTCGGGCTTAAGTCTTACCATGAGACCTACGGTAATAGCTTCTTCCCTATGAGGGAAATTTGCTAAAAATAGATTTTAATGGAATTATTTGCCGAAAACTGGGTTTTATAGCACCCTGTATATAGAATGTTCCTAAAAGAGGCAATATTTGAAAAAAAGAACAGTCCATGAACTTAAAGTTATTTTTTAACCATAAATGTTTAAAATGTTCATTATAACAGAAAGTAGGGTATGAAATTGAAGTCTTGGGTTGATGCCAATTTATTGAGACTTAAAGAGGGAGAATTTTTTCCACATATTACAATAATAATTCCCAGAAGCTGATTGTGGCCTCTTTTATACTTAGATGTTGCTTGGGCTTCGCAGAAGCCCAAAAGGTACTGTTTACATGATTGGAATATACCCAGCAAAGCTAAGGTTGAGCTATTACAGTACAACTGAGACAGTAGTGACAACAATACAAGCACTCTAGCTGTTCATTAAATAAATCAAATATAACAAATTATTAGTTAATAATAATAGCATTTCACCTTGAAATATGGGGAACTACCAAACCGCCACCTGTTTTTGGGTCTACTTGAATTAGCTAAACCGCCACGATCATTAGGGAGGATTGGGGAGGGTCAACTCGCAAGATTTGATATTACCAAATTGCTACCCCTGCTTGGCCAGGTAGCCATGACAGATGAGGGAAAACCGGGAATTTTGTATCATCCCTCGGTGATAAGCCTATTACACATTAATTGTCGGCCCTGTGGTACATATTCCTCCGAAAAGTTAAAATAATCACTACGAACCAAAATAAACGGTATCAGGAAACTGACACATACTTTCTCCCTTTTAGCCAAACTTTAATGAATAAATTACTTTTTATTTACTAAATATAGAATACAAAGCACGGTCGAATGTACAGAAAATCTTGTAAACAAGTTGTTTTAAAAAACATCCACCCAAATTCCTGCTTTGGAGGCACTACAGGATCCATTGCTGCACTCGTGGTTTTAAGAGGGGAAATGCCCCCTATTCCCCCCCAGGGATATTAAGGGGCAACATATTTCGAATTAACTCTGTTGGTCAATGCTAAATTGACAAGCATATCAAGTTTGAATGAAATTGATCAGTAAACAAGAGAGAAATAGTTATTTTTGTATTCTACATAAGAATAACATTGGACAACGTACTGCGTTTACCGCTAAATGAAAATTTCAATTTTCTCCGAAACCAGCAATCGTAGAATAGTAATTCAAGATACTAAATTATTTAGTTTTTTGAGCTATTTTTAATGGTGAATAGTAATATTTTTTTATATTCATGTATTTTTATGAAAAATCCAAAAAAACTTAATTTTGGATGTTTTAAGTCCTGTAATTTCTGAACCCGAATTTTTACAGGTATGCGGGTGGTGTCATTTTGTTGCAAAACTAAAGTTCAACAAACGACTAAAGTTTAATCAAAATCGTTAGAGCCGTTTTTGAGAAATGTTGATTTTTCATGTTTTTTGGCGGTTTTTGGGGGATAATTACCCATAAAAATCAAAAATTCAAAAAAATGAAAAAAACACCTGGAGATATTTTGGATTAGTACCTACATACCAAATTTCATCAAAATCGGCCCATTGGTTAGGGCTCTAGCTCTGTACACATCCACACAGACACACACACACACACACACACACACACACACACACACACACACACACACACACACACACACGGACACACGGACACACACACATACACACACACAGACAGACATCACGTAAAAACCACTTTTTTGGGTTCAGGGAGCACCAAAACGAATATTTCCACTAACAACTGAAATTCGAAAATTTTGACGAAAACAATACTTTCTCCATATACTATGTATAGAGGGAGAAAGTAAAAGATGCGACCGGGAAATGTTTTTATATTACTATGCATAATGCAAATGTGTGTGATATAGTGCTGTACATAAACATTCATTAAATACTATCAGACTATTGGTCCTTAATTATCAGATAAATTGCATTGCAAATATAAACACAGTATGGCAATATAACTATTTAGCAGCTAAAGAAATATTGTAAAAAAATTAAGTTAAACCTTTAGATTAAACAACTTTTTTCTTGAGGTCAGCAAATTTCAGTTAGTTTTGTAGTTAGTTATTGAAAGCAGTTAGCAAATTGTTTTCGATATCGGTGTAAAGTGTAAAGCCATCAACTCTTTAACTCGCTAGACTAGACTGTCTGCAACCAATGGCAGTATGCATCAATCACAGGGAGACCAAGAGACCAAACCATTTGGTAATTTCGGATCTTGCGAGTTGACCCTTCCTAATCCTCACTAATGAGGGTGGCTTTAGCTATTTCAAATAGACCCAAAAACAGATCGCAGTTTGTCTACAGCCGAAATACGCCTTAGTTGTGTCGGCTTCTTATACAGTGATTTAGTAATAATTTAGCCTATCTCAAGTTGTATCTGGATTGTTCCTCCATAGTAATTAGACTTTGCGCATGTGAATATACCAACTTTCACTTCCTAGAAACTTAACCTTCTTAGATACTTTTTCTTTCTCCACAAATGCAAATAATTTAATACACAAGGATGGTAAAATAATATTGCCCTGAGTATTTTTCTGCCCCTTATGTATTTTGTCTCAAAACTTGTGCTGATTATTATTTTTACCTAAATTCTGATTTACAATATTGATTTTTCAAAGTTAATGCTGTTTATGTTCATTCTCTAATATCTGCAAATTTTAGCGAATTTCCTCTATAGGGAGGAAGAAGCTATTACCGTAGGTCTCATGGTAAGACTTAAGCCCGAGACCATGAAAACTTTTTGTTTTAAGGTCCCCAGATGCCAAAAACACTATTCATTCAAATTTATATATATATATATGTGTGTGTGTGTGTCCGTTAACACGATAACTTGAGTAAAAAACGTCCGATTTTGATGAAATTTGGCTCAAATGTGTAAAATGACATTCATGACTTTAAGTTCGAAAACCACAAAAATAGGACCCTGGGAAGGGGGGTTTATGGGGGTTTTAAATTGTCCAAAAATCAGTTTTTTTGCATTTTTCACCCTAAAACTTTTTAAAAACTTAATTTTTGTTTTGACCATGTTATAGGGCTTAAAATAACAAATAACACAGTATTTTGAATTATTAACCTAGGTTAAGTGGTTGAGGAGAAAATCCAAAAAACCTACTCATAAAATCTCCAATGTTAATCTTATGGGAAAAAGGTTTTTGGCTTTTCCTCAGTTTATTTTAATATAAACTTCACATTTGCTTATACCAATCTGTTCAGTTCCACAAAACTATAATTTTGATGTTTAAATTGTGATTCTACGCCTAACCGTTGCAGAGATATTCAAAGTGCTAAACACAGTACGTTGTCCAATGTTAGCCTTATGGAGAATAAATAAAATTTTATATCTCGATTATTTATGAATGTATGTTGATGAAACTTGGTATGTGGCTTCACGTAGTACTGGTTTATTGATATTTGCACAAAAAATTGATTTTTTTTTATTGTTCCCGTAGCAGCAAACCTGCGTACTCAACCCCCATGTTATTCTTATGGAGAATAAGTCAAATGTAATGAATCCCTTAATTATGAACATAAATTAATAAAACTCGGTATGTAGCTTCACTTGGTTGAGTTATATTGATAATTATATAAAAATCCCTTATATTTTTTTGGTTCCTTGTTGCTGCAAAACTGCTTTCTCAGCCCCCATGTTATTCTTATGGAGAATAACTAAAATGTTATATAGCGCTTATTTATGATTTAATATTGATGAAACTTGGTATGTGGCTTCGCCTAGTTAAATTCTATTTATATTTGCATAAAAAACAATTGTTTTGGTCCTTGTTTCAGCAAACCTACGTACTCATTACCAATGTAATTCTTATGGTGAATAATCAAAATCGCTTATATGTGAATATATTTTTTACGAGACTTGGTATGCGGCTTTATGTGGTATTAAGACATATATTAGGCATTGGAAATTTGCTGAGTATGCAGGTTTGCTGCGACGGGGGTATTTTATTTTGTAGACAAACTAAACAACTCATTCTTGAACAATGTTGAATATATGTGATTGATATGATATACTAATACAATAATTTTCCAATAATATCTTTATTACAGAATCTTACCTTATTACAAAAATATTTTTAAAAGTAAAAATAAAGTATATTAAACAAGTTAGAAAGAGAAAGGATTCTTAAAAATGTTATTTGTTTAGAATAACTAAAACATTAGTTTGAAAACCGAAATTGATTAAAAGGCTTGAATTTTCTCTATGAGGCTGGACTTTGCATACAATTTTATCATTACTTTTGTTTAGCTTATTTCCCATTATCTTTCAGGGAGCAAAAGGGCACTTCTACTTTCAATTGTGTTCTTGAGACCCTAACCATGAACATGATACCTGTACTAAGAATAAGCATTGTTAGTCTAACAATATTTGTTCTGAAATCAAGCTGTATGAATTTATATGGCAAGAATTACATTATTAGTCACACAACTGAAGACAATGGGGTTTCAAGAAGAATGGTTTATCATAAAGACGTTCCTTTAAAATCTTGGGTGGCAAAAAGTGTCTACAACAGAACATACCTGAAAACTGGGTAAGTAATTACTACTAATAAAAACATCTAATTTTAATAGATATCACATCATAAGCTAAATATTTCGAGGGCTTCATGCCAAAAGGGCGTATCGACCAATTTGCCGATTTTGAACCATATAACTCGTAAATTAAAAAAAAATTTAGATACTATAATTAAATTTAACCTCTGTTTTATACCTCTCAATCAATACAAAAACATATTAAAGGTGTTATTAGCAGATTACAGGAGTTCAAGCAAGAACTATTTAAAATATTACACAACTTCAAACACCTGTCCTGAAAAGTTGTGTTTTGGTGGGTACGCCCTTTTGGCATGAAGCTCTCCATTTATACTTGAAGCTCCACACAAATTATCTCACTATCCGTCTTCAGCAAAAATATTGTAACACCTTTGACACTTAATATATTTTTAGGAATTTCACAACCTATCACAAAAGCCTTGTAAACTTTTTTCATACATGTTTTAAGGCTCGTTTATCGCCTGCTCTTTAATTCTCTGCAAATTTGTGGTCAGTATCACACTTCTTTTCAAAATGTCAAACTACATCTCTTATTTTACAAAATCAACACAGTTAGGGCCTATTATTAGCAAAACTGGTGTTGCATGTTTAATCAATTACAAGCTGGTATCCCAAACTCCCCCCCCCCTCGGGGTATCTCGCAAACATAAAATGTATTCAGTACAAATATAAAAAGTAATGTACAACTCAGTGGCAGTCAGAAGCGAGAAATACTAATTGGGCCCAACACCTCTACTTAGTTGTTCAGGTGATTTTGGTTTTATAGTAAAATAAAATCACATAGCTGATCAAATTCCAATATTTAAAAATGTGTTTAAATTGGGTCCGTTTCACAATGTCAAGGTACAGAACGTAAAGGTCCTATTTAAAATAATGCGTGGTTTCAGTATATAAAGGTACATAACATCAAATCTCAATTATAGTCCAGTAATTTTAGACAAATTACCTTAAAAACCCTTATAAGCATAAGACTTGGTGGATGTGTTGAATTTTACCTCCAGAATAACATACTAAAAGTCCTCGAAAAAACCTTTGCTACGGCCGCCATCTTGGAAAATGGCGGCCAATTTTCACTTGTTTGCTTATAACTCTTTTATTATTGATGATAGAGCGAAACGTTACAAATAAAAGTTGTTTGAAATTACAAAATGCACAATTCCGATTATTATCACCTTTGCTCTAAACCTAACGGTTTTCGAGTTATTAATGATTTAAATATATAAATATATGCAGGGTGAATCAGATCACACTTCCAGCATGTATAAGGGGGGAACGGTTTATTATAAATACTTCTAACACAATTATCTGTACTAAATCGAATATAGGAAATCTATTTAAAATATTCTTATCAAAATCTATATACAGGTGCTCAAAAACGAAGGTCATGAGTTTGAAGACTGCAGTGGGTTACCTTAACAAACTATCAATTAATTTTACTAAGATCAAATAATGTCACGCTGCATTTCTCAACAAAGAAATTTGGCTGCCAACATTAACAACTGCAAACTCTACTACAGTATATCTTTGTTTATCTGCAGTAACATCTAGTTATTTAATGTAACCAATTATGTTTATTTTGCGACTAACTCCTCCATATGGAACTAAATAACTGTTTCTAACATTTGTAAAGTTATTACATCCTACTTTTGAAGCAATATTTTTAAAGGCAAATCATAGATTTATGCTCCAGGATATAATTTCAATATATCACATCCTTTCCATATCAGTTCACAAACCGATGCCAACATTTTGACTTTGGTGTTCATAAACGATCTACTTGACGTAGGTATATGAAAAAGTAAATCCATACATACTTTTCCGTTTTCAGCATTCATGTTACACGCATAATTAGCATTTACTTCAATCAGCTGTGAATTCTACATCATGAAATTAAACAGTAGCCGTATTCTTTGTTTAAAACTCATTGCTGGTGATGAATTTTGATTCTTGAATCTTGATTTTAATCTTAACTTTATATTATTTAATACGTTCAGCCCGATGTGTACCACTGGTGGTACACGTCAGAATTTTTGAAATGGTTAAAAATATGATACAGCAAACAGTAATCTGAACAAAAAGACGGAGCATTATTTTTCAAGAACATAATTCTGTCAAAAAATTACACGTGCGCCACCGGTGGCCACGGTGTGTCTATTTAAACCTAAACCATGAATACATAGTTTAAATAACTCAGCAAAGCTTTGAATGCACATACTTTAAAAAAAACAGTGCACCACGGGTGGTACACGTCGGAGTTTTAGAAAGTTCGCCGTGCACCACCAGTGGCACACGTTGGGATTTTTGGGAAGTTAAAAAACTGACTATAATTTTCCATCGGGCTGAACATGTTAAGAAATTATTGAGGAAATTAGCCATCACTTAATGAGATTAAGTAATCCCTGGCACCCCTTTATTTTTTTAACTATATGAAATTATAAAACGAATGAAAGTAAATTAACATAATATATCAATAACCTTGTACTCAAGAAAAAAGCAATCATAACTTTATAAACAAGCTAAAAAAATTAATTTTAGTTTTACTGCGCCCCGACGGTAAATAAAAACGAGTTCGCACGCAGCACGCTGACGTGAGGGAAGTGAATTTCCACAAAAAAAGTTTAAAACTCAAAATATGTGTAAAAACATACATGTATTCCAATTTTTATTAAAATCTGAAAACATTGATTTTTTGGCTGTTCTGATGCTCCTGGTTTCATTTACCTGCAAAGCTGGGAATACAATTATGCGCAGCATAATGTTAGGAAAAGGTCCAGGCAGGCTTGAAAGTCGGCGTGAGTTGCTAGGGATGATAAAAGTACTCTAACAAAGGAATAACAGGCTTTTCTAGTGTAAAACCCCCATAAGACAACGTACTGTGTTTAGTCAAAACACATTTTCTTTAATAACTCAGTAAATATTTATGCTAGAATGACGAGAGAGAGCTGAAAACTTTCGACTCACTAATTCCCATCTTTTTACTTGCAATAATTTTACATCCGGGGCTTCTCTGACCCTTTTTGGGCCCAAAAACTTGAAATTTGAAAGATTAATCCCCAAAAAAAGGGTTTAGAGTTTTCCGATTGTTTTGCCCAACGAACTTGTCCAACTGATTACAGACAGGAACATCCCTACCAAATTTGAAGTTAATCGGACAAAAAATGTGACCACTAGAGTGCCTGCACATATATATATATATATATATATATATATATAAAATTTTGAAAGACCCCCAAAACGTGTTCAGGGGGTCACGTTAGGAACTTCTATGGTGGTCCCGGGCTTAAGTTTCACCGTGCGGGTCATGCTAATAGTTCACTTTCCAAAAGAAAATTCACTAATAACAAATATTTAGGCATTATACACTTTTTTTGTATGTCATCTGTAGGCGTCTAAGGACAAGTAAGGTGCCTATAAATAAACAATTTATTTTAGTAGTTACCCACACGAAAAACTATTTACACAACATATTTGAAATCTGCAATGCTGAACTATGCTACTAGAAGATACAATGAGGAATGAAGCTGACAGCCAAGGTCAACGACTCGAAAAATGAAAATGTCATACCACATTTATACAAAATAAAATACTTGGCGTACAAGGTTCCGTTTGCACGCAATTTAATCTTTGTGTCCTCTTATTTCATGTCATATAATTTGAGGCAATTTTGCTTCTAGCCTAGCTACTGAATATTTATTGCCTAGCAACGGATTACGCGGTTTTACCACTGAGCTCTATGTTATCTGGAGTCACCACTCTGTGGTGAAAAAGCGTGCCGCTGTGTTTATGTACATTATGTTGGCCAGATGTGTTTTGGACATTTTGGTGGTATAGTTATTTTATTTCCTATTGGTTGAAATTTTGACATCGTCCACCCAATGCATTCTTATTAGTCCAGTTGTCAAAGCCAGTTGCCAGTGTGCCAGTTGTCTAGTTGACCAGTTGTTGTTAGTTCTGTTGTCAAAGGGACAACTCAATAGAGCAAAATGACTGTGTTGCAAAGCCGTAGCCAGGAACATTTTTGGGGGGGGGGGGTTTGGGCTCCGCGGTTACAGGAAGTAACTTCCAAACTTTCATTTTAACACAATTCTTAATATAATCTAATGTTAAAGTAAGATTTTTGAAGTTTTAAATATTTAAATAGTACTTATATAGTATATATATAGTTATTATTATTATTATTATTATTATTAAATAACCCAGAAAACACAGCAGTAATCGTATCAACTAAATTCTTCTTTCTTCTTTTTATTTAAAGCTTGCCAACTAAAAAAACCTACTTTTGATCGTCCTTAAATGTCATTACTAACAAGATATAACAACATGAAACGGATATTTTTCAACACAATAAATACCAGAGTTTCGTTGTCGGCATATTTTCACTCAGTCCTCCGTCTATAATGATAGAAGGTGGTTGGTACAAGAAAAAAACTAAGGTATATGGAAATGGAAAAATCAAGTTTTAATGATTACAGATAAACTAAACACGTTCTTGTAAGAAAGATACTTCATTTGTAAAACAAAGTTAAGCCTCCGGTTATTTTTTTGGGGAAAAACTATTAATTACATCTTCCGTCGGAATTTCTCTCTCCCTGTGAACGGACATCAATGCTAAGCCACTCAGACGGTTTTGACCACAAGAGTTTAAATAAGTTTTCAGCCTTCTGAGGGTCGAAAAGCTACGTTCGGGAGTGCAAGTGGTCACTGGAAGTGTGGAGAAAATATTAAGCATAATAAATATATTGGGGTATAAATCTTTGTTGCATTCTCCTAAGCTTTCAATGGCACACGTAGGCCGGTCAATTTATTTTTTCTCCCCCCAGTAGATTTTCCATAAATCGAATTCAGCTGGTAACATTTCCAACTCCAAGTCAAATTTATTTTGGTAAATCTTGAAACTGTCAAGGTCTAAAGACTGGATCATACAACAGACAGATGGCAACAAAGAATTAAGACCTGCAAATAAGTCTTTGTGTTCCAGAAATCTTGACTCTAGCTGGCAAACAAAGTCATCAAGCGAATACGTCCTGATGAGTGAATTGACAGGTTATGTCAAATTCCCGCTCATTCGTTCACACTCCCCCGCGATCCCTACGACGCGACGTGGCGTCCGAACAGCTGACTAACTACGACTTTCGTTATGACTTGAACGAACAAAATTAATTAAACAAATAAGTAAATTTGTATTTCCTTTGTTTTTAAGTTTATTCCTTGTCGTCATTAAATTTTCAAACAATTTGTTATGATAAAATTCTACACATTTTTTGTTGGTCTGTTTTTTATTATTTATCTCAAAATTTCGGGGGGGTTTCGACCCCCTGACCCCCCCATTGGCTACGGCCTTGCTGTGTTGACGGCACATTTTTGGAAAATATTTAGTCAGAGAGTAGTGACTCCAGATATAACATAGAGCTCAGTGGGTTTTACACAAATTCAAACCTAACCTATAAACAAAACTGCTGACAGCAAACGATTTAGGCGGGCGAAATCCAGTAAAAAATAATCACCAAATACAATGGTATCAACCTTTGCTGTGTGTGGCTAAAATCTATCTCCAATACCATGTTGAAAACACTGAATTTTCGGTCTGCCAACTGGCAAAACTGCAACAACTTCGCGATACTCGAGAATATCCATGTTTTTGTAAGGCTTGTGGTGAAAGACGAGGATCTAAGTAATATGTGTTATAAACTAAAATGGAAGCTTAAAATTTCACCTGTCTAATGGTGTATATTTGATTCCATTTATCGATCGTTTAGGTGCATTAGTTTGCATTTTAATGCAATAATGTAGACGGCAACGGCAAAATTTGACTCTCGGAAACGAAAAATGGGGTTTTGGGAGGCTTTTGTTACTTACATTTTCATTCAGATTTATTCAAACTTTGATAGTATGCCTGAATAATAAAATAAAACACAGTAATTCGTAGGTTTGGTGGGGCGACTGCCCCTACCGCCCCCCCCCCCTTGGATCCGCCCCAACCTGCAGCGCTCTGCGGATTAAGGTTAGGTTACTATAATTTTGTCAAGAACTGCAGCCTAATGTTTTGTTATTTTTTACACATAAATCTATTTGTAGAACTCTAGTTTAACATTGTAACCACAACTTTTTATTTAACTTATATCTGAATGATTTTGAATTGAGTCAGCATTTTATTTTTTGCTTTTATATACCTTGAAACAACTATTGTAGTCGAAGTTCATTCGATAAACCGAACAAGTACCGGTAGCCAGTTAGTAAAATATATCGATATCGAACCAATATTGGACTGCCTGTGTAGGCTATAATGTGCTCATCAAAGTCATTGTTGTGTAGATTTCCTTTGGTTAACGGACTACAAAAGTTGAGTTTGATTTAAACTTGTGTTAACTGAGAAGTACAAGTGAGCGAACTCCAAAAGAGGATTTGGGGGCGAAGCCTCCAACGGCGATAAGCCTAATATATATATGTAAACATATTATACTTTAATTAAACATATTATAGTAAAACCAAAAAGGCTACTCTTTTAATAAAATTATGCTTAAAACTAGTATATAGTGTGTAAAATAATCCATCCCCCCCTTTAATTTTTTTGTTTGTTAAAACAAACAAATCACCTTTGGGGAACTTAACCCGAAGTATCTTTTGACGTTATCGGAAATTTTGAGTGTCCCCCAAAAATGGGGGATTTTGGGGGCAACTCAAAATTTCCAAATGTAAACCCCTCTTGAGTGAAGAGCTTTTAAAAAATAGGCAAATGGTGGAGCTTGGAGGTCTGTAACGTGTTTCTATCCAAAATGGCAGTTTGTCAAAGTTTTGAATACAAATCATTCTTGAAACCTGGCGTCTAAGACTTTTGGAGTTTTAATTTCACCTTTGGTGCCTTAAAACTGGAACGACTCTTGAAGAAATGCTGTTAAATAAAGTTGTCTCTTTTGGTAATATTTAAAATTTTGAGTGTCTCGCAAAAATGGGGGATTTTGGGGGCAACTCAAAATTTGCTAATGTAAACCCCTTTTGATTGACCCCTCATTTTAAAGAGCTTTTTAAACCTAGGTAAAGGGTGACAGTTAAAAGTAAATTTTGTACTATTAAAAGCATTACACTATTAGGTGTCAAGTTCCAAATTACGTTAATGTTTTCAAAATTTTTATTATTTTTATTTTACTTGTTAGAAGGTACATTTATGGTAAATTATTGTTTAGTGACATAAAACTATTACTTACGGTC
Source organism: Allygus modestus (assembly GCA_963675035.1). Lineage (NCBI taxonomy): Eukaryota > Metazoa > Arthropoda > Insecta > Hemiptera > Cicadellidae > Allygus > Allygus modestus. The sequence goes on from OY776111.1 coordinate 318,831,984, forward strand.
CAGTTGTGTTGTGAAAACATCTGTACATGGCTGCAAAGATATAATTAAAAACTCAACATCCCTCTACGACTAAAAAGCTCTTTCAATTAAGGGGTCACTCAAAAGGGGTTTACATTAGGAAATTTTTAGTTGCCCCCAAAATCCCCTATTTTTGCGGATTCTCAACTTTTTAAATATTACCAAAAGAGACCACTTCTTCAGTTAATAGCATTTATTCAAGAGTTGTTTCAGTTTTAAGTCACCAAAGGTGAAATTTTAAGGTAATATTTAAAAAGTTGAGAATCCGCAAAAATAGGGGATTTTGGGGGCAACTAAAATTTTCCTAATGTAAACCCCTTTTGAGTGACCCCTTAATTGAAAGAGCTTTTTAGTCGTAGAGGGATGTTGAGTTTTTAATTATATCTTTGCAGCCATGTACAGATGTTTTCACAACACAACTGGACCGTAAGTAATAGTTTTATGTCACTAAACAATAATTTACCATAAATGTACCTTCTAACAAGTAAAATAAAAATAATAAAAATTTTGAAAACATTAACGTAATTTGGAACTTGACACCTAATAGTGTAATGCTTTTAATAGTACAAAATTTACTTTTAACTGTCACCCTTTACCTAGGTTTAAAAAGCTCTTTAAAATGAGGGGTCAATCAAAAGGGGTTTACATTAGCAAATTTTGAGTTGCCCCCAAAATCCCCCATTTTTGCGAGACACTCAAAATTTTAAATATTACCAAAAGAGACAACTTTATTTAACAGCATTTCTTCAAGAGTCGTTCCAGTTTTAAGGCACCAAAGGTGAAATTAAAACTCCAAAAGTCTTAGACGCCAGGTTTCAAGAATGAGTTGTATTCAAAACTTTGACAAGCTGCCATTTTGGATAGAAACACATTACAAACCTCCGACCTCCACCATTCGCCTATTTTTTAAAAGCTCTTTAAAATGAAAGGTCACTCGGAAGGGGTTTACATTTGAAAATTTTGAGTTGCCCCCAAAATCCCCCATTTTTGCGGGACACTCAAAATTTCCAATAACGTTAAAAGATACTTTGGGTTAAGAGAATATATATACAATGTGTAAAAAAACACCGTATCTTTCCCTAAAGGTGATTTGTTTATTTTAACAAACAAAAAAAGTAAAGGGGGGGACGGTGTTTTTTTACACATTGTATATATATTCTCCCTCAAATGTTCTTTAATTCTTTAAACTGATCCACTCATTTTCTGGTGGGTATCTAAGGATTCTGTTTTCCTTATTTTTGCAGGTAACATTTATTCATTGTTTTTGTACAATATACATATTTTGAAAACAGTGAATAAAGTATTATTATTGTAGTCCTAAAGTCAAAAGACGCAGGACTTCTGGCTTTGTGTCGCCTTCGAAGACACCCGACCAGACCGTATTGGCTGAGACATATACCCGTGTGTCCCAAAAGTCCCACCCCCCCTATTATTTTTATTTTTTTAATGACTGCATATATTGAGATTATCTTCCGGAGAAGTCTTAGTGACCCAAAAAGGAAACTTTTGAAGAGTCCAAATTTTCAACCCCCTCCCCCAAAATAGGGGTTTTGAGGGGTAAGTCAAAAAACTTAAATGGTAACCCCCCTTGAGTGATATATTATTTAAAAGGGTGTACGAAAATAAGAAGAATGGCACAAGTTAGGTGTTTCTAGCTTTGTTCTATCAAACACAGCGTTCAATGGAATTTTTTAATTTTTAAATGTCATTTTGTATTATTTTTGTATAACAGTAATTTAAATTCACCAAAAATATCTCGAAATAACAAGATTTTTCGATGGGAACGTTTAAGTAACCAAGCCATTTATCTATTAGTGAGTGAACAAGTTTGGTCCCATCCCCCAAAATAGGGGTTTTCGAGGCTAAGTCAAAAATGTTAAATAGCAACCCTTACTGAGTGATACCTCTTTTTAAAGGTCTTAATAAAAGAAGATGAATGGTGCAAATTAGAAGTATCTACGATGATCCTCTAAATAATAACAGTTTATTAAATATAATTGTAAAATTTGACATTAAAATTAAAATTTGTCATGTTTTAAGGGAGGATCATCATAGAGACCTCTAGTTAGCACCATCCATCTTCTTTTACTAAGACCTTTAAAAAGTGGTATCACTCAGTATGGGTTGCAATTTAACATTTTTGACTTAGCCCCAAAAACCCCTATTTTGGGGGATGGGCCTAAACTTGTTCACTCACTAAAAGATAAATGGCTTGGTTACTTAAATGTTCCCATCAAAAGATATTATTATTTCAAAACGTTTTTGGTGAATACTGCTATTTGTAATGTTATTTGTAATGACTGCTATGCAAAAATAATGCAAAATAACGTTTTAAAATTCAAAAACTCAATTGAACGCTGTGTTTGATAGAACAAAGCTGGAAACCCTTAAGTTGTGCCATTCTTCTTCTTTTTGTACGCCCTTTAAAATAATACATCACTCGAGAGAGGTTACCATTTAAGTTTTTTGACTTTACCCCCCAAAACCCCTATTTTTGGGGAGGGGGTTGAAAATTTGGACTTATCAAAAGTTTCCTTTTTGGGTCACTAAGACTTCCCCGAAGATATTCTCAATATATGCAGTTGTTAAAAAAAATAGGAGGGGGTGGGACTTTTGGAACGCACGGTATGATATATCAGTGTGATATATAGATGCAGAAATGGTCATAAAAAGGTAATATTGGCCGTTAGGAAATGGTCTCATCCAGTGTAAGGGGTCCAATTCTTGGGAAAAGTATGACTCCTCGGCTTTTCATTAGGGGTTGACGGATTTTCAAATACGGATCCGGTGTAGAAAAAGCTGATTTCAACTTCGTTTATATCCTATCGTCAGTTAGCGTCATATTTAGATATATTCAGAACGAAAGGAAGAGACATGTGGTGGTAAAAATAGTTTTAGGCTACTGGAGACGTTGTGACTCCATCATTTACATTTTATTAGCGAATTTCCCCTATAGGGAAGAAGCTATTACCGTAGTCGGCATGGTAAGACCTAGGCCTGGGACCATGATAAATTTTCGTTTTGAGCTCCCCAGATGCCAAAAACACCATTCGTTCAAAACTGTATATATTTATGTGTCCATGAGCATGATAACTCTCATTAAAAATAGTCCGATTTTGACGAAATTTGGTATAGACATGTAAAGCAGCATTTATGACTTTAAATTCGAAAACCAGACAGATCGACCTATTCGGAGGGGTAATTTGGGGGGGGTTTTATCCCAAAAATGGGTTTTTTGAGTTTTTTACACATAATTTTTAAAAATATCAAATTTTAGTTTTTCCATTGGAATCAGCTTAAAAAGACGCACAATTTGGTGTTTTGATCATTGCTCTATGTTAAATGGTTACGAAGATATTGAAAGTGCTAAACACAGTACGTTGTCCAAAGTTATTCTTATGGAGAATAAGAAAAATTGTGTATCTCGCTTATTTATCAACTTATCCTGATGAAACTTGGTATATTGCTTCATGTCGTTATGGTCTACTTATATTTGCACTAAAAAACCTTTTTTGGCCGATAGCTTCCGTAGCAGCAAACCTGCGTACTCAGCTCCCATGTTATTCTTATGGTGAATAAGTAACATGTTATCTCCCTTAATTATGAACATAAATTAATCAAATTTGGTATGTGGCTTTACCTTCTTGACTTATATTGATATTTGTATAAAACCCTATTTGTTGTGTTCCTTGCTTCAGCAACCCTGCATACTTAGCTGCCATGTTATTCTTATGGAAATTGGTTAAAATGTCATAAATTGTTTATTGTCATCGATCAAACTTGGTTTGTGGCTTTATGTGGTATTAAGATACATAGATAAGCATTGGAAATTCGCTGAGTACGCAGGTTTGCTGCTATGAGGGTATTTATAAGTATTTTAGAGGGAAAGTATAAAAAAACATGTAATGTAACATCATAAGTTTTTGAGGCATATTTAATTATTTTTACACTTGCATGGCAATTTCAAAGCAGTTAATAGTTTTGTAGCTCATAAACGTATAATTATTCCAATATAAACAGGAGGAAACATAAATACAAGTACTGTATGTAGTATGTCGAACTAATAAGAATAAGGTATGACCCGCCTTCTCTTAACCACCAGTACAAGCTACTGACCCATTTTTTAATACAGATCCATACAAAACTTCCACATTCTGCCTAGCACATCCCCCATTCGATTACATACATCCAAAAAATAAGATGCTCGAGGCATATAGTGACTCATCTTTTCTTTTATAAGTATTTTAGTAATCTGATTAAAACCGCACAAGATGTCCCATTGGAATGGGACAAAAACGAAAAGGTTTGATATATCGCTGTTAATAATGTAAGAGCGTGACCTCGTATGTTTTGTGACAATTTAAAATAAATCAAAATTGTACTTTGGGGTGCACAGAAGCTTCACTAATAGGATTACTTGGGAGGGAGGACACGGCCAGGGCAGGGCCAGATTTCTAAATAGGCTGAAAAGGCTGCAGCCTAGACCGGCAAAATTTAAGAGGTTTGGCAATTTACTAAAACTTGAAAATATACATTTTGATTATATTAATAACAGAAACTTCTTTAGAAACTATCTTTGATATGTAGCGTATTCATTTACGGAAATGGAAATATATTTATTCTTTTCATAGCATAATACGAATTTAATCCACATTATGATGTAGCACATTTTTCATGTAGTGTAATTTGGTTTGACAACACTGCAAGGCGCAAGCACAGTGATTCGATCTGACATCACTAAAAGCCGAGTCAGTGTCACTATGCTATCACAACATAAGGTTCGTTGAGGTAAATTCCAATACATTGTTAAACATTGTCAGGAATAAATATTATTATTATCAATATTATTATTTCAGCACAGATATGACTATTTCCATAAGAGTAATGTTTGCAGCAAAGATGTCTTGCGATGTCGTCCAGCTGATGCATAAATCAACAACATGGTATAACTGTTGACAACCTTGCAGGGGGTAATAATGGTACAGCTATTTTTAAATTGTCACTGGACATTAAGAAAGAAAGTTTAAACCCATAAACCATTAATATAATAACACAAATAAATCAAAACAATAATTAGTTTCATAAAATAACAGCTGATAAAATTATGTGTTTAGTTAAACAATGTTTATTTGAATTACAATGATGAGGAAAATATGGTACGCGTACGATAAATATCGTGTTTCCAGCAACACTGCAGATTGGATTGGTGATCACGTGACCTTATAGCTGTTTTTACGATGTCTCTTCCGGTTAGCTAGAAAACCTTAAATATACCAACTGCACAGACCTTACAAAGTATCTATGAACCTTGGGTCACAACAAACCTTCCTAACCTCTCTTGTTTAGGTTTCGGTAAAACAGTGTGTCAAGTGCCAATCGGTGATGAACAAGGAGGTTTATTGTATAACACTGCTTCAATATTTTTGTCGAAAAAGCGAGCCGGTGATTACTGTCATGTTGGTACACAGGTGAGGCAAATTTCTCATTCTTTGAACTATTCTGATTCGTTGTTTTATTCCTATAAGTGAATCTACTCATGCTAATCACTGGAGTAAAAGTAATACAAGTTGGAACAAATTCATTTTTTCGCTTAATTTATTCATCTACTCTTGTTTTTTTCGTTTGATTTTATGCATCTACTCTTGTCATGAAATTATGAGCAAATAAACAAATACAAGTTTATTAATGTTCAAATCATGAGTAGGTATTTGATTAAATCACTTTGTCGACTCGTTCGATTTCAGCAAGTAGTTCTTTGCCTCACCAAATTTGGCAAAGAACGGCTCACAAAATCAGTGTTTTGTTTATCGGTGTTGCCTCCAGTATTACCAATAGAATTCCTTGGTGAAGAAAAACGGTAATGTTTTTGTATTCTGCTGCTCCTATGTGTAGTTATGATTGTGTTGTGTGGTTTTAGTTTTACTCTTCAGCACAATTTAATTTGGATAACTGAATCTATTATTTGTTGTATAAAACGGATGTGTAATATGTATAATAACATATGAGTCTATTAACTGTGAGACTCTAAAAGAGGGGGGCTATACCTGCAGGCCAATTTGGGCTGCCTCAACTTAAGGTGGCGAAGTCTATAAATGTTAAATCTGGTACACGCAAAAAAATTTACTGTCGATTTTTCCTGCTATTCCCTAGAAAATTTGGTCTCTAATTAATTCTTCATTTTCCTTAAAGTCACACGCAAAGGATGTCTTTCTAAGTTCTGTTAGGAAATGTTAGATGTCTCACCAGGTTGTTGGACAACGTTAAAAAACAAATATCAAAAAATATATTTCTTCTAAGCAAAAATACCTCATGAAACTTTCACAGTACAGCACTGCAATCTGTGGCAGATTGATTGTTCTTGTATGTAAGTGTATTGAATAGATCGATAGCTACGTCTCCTCAACTCAAACAAATTTATATTTTTTTGTGACCCAGTCTTTTCTGAATCACCTTTAGATTATTTAAATATCTCAAATCTTTGTTTCAATTAAAACTGCTGTCGAGCACTGTCACAGGAATTCCATTGCAAATGTGAAGATGGTCTAAAAACTTCTGCCATTATTTCCAATTAACAAACGAGTTGTACATCTAAATAAGATAAAGAAATATTTTTTTTCACAGCTGACACCATCATATCATACTAATATTATAAATGTGAAAGTATGGATGTTTGCGCGTAAATCTGAAGTTCTATCACGTGAAAACTACTGGACCGATTGAGCTGAAATTTTGCAGGAATAGAGCCAATGTACCAGAGATGGACATGGGACTATTTTTATTTTGAAACTCCACTAGGGCTATGCCCCACGGGGATTCTAAGTTCTGTATATTCCTTATGGACATTCATTTTTGTTTGAGCCGATGAAAATACAACCAGCTGATCTTGATTTGTTGTAGTTTCACAAGCTAACCACAGAATGCAGCACACAAAACTACTGTATCATAGTTTTTATAAATAATTCGCGGGGCGAAGCCTGTGGGTAACATCTAGTGTTTAATAAATTGTATTACTGTACTTGATCTAGAAAAAGATTATTTCAATAAAAATTCACACAAGAAACAAGTGTTCCCATGTGCAAGAAACAAGTAAAGTATCACAAAATTAAATTACTTTAAAAAATATAGCAGCAGCTGATTGTATATAATAAATACCCCCGTTGCAGCAAACCTGCATACTCAGAGAATTTCCAATGAATATATAACATAACACATAAAAACACTTAACAGGATTCATAAGAAATATATTCACAAACAAGCGATATTTAAAATATTAATTATTCTCCATAATAATAACATTGGGGATGAGTACCCAGGTTTGCTGCTACGGGAACCATAGGAGAAACATTTTTTTTGTGCAAAAACAATAAACCACAACCAGATGAAGCCATATACCAAGTTTTGTCAGTTTAAGTTCATAAATAAGCGAGATATAAAATTTGTCTTTTTCTCCATAAGAATAACATTAGACAATGTACTGTGTTTAGTACTTTCAATATCTCACTAACCAATTGACGTAGAGCAATGATCAAAATACTAAATTGTTTGTTTTTTTAAGCTGAATTCAATGTTGAAAATCAAAATTAGATTAAAATAAAAATTACATGTGAAAACCCATAAAATCCCATTTTTGGGATACAAAACCGCCTTTCGGATGGTGCGATTCGTCTGGTTTTTGAATTCGTTCAAATAAATGGTACTTTACACATTTGTGCCAAATTTCACTAAGATCAGACCATTTTTACGAGAGTTATTGTGCTTACGGACATATATATATATATGTATGTCTACGTATGTGTTGTATATATATATATATATATATATATATATACACAAATTTGAAAGAATGGTGTTTTTGGCATCTGGGGACCTCAAAATGAAAAGTTATCATGGTCTTGGGCTTAAGTCTTACCATGCCACCTACGGTAATAGCTTCTTCCCTATAGGGGAAATTCGCTAAAAAGTGAATATTGATTTATCATCACAAACAGTATACTGTGACTTACAACTTTCAATTCCGTCACCATAAGAACTAATTAAGTGGCATGAATTTACTTTGTTTGTCTAATAATTTCATATTATCATTAATAATTGTTGTTGGATTAGGAAACCCCAGCTTTGCTGCTAGGCACGTCTTCCACAAGCGGTATTATTGCGCAGGAAAGATAGGATATAACAGGAAAGGAAAGGGTGGGATGGGACGGCAGCCAAATTGACCCTTCAGAGGGCCAACTCCCGTGCCCCTGTGACAGCTGGGATAAAGCTCAAACAGGGGACCCGCATTCTGCCCTCCAACTGGTCAACTCAACTGACAGGGTATCCATGTACAACAGCCAGGGACCATTCATTCTTTATTTATTTAAGTTACAAACAAGCTGCGTAATTAAAAATAAAGTTACAACTATGTATTTTCGTTATGTATTATGAGAAAATAAAAATATTCTATTCTATTCTATTCTATTCTATTCTATTCTCAGGGTGGGGACCAAACCCGGAGTTTCTGTCCCCAGCCGTTGCAAATGGAGGGACCAGAGGTGAAAGAGAAGTTTGTCATAATGAACAACCAAAAGATTTACCATATGTAATGACAACTTCATTTGCTGTACCCAATGTCAGCCTCAAAACTGGTATAGACCAGTTTTAAGGTTGTCCTGGGACAATTTCACATTAAAAAACAGGTTGTGGAATTAGGCAGTTAGCTTTCTCTCATAGCGTCTAGGTCTCCTCAAATTTGTTACAAGAAAGAAATACAATAAAGTTATTTCACAAAATTACTTCAACATTAGGTTGATTCAAAGTGTATCTGATGGATGAAATTTGAACTGAACCTGATGGATGAATTGTATAAATAATATAATTTTCAACAAATCTATTAGTCTATAGACAATTTGTTTTCAGCTGGGACACATTATTAGACATTGGAACAATCCCTGAAATTGAGGATGAATCAGAAAATTTATTGGAATAGAAAACATATTACAAAAGAGAGGCAGTGCTAACAATAATTGTTATTTTTAGCTGGGACACTTTTGACATTGAAACCAACCCTGAAATTGAGGATGCAGAACAAGCCTTCCTTGCAGGATACTTGGAAGGCGTGGAAACCCAAGCTGCTATATACGACCACTTCTACAACACCATACCGTCATTCTGCAATGACACAAAAATTCGCCAGGGGATTCAACACTACCTGGATAATAACACTCTCTGGATCAAGGAGATGATCAAACAACATGCTGCCTCTGACATTTACTGGAGACAGGTAAAGTTTCACTAAATAATGAGGGATTGGAAGGGTGTACTGTCATTAAAATTTTAAATGGTCTTAACTCAAAAATAACAAATTTCACAGGATACCCTTTTATTGAACCATCATTAGTATATTTTCAGATTTATAATATTTGTATGTGGATGAAATTATTATTTCATGATTCTTTATAGACTTATTTGAAGAATGTAAAATAGTTCTGAAAAATATAAAGTCTTAAAAGTAGAAAAAAAAATAAAATAATACAACAAAATTAAATATGAATAGTAAAGTTATACTGACCCCTAATCACCGGTATCATCCTCTATGGCATCCAGTAATGGTAGATACCATGACAAATACTATTCTATAGCAGATGACAAAGAAAGAACAGATAATAACAAAAGTGAAGAATATATGTTACTTTAAAATACAGCATGTTTCTTTAATACCAAATTATGATCCTATTTGATAAGTAAATGGGGAAATGTGCCTAAATATGTAGTAAATCTACCAACATATAAAAAAACGAGTTTGCACGCAGCATGCTGATGAGAGGGGAGGGAATTTCCACATTAAAAACATTTATAAAATCTTATATCTTATAAACAAACAATTGTGAACATTTTTTTTGGAAATAGCAACATATTTTATTTTTGGTCTGTTCTGATGGTCCTAGTTTTAATTATCTGCACAATTGGCATGCCAACACAAAACACAGTAAATTGTTAAGTGATAAACAGAAAGAAATTATTGATAAGATTATTGAACTGAATTGAAGACCTTTCTTATTAATATTTTATATTTTATAATTTACAGATAAATCTTTTCTACCAACAAATGGATGGACTTGCAGTAGGGTACAACAAAGTGGCAGCACCAGACCAGAAACTTGCCCTCAATGATATCATGTTGGTACTTTCTGCATATTGGCCTTTAATAGATAAAATTAAAACGAGTTCGCACGCAGCATGCTGACGTGAGGAAAGTGAATTTCCACAGACAAAATTTTAAAACTCAGAATCAGTGTAAAAACAAACATTTATTCCAATTTTTATTGAAATCTGAAAACATTGATTTTTTGGCTGTTCTGATGCTCCTGGTTTTATTTAACTGCAATGCTGGGAATACAATTATGCGCATTATAAGGCTAGGAGAGAGTCCAGTCAGGCTTGAAAGTAGACGTGAGGTTGCTGGGGATGAGAAAAGTACACCTACAAATGAATATCAGGCGTTTATAATGTAAAACCCCCATAAGACAACGTACTGTGTTTGGTCGAAACACATTTTCTTTAATAACTCGGTAAATATTTATGCTAGAATCACGAGAGAGGGCTTCAAACTTTCGCCTCACTAATTCCCACCTTTTTACATGAGTTAATTTTATATCCGGGGCTTTTCTGACCCTTTTTGGGCCCAAAAACTCGTAATTCGAAAGATTAATCCCAAAAAAAGGGTTTAGAGTTTTCCGATTGTTTTGCCCAACAAACTTTTCCAACTGATTACAGAAAGGAACGTCCCTAGCAAATTTGAAGTTAATCGGACAAAAAATGTGACCGCTAGAGTGCAAACACATATATATATATATAAAATTTTGAACGACCCCCAAAAACGTTTTCAAGGGGTCACGTTAGGAACTTCTATGGTGGTCCCGGGCTTAAGTTTCACCGTGCGGAGGAATCCTTTTGGCTGTTACGTCCCTTTACCCGGTACTGCTGCAAAGTCAATCTTAAGGGTCCAGGTTACTCAACCTTTCACAACAGTATACACCATATTTGTTCTAATGAGCATTTTTAGTTAGCTAATGGGGTACAGAACATGTTATTTAAAGCACGGTTTATCTAGGTAGTCATTGTGATAATAATAATGAATATTTGATGTGTTTTTAAGTCCACCATCCATAAGTCCAACAAACTACAGGAGTTATTGAACGGTGTTTGAAATAAGATGGGTCCATCCCAAAAAAACAGTTTATTTCCGTTCCAATGAAGCTCGGCCCTAACGACCTTCACCATTTCCATGTTAATTGTTATATACTTACTAGACCGATTGAGCAAATATTTTGTACAAAGACAACAGGCAATGCACTAAAGTCAGAAACAGGTCTATTCTTTCCATCCTGTATATCCTTTGGAACTTATCTGCTAAGTCAGCTTTTAAAATTGCAATTTATTCATCACTGACGTTAGTAGTTAACTCAAAGCTCGGTCCCCAGGTGTTTTAACAATTGTAACTAACTTCTCAAACATAATATACTGTGATCACGAGCGAAGCTGCGACGGGCTACTAGTAGCCTAGATTACATTAATCTCAAAACTACAGGGAAATCACTTACTGGCATGGAAACATAAAAAAATAGAACTAACAATAATTAGAAACAGTTTTTAACATATTATACCCTAATCTTCAATGCTATAAAAATGAAATTACAATTTTCAAGTATACGAAAATAGAAATAAAATAAAAATTAGATAATAAAATTATCAATCAAGTTAAAACTTCAACATTTTTGAAAACTTTAACTACTGATGAAAATTTAAGCTGAGATGGCTATATTAATTATTTAGTAACAACCCTGCACTGATAATTTTAATACTTTTGTATTCTAGGTGGATGAATTTCCTCACTGATTTCGATGATGTGAAATCTGCATTGACAAAAGAAACAAACAAAGCTTTGAAAGGAAATGGCCATTGTTCGGCATTGATTAAGCTACTACCAGGAAAGTCGGATATTTTTGTGGCTCAAAATGCTTGGAGCGGGTAACAAATACATTAATAATATAATACAGCATTGTATAAAATTGTTTAATGTACAATATAATGTAGACTAGAAATATTGTGATTTTACTGTGTGAAAATTAACACAATAATAAAAATAATAATGTGTTAGGAATATAATTTTGTCTATTGTCTATTGCCCATATAAATTTGTAAAACAGTATCATATAAACTCAGACCTTGGGTGCTAAATAAAAGTCCAACAGTTATATTTTTGGATTCTCATAATATCTCAGGATTTATTAAGATTATAGCTGTAAAAAAACTATTGAAACTTTGATTTAAATTGATTTAAAGATTTAAATTTTAAATATGACATAGAAAGGTTTTTATACTGTTTCAAAATTGATTAAAGTCTTTAAAAGAAAAAAAAATAGGACAAGAATAGGGAAATCAATAGGGTAACCTCTTTTATACTTTTGGAATAAACTTTGCATGAAGATGATTTAATTGATTAATTCACTAGTTATCTCTAATATTGGATTCAAATAACTTTATTTAGACTTAATAACTCATTCAACAATTTTTGTTTACAAGGGGAACTAGCTAAAGAACAGCATTGTGTAATCATATGTTTCTCACTACGTTACTAATTCTGTAAGAAAATCATTAAGGATCAGTTGTGGGCGTCTGGTGAATTGCATGATGACGGGCCATAAAGTCATCTCCTTATAGTAAATCACATGTGCAAATGAATACAAAGCAGACGTTTTGCAGTCCCCCATTTTTTTTAACACGTTCAATGCTGACAAACATGTTTATACATGAAAATCACATATGTTTCAATGTTAATTATAAGACGTTAATTAACGTCCTCTGCATCCAACGTGTTAAGGGGATGATTTGTCCTTATTTCTAGAAGACATGTAATTTTCCAAACAAACTGCAATGTTCACTGAGTCTCTTGGACTAATACCTTTAATTTGGTCCATCGCTCAAATGATTGGTAATCAAATTAAACCATCGCTCAAAATAATTTAACTTTTAAAGTATTAAAAGTTATTTTAAATTATTTTAAAATTCTTAGCATTGTGATTTTGTATATGTTTCAGTTATAAGACAATGAGGCGTATTATCAAACGGTACACACTACCTTACAAGCAAGTTGTTGCTACTTCTGTGAGCTTCTCTGGTTATCCTGGTATTCTGGTGTCAACGGATGACTTCCACATCGTAAACTCCGGCCTTGTGGTTCAAGAAACCTCCATAGAAAACAACAACTCATCTTTGTGGTCCCTAGTGAAACCAATTGGACAGGTTAGACAAAACCAAATTTAATTTAATCGGAATTCTGATAAAAATAGGATGAAAAGAGTGTAACATGTTACATGTTTATCAACAAAAAACAATCTTAACAAAACCCAATAGCCATAACCTATTGGTTAAATTTGTGTTCTTTGTTTTTGAGAATTATAGAGAATTGATATTACTAAAAAAATATATATTGTTGATTTAAATAAATCTTCAACCTTGTTAATATTGTTTTAAAATTAAAGTTTAAAATACCGGTTGCATAGTAAAAAAACAAACAAAAAACAATAGTGATGACTCTGAATTGGAAGACTTTTATGTACATACTATTTTCAAAATAAAACCATTTAAATCATTCATTGAGGTAAATCCATTTGGAATGGTGAATATGGCAGATTTGCTCTTGCAGCCGCCTTTGCCCACCCACGCTTCTGCGACGGACAAGTAAGCTTATCTGTTGGCCAGACAGTATAAACTGGCTCGCCATCATGGACATAGCTCAATAAATTAAAGAGATTTGCTCTGTAACAATATTCTCACTTCTCTCTCTCTCTGGCAAAGTAAAATATATGAAACGTTATTCAAGGAATTTTTGCGGACATTTTCCATCACTTATTAGTAAAAACAAAGTTTCACGACGTTTCAGGATCTGGAATCAGATCCCATCTTCAGGTGGAAAGAATACCTAGAACCATAGATTAAGCATACTCCTTAGTAGATCACCCATCATAATGGGGCAAGCGTACACGGTCTGCTTGTACGTCCAAGGCAACGGCGGAGCTAGTTCGGAACGTCTACGTTGCCGCGCTGCTGTCGCTGCCCTTCCCCTCTCCCCCTTCGGCCGCGCGCCCATCCTAACAGCCCCTCCGCTAACCCCTCTTAAATCTCCCATCTCCCAACACACACACTGCGCTGAGGGCACCGACCGAAGCCCGTTACCACGTCCCACCACCGCCAACGGCCGAGGCGCCTCGCCGAGGTGGTGTACTGCCTGAAACTGCCGCAAGCGTCTTTCGATTTTCATAGGAATGTCATGACCCATTCACATTACAATGTTATATTATTATACGCTAGTTAGCAGGTGAAGACTGAGAAAGAATATGTTCGACCTAGTCTTATTAATCTGATTAATGATTATATTAATTGTTTTTGAGTTTTCCCAATAAATTTAATTTAGTCATTTTTATTTTTTTTTGCGAACCATAAATTTAAACATTGGTAGTTGCAACATATTTTAATAATGGATGCTGTTTTTTTTTTTCAAAGCAAGTACCGAGTCTAAAGTGGTTGTGAAATCACTGTGATTTATGAAAGTCCAAAATTTATGAAATCTTAATAATCTCAGATGATAATAAATTCACTGTTCCTTAATTATGTCCGCATTGTTGTTCACTGTTTCCTGCTTCATTCCTCATAAGTAATAAGCATAATTAGTTGTGGTCCAGAAATGTCAAGAAGTCTTTACCATTTATGAGGAATAAAATACATGAAACACTGAACTGTAATAAGGAAAAAATGAGGAACAGTACAATTTTAACAGGTGATAAAATCCAGGTCAGCTATTAACATAAAAATAATAAACGGTATCAGGAAACTGACACATACTTTTGCCATTTTAGCCCAAATTTAATGAATAAATTACTTTTTATTTACTAAATATAGAATACAAAGCACGGTCGAATGTACAGAAAATGTTGTAAACAAGTTGTTTAAAAAAAAATCCACCCAAATCCCTGCTTTGGAGTTACTACAGAATCCATTGCTACACTCGTGGTTTTAAGAGGGGAAATGCCACCTATTCCCCCCCAGGGTTATTAAGGGGCAACATATTTTGAATTTCCTCTGTTGGTCAATGCTAACTTGATAAGCATATCAAGTTTGAATGAAATTTATCAGTAAATATGAGAGAAATTGTAATTTTTGTATTCCCCATAAGAATAACATTGGACAACGTACTGTGTTTACCGCAAAAAGAAAATTCCAATTTTCTCCGCAACCAGCAATCGTAGAATAGTAATTCAAGATACTAAATTATTTAGATTTTTGAGCTATTTTTAATGGTGAATAGTAATTTTTTTTATGTTTATGATTTTTGATGAAAAATCCAAAAAACTGAATTTTTGATGTTTTAAGTCCTGTAATTTCTGAACCCGAATTTTTACAGACATGCGGGTGGTGTCATTTTGTTGGAAAACTAAAGTTCTACAAATGACCAAAGTTTAATTAAAATCGTTAGAGCCGTTTTTGAGAAATTTGGATTTTTTAGGTTTTTGGCGGTTTTTGGGGCATAATTACCCTTAAAAATCAAAAATTCAAAAAATGAAAAAAATACCTGGAGATATCGTGGATTAGTACCTACATACCAAATTTCATAAAAATCGGCCCATTGGTTAGGGCTCTAGTTCTGTACACATCCACACAGACACACACACACATACATGTATTCGCTCAATTGTGGAAAACACCCAATTGTAGCATCTTTAAGACGAAAGATACTGCGTTATCGACAATACTGTGGACAGTATGTTCCACAACTCACTTTCCCGATACACACCGATTTTAGCCCTTACACACTAGAAAACAATTGTAGCAACGTGCCACAATCGCGCAAACTCCAACTTTGGTGTGTGCTCCCCACCACGTCACCCCAGCGCTGTTGCCAGTTAGTGCCGGTGCGGCGGCGCGCGGCGCGGCGGCCAGCTTGGTGACTGGGTAACTTGCCTCCACTCCGTGATCTTTGTTGGCTCAGACGTTCGTTTGAATGCTCTATTGATGCTTTTTGATAATTGGGCTACATGTTGTATATCATAATATATTGTTCAAATCACTGTATGTTAAATTATCTCTGATTTAAAATAGAAACCCATTTTTACGTAAATTGAACAGTAGGTCCTAAAACTAGTTAATATAGTATGGTATATATTATATTATTTAATAATTAAAATCATTGTAGAACTTTTATATTCTTATTAGTATTCCGTACTTATTTTAGCGAATTTCCCCTATAGGAAAGAAGTTACTACCGAAGTCGGCATGGTAAGATCTAGGCACGGGACCATGATAACTTTTCGTTTTGAGGTTCCCAGATACCAAAAAAATCGTTTGTTCAAAAATATATTTATGTGTGTACGTGGGTACGATAATTCTAAAAAAATTGTCCGATTTTTACGAAATTTGATACGAACATTTAAAGCAACATTTATGACTTTAAGTTTGAAAACCAGAAAGATCGCTCCATCCAAAGGGGTATTTGGGGAGGGAGGGGATTTGTAACCCATAAATGTTTTTTTTAGTTTTTTATACATAACATTTTAGTGTTGACTATTTAATTCAGCTTAAAAAAACAAATTGCTATTTTGATAATTTTTCACAAAAGCAGTTTTGTTGCCGATAGTTCTCGTAGCAGCAAACCTGCATACTCAGCCCCCATGTTATTGTTATGGAGAATAAGTCAAATTTTCTCTCCCTTAATTATTAACATAAATTAATAAAACTTGCTGTGTGACTTTACCTAGTTGAGCTATATTAATATTTGTATAAAAACCCCTTGTTTGTGTTCCTTGTTTTAGCAAACTTGCATATAAATGTTATAAATCGCTTATTTATGAATGCATATTGATGAAACTTTTTATGTGACTTTATGTAGTATTAAGACACATATATATATGCATTTGTAATTCGCTAAGTTTCCAGGTTTGGTACGACGGGGGCTTGCTACGACATCTATTTATATGATATGGATGTCTTGATATGCATTTGGTGCATTTAAATGCTAAAATATTTTCAATGAGTATTTTCATGAGTAATGAGCGTAAAATTTGAATATAACTCAATAATTGTAAGTAAATAGTAAAACTAGTTTGTTGATTGGTTATCTGATCGCTTTGAGATACCAAAACAAGTTTATAATTCTCATGCCAATAAACAAAGGTGCAAAATGTGTTAACACCGAATGGTACGGATCTGGAAAAAAAATTTCCTCATACTTGATCAAACATTATTAAAAAATTACAAATTAAAACAGATTTGATTAACTTTGGAAACTCTGATCAAGCAAGCTAAACAAGTCAGTTTAATCAAACTTGATCGACTGTCTTGATCAGGCCTGATAAAATGTGTCCCGATCTAACCTTAGGGGATCTAACCCCAGGCATTGTTAAACTCCCCATGTTATTCTAACTGTATAATAGAAATCAATTAAATTGGATATGTAATAAATTAAAACGGATGTCAATAATAAAAAAACAGTACAAAACAGGATAACTACGGGATTTTGATTTTGTTTTCGCCTTTAGGGCGCTCTGCCTCACGGGTGATCATGGTATGAGCATGGTCCCCAAGCTAAACTTATGGATATTAATGTTTACTCAACTGTTTAAGCTAAAATTTGTTAGTTGATTAGTAGTTCCTATTATTACTGACATAAACCTTCAAAATATCTAAAAAAAATCTCTTAGGACTTCTCCCATTGCCTTTGAAGATTAGTTATTACTGAGGCCATTGAGATGACATATTGGGAGGGAGGTAAGTAGTAGAGTTATGAATGACATATAATTACTCACAATTTAAGTACTCTTTAGGGCTCCGTCCCACTGGTTTAAAAGTTCTCAAATTAGGAACTACTGAACCAATTGGGTTGCAATTCTGGAGGGAGATTGGTGTTAGAATATTAATCATACTCACACAAATCGGCTCATGACCTAAGTGCCCTTTTGGGCTCCGCCACACTAGCTTTGGAAATTATCAAATTAAGGATTACTGAACCAATTGAGCTGAAACTTGGGACGGAGATAGAACTGATACATACACACTGACTCATTCTAAAACTAATTCATTGTAATTAATTCATTGTTGGTGATGGCGAGGTCATGTTATTTCAGGAGTTATTGCAGACATTTTCAATCACTTACTAGTAAATGAAAATTAGGAACTGTAAAAACGAGTTAAAAATTAAGTATGTGTTAGTTTCCTGATTCAATTTATTTAGTTTAGACGCGACTATGTTCGTGTCCTTGAATTGTCCCCCAATCCACATACTGTTATGTTCATGCTATCTTAATATATACAATTGAATCTATGTTCCCTATGGACTATTAAGCCACTCAACTGAATTTAATGACATTTTCATTATTAATGTAGCATTGGGTCGGGATGGTTCCTGGAAAGTTTATTAAAAATTTAATAAAAAATATAATACAACAAGCATTTTTCGTAAATCTTATAAGAAATACAGCAGCGTACGCCAGTTACCACTAGTCAATAATAAAATAGCTAACATGAAATGAAAGCCAAATAAAACTCGAAAGTGAAATAAAAATAACATTAAGTAAACTAAAGAGAACGTGAGAATCTAATCAATAATTATCTCCTACCAGTGGCTGTCAGTCAAAGCAGAGCCTAAAACGGTGGGTCTTGATGACTGAACTGTAGCACACATGTACTTTACTCAATATACATGAGCACTAATGATTTCAAGAAATTTCCATAGTGCTTCACCCTATTTATTGTCAAATTTTAAAAGTTATTCTTACGGACATTCATGTTAATTGACTACTTAATAGCGTAAGAAATATTACATCTTTGGAGTTGTTCATTATGTTAACGATAGAATACAGCACAGCATACACCTGTTCATGTGCCTAGTTCTTTGATAATCTTAATTTTAAATGAAAATAACTGATGGATAGAGAAGTTCACATCTTGTAGCCTTGAAAACTATTGTTTAATAAACTAGTAGCCCGTCGCGGCTTCGCTCGCGATCACAGTACAGTGTTATGTTTTAGATGTCAGTTCCATTTGTTAAAGCACCTGGAGGACCCAGGTTTGTTCAAAAAGCCAGTCAGTTTGTTAAAAATGCCTAGAGTACTTATATTCACGATTCCTCTCCAAGGCGTGCGTATTTGCTTTGCTTATTGCGTATTGCTCGTTTATTTTCATTTTGGGCATGTCCGTTTTATATTAAATTTTCAGTTTGAATAGTGCTCACAATTTATAAATAAACTAATCATGCATATTTAAAGTTATGTACTCATTGGTTCTGATCTCTATTCCCACAAAAACCACATGATACTTTACCAAGTGATTGTTATTTTTACAATTGAATGGTTGATTTTGAACAGTGGTATGATTCTTTTATTTTTATTTACAAATCTTAACCATAACTCCAATGTTAGTTTTTTTAATATATTTCTATACAATACTATATTTTTCTATGGATGAGATCTAATTAGAACACATTTATTAACCCATAAATTTGATATTTTTAACATTTGGTAAAGATATTTTGGAGCAGGAGTAGGCAAAGGTTTTATTCTGATATATTAACGATTCTCCTAACAAATATATGTTCAATCGGTTTAGTTAACTACTTACATTAGTGATGAATAAATTACAATTTTAAAACCCGACAGAGCAGATAAGTCCCAAAGGGCATACTGGATGAAATTATAGACCTGTTTCTGACTAAAGTGCATTGCCTGCTGTCTTTATACAAAATATACGCTCAATCGGTCTAGTAAGTACATAATTAACATGGAAATGTTGAAGGGTGTTAGGGCCTAGCCTCATTGGAACGGGAATTAGCCCAATCTTTTTTGGGATGAACCCGTCTTCTTCCAAATATCTGCTCAATAACTCCTGTAGTTTGTTAAACTTATTGAAAGTGGGCTTAAAAACATAAAATATTCGATATTATAATCACAATGGCTACTTAGACAAACTGAGCTTTAATAAATACCATGTAAAGCTTACGTGTTCTGTATAGCCAATGATTTATTACCATGCCGTTATTTTAAATGATTTAGTATACCTATGTAGAGTAATAAAATATCCATTCTTGTTTTCTTCATTCCGTGATAAAATATAATTAGCTGACTAAATGCTGATTATAACAAATACGGTGCAAGCTGTAGTGAAATATTAAGTAACCTGTACCCCTAGGATCGACTTTGTAGCAGTGCCGGTCAAAGGGGCGTAACCCTAATTACTTACCATGATTTAAAACAGCCAAAAGAGATTCCTCCTCTACACGAAAACAGGCAAGTTATTTAATTTCATTGAGTAAATTTTTTGTGAAGCGCAGAAAAAATCTGGCTTATAAACTGACAGACGGATAAACAAATGTTTAAAACAAATTAAATATCTCCGTAGCATACAACATTTCACTGCTCAAAACGATGTAGAAAAATAACTTATTTAATTTATATAGATAAATTAATTCCTTACTTGTATAATCGGGTTTTCTAATAACCTGTCCATAATGCACTAACAGCTGCAATTCAAATCAAAATATTCCTCATGTTAATCTTATGGGATAAAAACGAACTATGAAAGCTCGTGGGGCGAAGCCCCGTGGTCGAGAGTGTATGGAAACCCTACAAGACACATCTAGAGAGTAAGAGCTTTCGATTAATATGGAATATGTATATGAAATAATATTTTTAAGGGTTGAAAATCGCCTAACAAAAGTCAAGATATTCTTTTAATAATATAGATTATTGAATGTAGAAATTATATATCTTTAGCGGAACACATGTCTGATGAAATATTTGCTTTATACAGGTTAAAACTAGTGGCTTGAAGGGGCGATAGCCCCTAACCTTGCTCCAAGTAGGAACACATGTCAGATTGTAAACAAAGTAGACACTCAGTCACATGTGTTATTGTAAACAAAGCAGACGATTTAAATTCCCATAATTTTCTTATGGAGGGTGTTTTACGTTATTTATCGTTTGCTCCTAAATGTTTGGAAATACAGCTGTTTTTCCCGAGTCCCTGGGATCAAGACCTTTAATTTGAACCATCTCCCATCATCCTTCGATTTTCCAAATTCCCACAATTTTGACGTAAAATATTTCGCATACAGAATTATATATAACTAGGCTTATCGCCGTTGGAGGCTTCGCCCCCAAACCCCCTTTCGGAGTTCGCTTCGCTCACTTGCATTCCTCAGTCAACTCAAGTTTAAATCAAACTCGTAGTTCATCAAAGAAAAACTACAAAACAATGACCTTTGGTGAGCATCTACACCGGCGCTCCCGTATCGTTTCGGTATCGAAATATTTTATCAACCGGCTGCTTGTTCGTTTTATCGAATGAACTCCCGATTACGATGGTTGTTTCGAGGTGTATAAAAGCAAAAAAAAGTACTCACTCAATCATAGTCAATCGGATATAAATAAAAAGTTGTGGTTACAATGTTAAATTGGAGTTCTACAAATGGATTTACGTGTAAAAGATAACAACAAATTAGACTTCAGTTCATGACAAAATGATAGTAACCTAACCTAACCTAACTCCACAGAGCGCTGTACGGTAGCTGATCGTTGAGCAACATAATTACAAATAAATGAATTTGTAAAAAAAAATAAAGTCAAATAAACATAAATTGCAGACCTCAAAAAGTAAGCATCAAAAGTAGGATTCAAACCCGTGACCACTGACCTTAAATCATCTGACAACATATCCACTGGGCTATTGGGCTAAATTCATTCCATAGAACCGGTAGAATCGGTTTGATTACATTTTCCATTCTCGCAACAAACGATATTCGCGATACTGAACCTCCTGTGTAATGTGCTTACCATATTTTGTAACAGCTGATTTATATACACCTCATGTGAGAAAATTAGTATCGCCTACACTACTAAATAAATCAGCTATTGTTTATTTAAATCAGCTGATACAAACATGTGGTATTAGCCAAAGGTAGTGTTCTTTCATTTAAACAGCTTTCCAAAACTGTACACATTTAAATGGGCCAAAATACTCAAAATTCCTCCTTCTACGATAAATTGCGGCTAAACAGATGATCGGATCTTAACTCTGACGAAATATCGTTAGTTGGAAATTAAATTGTATACAACTTTTGTATTTAACATTTTTTGCCATCTCTTACCGTTTCCGTACAAAACGCGCTCAAAGTGGAAAAATTGAAAAAGTGGAATTTTCCCCGCCCCATAAATGCCTTAAAAACTCAAAAACGTTAACCTTTAGCAAAATTTCTGTCAGTTTCTCGTCAAGAGCTTGTTTCAACTCAAGTATGATGTTGAGGGAGGTTAGATTACGGGAAGTGCCTCATAGTTTATGTCAGTGAATGAGTGAACCCGTCTAGTTTTATATATTATAATATTTATATATAAAGACTAGTTTATTTTAATGACCAGGATGATATGTACTCTATGTGCAGAGTGATTCAGTGGCGTAACTTATTAATTTCAACCAGGGAGGTTTATTGTATAACTGGAGGTAACACTGCTTTACGATTTTGGTCAAAAACGCGAGCCGGTGATTTTGTCAGGTTGGTACACTTGGTGAGGTAAATGTATCCGTTCTTTGAACTATCCTGATTGGTTGTTTTATTCCAATAAGTGAATCTACTCATGAAAATCATTGGAATAAAAGTAATAAGAGTTGAAGTAAATTCATATTTTCGTTTGATTTATGTATCTAATCTTTCCGTGAAACATAATGTATTATGAGGAAATAAACAAATACAAGTATATTGTGTTTAAAATCATGGATAGGTACTTGTTTGATTCACTTTGTCGACTCGTCCGATTTCAGCGAGTATAGTTCTTTGCTTCACCAAAATTTGGAAAGAACGGCTCGCAGGTTTGTTCATCAGTGTTACCTCCAGTTATACAATACACCACCCTCATTTCAACCTTCGGTGCGCTGAAGCGAATTAAAGGTTTCAGTCAGAGCGCTCCGAGTAATAATTTATTTATTTGTTAGGACTTTATTCTTCGGATGGCAGCTTGTGTCATAAATAACTCATGCTCCACTGAAAAAATCAAGATTTTGATCAACAGCGTACTTAGATAAATAACTTCTAATAATTCATGCCTCAACTATAACTTGGCTTTTAATGCTTAGGGAGTAGAGAACAAAATTGAGTTAGCCAATTCCCTTTTCTATATATATATATATATATATATATATATATATATATATATATATATGAAATAGTATATACCTATATGTAAAATAAAAACAAATAAAGTATAATAATTTTATTTGTAAAACACAGGTGATGTTTGCAAAATCCTGCAAACAAAGATAGTAAATAATTATGCCCCAATTAATTGCAATAATATCGTTCTATTAAAACAAATCTTTCAGTTTACTGTTGTGTAGCCTGACATACATAATTAGGGTGATACAACAGTAAAGTAATATGACAAAAAAAAACAATATAAGCAGAGTCTTCTAACAGTAAAAACCAACCAGCAACGGACGCCGCGAACATGAAATAACGTAGCGGCAACACCGCACGACCTTGCCACTAGTTATACGCTGCTCCGCTAGGATTGCTAGTGAACGATAAGCCGGCGAAATGCCACAATCCAGCGAATTTTGGTGTTTCTTACACACATGATGGAAACTCAAAAGTGGCAACTTGAGTTAGTTTGACTTATTTTGACATTTTAACCTCAAAATTATCGATAAAAATTGTAGCATCGTGTGTAAGATGCCACAATTGGATCACGATGCCACAGTGTGGTTGTGTGCATGTCCATGATGCTACAATTGAGTAAATACAAACACACACACACACACACACACACACACACACACACACACACACACACACACACACACACACACACACACACACACACACACACACACACACACACACGGAAACACACACACAAGGAAACACACACACACACAGACAGACATCACGTAAAAACCACTTTTTGGGTTCAGGGAGCACCAAAACGAATATTTCCACTAACAACTCTAATTCGAAAATTTTGACGAAAACAATACTTTCTCCATATACTATGTATAGGAGAGAAAGTAAAAATGGATTGTAACCATCTTTATGAGATTTAGCGTATTAAAACTACAGTAATATTATCGATTTCACAATTAAAATATTAAAACTATTTTTTCATAACATTTAATTGTTATTCATTAACCTGTTCACATTTATTTGTAATAGTTTATCTTTATTAAAAGCTTAAGGATTGTTAAGCGTAATTCTGAGTTCAATTTTAATCGTTCAAATCAGCACAACTTCTTCTTTTGTGGACTGATTAATAAATGAGGTGTCGTTGGATTTGTATTAAGAATTACTCAATATTTTGTTTCTTGCAACATTTCATTCCAGTTACTGGTTTTCATGAAATTTGACTTTACAATTTTCAAATGACTGCCTTTTAGCGAATTTCCCCTATAGGGAAGAAGCTATTACCGTAGTCGGCATGGTAAGACCTAGGCCCTGGACCATGATAACTTTTCGTTTTGAGGTCGCCAGACCCCAAAAACACCATTCGTTCGAAACTGTATATATATATATATATATATATATATATATATATGTGTGTGTCCGTGGGTGCGATAACTCTCGTAAAAAAGGTCCGATTTTGATGAAATTTGGTACAAACGTGTAAAGCAGCATTTATGACTTTAAGTTCGAAAACCAGACAGATCGACCTATCCGAAGGGGTATTTTGGGGGGGTTTTGTACCCCAAAAATGGGTTTTTTGAGTTTTTTACACATAATTTTTGAAAAAGTGAAATTTTATTTTTTTCCATTGGAATCATCTTAAAAATACGCACAATTTGGTGTTTTAATCATTGCTCTACGTCAATTGGTTACTGAGATATTGAAAGTGCTAAACACAGTACGTTGTCCAATGCTATTCTTATGGAGGATAAGAAAAATTGTATATCTCGCTTATTTATCAACTTATCCTGGCGAAACTTGGTATATTGCTTCATTTCATTGTGGTCTATTGATATTTGCACAAAAACCCATTTTTTGGCCGATATTTCCCGTAGCAGCAAACCTGCATACTCAGCCCCATGTTATTCTTATGGAGAATAAGTAACGTGTTATCTCCTTTAATTATGAACATAAATTAATAGAACTTGGTATGTGGCTTTACCTAGTTGAGTTATATTGATATTTGTATAAAAACCCATTTTTAGTGTTCCTTATTTCAGCAAACCTGCATACTCAGCCGCCATGTTATTCTTATGGAGAATAATTAAAATGTCATAAATCATTTATTTATGAATGTATATTGATGAAACTTGGTATGTGCCTTTATGTAGTATTAAGATAATATTTTATGCATTGGAAATTCGCTGAGTATGCAGGTTTGCTGCTACGGGGGTATTTTTAATTTGATGAGTTTAGAGAAAAATATGTTTGGAAATTTTAGGTATCAACGGTTTAAATACAATGTTTCATAAAAATATCTAGTAGGGTTCTTAAAATAATAATAATTTTAAGGAAAATACAAAATGGTGGATTACGGCTAAACTTCGCTGAAATTGAAACAATTGTAGTAGATAATT
This sequence comes from Allygus modestus, assembly GCA_963675035.1. Lineage (NCBI taxonomy): Eukaryota > Metazoa > Arthropoda > Insecta > Hemiptera > Cicadellidae > Allygus > Allygus modestus. The sequence goes on from OY776111.1 coordinate 318,857,592, forward strand.
TTGACTTATTTTCATATGTGGAATCAATTTCTGCGAAGCACACCACGCTTTTTTGTGACCCCCTGTATATATATTTTGAATTACACATATTTGCCTGATTACAATTAAGTTTATTTTTATTATGTAGGTAGTCATGAATTCCTTTCATGAAACGTGACAAAAGTGTTTTTTAAATAACCCTTATATACGCCATAACAATTTTAAGCAGAAACGTTTACTTGAGATTTTGTAATAATCGTTTAAATTTGATATTTACTCACACATTGAAAAAAAACATCAATATTTTGCACTTTTTTTTCTTATATAAATTTAAAAAAGCGATGTAAAGATTTGAAACTCCGTAATATAAAATTTGACAATATTTCCGTTCATTTTATAGGTTTCTCGTTAAAATCGGACTGGCCGTTTCGTAGGTGTGATACCGTAAACTCGAGTATCCATAATTTCTGCGCGAACAGTTGTCACTTTTACGCTAGGGTTGTAGTGGTGACCTTGGCGAAGATGAGTCACTCACAGTGTTGGCGGGAAATACGCGGTCTGAATTTGGCTAAAAATAGCCTCAGACAGCCTGACACCCCTTTCCCAAGGAATACCCCTTTTTCCCCAATTTTATTCCTCATCTACACCACCTTCTCGATTCGTCATTTACATTTACAATGTGCCGACTGCAGGAGGGAACTTTTGAAGCTGCCATCTGGTCATGCAGCAGACAATCCTGAAGAGGCCCTCATCAGAAACAAGGAGTACCGGGATGAAACAAGCAGTCTCGTATATCCAACAGATGAAACAACAGAGGTAGTGGACATCGTGCTAACCATTTTGGATCACATATTAAAGACCAAAATACACGTTGTTTGGTTTAAGAAAAATGTCATTCTGAAATCAAAACAACACATTTTCAAGACCCACCCAGACTGGATGAGAGGTGGCACTGAGTGTTATAAGCACAGGGAGTTCATCATGAACAAGATTGTCTCTGCCAAAGTCAAAAGAGCTCTACAAGCCATGTCCAAAGAACTGCGCCAGCCCGGTAGAAAATATGGTGGCCATTGGGAAAAAGTAATGAGACTGCAAAACAAGTAGGCTATTGTTTTCTTTCAATGCCCAGATCATTTGTTTAAAATTTTTAAAGTAATAAAACTTAACCAAAGCTAGTAATTGTACAAAATTATTAACAATGTACAAGTCCTTTCGAAATGAGATGGGTGTCTTAAAATCAGCCACAAAATCAATGTGATACACTATATCGTAAATAAATATTAGATAACAACCTTGCTTTGAATTGATGAGTAAATCACGTTTCATAATAATTACTGATATTCTTTAATTTCAAACCTGTGTAATTTCTTAATGTTTCTCAATTTTTTTTCAAAAAGAACATAAATTTTATTTGAACTTAATAAAGGTTTTCAAAGTTAATTACTCAAATCACAGAAATTACTTTATTTATTTTAATAATTTTAAATTTTTCGCGGAGTTTTTTTAGCCGGTAAAAGTCCGGCACTACTCTCGAATACAGATTTTTGAGTGTCCATGAGGATTTCCTCTCCGCCCGACGAAATTAAAAGGAAAAAAAATAAATTGTGAAAAAGAATTAAGTGGGATTTTAATAAGGAAATATTGTATGTTATGAATTCACTGAATCATTGGTAATGAAATATCGGTTATACATACTATACACCTATTACACTAGTTTGTAATTATAACAGTAAGAGTATTTTCACAAGCGAACGTAGAACATTTATTTATCAAGGGAGAAGCCGCTTTACGATTTGACGAAAGGAAGGCATGAAGGCACTGGGGCTGGTGGCTGGCTGACGCCCTGCGAGCGAGCCACGGCACTAAGGCAGTGTCGCGTCGGCGGCGCCTATCTTTCTCACTCCCTCTCTCTCTATCGCACAGGTACTCCCGCTCTCTCTCGCACACGGATGTCGTATCCCCTCCTAGCCCGCGGATCGTTGGTTCCACACGTGGCCACGAGCTGCGCCACTGTGCTGATGCCGTCGGCACTAATTCTATGCTAGTACTAGAAAATCCCGCAGGAGCACGCCACTGTTCACCCGTCTTCGTCTGATAACTTGCCGATGCAATATCTCCTAAGGAGTATGCTTAATCTATGCTAGAACATAAAAAAATTAGTGGCAAAATCCAGGCAAGCTAGAAAAAAACATTGAAAAGCTAAAAAAGAGAACTGTAAAAGTAGTCAAAACAAAATAAAACTACAATAAACACAAAAGTCAAGAACCAAAAAATCAAACGCATAAACGAGACAACAGTAGTACACAAGTGCAAATGGCGGATGCTCAGGCGAGACTGAGGACAGTGAGGACTGACGTGAACGCGGCGTAGTGGTGGTGTCCAGGCCATGTGACCGGCGGACACTAGTGCTCAGCAGCGCAGCGGCGGCAACCTGAAACAGAGAAGGCACTTGCAATAGAAAAACCCCGGAACGTGTTTGTACATCTGTTGGTGACTTATTTTTTTATCTAATACCTCTCCCGGGCCTTACTGCAGGTTAACATAATGTGTAATTTTGAGGAGGATTAAATGTTTCCCTATATTGGTCAGGGTTTTATGTTCCCTATGTTTTAATTCCATAGATACCTTATTTCAACTGAGGATTGACTGATGGGTTGGTCTGCTAATTTTATGTACAAATCTTCAATTAATTTTCTTTTGAAAAAATGAGGTTCTGGTGTACTATTTTTGCTTCTTCAAAGTTCATGTGGTAATTTTCAGACCAGCAATGTTGAGCAATTTTAGATTTTTCTACTAAGCCTTTTCACCTGTTTTCTCTGTGTTCTTTGATTCTAACACGTGATTTGATTTAAGTGAAGCTAACTTAGACCCTCAGATATTAAATGTACATTTTCTGAATGATGTAGAACAGCTGATTGATAGCTTACCTTCATCCAATAATTCTTTGAAACATTACATTGATGTAATTAATCAAGGTTCGTAGAGCTTTCAGACAAGGTGTGCTGAGTCGATCTATTTAAGGTTTTCTACTTACCCGGAAGAGACCTCGTAAAAACAGCTGGAAGGTCACGTGATCTCCAATCCAATCTGCAGTGTTGCTGGAAACTCGATATTTATCGTACGAGCACCATATTTTCATCAACAGTGTAATTAGAATTAATATTGTTTAACTGCTTAAATTCTATGATAAGCTGTTATTTTATGAAACTAATTTATTGTTTTGATTTATTTGTATTATTAGATTAATGGATTAAGGGTTTAAATTTTCTTTGTGCATGTCCAGTGACAATTTAAAAATAGCTGTACCATTATTATACCCTTAAGGTTGGCAACACTTTATGGTATGTTGTTGATTTATGAATCAGCTGGACGACCTCGTAAAACATCTTTGCTGCGAACATTGCTCTTATATAAATAAGCACACCTGGTCTGAAAGCTCTACGAACCTTGGTAATTAATAACAGTTCTTACCATAATTTAAAATTTAAATTGACAACTTTTTCTGTTGAACAGGTTTACGAAAAATTGTTAAGCAATAGTAAATGTCTCAAAGTTTACTGTATGAATTCACACATTTAAAAAATAACTGCTCAGTATATTGTTGAAGTTATTACTTACTTGTTTAATCTTTGTGTAAAAAAAAGTAAATTATCCTGACTGTTTAAAATGTGTTAGGTTAATTACTGTGTATAAAAAGGTTAGTAAATTAGATTTAAGCCAATCAGTATTATTCCTGTTATTAGCAAAATTTTAGAAAGTTTAGTTAAGGACCAAATTGTTTCTTATTTTGAGGGAAATAATCTTTTTAATCAATGCCAATTTGGGTTTAGAGCAAAAAGAGGCACGAACAATGTTGCTCAAAAGCTGATTAATTTTTGGTTAGAAGAACTGGAAAATAAAAATAAAGTATTTTTAAAATTGTAAGACATGAATAAGGCGTTGGACACAATGTCTCATGAAATTTGGTTACAAAAATATGCTCATTGCAAGTTTGACGAAAAAGCTGTACAGTTTTTTGCATCCTATCTGAGTAACAGGTATCAGAGAGTTTATTATCAAGGTCGTTTTTCTGCATTTAAATTAGTAAAACATGGAGTTCCTCAAGGCTCAATTTTGGGCCCTGTCTGTTTCATTATATATAAATGATCTGCCACAAAATATTCAGAACAATAATGTCAAACCCTATTTATTTACAGATGATTTAGCTGTGAAAATCAAATGTAAAGACGTGTTATCATCCACATCAATTTTAAAATAAACTAATAATATAATTGAAGACTGGTATATATGTAATAACTAGTGTAACGCCCGATAATATCAGCTGTTTATTTTAAACGGAAAATATATTCGTAACTATAGATAGACGTATTTGTTTATCACAACCAATTAACGAATGTCGCATAAGAAAACATATGTTTCTTGTTATTCTTAATGACGACATTTCAAACTTTAATTAATATTTTACCCTACGGGGCCTTAAATAATGAACTTTTAAATATATTCCTGCACCCCTACGACCTACAAACTACTTATGTTTAAAATCTTGTAATTGGGGCACTTCTGGTTACTGAGAAATTTTGATTCGGACATCGGACAAAAAAAAAATACTGGTGATTATGTTATAAGACTAGGCTTATCGCCGTTGGGGGCTTCGCCCCCAAACCCCCTTTTGGAGTTTGCTTTGCTCACTTGCATTCCTCAGTCAACTTAAGTTTAAATCAAACTAAACTATTGTAGTTCATTAAACAAAGAAAAACTACACAAAAATTACCTTTGGTGAGCACATTAACACCTACACAGGAGGTCCCATACCGGTTCGATATCGAAACATTTCACCAACCGGTTGCTTGTTAGTTTTATCGAATGAACTCTCGACTACGATGGTTGTTTCGAGGTGAATAAAAGCGAAAAATAAAGTGCTCACTCAATCAAAGTCAATCAGATATAAATAAAAAGTTGTGGTTACAATGTTAAATTGGAGTTCTACAAATGGATTTACGTGTAAAAATACAACAAATTAGACTTCAGTTCACGAAAAAATTATAGTAACCTAACCTAACCTAACTCCGCAGAGCGATGTATAGTGGCTGTTCGTTGTGCAACATAATTACAAATAAATGAATTTGTAAAAACAAAAAAGTCAAATTAAACAGAAATAAATTGCAGCCACAAAAAGTAAGCATCAAAAGTAGGACTCAAACCCGTGACCACATGATCTTGAATCATCTGACAACATATCCACTGGGCTACTGGGCTAAATTCATTCGATAGAACAAACAATCAGTTGATTACATTTTCCAATATCGTAACAAACGATATTCGCGATATTGGACCTCCCGTGTAGGCGATAATGTGCTCACCTTGTTTTGTAACAGCTGATTTATATAAACCTCATGTGAACAAATTAGTATCGCTTTCATGGGTGGTTTTTTAAAATCAGCTGATACAAACATGTGGTATTAGTTAAAGATAGTGTGCTTTCATTGAACGGCTTTCCAAAACTGTACACATTTAAATGGGCCAACATATTCAAAATTACTTCTTCTCCGATGAATAACAGCTAAACGGATAATCGGATCTTAAATCTGACAAAAACTCGTTAGTTGGAAATTAAATTTTCTACATCTTTTGTATTTAACATTTTTTGCCATCTCTTACCGTTTCCGTACAAAACACGCTCAAAGTGCAAAAATTGAAAAAGTGGAATTTTCCCCGCCCCATAAACTCAAAAATGTAAACTTTTTGTAATTTTTCTGGGAGTTTTTCGTCAAGAGCTTTAATTCAAGTATGTGGTCGAGGGGGTTCGATTACGGGAAGTGCCACATAGTTTATGTCAGTGAGTGAGTGAGTGAACCCGTCTAGCTTTATATAAGTAGATTTGTTTTTAAATGTTCAAAAAACACAATACTTAATTTTATGTCACGACTCAAAACCCACCAGCATTCGCACCACGTGTCCGCGTTTACTTGGCCAAGTAGTTTTAACTTCGTGTTTATGTTGTTTCCGTGTGTGTCAAGTGTTTTTCAATGTTTTTTAACATTATGACGAACTCCGGTGTGAGGGATATGTAGGAATGTAACAGTTTTAACCAGCGGTTCTGAACCTGAAGATGTGCAGATGAGCATGGAACAGCTGTAGTTTCACTACACAACAGGATCATTTGACAGTAGCTCAGGTAACATAAACCTATATTTTGTTTGATTCTTTAAAATGTGTATATTTTTCTCATGTTCATGCTCACCTTAATTATTGTACTCTCTTATGGGGTGGTAGTAATTATAAGAAACAACTTTTTGTATTACAGAAAAGAGCAATAAAAATTATGTTTAACACGTTCGCTGCTAAAGATTGTATAAATATTTTATATTTATATGACCAATGCTGAAATTTTCAACTATATATGAAGATTATATATGTATATATTTAAGTTCTATTTAACATTAAAAACAAGAAAATCAACATATAAACATGATTTTAAAAAATAATAATAATGACGCACTTGTGCGTCATTAGCACATGCCATCAAATACTCGGGTATATGCGGATGACGCACATGCACGTTTCTTATCTTTGTGACTCCATTAGGTAAATAATACATCTTATTAGGCAATAAAATTAATACAAATATTTTGTTAATCATTTTGAAATACAAATGGTGTTCTAAAGTGTGTATAAAATGTATGAGACTACATAATATATAAAATGTAATAAGAATATAAGAGTACAATAAAGGAATAACAATCCAACTGAAATGTTACAAACATGTATGAGGTCATGGACTTATTTCGAGTGGTACTGTTTGAAACATTCCCCAAGACCTAAGGCGGGTTCATCGTCACATCCGTTCGGGACATCCGTCAAATTTGTAAATAGAACTAAATAGGATAGCTAAAGGGGTCATCAGGATCCGAAACATCTCTCATCTTTACGAGCACATGAGATACTGACAGAAAGACGAAACGGGAAACTGACTATGTTAAATAAGCACTAAACTAATGAAAATCAAAGTACTACGGTTGTCAAATCAACATTTAGCGCGAAAAAATGTAAAAACGGCGGGAAATAGTGGCGCGAAAAGAATTGGCGCGGAACGCGCTTGTGCGTCATTCGCACCACTCGTTGCAGCGGCGGGCGGGCAGATGACGCACAAGCGCGTCATTCGCAGCGAACGTGTTAATGTAAATATGAGGACACATAGCAAACCATTGTTTAGAGAAACTCATATTTTAAGTTTGGAAGCTATTTATATTTTAAACTGCTTAACACGTTCAGCCCGATGGAAAATGATAGTCAGTTTTTGAACTTCCCAAAATCCCGACAAAGTTTCTAAAACTCCGACGTGTACCACACGTGGCGCACTGTTGCCACTGTGCGTGTGGCTCTGTGTGTGTTTGATTTGATGCCTTTTTAAAGTGCATTCGGAGTTTTGCTAAATTATTTAAACTATGCATTCATGGTTTAGGTTTATATAGACACATCGTGGCCACCGGTGGCGCACGTGTCATTTTTTGTCAGAATTATGTTCTTGAAAAATAATGCTCCGTCTTTTTTTTCAGATTACTGTTTGCTGTATCGTATTTTTAATCATTTCAAAAATGCCGAAGTGTACCACCGGTAGTACACATCGGGCTGAACGTGTTAATGTATGCAAAAAATAATTTTAATAAAAATTACACAAATGAATATTATTTATCACAACTACAGCACTAGAAATAAATACAATTTAAGGTCATATAGCACTACATCTAATAGTTGTATAGAACAGTATAAAAGATTAAATAATTTGTTACCATATGAAATTAGATGTTTAAGTGATAACAAATTTTAAAAAGTTCTTATAAGTTATTTGTTAAAATTGTGCCCTTATAATATACAATAATTTATTACATTAATAATTTATTACATATAATAATTTATTACATTAATTTATTATAGTTTTAAAATCATGAATTGTATTAAGTGACTCTGCCATGCTTGTAAACCTTGTAACGGCAATAAAATATTCTTATTCTTATTAATGTTAAGTGGTATTTTTGTTTCCCCATAACCCATAGCCTAGAACAACCATTGCGAATTATTCTGTAAACTCAGTTTATAGAGCACTGAGTGCCATTTTTTTTGGTTTCGTTTTTACGAGACATTGCCTAAGTGTATTCTGTGTCTTAAACGTGGTTCTTATTTTGAATTTCCTAGCAACTCTTCTGATTTTTTCTGATAATCCCGGCACATAAGGTATTGCTATAGGAAAAAATTTGTCCTTGTTGTTTTGTGACTCTATTTGTTTAACCCTACGATTTTTGCACTTTTTAATGACGGATTGAGGAGGGTATCTGTTACTAATCGAAACGTGTTCTACTTGTTTATTTCCTCTTTTAGTCCATTCTAGTTTTAGCAAATGCTCTTTGCCCTGTCAAACAAAGAGTAAGCAACCCCTTCTTTGATAGACGTATGGCGATTAGAATGAAAATTTAAGTACTGCCCTATGTGTGTCTTTTTTCTGAAAACAGTTGTCCTTAGAACGTTCCTATCTTTTTTTCGCACTCATCCAAAAAAAGCTAGTTTATTTTGGACTTCTTCTTCCATTGTTAGGCTTTTTTAAACATAACATTTAAAACAAAGAATATGAAAGTTAATACAAAGTAAATTATAATTAAATTGATGAGCCCTAGGTAGCATCCAGGAGGCACTACAGTCCAGTAATCTTTCCCTCTTAATAATTTAGAAACTTTCCCTTTATTTATTTAGATTTACCTCACCCAATTTTTAATATGCAATCAACCCTCAACAATATTTCCTCTTTTATCAAACCCACTCAACACTATCTATCTCAATATCTATTATCTATCTCAATACTATCTGAACTCAAAACCCAATGAACTAAAGTTACTCTAACCCGACAGGGCTTAACCCTTCAAAGTTACCAATACCACTACTCACCCACCTGGACTCTCCCAAGCCCAGTGTCCCACTGACCCAGTTACAAAACAAGCACCCTATTTAAAATTACCGCCTCCTACTGAGTGTCAAAGGACTCAGTGTTGACATAAACTCCTCCAGCAAGCATCCTACTTGGCAAGGTCTCACATCCCTCAACAATGGTTCAGAGACCTAGCAAGTTCGATCAGCTCCTAACTATTTTAATCACATAATATATAAAATAACACAGCCCTATTAAACTGCCCTATTACTTCAAGACTCTTCCTAGGGCTGATTGATTCAATCATCATTTAATTTCTGATTGCCATTTCATAAATTATACTTTGCCAGAGAGAGAAAAGTTGAATCTTGTTAACACATTCGATGCGGTGGGTCCACCGGTGGGGGAGCGTGCAATGCTTTGTTTGCCGGGCAGTGTGGTTCAGCCACTCGGAGGAAAGAGTTGATTTGCTACCGCATTGTTCCTCGAATGTGTGTGCTTAGTACAGTGCTGTTCGTTCGCGTTTTGCGGGTGCGGCTTGGTCGCCGGCGGGGCAGCGCGCTATTACGTGTTTGTGTATATAGTATGTACTCAGTGTGGATCACATATATAGTGTAAATATTTCATTTTTAGTCAATAGGTTATAAAGTTTGTCATTTGCAACATTGCGGGACTGCGGTGCGGCGAAGGTGTGTGATAGTTTTTGTGCTGTTTTTGGTGCGTAGAGCTGAGGATTCACCGGTGACTGATAAATCTTTACGCCCAAAAATCATCGATAGGAGGCTTGAATTTAAATTACAACTCTTATTCCTGACTTTTGGACATAAAAGGAAAGATTTTATGAAATAAAATTTTTTAGCAATGTGTTATGTCTTAATATACATTTTTAGCAGTGAATGTGTTAAGTTGAAGTATTGAATATATTGTTACCCATGTGGAAAACTTTTCTGGCCCAGTACTGGATTAGTACTAGTCCAGTACCGGCCAGTTCTGGGCCAGTACCGGCCAGTTCTGGGCCAGTACCGGCCAGTTCTGGGCTAGTACCGGCCAGTTCTGGGCCAGTACCGGCCAGTACTGGGCCAGAACCGGCCAGTACTGGGCCAGTACCGGGCAGTTCTGGGCCAGAACCGGCCAGTACTGGGCCAGAACCGGCCATTACTGGGCCAGAACCGGCCAGTACTGGGCCAGAACCGGCCAGTACTGGGCCAGAACCGGCCAGTACTGGGCCAGTACCAGACAGTTCCGACCAGTTCTGGCCCAGTACCGGCCAGTACTACGCCAGTTCTGGACAAAAAATATAATTTAAACTTGTTTTAAATCATGTAATTCATGTTCCCGTCACCACACCTGCTTCATTCTCAGTTTGACAGAAAGTTAGTTTAGTCGTACCTTAGCTCATGATTAGGGATGGACGGGTTCCGAAATTTCGGGAAATTTTCAGGAAAAATAATCACGTTTTTTGGTCAGGATTTTTTTTATCCTGGGATTATATTACCAAACCGGTCACCTGTGGTGCAATCGTCTTTTAATATTGTTAATATTTTTTGGACCAAGGTAGGTTGTATAAATTATATTAAGTTATATTCATATTATTATCTTAATACAGTACAAAGATTTAAAAGGGTACACATGCAGTTATAATTATTTTAATATTAATTACCTTAATTATATATTAATATATATATATTATATTAGCATTATATTTTTAAAGATTATTAACATTTAAATTAAATAGGCCTGTATACTAATCTGCTAGCAGTTTTATCATATGTCACAACAACAACATGGCAAGAAAATAGATACTTATAAATCAAATGAACCAAATGATTTTTTCCAGCTTTTATTACTTTTATTCCAGTGATGTGCATGAGTATAGATTCACTTCGAAAAATCAAACTAAAGTATCATCCAGGCGTATAGGTGAATACTATTGGTAATTTATATACCCCACTCCATCCTGATGTTTTCAAGAGTCAGAACGGCCGCGGGGGTTAAGGTGTGCGTCTAGTAAGTCAAAGATCGTGGGTTCGAGACCCGACCTGGTCATGATATTTTTGCAACTAAAATCCTTTTTAAAAATTTGTATTATTGGTTATCAAACTATTCAATTTAAAAAAATCATAATTTAAAACAATTAAAATAATTATTTAAATACAAAATTATAGTTCTGGCCCGGTACTGGCCAGTACTGGCCCAGTATTGGCCAGTACTGGCCAGTTCTTGCCAATTTTGGAAGTATCCCAGAATCTGGGCCAGTACTGGCCCAGTAAAAATTTTTTCCACATGGGTAAATAGTATCGTTGAACTAATTAACCTATAGGAATTGAATAGAAGGGACTAAACTGTTCATTTGTTAAAACGTAAAACAAGCTTGTCTCATTTTGAGGAAACCACTCTGTAGTAAAAGTTATTAGTAAGCTATGCTCCTAGTGACTATACATCGTCAAGGTCGTGAACATCACACTTCCGTCCCTAGTAACAATGTATACATAACCCTATAAGAAGGGACACCCCATGTTATTTGATTTTAGTTTTACCCCCAAGTTCAGAGGCGAACCTAGCACTGACTGTCCCTGCTAAATCACCTTGGTCCCGTCACACGCGCTACTGTTTACCTTTAAAATGTCAAAATGAGTATGTTTGTTTGTAAACAAACTAATAATGAACAGATTCCTGTAAATATATTTCAGCCAGCTGTTAGAGTTTTAAAAATTAACTTTATCTGTAAACTCTTAAATCCGGTCCGAATAGAGTCAAATATGCGATTGTGCCTCTATCTGTGTTTGGGGGCGGAGTCATCACTAGAAATGGTTTTTCCATAAGCGTGTCTCTACTTATAGGGTTATGTATACATTGCTAGTAATCCCCAACTAAATCATGTAATAGAATATGCAAATTTAAGTTGAAATGTCAAGCCTAGTGGCAGTACAAAATTTTACTGAGTTGAATCAATGCTTTCAAGCGAGTAGGCCACATTCCTAAAAGTTTATTCTAATAGTTTTGTTCCCTCTCAGGTTCTAGAAGAGGTGCGTGTTGCTGTCGCCAACAGACTTGCAGACGGGGGCCAGAGCTGGACCAAGATATTCTCCCAGTTTAACAGTGGAACCTACAACAATCAATGGATGATTGTTGATATGAAGAAATTTAGTCCTGGGTTGGTTATATTACATTCAAATTATGTCTATGTCAGTAGTTTTACGATGTTAGAATTGCATTAGCAAAAGTTTCAATAATTGGAACCAATTTTGAACATTATAAAAAACAATAATAGTTGACGAAATGTCTGGGCTGAGAGGCCTTTGACGTTTATTTGTTTGTTTGTAAACAAACTAATAATTAACAGATTCCTGTAAATTTACTTCAGCCAGCTGTTAGAGTTTTAAAAATTAACTTTATCCGTAAACTCTTAAATCCGGTCCGAATAGAGCCAAATATGCGATTGTGAGTCTATCTGTGTTTGGGGGCGGAGTTATCACCAGAAATAGTTTTTCCATAAGCGTGTCCCTACTTATAGGGACACTCGTAGCTCTTTGAAGTACTAATTATCTTAATAGCAGTATTATGAAAGAAGTTCTATCTAGGGGCATCATATATATTTAAACAAATTTGTCGAGTCCGTCAGACTGTTCTACTGGGCTGATTTTCATGATTATTTTGTTAATTGATAGATAGTTATGTCGAGATATGTCATCACTCATCCAAACTAACATATCTTCAATGGGATTTGCTCCAGTGGCTCTTAAAGGTCCCATGAAAGAATAATGCAGAACATAATACAAATACTTTTTGCGAGTGTTTTTGTAGTCAAGAATGTACATGTCATTCAGTTATTATTGCGTGATGATAGGTTGAGAAAATCTGATACATGAGCTAAGAAGGCTTGCTATATGTATTTTAATAGGAACATTTTATGTTTTGAGGTTTTGCTATTAATTTTAGGGCTCTTGCAACAATTTCTTACTGTTTGAAGCTTTCTTAAAACACATGCATGATCATCTGTTTCATTATTTCCGTAATGAACCTTTCTATAGAATGGTCTATTCTTTTATGTGCATAATATCTTTCTTGGATTCTCCCTGCAAACTTCATCAAATATTCTCCTATATAAACCCTTGGGGTTTCTCGTTCCTTTTTCGTATGTGTATTTGTACGTGTGTGTATGTGAGTAGGCGTGCATTTGTATTTTGGTATTGATTTTAAACTTGACAATATATATATATATTTTTTTTAAATTTTTCATTTCCAATTTTAAAGTTTCTTATTGCTGGTTTTAGAAATCTGGTATTACTTCCTAAAGTTCTACATTGAACCCAAACCTAGGGTCACTTTGACAGGACACCAAAAAACAAGCGTTCAAGCCAAAATAAAACGTAGGACATTTTTGGTTTAAAAAATTCAGGATGGCTTTTACAAGTTTTGTTGTTAAATTTTATTCTAGTGATAAGTTTTTGGTAGTTTTCAAAATTTAAAGCCATCTATGCTCTGCGCTTTACTTAAAGCAAGAAAATAACTCTGCGTCACAATTTACCGTTAGCTCACACTATGAGAAAAATCATAATTGATGTTAAAATATGTGCTTTTTAACAAATTCCTCCCAAAGAGAATAAGCTATTACCGTAGTTTGGGACCTATAGCTAAGACTTAAGACTATGTAGGCTGGACCCGTTAATAACTTTTCATTTTGAGGTCCCCTGATGCCATTTGTTCAAATTTGTATATATTTGATCGTGTATCATGTAATGGGATGATCCATTAATCCATTAATGACACCATTATGACGAAAGTATGGTTTTTCTTAAAGACACAGCGTGGCTAGGAATGAATACTCAGTCAGTCAGCATTGGGATTGAAATCCTAAGAATGTTATTCTTAAACTACGTTTATACGTATGAACAATATCGTGATTACTTTCTTTTAAAACCATCATAGATTATCTCCCTATAAAAATTTTAAGCAGATTTTCTGTCAATAAAAATCACAGCTGTTAAAGTAAATAAAAACCCTGCTGCTGAACTATAGAGAGAAAAATATTATGTCTAACTATTTTAAGGGAAAGGAGAACATTACATTTATGTTGAACTTGTTAAAAGTGGTTAGTGTTTTCAGTGCTCAAATTAAAAATCATTTCACTGAATATTTATATAACTTTTGAAATAATTACCTCTAACCAAAAAGTATTTTTAGACTTTGCCATCAAAAACATACATTATTATAACTTGATTAGCCTTTAGTCATAAACTTAAGTTGCAAAATTGACTTATGCTGCAGAGCAGCATGGGTTCTCTAGTATACTATTATATGATCATTACCTAAGATGGCTGCCATAGTAAGTCACTGGTCCAGAAACATAAAAAAAAAACTTTGATATACGCGGGATGCTAACTTTTTATCAATAGGGGTAGAAATTATAAATTAGTACAAAACAGGTGATAAGGAGTTATTGTAGACATTTTCCATGACTGAAAGAGAAAAACAATTTTTTTCATTCAGTGATGGCAAATATGTTTGCAATAACTTCTTAAATAACATAAACTCACCATCACCAACAATGTATTTTAATCAAAGGTACAAAATGTTGATATACTTTTTCAATGCAAATGCCAACATGGCCAGCAACATAGACATATTAAAACCTTTTTAGCATTTACCTTGTCAAATACAAATTGTGTAGAGAACTGACTTACTATAAACAACTACCATTGCACTTAGTAATAGAGAATATCCCTTATGTGCTAAAAGAGGACCTGGGTCCAAAATACTTAGATCTTACTAACTTTTGATCCAAATCTAATTTAGCACCATCTGACACTAACATGTTGTTGGAGTAAAAAACAATCTGAGTTGTTTTATTGTATATACAATAAAACGTTATGTTCAAATCAAATCATTTATTCATCATGTTTGGTTTACATAATATTGAGCTTTGCTCGAGTAAACATATGATTTGTCATGTGGTACACAAGCTAAAACTAAATAAAACATTACTACAACTAAACAAAAATAATACAACATTAAAAAGAACTTTAAAGTAAATGAAGCATTCACTGCACAGTCAATAAATGTTACGAAATAATCCTTTCTGTTTCTGTCTACTCGTTCATACTCATCAACCGAGTAGTAAGCCTTGCCAAGGAGATGGCGTTTTAGAGAAATTTTAAACTCATTAACTGACTTTTGAATTTTGAGACTTTGTGGAAGCTTATTATACAGCTTTAGGGCGGTATAATAAACTCAGATGGTATTTGTAATCAACTTGCTTTTTGTGAAAGCTTTCTTGATTTTACATGTATAAACAGAGAACTTCATGCATGTATAAAGAACATAAAGTCAGAATTCTAAAACTAATAAAAAAAGGTTTGCATGACTGTCTGTATTCTAAATTAAACATGATTCGAATGATTCTTTTTTGAATTTTGAACGTTTTTCTAAATTAAACATGATTTGAATGATTCTTTTTTGAATTTTGAAAATGTTGTCTCCGTCCACAGGATTTCCCCAAAACGCCACTCCATACCTCAAGTGCGAGAATACATAGGCGTAGTAGACAGTTCTAATGGTTTCAAAATTGACCACTTTTGACAGTATTTTCAAACCAAAAGAGGCAAAGTTTAGATGCCAAAGTGCTCACATGGTCCTTCCATTTCAAATTATTGTGTACTACTACCCCAAGAAATCTTGCTGATGATACTGTTTCTACTTCTGGAATTTTGAAATTGCATGCCTGATTTGGTTTTGTAGAAAAATTTAAAAGCTGACTTTTTGTTTTGTTCAAGATTAGGCCATTTGCCGAGAACCAACTCTCAGCTTCTTTCAGGGTAACATCAATGTTTTCTTTGAGGGAATCTAAATTTTTGTTTGAAACAGTCAAAGTAGTATCATCAGCAAAAAGTATAACTGAAGCATTTGAAAAAACCAGTGGGAGGTCATTTGCATGGATCAGAAAGAGGACCGGACCCAACACAGACCCTTTGGCACACCACGATCGTTGGTTATCCATGGAGATTTGAATGTGTTGCCTGAACTGTCTATATAAACTACTTGCTGCTTCCTTTCAATTAAGGTGGAAACTGCATCGATGGTTGATAATTTAGTACAGAAGCCAAATTGACTGTCAGTGAGAATTCGGAAAGGTGATAAATAATTCAACAAACGGGAAAGAAAGACGTTTTCAAAAATCTTTGACCTGATGGTTAGTAGAGAAATTGGGCGGTAATTAGACATATCTGAAATACTGTTCTTTTTGTGCAAGGGCTTGACTATTGCAAGCTTCAACATTTCTGGGAATGACCCACTTTCAAATGATTCATTAATTAGATAAGCAAGCGGTTTAGAAATCAGAGAAGATGATGCTTTAAGGACACAGGATGGGATTTCATCCCAACCTGATGAAGAAGTGTTTTTTAAAGACATTATAACATTTCCTACTTCCTCCACATTATTGGGGCTTAAGAACATTGACCCAATTGTGGGATAGCTTGCAGAATTTAAGAAGCATGTTGAGTCCTTCTCATTAGGAACCAGGTTTTTCGCAATGTGACAAAAGAAGGTATTGAAGTTTTTTGCTATGACTATTGGATTACTGGTCTGTTAACTGTCAACATTAAGAACAATATCACAATTGCTAGGATTCTGGGTTTTCCCCATCTCCCTACGCAAAACCCCCCACATGGTTTTACTTTTGTTTCTTGCTCTCGAGATAAGTCTGTAATTCGCCATATGCTTGGCCTCCTGTATCACCTTTTTCAGAACTTTACAATACTATTTGTAATACTCAGAGAGCTGAGGGCAGTTAGTAGCATGCTGGGCCTCAAAAAGAGTCCTTTTCCTGGAACAAGAAGTTTGAATACCCAGAGTTATCCAGTTTGAAGAAGCTATCTTATAATTGGGCTTGATCTGCTTATGAGGAAATGCCTCGTCAAAAGCTAATTTAAAAGGTTCAAGAAAACTTTTAAACTTTTCGGAGATGGTAGCAGCACCTGTCAAATTAAGTTCATTGATTCCTGATTTAGCTAACAAGTCTACAAATCTACTAATATTTTCTGAGGAAAAGTGCCTCTGTTTGAGCGACAATGGTTTATAGGAAGATCAACAACTTTGAGTCCGATCAGAAGCATTGAGTGGTCTGATAGGCAAGGTTCAAGAAGGATAGAGATTTCTGGCTTGTGGTTAGTCAGGATATTGTCGATACGTGAACCGCCGTTTACTGACCTCCTTGTTACCTGTTTAAAGTTTGCTGTAAGCTTGTACCTTGTCATTAAATCTAGGAATTTGCACACTTCAGGCTTTTTTGTGAGAAGATCTATATTAAAGTCTCCAGTAACAACTATCTTTTTGGATCTAAGTTTGGAGATAATGTGGTCCATCAAAGTTTGAAACTGAGCGAAAACTCTTTATGCTTTGAGTTTGGAGTTCTGTAAATTGACAATATTATGTAAGAACTGTTGCTTATGATGACCTCTAGTGCAGAGTATTCAAAAACTCCATCAATGCAAGGAAACTTATCTTTGTAATTTAATTGATTGAATTTCAGTCCCTTTTTTACCAGGATAGCGGTGCCACCTCCATCTTTATCAATGCGGGAAGAACAGATTCCTAACTCGTAGTTTGGAATAGAACTCAGCCAGGGGCGGATCTAGGAATTTGTTGAGGGGGGGGCGCACTTGAAAATTTCGGTTTTCTCAATAAACGATAACGTCCCGCAGCAACGGGAGGTAGTTTGTAGTACTCGCTAAATTCAATTCACTCATGATGCTATAACAAATAAAACATCACATTATAACACTTATTTCACAATGAAATTTGTAATGTTTATGTATTCCACTGATACAATAAACAGTAGGTACATAAATATACATATTTTTTACAACTACTACCTTGAAAAACAAACATTTTATAACAAATTATTTACTCACACTCACACTTACTACTCAAGGCTAAACTGACGCGCAGAAAAAGGCTATGGTGGAACGCAAAGGTTTCAGAAAAGAAGAATATTATTTAGGAAGACTGCAGGGCCGGTGCTGCGGTGTGTGTCACCAGGGCAGCCTAAGGGGTGACATGGTGCGGGTTAGAATGTAGCCTAAGGCAATAGGCTGGTGCTGTGGTGCGTCACCTAAGGAATGCTCGGCCCCAGCCCCTAGGCCGGTGCTGCGGTGTGTGCTCCTAGGGCAGCCAAGTTCAATAGGCTGGTGCTGTGGTGCGTTACCTTAGGGATGGATGCTCAGCCCAAGCCCCTAGGCCGGTCCTGCGGTGTGTTCCCCTAGGGCAGCCAAAGGCAATAGTCCGGTGCTGCGGGGCGTTACCTTAGGGATGCTCGGCCCAAGTCTTTAGGCCGGTGCTGTGGTGCCTTTACTTTACAGATAGTAAGCAGTGTTGCCACTCTGATATTACCAAATTACTCCAACGCCGGACTAAAAATCCCCCATTTTACACCCATCTAGACATGAAAATCCACCAAGAATCCGCAAAGCCAGATTTATAAAAAATCCCCATTTAACCTCAGACTTGCTGATAATCCGCCAAAAATCTCCCAAAGTTCATTAATTTATACTACCTATTTTATCCACTAGCGCCATTAAGAGCTGATTATAGTCAAAGTATATTTATTATAGGTGGCAAAATAAATGTGCTATTCAAACATTATCTGTCATTGTTTACAAAAGAAATGTTTTAGCGTTTTAGCGATTCTATCATCATAAACGCATCACCAAGCGTGTGTGCCTAAACTCTATATTATTTACTGTATAAACAACTGAACATAAAATGGTATAATTTGAGTGTGATGAAGTGAAAACTAATGAAAGATAACACCAACGAAGCTACTATAATCATATAGAGCTCTCATCTGGGGTAAAAAAGTAAAGCCTAAAATGAGGACCACACCATCTTGTCCCTCTGCTCCCATGGTAACCAATCAAATTCTCCCTTCACTAGTTATATGTTTGTCAGCTGACTAACACACAGCTTCTGAACAGAGTATTTGATTGGTTACCTGAGGAAAATTGTGGTCAGCTTGAAGGCTTCACTTTTTCATCCCAGACGAGAGCTCTAAATAGATTTACCTCATTGGATAACACCCAACAATGCCAGCAATTTTTGTATTATTGTGCTAATTTTGAAACTACCGAATTGTTTCCATGAACATTATTGTTTAGCTTTTTAGCACGCCCTATTCTTAAAACGACGATCACATAAGACCAAGAAAATGAGTTAGTCATCAAAACAGCAAACGAACTAACTATTGCATAAACAAACAAAACAAACATACAAGCAATAAGTGGAACGCCAACCCACGACGGCGTGATGAACGGAACGGATTCCAATGGATAACAAATAACTTAGTACACAGTGACTAATGGACATAGTGTAATTGAACAAAAATATATTTGTAGGATTTCTGGCCAATATATATTTGTTTGATTCGTTCTGTACAGATGCCATGAATGAAGGAGATGCCACGTTTAGTGCCCACAGAGCCCAAATCAGTCAGATATAGTTGAAAACACAGCATAGATCACCAATTTATGAAACACCCCAAAAAGATGAAAAGTCCCCATGTCTTTCGATAAAATCCGCCAAGAATCCGCCAAAAAACGTAATCCGCCAAAAAATACCCCAAGACCTAACAAATCCGCCAATTTGGCGTAATTATCACAACAACGGCAACACTGCTAGTAAGTTCTGTTTGTCGGATTTTAGGAGTTCAGTGACTCCATAATTTTATGTATCGATCGGCAACTGTTTATCTTACAACATTTTGTATGCAGTAAGTTACTTAACACACATAGATAAAGGACGTATCATTCTACTGCGACTTGCTTCCTTATCGTCCTACCACCGGGGTGCACTATCTTGGCCTACACATTCCATGATAATTGTACTATTAAAACTATTCTTAGTGACCCGTTATAGGGGAGGCTCCATTTTGTAGAGCATCGCCCAGTAGGTAAGACGTGTTGGTGCAAATAATTTAATTGCAAATATTTAAAACAAAATCGAGTACAGCAACAGATAGCGTCACTTTATTATCTATTAATTAAACCTTTTTTGAGTCCAAGGGGGGGGCGCGCGCCCCCCGCGCCCCCTGGCTGGATCCGCCACTGAACTCAGCAATGCTTCTTTAGTTTCATTCGTCCAAGTTTCTTGCAGATAAATCACTGCAGGGATTTCAGAAAATTCTTCAAGAAAGACTGTGAATTCAGGGATTTTCTCTTTGATGCTTCTAATATTGTAACTACAGACTGTAAACATTTGATTCTTTGAAAAGTCAGGATTTAATTGGAGCCCAGCACACTGCCTCCACCCATGTTGTGAATTCGAGCAGGATGCTCTGGTATAGGCATTCTTTGGACTTTTTCATTGTCATTTATGCTGTGCAGTTTAATTGCTTGGGGTCAATCCTCATGAAAAAGGAGAATTCATTGTTTAAAAGAAAGCTGCTAGATTTATAGCAGGAGTAATAAGAATTATGGTTGTAGAGAACTTTTCAAAGCATTCAAAGTATTAACTCTGTTTTCTTTATAAACAGAGTGTAACAAAAAGGTTTGCTTGTTATATATTTTGATTATATACCCATAAAGACACAACAAATATAAAGTAAAGTTGGAGGCATTTCAGTTGATGGAAGATAAAAATAAACAATCACTACTCATTTCATACACTTATCCAGTATTTAAAAACATATTTTTTGTTACTATATGGATAAGCAAACGAATGTTTATGTTATTGTCAGTTATTTATTTCTTAACATGGTTCAAAAAACTCCTTAACACGTTCACTGCATTACTGCATATTTGTATGTGATTACGGTGGTGCGTTACAAGACCTATGGTTCTCGTTTAATGTGATTACAGCTGTCTGATACGAGACCTTGAGATCTCGTTGCGCAGACGATCTTTTGCGGATCATTGAAACGAATAGAAAGAGAGCACTCTGTAGTGTATTTTGTGAACTATCACACTGTTGCCAACCTACAGCCTGCTCAGGATTTGAATATGACACAATAGTACGAGGCACCGAGATCTCGTACTGTACATTTGTGAGAAAAAACACACCACAAATCAATTTAGGTTATTGCAATAACGACAAACAACTTTTGGCGCAATGTTGTGAACGGAACGTACTCAAGAGCTCCAAGCGGCGCTCTGAGCAACTAAGCTTCGTTGCGAGGTCCGGGGGTCTCATGTCGTATAAAAATAATCATTTATTACTTAAGTGTGTTACGAGATCTATAGATCTCGTTTGTTTTCATGGTTACTAATCGATCCAGCAATCAAAAAACTTTATGGACAATATATATCTTACTTCCCTATATTCACTATGTCAATTTACATAGAGTTATCCACACCTTATCTGAGGGAAGAATATCATATTATGTAAGCGCACCAAATATAGGTTATGGTATGAGACCTCCGGTCCTCGTGACGCAGTGAACGTGTTAATATAGCATTTAAGAATTAGTTATCCTCTGTTATTTAATTTTTGTTACTTACTTTTGTTTCCTTTTAGATTTAGATTTTAATTCATGTTTTACCTGGCTGTAATTATAGCTGGTATCTTATATATTAATACGCTAAGCGGATTTTTGTTAAGAGAACTCCTCTGTTATTTCTGAACCGATTTTAACGATTGAGGTACTGATTCTTCCTGATTTATAGTTGTGCATAAAGGTTTTCATTTTTCGATATTTTCAATCTGAATGACACGGGATGCCCTCAAAGTTTGTTTTTCGCCCATAAGATTAACATGGAGAATAATTTTATTTGAATTGCAGCTGTTAATACATTTATGGACATATTGTTAGCAATACCAGATGTTAAAGGTAGGGAATTTATTTATCTATATAAATCAAATAAGTTTATTTTCTACATTGCTTTGAGCAGTGAAATGTTGTGTGCAGCGGAGATATTTCAAAAACTCCATCAATGCAAGGAAACTTATCTTTGTAATTTAATTGATTGAATTTCAGTCCCTTTTTTACCAGGATAGCGGTGCCACCTCCATCTTTATCAATGCGGGAAGAACAGATTCCTAACTCGTAGTTTGGAATAGAACTCAGCCAGGGGCGGATCTAGGAATTTGTTGAGGGGGGGGCGCACTTGAAAATTTCGGTTTTCTCAATAAACGATAACGTCCCGCAGCAACGGGAGGTAGTTTGTAGTACTCGCTAAATTCAATTCACTCATGATGCTATAACAAATAAAACATCACATTATAACACTTATTTCACAATGAAATTTGTAATGTTTATGTATTCCACTGATACAATAAACAGTAGGTACATAAATATACATATTTTTTACAACTACTACCTTGAAAAACAAACATTTTATAACAAATTATTTACTCACACTCACACTTACTACTCAAGGCTAAACTGACGCGCAGAAAAAGGCTATGGTGGAACGCAAAGGTTTCAGAAAAGAAGAATATTATTTAGGAAGACTGCAGGGCCGGTGCTGCGGTGTGTGTCACCAGGGCAGCCTAAGGGGTGACATGGTGCGGGTTAGAATGTAGCCTAAGGCAATAGGCTGGTGCTGTGGTGCGTCACCTAAGGAATGCTCGGCCCCAGCCCCTAGGCCGGTGCTGCGGTGTGTGCTCCTAGGGCAGCCAAGTTCAATAGGCTGGTGCTGTGGTGCGTTACCTTAGGGATGGATGCTCAGCCCAAGCCCCTAGGCCGGTCCTGCGGTGTGTTCCCCTAGGGCAGCCAAAGGCAATAGTCCGGTGCTGCGGGGCGTTACCTTAGGGATGCTCGGCCCAAGTCTTTAGGCCGGTGCTGTGGTGCCTTTACCTTACAGATAGTAAGCAGTGTTGCCACTCTGATATTACCAAATTACTCCAACGCCGGACTAAAAATCCCCCATTTTACACCCATCTAGACATGAAAATCCACCAAGAATCCGCAAAGCCAGATTTATAAAAAATCCCCATTTAACCTCAGACTTGCTGATAATCCGCCAAAAATCTCCCAAAGTTCATTAATTTATACTACCTATTTTATCCACTAGCGCCATTAAGAGCTGATTATAGTCAAAGTATATTTATTATAGGTGGCAAAATAAATGTGCTATTCAAACATTATCTGTCATTGTTTACAAAAGAAATGTTTTAGCGTTTTAGCGATTCTATCATCATAAACGCATCACCAAGCGTGTGTGCCTAAACTCTATATTATTTACTGTATAAACAACTGAACATAAAATGGTATAATTTGAGTGTGATGAAGTGAAAACTAATGAAAGATAACACCAACGAAGCTACTATAATCATATAGAGCTCTCATCTGGGGTAAAAAAGTAAAGCCTAAAATGAGGACCACACCATCTTGTCCCTCTGCTCCCATGGTAACCAATCAAATTCTCCCTTCACTAGTTATATGTTTGTCAGCTGACTAACACACAGCTTCTGAACAGAGTATTTGATTGGTTACCTGAGGAAAATTGTGGTCAGCTTGAAGGCTTCACTTTTTCATCCCAGACGAGAGCTCTAAATAGATTTACCTCATTGGATAACACCCAACAATGCCAGCAATTTTTGTATTATTGTGCTAATTTTGAAACTACCGAATTGTTTCCATGAACATTATTGTTTAGCTTTTTAGCACGCCCTATTCTTAAAACGACGATCACATAAGACCAAGAAAATGAGTTAGTCATCAAAACAGCAAACGAACTAACTATTGCATAAACAAACAAAACAAACATACAAGCAATAAGTGGAACGCCAACCCACGACGGCGTGATGAACGGAACGGATTCCAATGGATAACAAATAACTTAGTACACAGTGACTAATGGACATAGTGTAATTGAACAAAAATATATTTGTAGGATTTCTGGCCAATATATATTTGTTTGATTCGTTCTGTACAGATGCCATGAATGAAGGAGATGCCACGTTTAGTGCCCACAGAGCCCAAATCAGTCAGATATAGTTGAAAACACAGCATAGATCACCAATTTATGAAACACCCCAAAAAGATGAAAAGTCCCCATGTCTTTCGATAAAATCCGCCAAGAATCCGCCAAAAAACGTAATCCGCCAAAAAATACCCCAAGACCTAACAAATCCGCCAATTTGGCGTAATTATCACAACAACGGCAACACTGCTAGTAAGTTCTGTTTGTCGGATTTTAGGAGTTCAGTGACTCCATAATTTTATGTATCGATCGGCAACTGTTTATCTTACAACATTTTGTATGCAGTAAGTTACTTAACACACATAGATAAAGGACGTATCATTCTACTGCGACTTGCTTCCTTATCGTCCTACCACCGGGGTGCACTATCTTGGCCTACACATTCCATGATAATTGTACTATTAAAACTATTCTTAGTGACCCGTTATAGGGGAGGCTCCATTTTGTAGAGCATCGCCCAGTAGGTAAGACGTGTTGGTGCAAATAATTTAATTGCAAATATTTAAAACAAAATCGAGTACAGCAACAGATAGCGTCACTTTATTATCTATTAATTAAACCTTTTTTGAGTCCAAGGGGGGGGCGCGCGCCCCCCGCGCCCCCTGGCTGGATCCGCCACTGAACTCAGCAATGCTTCTTTAGTTTCATTCGTCCAAGTTTCTTGCAGATAAATCACTGCAGGGATTTCAGAAAATTCTTCAAGAAAGACTGTGAATTCAGGGATTTTCTCTTTGATGCTTCTAATATTGTAACTACAGACTGTAAACATTTGATTCTTTGAAAAGTCAGGATTTAATTGGAGCCCAGCACACTGCCTCCACCCATGTTGTGAATTCGAGCAGGATGCTCTGGTATAGGCATTCTTTGGACTTTTTCATTGTCATTTATGCTGTGCAGTTTAATTGCTTGGGGTCAATCCTCATGAAAAAGGAGAATTCATTGTTTAAAAGAAAGCTGCTAGATTTATAGCAGGAGTAATAAGAATTATGGTTGTAGAGAACTTTTCAAAGCATTCAAAGTATTAACTCTGTTTTCTTTATAAACAGAGTGTAACAAAAAGGTTTGCTTGTTATATATTTTGATTATATACCCATAAAGACACAACAAATATAAAGTAAAGTTGGAGGCATTTCAGTTGATGGAAGATAAAAATAAACAATCACTACTCATTTCATACACTTATCCAGTATTTAAAAACATATTTTTTGTTACTATATGGATAAGCAAACGAATGTTTATGTTATTGTCAGTTATTTATTTCTTAACATGGTTCAAAAAACTCCTTAACACGTTCACTGCATTACTGCATATTTGTATGTGATTACGGTGGTGCGTTACAAGACCTATGGTTCTCGTTTAATGTGATTACAGCTGTCTGATACGAGACCTTGAGATCTCGTTGCGCAGACGATCTTTTGCGGATCATTGAAACGAATAGAAAGAGAGCACTCTGTAGTGTATTTTGTGAACTATCACACTGTTGCCAACCTACAGCCTGCTCAGGATTTGAATATGACACAATAGTACGAGGCACCG
Source organism: Allygus modestus (assembly GCA_963675035.1). Classification (NCBI taxonomy): domain Eukaryota; kingdom Metazoa; phylum Arthropoda; class Insecta; order Hemiptera; family Cicadellidae; genus Allygus; species Allygus modestus. The sequence continues at coordinate 318,882,942 of OY776111.1, forward strand.
AGATCTCGTACTGTACATTTGTGAGAAAAAACACACCACAAATCAATTTAGGTTATTGCAATAACGACAAACAACTTTTGGCGCAATGTTGTGAACGGAACGTACTCAAGAGCTCCAAGCGGCGCTCTGAGCAACTAAGCTTCGTTGCGAGGTCCGGGGGTCTCATGTCGTATAAAAATAATCATTTATTACTTAAGTGTGTTACGAGATCTATAGATCTCGTTTGTTTTCATGGTTACTAATCGATCCAGCAATCAAAAAACTTTATGGACAATATATATCTTACTTCCCTATATTCACTATGTCAATTTACATAGAGTTATCCACACCTTATCTGAGGGAAGAATATCATATTATGTAAGCGCACCAAATATAGGTTATGGTATGAGACCTCCGGTCCTCGTGACGCAGTGAACGTGTTAATATAGCATTTAAGAATTAGTTATCCTCTGTTATTTAATTTTTGTTACTTACTTTTGTTTCCTTTTAGATTTAGATTATAATTCATGTTTTACCTGGCTGTAATTATAGCTGGTATCTTATATATTAATACGCTAAGCGGATTTTTGTTAAGAGAACTCCTCTGTTATTTCTGAACCGATTTTAACGATTGAGGTACTGATTCTTCCTGATTTATAGTTGTGCATAAAGGTTTTCATTTTTCGATATTTTCAATCTGAATGACACGGGATGCCCTCAAAGTTTGTTTTTCGCCCATAAGATTAACATGGAGAATAATTTTATTTGAATTGCAGCTGTTAATACATTTATGGACATATTGTTAGCAATACCAGATGTTAAAGGTAGGGAATTTATTTATCTATATAAATCAAATAAGTTTATTTTCTACATTGCTTTGAGCAGTGAAATGTTGTGTGCAGCGGAGATATTTCAATTTGTGTTAAAATTCTTTTATCCGTCTGTCTGTTTATGAGTTGCACGTTTCACAAAAAAATTCACAGAATGAAATAAAACATTTTGCCTATTTTCGTGTGGAGGAGGAAACTTTGGCTGTTTAAACCATAGTACGTCATTAGTGTTATGCGGATGCGCCTTTGTTCAGGGTGTACTGCTACAAAGTAGATCTTAAGGATGCAGGTTATTCAACCTTTAACTACAGAATGCACCATATTTGTTATAATGAGCATTTGGCCAGTTAACCATCTTTTAACAGAAAACAGAGGATACACTAAACCGTATACAATATTGAAACGGCAATGAAACAATGTATGTGGAACACATAATCCTTTGCAACATGTTAAGATCAGTTTATCTAGGTAGTAATTGTGATTATAATATTACATATTTTAAGAGTTTTAAAGTCCACCATCAATAAGTACAACACTACATAAGTTATTGATTAGATATTTGGAAGAAGATGGGTCCATCCCAAAAAAGTTATGGGCTTATTCCGGTTCCAATGAGGCTCGGCCCTAACGACCGTCAATATGTCCATGTTTGATATACTTACTAGACCGATTGAGCAAAACTTTGGTAGAAAGACAGCAGGCAATGCACTATAATTAGAATCAGGCCCATGAAACAGAACCAGACTTATCTGCTCCGTCGGCCTTTAACATTTTAATTTAGTCATCACTGACGTTAGTAGTTAACCCTTTGAGTGCCAGAGTTTTTCGGTCGTCATATCCCTAAAGTGCCAGAGTTTTTAACAGAGTATATCCAAAAAGTTCCAGGCACAAAATCAACATTTTGCAAGGGTTTGCAAAAAAATTAATAACTTTTTTATTTGGTAAGATATTATTATGAAACTTTTTTTGTTTTGTAAGTTTAAAGTTTAGCTATAATATTATGCACATATATAATAATTAAAAAATAAAAAATTTGAATACATATATGCATGTGGGAAATTTATTTTAATTTTTTTTTATTTGTTTCAGGTAAATAAACATTGTTCAAATATAGGATTTTCACCAAGTAACTACTAGATTTATAGAGGACATGTTTCCCAAAATATTTCCTGAAAGTTTCATCAAATTTGGGCTGTAGGCGGACGAGTTATTTCCATAAATGTAAAAAAATATAAAAACGGTAAATTAGTACACAAGACAGTAGCCTAACTTTATTCAAGGGTTTAAGTTTTATTACAATATTATTTCATAAAGCAAACTAACTAGGCCTCGTATATTTATGGAGTATATGTTTACCTGAACATATCCTGGAAATGTCCTGGAAGAAATAATAAAAAGTAATGACGTAAGAAAAATGTTCTATAACAACGATACACAAAATCAACAGTTTGCAAGGGTTTTGTACATAAAATCATTAACTTTTTTATTTGGTAAGATATTATTATGAAACTTTTTTTGTTTTGTAAGTTTAAAGTTTAGCTTTAAAGTTATGTTGGGGATATTCAGACTTAAAAACCGCAAATTTACACCACTGCACATTATTTATTAAACTGGGGAAGAAAATCAGACTTGATTTAATTTTACGTCTTTGATATTATGTTTAATATAATTTATTCTAAAATTTCCCTTGGAAATGGCTATACGAGAAGTACATTTTTAAATGTTAACCAACTAACTGCTGAATTGTTGAAACAGTAAAAGTTAGGGAACAAAATTTGGTATAAGTTCTGTTTACTCCAATGTTTTTATGTGGTGTATAATATCAAGAAAATTATGAAGCTGTCCTAATTTTGTGGTGATAGAATCATCAGAATTCATGTCAATTTGTTCTCAAGATACACAAATCGCCTTGCATATCGTCTAAAACGTGCTCAAATCGTCATTGATTGATATTTTGACTCTTTAAGCTTACCCTACAAAAATAAATATACTTTTCACCACACTACGCTGTAATCACCTGTTTTCAGAACGTCATTTGAATACCGAAAGCAGAGTTTTTCCGCCCAAGGGCCGAAAGTCAGCTGATCTATTTAGCCAGTGTTGCCAACTTGTTTTTAAGCGTACACGACGTTACCTGGTTAATATGTGCATACTATTTTGTGTTCTTTGGTTGAAACACTGGAAAAATAACAACAAAATTCAAATCATTGTACGATCGATGTTTTGTTTATTAGTTAACTGTTTTTAGTCTGAGATTGCATGAGGCCGCTCGTGTTTTATGACTGATCACATTTAACCCGTTAATAATTGTAGTATGGTGAAAAATAGCGTTCACACCTCTGCCGAAAGGGTTTTGAATAGCCCTCGGAACGATTTATGACCTCGACTTCGTTTCGGTCATAAAACACGATCTCGGGCCAGCAAAACCCCACTTTCGGCCCTTGGTGCGAAATATACTATTGGACAACATTAAGATTATGTTGAATTTTTTATTTTTTATTGATATTCAGAATAGAATTTGTTTTGTATTCTTTGGCAATTTATTTACCATCTATAAATATCAATGAAATTAATAAAATACTTTGAGATGGTATATTTATACAGATTTTCCTGCTAGTTCAGTAAAAACAATTAAATAAAACCAGTACAAATTATCATTTAGCATTTTATTTGTAAATATAAACATATGGATATATCAATAGCTCTTCAAACATGTGTTTAACATGTTTTCAGAACTGAATTATGATCCAAAGTTCGTAAAAGCATTGATTTTGAATACAGAATAGATATCCCAAGACTGGTTAGTTTTTGAAGCCAGGAAAATTGATCAGCTTGTCCACTATTTAGACAACTACATCAGATGCGTACGAAACAAAAATAACAAACCCGTTTTTGATATAAAAAGAATCCCGTTTTAACCCTCTAAATCACCTTAAAAAATCCCTTTTCAACCCGCTTTTAATCTGAGATCATTTGTATGTTTTCCGCTAGATCGCAGAATCAAATAGTTTACTATTTACTTTTACCATCTGTTCTCTTTTAATTGTGCAGTATATGTTTATATTTTTAAATACAGGAAATTTTCTACCTTTGAAACGGGATGAACGAGAAAGGTAATATTGGTGTTTTTATCCCGCATCCCTTTTTATTCCCGTGGAGGGCTCGAAAGTCCCGAAAACAAGATAAAAATCCCGCAAATTGAAATATTGGTTGCCAGCGCCTCCTTTGAGATGGTGTAGCGCTAGTTTCATGGTCTATTTTTCGGGTTACAGATGGGCCATAAGCTCGGTTCATCTATTCTGTATTAAAAAACAATGGTAAAAGGGTAGTTGTTTGTTTGTTTATATCTTCCGTCAACTGAAATGCCTCTAACAACATGTGTTAAATTCTGCCCCACTTAGAGTCAGTCAGATTGTTTTTTGTTTTTACTAAATGTTAAAGGTACTGCTTAGAAATTTGGCATACAGTATATACCTGATGCTAGTTTAGTTATTGAATTTTATGTTTTTACATTCACCGTGTCAAAATGGCAGCCATTTTTATTTCTTAAAACTAAATGTCTTTAAAACCATAGTATTTATTAGGAAAAACTATAGAAATTTAAAAATTGATGTCTTTTTGTCCAAAAAACAATATGAAGATTGTAACTAGAGAATAATAAATAACTGAGAAAATGTGATTTTCATCATTTCAAATTATTGGTCCTCAAAATAGTAAAAAAGTTTGTTTTAAGTTACAGTATAACATTTGTTGTTTCTTTATGGGTGTACAATTCAAAATATATAGCCAGTGCACCTTATAAAATAAATGATAGAACTTGGAACAGTTAACACTGGATTTTGTAGTAATTCACATTAATATATAAGGTAATAGTAAAATTTGTTTAATATACTGTGTATATTAAAACTTAAATTATTAAATTGTAATATCGATCTGCACCATGTTAGACTAGACTGACAAAAGCTCTATGACAATGGCTTAAAGTAACATAACAATTTATCGTTATATATAACACTACTTAGTGATAAAGATTTTGAAGTTTTTTTTGAAATTTAAACTTAATTGTTTTCTCCTTTTATTTTGTGGAATAATTTACAACACAATTTTGGATTTTTAGTGCATGATTATGTACTAGTGTATAATGATTTTCAGGTGAGGATACTAAGTCATGAGGCCCTCCAAAAACCTTAGATCTTCACATATTTTACCCATTTTTCACTGAAATGGTAATTAAATGTCATCAGTTGATTGTTTTTGGAACACCTATGATCGTTTTTAGTATGAATGAAGTATGAGTCAAAAAGAATTCACTCATGAACACTGAATACCCATCGCATTGATAGCTCTCTCAGTGTTGGAAGTCAGGTTATATGAAATAACTCTCAATTCTTAAAATTAACCTAAAAATGCATTTTACAACACGATTTACTCCCCTGAAAAAATAAACACCCTTTGTATATAAAGAGATTGTCATGTTAAATTAAGAAAATAGAAAAGCTCCAGGCTTATTTTACAGTACTATAACCTATCCAATATGACCTAAAATCTCCAAATAACCTCAAAGAAAATAATTTACGTACCTTGAAACAGAACTGCAAAATCAATACTTCAACCAAAACTAAATCTATCAGGCACATTTTGATTAATAATCATTACCAAATTTAAAAAAAAACATACTTACTTAGATGCTTAGTATTGCATCTTATATATTGATTCGCTAAAGAATTTTGTTTTCGGCCCGCTACGTCATTATTTCTCAACCGATTTGGACAATCAATGTGTCATTTTAAAGTTTTTACACTACAAATTAACTGAAAAACGTAAAACTAAAAAATACTGCTTTATTTTTTAAAATATTGGTATTTACAAAAATGCTCCATGTTATTGCAATAACATAGATAATATTGCCTGATAATGTTATTTTTGTATCGGAGAATATTTTTGAAGGAACTCGGCCTTAGTTTGAGAATACCAGGCAACGTGAGGTCAGTGAATTTGTACCAATTTGAAGCTTAAACATTACAATATTCCCCAAAATTGTCAGATTTATAATTTTCTCCCTTTAAGTTCGATAAGTGATACAAAGAATAAAGTTCTAAAACTTCTCCATATTATTTATAGGGAAGAATTTGTATTCAGGATTTTGAGGAACTAGGAGTCATGGTCATGGAGTTTGTACCAATTTAAAGCTTGAACATTCCGATACTCCAAAAATTTTCAGATTTATCATTTTTGCCTCAATACAGAAAATATAAATGCCTACAAACTGTTTTAGTGGAGTTTATTATCTGTTGTGTTTACAACAAACAGCTGATTATATTCGTAACTCTATGATTTAGACAGCTGTTCAACTCATCAAGCTTTTGATTTATTATCGTGTATTATATTGTAAAGATTAAATCTAACCTTTAAAAAATAACTTATTTTTTAAGTGTTTATTTTTGTTTTGTGATTTTGTAAAATTTGAGCTGTATTGTGTGCCACATATAAAAGTGCATTTCATAATTTGTCATTTTTCCAGTCAGGTAGTTCATTGTTGTTGAGCCTTCCCACATGTTACCGTCGGATTACACAAACTTAATGTATTGTATCCGTCAAATTTCGATGGGCACCTACTAGTATCTCTAAGTGTTCAGTCACAGAGTTCTTAAATACATGACTTACCTATTAATATTCGATAATAACCTTATTTAGAGGTGATGATTTATCTGTCATTTAAAAACTTGGCTTTGTTTATCAAATTATCTAGCTTTTATATGATCAATAAGAATGAAGGTCTGCCTCTCCAAGAGTCTGAATATGAAGTAAAAATTAAAACCTAGAGCTTTAACAGTTTAAACATAATACAACCATTTTTTTCAGATCAGTAAAACCTGGACTTCTGTGGGTTGCTGAACAGATGCCCGGCTACGTCAGAAGAGAAGACAAGACAGATGTGTTGGTGACACAAGGCTACTGGGCCAGCTACAATGTCCCTTACTACACTGATGTTTTTGAGATGATGGGTAACCAGCAGCTGGTAAAGCAATATGGAGATTAGTAAGTGTACTGAAATTGTGTGTTTGTAAAAAACACATAACCGAAACATCTTAATCAATGAAGGGCAACAGATTTACTCATCTTAGACATTTGTTTTCAAAGAGAGAGCTGAAATTATATAGCTTCTATTAAGTTATTGCGGTGGAAATTGCATTATTGCACACCATATTACGATATATAGTATTAACAAAATGCCAATAATGTGATACAGTTTACCAGAGCCGGAACTAAGGGAGGGCAGGGGGGCATGTGTTCCAGACAGCAGATATCAGGGAGCGGCAAAATAGGAAGAGTGGTTGACCAATAAAATATTTAATTAGTTATTAAGAAACGTCTGAAAAGTGAACATAACCCAATCAATAAGGTATCCAAGAAATTAACAAATTATATATTTAACTTTATTATGTATAAATTATAAATATATTTGTATTTAAAATTTGCGATTACCATAACTCGTGGTATATGGAATAAGAGTACAACCTAAACTACTCTGAGACGAGTGCCAGTAGCCAGTAGCCAGTAGCAGTTCCAGGATGCAAAGCATGCTCATCTTACTCATCCCTCTTTTGGCTCTTTTATTTATTTATTTATTTATTTCCAACAGTCAGATACATTTAAAAATATACATATTACATAATTTAATGATAACAGTAAGATATTGTTAAGATATCTCACTTATAGAGAGAAAGAAAAAATTATATATATCTAAACAATATGTGGTAATGACTAGGTTATACATCATTATAAGAATTTGGTAATAGAAAATGCATAACTGTCAATAAAATGTGCAAAAGAAAATGTACAGAGATAAAAAAGTACAGCAATAATAACAATAATTATGATGTAGTATCAACAACAAAATTCACTATTTTAGTTTTAACAATAAATATAATAGTAAAAATAACAATACAGAGTGTCTCATGTAAGGTATCTCAATCCGAATTCAGACAAACCACGTGACCTAGAAGGAAGAAATACAACTATTTCCCACTAAATCGACCCCAAGAAGTAACGTAGAAATATGTTTAACTTGATTAAAACACAGGGGTTCCAAAAACTGAGTGTCAACAGTTTGAATCTGGGCATTTTCAAATGTAAACATGTGTCATGTTATACACCATTTTAAAGCCCTTTAACAGACAAAAATTTTGATGGAACTACAAGACATATTTTTGTTTTGATGCAAATGTCTTACTCGTATTGAACTCTGTTTTAACCTGATATGCAACATGACAGTATTTAAAACATAGCACAACATTTTCAAAAATATTTTTTTATAATGTTTATCCATTATATGCCTGAAATTAAAAAAAGTCAAATAGTAACATATATAAAAAAGTTTATAACTTTAAAGATCTTAAAAATCCTAGCAACTATCTAATTTACATCAACCTTGTATCTCTTTGTTTTTTAGCAATCAACAAAAATCATCATTTCCCATATAAAATACATGCTATTTCTACATAATTCATTTATAAAAGAGGCCTCAGAGTAATTAGAAGTGTTATGACAGGGTTTAAAGGCTAATTTACCTTATTAAATTTCCCTTAAACTTGTTTTAAATATATTTTTATATACTTAGAAATGTTTTGAGGTTTTATAGAAGAAAGTTAATGTTTAGGATAATTTATGAAAAGTTTAGGGTTGAGTCACCGTTTGTTAAGGGTACAATTCCATCTACCAGGTGATAGCACTGATTACAATAGTGACATTTTAGGCTGTCTGCCAACTAAACAGACATAGTCATTCTTGTTATTCTCTAATTGCTACAGTTCTGTTGTTTACAAGTGTATTCTAAAATTCAACTCAGAATTATATGTTTGATCATTATGTAATTTTAGTACTTAACAAGCTGTTATTGCTAAACATTAATTTGCACTATTATACAAACATCAAACAAAAGTTTGATAACAGTCTACTGTATTATAAAAAAATGTTATTGTATTAGTTTTCCAATAAAGTTTACTTAATAAATAAAAATACTCAATTATATATATCTGAATGGTGTTGTAATTCAAGCACCACATTAAACAATTATCTGAGGTATTTTGTAATATTAGAAGGAGGGAGTGGAAAATTAAACTTTGGCCCTCCTAACAAATCTTGTAGTTCTGACCCTGACTAAGTTTATATAGACTAATAGGAAAACATTAAACAGCCTACTAAGTTTGAAGATTTTTGAAACTCCATAAGCCTAATGTTAAAATTTCCAATTTTCAAATGAGATTTTTAATAAAGTTTAAATTTTACTGGGCTTGATATTTTTACCAATAGATTTTTAAGTTCAAAATCCCCTAATTCTAAAGTTTTAACAAAGTTGTTCCGCTGTATTCCGAGATAAATTTTGTAAACAAACAAACAAACAAACAGACATTGCTCATGTTAGAATATAGGACAATTACTTTTTCTTTTTTTGTTATAAATCTAATAATGTTTTCCTCCCGGTGAATCAAATCAATAATGTTCATAATGTCATGAGCAGCCGCTGATTGCGCAACACTAGTTGCAATGATCACCTCTACAGCAAAGTTTCCCAGTGTGGCCCACCTTAACAGTTTGTGTGTATCCAAGAATAAAACATTGCTATTAACAATATTTTTGTTTTAATTCATGTTTTATTTAACTAACTTTTTATTCTACCAAAAACATATAGGGTCTATTAATTTAAATTAACTTTTATGGCCACATAGGTCAATACATTTTTTAAATAAAAACATATTAATTAAACAGTAATTTTGAGATAGTTATGACAATGACAGTTATAAAAACTTACTGATTAATACAAATGTACAGCCCGCCAAACGTAAGCTGGCACTTGGCTGCTAGGTAGAAAACCTGTATTCGTCATTCTGAAAACGTCAACTACAGGGGTGTGAATGACTTGTGGCCATCAAACCTGTGAGTCACTTGTCGAGCAAGGGTCAATGTATTCCGAAAGTATTTATACCTGCACCTCCACCCTCCCCTCGCCATTAGTCTGTCACCTCGGCTCGCCAAGCCCAAGTGCCAGCTTTAGTTTGGCGGGATGTACTATAACTAAAAAATTGTGATTATGAAAGCAAATAAAAATGTATTTACAGCTTCTCTTATAACAAAACTCCTCGTGCTCTGATATTCAAGAGAGACCAGGGGAAGGTGGTTGACCTCCATTCTATGATGCTGCTGATGAGATATAACGATTTTGAGCACGATCCACTATCACGGTGCAACTGTACACCTCCATATAATGCTGAATATGCCATTGCATCGAGGTTAGTTGTGTCTAATTAGTTAGAGGTAAGAATTCAAATATTGACCTTGTATGAATTGAGTGGGTACCAGTATATGTACTAGTGAGGTGTAATGAATATTAAGCATTGATAAGGATTTACTACAACTCTATTACTTTGAAATTTAAGAGACACCATTGGAGAATTTTGAAAATGTATAATTGGGTCAATATCTTTAAAAATTAAGACAATACTGGTACAGAAAATAAAATACCCCTGTCGCAGCAAACCTGTGTACTCAGCAAATTTCTAATGCATGTATATGTTTCTCACTACCACATAAAGGCACTTACCAAGTTTCATAAAAATACATTGATAAACAAGTGATTTATAGCAATTTATTTATTCTCCATAAGAATAACATTAGGGCTGAGTACGCAGGTTTGCTGCAACAAGAATGATAATAAATGTGTTATTATCAATGTGCAATGTGAATTTATCAATACTAGTTGTCCTGTTGCTTGAATCCGAGCAATAAATGTTGTGTTACCGTACAAAGCCAACATGGCCTGCTGATTAACTCTCTATCCAGCTGATTGCTTAAAACTTATAGTTATTTCCCAATGTTAAGCTTATGGGAAAAAACTCAACTTTAAGGGGCCCCAGGGCCCACTCCCAAAAATTATTTCTCTATAAAAAAAGTTTCCTGCTCAACTTCACATTAGGCTCTTTCCAATGATACCAAAAACATGAAAATCGGTTCAGTAGTTTAGGAGGAGTGATTGTCACAAAAAACCTGCTCGCATATTAAATAAGTATAGATAACTCAACCAGGTGAAGCTAATACTAATACTCAACCAAGTTTGAATACAGTAGAACTCCAATTATCCGAATTAATTGGGGATCGGACCAATTCGGATATGCAGAAATTCGGATAATCAGGTATACCTCGGAAATTAAGCAAAAAACATCACCATACATAAAAAATCAGAATTTTATCGACAAAGTTATTATAAATGTAGTGAACAGAAAGTGAGCGAACTGTATCAAGAATATACGTCATAAAAATTAAATTACAGGAGTTAAATTGAATATAGTATATACAGTTGCTCTTTTCAATAGGCCTACATACTGTACGTATCTCACTGTTCAATGTTGGTTATTTCAATTGAACATCTCGAGCAAAGTGAGTTTATCACTTAGCGAAAGGACAACACGTTTACGTTTTGAACTCATTTCGAACGATAGCGAAAGAACAGTAGCGACTGATGATGAGCAGGGCGGGAAGGGGGTATGACTCATTGTTCCCTGCGAAAATATCGTCCAGAAGGTAACAGCGCAGGCTTTTATTTTAGCGCTCACGGCGCATTATCGCTACACGCGCTCCCGCTGTTATTTTCTTGATTTTTATATTTCTATTATTTCACTCAAAATTGATTCGGATAATTGGATATTCGGATAATTGGGGTTCGGATAATTGGATTTCTACTGTAATCAATATATTAATACGCGAGGGTTTTTTTCACAGACATAACTCGATAACGGCTGAACGGATTTTAACGTTTGAGGTGTCAAATTGAAGGTATTTTTACGTAGATTTGCCAATATGCCTCAGAATTTTAAGAAAGGGCATCACTTAAATAAAGTAAAGGGCTGAATTTTCGGAACAGTGGCGATATTCGACAGCGGAAGTCTAAACGTGTTGATTGAAAGTACTTTGTTATCAACATAAATATTTAAACAAAATTCCAAAACTTTGGCCAGTCCGTCAGACAAATAATCATTAAAATCAAATACATAAACAAATAATCATTAAAATCGGCCCAGTGGAGCACCACTGGGCCGATTTTAATGATTATTTTGTTAACTGATAGGTCTATCACCCATCCAAACTAACATATCGTCAAAGGGCTTTGCCCCAGTGGCTCCTAAAGTTCCCATATTAATCTTTTGGAGGAAGTTTGTTTACATCAGATGATTACTTAAAATATATGTTCATTAAGTAAGGGAGTTCATTTGGTTTGCCAAAGAATAATGCAGCAAAAAATACAACTACTTTCTTTTTCTCCTTTCTACAGGTGTTTATATATTTCACAATTTACATGTAATTCAGTTATTTTTGTATGGATAAGATAAATTTAGAAAATAGCTGCTTTATTTATGGACATTTATACATTAAATAATCCAGTTATTATTTCACGGTGTTTTTTTTATTTGCGTTGTATACCTTAGGAACAAGTTGAGATATTGATTTTAAACTTGACGTAAGAATTGTATATGGTTCAGTCTAAGTTGGTTTTAACTTTAGTTTTCCAATTTTTAGTGTTCTCAAATGGTGGTTTTAGCACTGTGTGGTATCATTTTTACTCCCAAAGTAAAAAACACTTGTTTGTTGAACGTTAAAACTATACACAACTTTGATTTCTTTCCCTATCCTCTATTTAATTCTATTTATTACAAAACTTATAATTTTCTATATTATTTAGAGAAAATCCTTCTCCAACTACATGTTTGCCATTAGACCCAGAGAAAACCCTAAGGAAAGTAAACAAACAAAGCTTTTAGACCATGTTGGTTTCCCAATTGAGTTCTGGTTAGCACCACAGTAAGAACTCTTGAAGATAATCAGTGGAAATTGATGTGTACAGTAATATCACAGAAAACGACAGAACACTAAAGAAGACTAACTATAATAAGAGAATGGTTGCGCTCCCATGGCAGCGGGTAGAGTGGGGACTAGCTCAGGTTACCAATACGGGTGACAGCAGGTGAACCCGAATGCACCCCCTCTGAGCGGGCGGTGACGGAACTATCCGTTTTAAACACAGCTGCCATTGTCATAGTAGTCAGCCTTCTGTAGTGTTTTATGGTTTTCTGTGGTATCATCATTTTTCCTATGAGAAACTTAAATTAAACTTTAGTGGCTTACAGGGGCTATAGCCCCTAAGATATGGTTTTTGTGTAAGTGGATAATCTCGGCTGATCATTAGTTAATTTTGCTTATTAATAAAAACACTGTAGTGATATTTCCATAATAAAATCATTGGATCTTTGAAGTCCAGTGGGGCGTAGCCCACATAAATTTATGCATTTTTGATATTTTTCCCACCATCCTTGGCCCTCAAGCTTTAAAATGAATCGTTATAACTTAACTTAACTTCTTCCTAGCTCGAGATATTTTGTAGGGACTGATTCGTTTACGGAATTAAATATATAGATGCCTATTTTATTAATTTTATACCCAAGCAGCAAGGAAATGATTTGAAATTGCTTGAAAATCATTGTCAATGATTTTAAATTAGTCATCTGTCATCCGAGCAAATTCAATTATTTAAAATTATTATTAATTATTTAATAATTAATTTAATTTGTTATCATATATGAACAAGTTTTCATGACATAGATCAATTGAATTCTTTAATTACCAGGAGTGGACCACTCCATAGTCGTACACAGTCAAACATGACCTCTTTTAATTCTTTTGGTGTTTGACGGTGTCCATCTTTGACACATACGGATAGAAAATAAAGTGGTCTGATTTGATGCTGTCCGAAATTTAAGTTGTTCAAATTTGTCATGGTGTAACTTCACGTTATTCAACCTTTGCAGCCTCCCAGCAGGCGTAATAATCAATTTCCTAAACTAGAAGTGTTTTTTTTTTTTTTTTTTGCTTTTGTCTCTCTAAAGTATGTAAGTTCAAGATGGTTTCTGATGATCATGGTATAATGGTTTTTTATAATTTAATGGTAGACATTTTCAGATTATTGTTGGAATTTAACAACCCTCAGGCGCTCTCCACACCGGTGCGACAAGCACAATACGACAAGTATTTTTGTAGTAGTCGCATGATGCTAGTAGCACCAGTGTCCACCAGGGATATGAGTGGCAAAAGGAAGTAGCACGGTGAAGCGTTGCAGCTCATTAGAGATCAAGATGTCATCCGATGAGGGTGAAATTATGTTGCTGCTTGCAGTGTTTATTAGAAGAAAAGTCGACGGCGTAGGTAAGACGCGCAAAGCTTACAGCAAGCTGGAGAAGACGAATCTGCGCATGCGCCAACTCGGCTTGCTACGTCGCCGCTTCGCGAATAACCGATTGATCTGTTTGGAGTAGCATATGCGACCAGTACAGAAATAGTGCTATGCTACTGCTGCTTCAGTGTGAAAGCTCCGACTTGATAACACAGGTTGGTTTTCACGTAGCATGCGACAAGCACAACAAATGCTTGTCTCATCGAGCTTGTCGCACCAGTGTGGAGGGTGCCTTAAACTTTATGATATTAATCTATAAGCAGAAAATACCAATCACACTCCAATTGGAGTGATTACAAAGACTGGTTAGAATCAAATCGTTCATGGTTTTAAAACCCACTACCAAATTCTATAAAATGAAAATAATATTCTTTCCCATTATCCTAGGAGTGACCTGAACCGAATCAATGGAACATATCCAAACCCAATCCCGGGCCACGAATGCAGTGGCGCCATTGATGCCAAAGTGACGAGCTACCAGTTGTCCAAATCCCTGAGTATGTTGGCTGTCTGTGGTCCAACCACCGGGGCACATCTCCCTCCCTTCCAGTGGAGCAAGAGTGACTTCAACCTGCATATTCCCCACCGCGGACAGCCAGACATATTCCTCTTTGAGCCCATCTTGATCTCTTGGCCTGAACAACATCAGGTTTCTAAGAGTTAACAATGTGAAAAATAAGGACAGTACAGTAACATATTTAAGGTAAACTAATAATATACCTGTTGCTCAAAATCAAGCAATATTTCGTTTTGATAATCATGGATTTGATCTATATTGTGAATTCAGTCCTTCTTGTCTTAGTAATAGATGGGTGTGTGGCAACCCACATTTTTGGAATTCCGATTGTGTATCAAAGTGTCAAATTTCTTAGGATGGAACAATGGAACAAAATAAAAATCAAGCTGAAGAAGTCCACAAGGAAAAATCTTAAACATATCAAAAAACAGTAAAATATTATTCAGAAAAATATCAAGTTTCAAAGTTTGAAGTATATGGGCTCCTCATTGGTGCAAGAGATACCATTACAAAAAACGTTCAAGGCTTCTGGACAAAATTTGCCTTAGAAAATCATGTGTTAAATTATATTTCGTTAACTTCTGTCAAATTTTCCATTAATATTATTAGAAATCATATTTACAATACTAATTAGGTTTAACCTCATCAAAATTTATGAACAGTATTCTTTGTTTTACAGCAAATTATAATGTGTAATAAGATGTTAATTTACCAAATAAATTATCTATATATAGATTGATCATCAATTGTTCGGTATATAAAAGAAGTTGGAGTCCCTACACGTGCATGGAAGATATTTTGTTCAAAATCATTTTTGGAATAAACATTTTTATTTTGTTGTTAATATTATGGGCTATTGGTAAACTATATAACGAAGTGACTACGTACACGTCTGACGTAAGCCGCTACCGCTTAGGTTAGGTTAGGTTAGGTTAGGTTAGGAGGTTTTCGTTATGTGTCATTGGCTCTCAATCTGTTTTAAAAATCACAGGAAAAGTTAATTACGGTGCATCATTTGGAACGGACGTGGACAGTAGCGGCTCATGTCGGACGTGTACGTAGCCTCTACCATCTCACACAAAAAAACAATCAAACGCGTCTTATATAATTAAAGTAAATATACATACTTATTATCCATGGATACTGTATTCTTTATATGTTTACACAAACAATGAAGTAAATATATATAAATGCTTGTGTTGTTAAAGGCAACTTTTTATACAATAACTTCATTTGAATAAAAAAGTTTTGTTGTAATGGATGGATTGTAGGATAGTATTATCAATAGTGTTAAGACGTATCATATAATTGAGAAACTAATGTCGGATCATTTTGTAAGAGTGAAAGTTGGAGATAATAAATCTGACCTAACTTCTTTATTCTAATTTACTACACAATATTTTTCACTTAAAAAATAAAATAAAAATAATTACCGTGATTTATTTGCATTGTATTATTCACATTTTGCACATTATTCCATGAATATAGAGCCCAAACATGGTGTAATTATGATATTCCTAAGAGTTTTAATTCAAGTTTTATATTTAACAACCTGACCTATATAAATGCTTAGGCATATTTTCTTTTTAACGCTGTAAAAATGTGTACACTATATAGTTGGGCAAAACAAATGTTGGTCGAACATAATTCTAGTCTTGCACGCTTACATAAGATTTATATTCCATTCTAAGCCCAGGAAATGTAGTTGGTTGCCTACCAAATTAAAGGAAGTGTGGTTCTTAATTTGTTTAATTACCTAATTTTTTCAGCCTACAAGCCATGCGATTTGAATAAATTAAATATAACTATAACATTGAAATATATAAACAATTACTCTTTGTTTGCTACAATCTTGGAGTATTCAAAATTTTTAAATAGTAGGTTGACTGAAACATTATAAGAATTTTTTATCAGATACCCTTTATATGGATGGAGAATGCGAATTACTGACCTAAATTTGATTATTTTGTTTGGAATAAATTTTTTCGTATTTATAAATATAGTAACACTTTTATAAAGTACTACTTTCATGATTTTCTTCATAAGTTTGAAGCATTTCTTCAAGTTTTATTTTCATTTTATAAATTTTAAGGTATTTATAAGGAAGATATTTAGGAGGAAGTGTATGAGGGAAATACTGCATGGCTCAATCTATGCACGTAGCACGATATATAATATTTAAAATCCCAAACTACACAACAGAGACACAATTATTTGTTTAAAATTACTTTATTTGTATATCAAACTGTACTTTATATCTACGCACGTTATGTATTAACGTGCCACAAAACTCGTTGGTAGTTTATTTTGTTGTTCTTATACTACGATTAGTTTATTTTTTAATAGTATGCTTTAGGATAATTTTGTCTTTCGTCTTTACAAACAATATTAAAGGCTCATTAGGGCTCAAGGAAATTACAAGGTCTCAAGACACTAAGTGTCAAAATTCAGTTTTGGAGTTGTTATGAGAGCAAATTTACGTTCATTTAATGTTTTTTTAGCCCCCAAAAAGCAATTATGTAATAATATTTGTTTGGTATCCACTGGATTCAAATAAATGTTGGTGTATCATAACATTTTTAACAGATAACAATGGTGCGTAGTCGTGTATTGTCCCCGTACTCGCTTTTTCCTATAAAGGAGGTGGCGATCTGTCGGTAGCTTACCCGACAGATCGCCACCTCCGAGAAAAAAGGTGGCGATCTGTCGGGGTGGCAACTAGATGGAAATAATATTTCTATAAGTAAGACATTTTCAATTTTACGAGGTAGCTATCTGTCACCTATGACCAAAATGCCAGGGTGGCTACTAGACGGTGACCCATACAACTTTTATATCAGTAACTTGCTCGTTCCGTTTTCACATTCCATAACAGTAGTTGAAACTGACAGCAACTGTTGGCACCGTGGAAATAACCAGGCCTAACAAGCACTAAAACTAATAGACTCTTTTTATTAAATATAAGTCATCTTAAATCAAATATATTTTTGTTATCTTGTCTTGTTTTTCTCATTTTCATCCTCTTTCCAAAACAATTTGAAAGTTCTCGCTTTTTTCTGATGTAAATTTTTCATTTAAACTATCTTAGCTAAGTTTTAATATAAGTTCACCTCCTATGCTCTACATAGCAAAATGAATTAAATGGTCTTTCTGTTAAAGTAGACTGAAAATAATTTTGTATCCCCTTAAATCCTGAAAATGATGCAGTGCACAAGAACATGCGGAGAGCTATGTCAAGAGCCGTAAAATAAACAACTACATTTAATTTCACGATAATTCAAACAGTAGACTTTTAGATTAATCATCCAAAAAATGTGCTGTCTGTTTTAAATACAAAAATAAAACAATATTGTTCTCTATTTGTGTTTTTAGTAAATATACGGTGTTGATTTTTACTTCCAGATATAAAATTACTATATTTAGGTTTTAAACCTTTTTTAATTCCTCATATAAGTGATTAAAAATCATGATTTTGTGAGAAATTTATTTTAAGTTATACTAAAATAATTAATTACTATAATCAATCTACAACTGTAACTGCTATGCAATCTTCCAATCCCCTCTTTAATTCATCCAAGGTCAAAGATTGGTTATGACACAGAGCAGAGTTCATTTATATTTCATGTTGTGTTTTGATTCATATTGTTCCAGGAGCCATTTTAATGTTCAAACAAGCAGAGTTTGAGTTTTTACTTAAAAGAAATGTATCTTATTCAAGTAAAAGGTTTTGTGGATGTTAAGTGATTTGGTACAGGTAACTCATTGAGGTGTGCTCTAGCTAATCTATACAGTTTCATCTATAGGAACTTTTGAAAGGAAATACGAAGATATTCCATTGAAAATAAAATTGCTAATAAATAGCATGTCTATGGTTCTCAAATAACTTAAACAAAGTTGCCATTTTATCATGAGACACCGACGTGTATTCATAAATGTTAAACAATGGTATACATATACAAAATAATCTGTAATATATAGAAATCTGAATTTTGACATGCATAATACCTCACAAAAACGTTTATACATGTATTTTCTAATTGTTAATTTTCAAGGGGTCTAGAGGGTTCAAATCTTTTTAGGGAAAAAACGAAAAAATAGAATTTGTTGTCCGATTTTGATCAAATTTGTAGTGAAGGAACATACTACTTAAAAAAGTAAATTTATACTCTAAAATATGACACTATTTCAAGGGTTAAGATTCAAACATTTAGAAAGTATGTAGTTAAAACATTATTTTTAGTGTAATTTTCATGAAATTTAAAACTAAGGGACTTTAATTATTATAGCAAAAATGCATTTAGTACATAAAAAAATGTTTTGCCATAATTTTTAGAAATCTTAGGTACATTAGATTTTTACGAAATGAAAAATGAAGATACAAAACACACAAACTGGACAAAAACTGATTCAAATACAAACCTGAGACTCCCAAAAGATGGTGGCAATACTTATTTTGGGGTACAAAATGCATTGTTGATATTACATGTCTCTTCACTTCAAATTTCATAATACCCCCAGCAAACCTTCTGGGGTTGTTGGAGACAGCAAATTTCCAATGCAATTTATATGTAAATAAAGCCATTTAACAAGTTTCATAAAAATATATTCATAAATAATTTAAATTCAAGATTCTATTTATTCTCCATAAGAATAACATCATTAGGGTTGAATATGCGGGTTTGTTGCAACAAGGATGATAAGAAAAGTGGTTTTATGCAACTCAATGTCATATCAACGTAACTCAACCAGATGAGGCTTCATACCAAGTTTTATTAATTTAGGTTCATAACTAAAGGAGATATTAAACTTTACTTACTCTCCATAACAATAACATGTCATCTCTAAGATTTCTGTTTTATGGAAGTAGTCCTCTGGACGTCCAAGTTATTATCTAATACATAAAGCATATTTTTTTAGAAAATATTTGATTGTCGGCCAAGGAATAAGCTTATTATACATTGTAACTGTTTGTGAAAATTCTTATATATATTTTATATTATAGTTAAAACGTATAGCAAGGATTCATTAGAAGATTTACTAAATAAGAAAATTTATTTATCTGGTTGTTTACTTAATATTTTATTTTAAATATGTTTATTTAATTTCTCTAACTTTATGCTACTGAATATTAACCCTTTGGGGTCAAATCGTAAATTTGCTAACAACTGTTGTTTTTCTTAAATGTTATGAATTTTTGAAGATGATGTATTATTTTGTATGGATCATAACACTCTAAAACAATTTTAAAATTAAGACCAATTCATACCGACCTGAATCACCATTCCTCGTCAGTTATTTAGCTTTAAATATGACAATAGTAATAAATTAAAATTAATTATCATACCAGGCAAAATTTGTAAAATATAAAACTGTTTAATGTGAGAAAAGGGGAAAAAGCTATTGCAAAGACTGAAGTACAATCTGAGATTTGTAAATGTTTGTCAGTTTAAAAGTTATCAAATTTAACTTTGATTTGAGTCAATAAATAAAGGTAATTTTCTAATTTATTTTATTTCCCCCCCTTATAAGTATAAATATGAGTTATCATAAACTATTAATTATAATTTTAAACTATTAATTAAATGTAAGAGAAAACATTATTTATATGTAATCCATAATCTTCATTATATCTGCGGTGTTAAAACCCCTTAAAAATGCAGTTTAAATAACCTGAGAAATGAGTGATGATTTAAAATTGTAAATAACATATCTTCTATATTATTAAAAGAATTTCTTGATTTTTGTTCGGCGATTTTCGACGGGCTACTAATATACATTATTTGATTTGCTAATTTTAATATTTAATAAGCAGATACAGTTCAGGGCACAGTACTTGACACCTGGTTAGCGTATGCTCTGGAATGACTTTTGGCCTCTATATGGCTTAGTACCGTTAGTGTTACAGTATACTTTTGTCAACAGAAAGCAAAATTAATTTAATTTTAAAACATTGGTTTTGGTTATTTTCTGCTTTTATTTACGATAAATTTGATTTGTTTCTCACCTTTCCCAGGCGCCAAGCACCGTGGCTCGAAATGTACAAACATATTATTTCAATATTAAAACTAACCAAAATGTCAGATTATTATAGTTTTTATAGTGAATTTAAAGTTTTATTTTATATTTCTTAAATATAAGTTCATGAACATTACTGTTATATATGGATGTATAACAAAACAAACCCGCGTATCAGATAGGAAATTGTATAAGAAAACCAAACCTATATATATATATATATATACATATTGGTTCTTAAAATTGATATAGCATTTGCAGTTTTCTAAAACATGTGAAGGTGCGCAGCCGACAACGAAGCGCAGAAAATCCCGCTGCCACCGGAGGTTGGTGTAGTGTCAGTTGCGTCGCTACTCCATGCAGGTGCCTTAGATATGCGATATGCGCCGGCACCAAAGGGTTAAAGCCAACTAACTGCATCAAAGCAGCTCTAGAATGTCATTCAAGTCCTGTAGAACGTAGTAGACTAGTTAGCAATGTTTAAATCCCAGCCAAAATCCTTCAATAAATTTTAAGGAGATTATTACACAATCCAGCTCTAAACGGAAGTAGAACTTCTTGGTTCCCCTGGACGAAATCTTTCCCACGCTCAGAACAGATGTACTGTTATCAGTGTGTACTTCACCGTTCCTACTCAGTTTTAAGGGTTTGTTTTCATTATTATTATTCTTAAAGAAACACATAATTGTTTTATGATACACAGTGTATTGTGATATGTGGAAATGGGATACATTTCCAGGACAATAATATATGAAATCAAGATTTTGAACTACACAAGTCTCTTATCTGAATGTGTTCCATAGCTTTTCATTTCAGGTGATCAGCATAGCACGGAACCAGAAACATCGCAAACGCAACAACAAGCGAGGGAGTGAGGCGCGCACGTGTCAGTCTATCTCAGAACTATGGGGTAGGGAGGAACTATGGGGTGGGGGATGGGGGGCGGCAAATTTGGTCTTTGCACGGGTGCTGAAAAACTGATGGGCCCCCCTGTATAGATTTGATGCTGGGCAAAATGACAGCTGGTCTGCTTGCTTTGAGGAAAATGGCAAAACAATGCAACCTGGAAACTTTAAAAAACATTTGTATTTCTCATTGATTCAGTCACACTTTTACTATGGGTTATGTGTATATGAATTAACCAAAAAAAGTAATTTGGACATTTTAAAGCTTCAAAACAAAGCTATAAGAATAATGTTAAATTTAAAGTGGAAAGATTCAGTGAAGCATCTGTTTTCTGAACTTAACATTTTAACGGTTCACAATATTTATATTCTGGAAACAATTATTTTTACATTGCGTTTAGGATTGCAAACTGTTGTAGATCATGATTATCACCCTAGACATCGTTTCATAGTAGAAAAACATAATTTAAAATTTTTAAAGAAAAAAAATTCATACATGGGCTCTAAACTTATGAAATATATTCCTGCAAAAATTAAAAAGATTAATAATGAAAGAAAATTTAAGAATGCTCTAAAGGCTTACCTTATAAGTAAGGCCAGTATATTCCATGGATGAGTTTTTGTCTAGATATAACTATGCCTTAAAATAATATGATCAGTCGATAAGAATAATTGTATCTAGTATAACCTGGTAATAAATAATTTTGTATTATACTTGATGTTTTAGAATTGTTTTTTCATTGTTTAACCTTATAATTTTAGTTACTGGTATAAAATATACCTTTTTGGCACTATTCTTTCTGTATGTTTGTGCAGCATTTTTTTAATAAAGATATTTGAATTGAATCTTAGGGAGAATAATTAAAACTTGATATCTGCTTATTTATGGACATATATTGATGAAATTTAGTATGTTGCTTGACCTGGTAGGGGTCCATTGGTATTTGTATCAAAACTTCATTTTTGTGGCCCCTGTTTCAGCAGACGTAGCCCCTGGGTACCTAGCCATGGAGAATAAATCAAATGTCTTAACTCTCTTATTTATGAATTGCATGCATGCACTGTGTAGTTTGAGGTTAAGCTCAGGAAATATATTAGGAATTACAAAAACCTTGAGAAGACAGTTTTTAAATATATATTTCTAGTGTCTGTGTAGTATATATGTAAGCAGTTTAAAAAATCAAGACCAAAACCTTCTGATGAATATTCAGTTATATTTTAGCTTGGTTGACCCATACAGTCCTAACTGATGATGGTCCTATATGAGAACCGAAATACAGATTTTAAGGACTAATTGAACTGACTAGCCATTGCTAAGGTAAGATTTCTCATAATGTAAATATATTAAATGAGTTGTTGCTGTAATTAGTCCCTTTAAGTTTAAATTGCATACGAATTAGACAGAAATACAATTTTAGCTTTTTTTACAGAGGTTCAAATTTGAGACCCCAAAAATAGTGGCAATACAAAATAGTGTATACATTTCTTTTGTTCAAGAAATATGTCCCTTCATATAAAAATCACACAACAAATTTAATTTGTTTTCCTAAAAAGATTTGAATATGAGATCTCTGAAAAATGAGGAATTAGAATGTTTTGTATACCTGTTGTCATTGCGAGGTATTATTTAAGATACATTCTAAAATTTCTGCTTCCTATCTATTACAAATTATTTTGTGTAGGTATACTGAAATTCAACCTTTAAAATCTTATGTCTCACAGTTAAATGGTCACCCTGTTTTAACTTAGAAAAGTAAACATTTATCCATTAAATAAGTTTTAAGATCTCAAACTTTTTTCAAACTGTCTGGACTTTGTATGGAAGTCTTTTACCATCAGCTCTTATCTCTTGTGTTTAGTTTATTTCCCATTATCTTTCAGGGGGTAAAGGGCACATCTGCCTCCAATCTCTGTTTCTGAGTGCTCTTGTTCACAACATCCAACATGATACTAAGAATTACAATTATTTTAACTTTTTTTGTCTTAAAATTTAATTGTTTGAATTTGAATGGCAAAAACTACATAATAAGCCACTTTACTGAGAGCAATGGTGTCTCCACAAGAATTGTTTATCCTCAAGTGGATCCTCCAAAACCTTGGGTTGCAAGAAGTGTCTACAACAGAACATACCTGAAAACTGGGTAAGTACTTTAGTTCAAGTTATATAGGTTAAAAATACTGAATTAAATTCTTAAAACCACATAGAAAATTATGGTGGAATAAAACAACCTGTATTGTACTTGTAACCTAAAAATATATAACTTAAAATAACATTAATGAATAATATCCGGTAAATAATAATAATATATCATGGCTTAAGCATATAAAAGTTACAAATACAAAGTAGGTACGAAAGACTACTATATAAATGTTCTAATTCAATCGATATCAATTGCAAATTTTCTTTTCCCTTTACTCCCTGTGAAAACAGTTTCTTTTTTTTTAAATTGTTTAATTGTTTTCTTTTGTGCTTTAAAAATTATTTTCACCACAATTTATTATTGCACTCCAAAGGGCAACAGAGAGTATGAGATGTGGCACTCGGCCAGACAGAAATAAACAGTTTTAAGAAGATCTATGTTTCTTCATTTTCTTCAAATTGTGGATGCGAAACATAACTTTCACAATTTTACTTTCTATTTTGTCTAACTGTTCATCCCAGTCAAGTGCATCATTCAGCCTCAGCCCCAGAAAGTCAACCGTTTCGGTCAGTTGGACCTGGTTTTCGCCAATGAAAAGAAGATTTGGTTCTTTGAAATCTGTTTCTGAATCGTTTGAAAGCAGGAAAATTTTGTTTTTCCTAAAATTTAATTTTAGTTGGTTTTCTGCAAAATATTGGGCCAGACAATTTGCTTTTGAAAATGACTAAATTTCAAGTTATTCAATCTCCCTGTGCTTGGTGATAACAGTTGTGTCGTCAGCAAACACAAAGAGATTACTCTCCGTCTTCGAGACTGCCAGTTTAATACCATTTATATAAATAAGAAAAAGAAGGGGCCCCAAGATTGATACCTACGGCACACCGCAGGAAACCAATCTTTTTTGAGACAGGATAGACTTAATTTTGAATTTTGACTCTTGGTGAATTTCTAGTACTTGGTGCCTGATACCAAGATAGAAATTTATTCATCTCAGTGCTGATTTCTTAACACCGAGCGCAGAAAGGCTTTGAATTAGAATATCAGTCCAAACACAATCGAATGCCTTACTGAGATTAGCAAAGATACCAATTACAATGTCCCCCGCATCGACTGCATCACAACATTCATTCATGAAATCAATCAATGCCAATTTAGTTGACTTTGATCCTCTGAAGCCATACTGCCTCCCACACAAGAGGTTATCCCCCTCTAGGTAGGCTGTCAGTTGGCCACAGACTGCTTTTTGAATACATTTTGAAACCACAGGCAGTTGTGAGACTGGGCGATAATTACACATCTCACACTCATCCCCGCTCTTTAAAAGAGGCTTACCTTACAACCACCCGGGAACAGCCCATATTCTATGAAATTATCTATGAGGTGTAGGAGAGCTTGTTTAATTTCATCCTGACAAAATTTAAAAACCTTCATTGAAATTTTTATCTAGGCTAAATGAGGACTTAGGTGAGAATTTTGTAAAAATTGTTTCCAGCTCTTTAATGTTTATTTGTTCAAAACTATTTAATTCTATATGTTCAGTTTGAATAAAATAAGACGGGTTCATGGAATTAAAGTTACTGTTTTCCTACTCCTCATCTATTTAAACTGGAACATTTATAAAGAAATCATTCATTAGATTACTAATCTCTTTAGAGTTTTTTCAACGAGGACAGAATAGAAATAGAGGAGCTACGTATATCCAACAAGCATTACAGGCAGTGAAGCCAATTCCCTACCACTCTTGTGGGCAAGTCCTGGGAACTGCTGCTCACAGCGGCAGAAAACCTTTTTCAAATATACGATGATTTTTTTTTTTTTTTTTTTTTTTTTTACGTAGGAGGAACGCTTAATGCGCGAACCCAAAGGAACAGTGTGGGACTCCCTCTTACGAGGTATACCCACTAAACCTCCTACGGAGCCGCGGGGGAAAAACCAGGCCGGAACCCTTATCGGACAACTTCGGCACTGGCCCGCGTGTCTTGCGCCCAGACGGGTCACGTCACCGTTTCGGGAAACTTAGAGGTCACCTAAGCATCCCTCGTCTCGCTTTCCCCGAAGAACGGATTGCACGAAGAGCGCAACCGCTCTCCAGGAGTCTTCATTTCGAAGCATCGCCCCCACCACGACGTCCGGGGACAGATCGCCAACAGCAGAGACGAGCCTCCTCCTGTCTTCAGCGAAACGACTGCACCGGAAGAAAGTATGATGAGCATCATCCACCTCCTCCGGGCAGTAACTACACTGAGGTGACCTCACCTTCCCCATGCGGAAAAGGTATTCCCTGAAGTACCCGTGGCCCGTCAGGAATTGACACAAGAAAAAGTCAATTTCCCCAAATGCACGGCTCAACCACGGGCTTATGTCTCTGATGAGACGAAACGTCCATCGCCCTTCCAGTCCACCGTTCCAACGCTCTTGCCAAACTCGCAGAGTTTCGAGTCTGGCTTCCACAGCAGCTTGGTCTCTTCCGAGATCAGGAGCACGGTGAAAGATGTTCTGCCTCTCAGCGGCGAGCAGATCAAGGGGAAACACTCCAGCCACAACCATTACAGCCAGTCCAGACACAGTGCGATACGCACAGGCAACCCTAAGAGCCGCCCTGCGCTGAACGGAGAGAATTCTCTTGCTGTGTTTTTTGACTCTCATGGCACCCGCCCACACTTCTGCGCCGTACAGGAGAGTGGCGTTGACGGTGGACATGAGAAGTCGCCTCTTGCTGGACCTCGGGCCTCCGACATTCCCCATCAATCTGCTGAGCGACAGAACAACCCTCGTCGCCTTGTTGCAAACCGCCTGGATGTGCTCCCACCATGTGAGGCGGCGGTCAAGTACCACTCCCAGATACTTCGCCGCAGTCTTCGTCTGGACCTCCACGTCACCAACAGTCATAGGGATTACTGTTTGGATCCTCCGTCGTGTGAGCATGACGATCTCGGTCTTGGCAACCGCCAGCTCAAGTCCATGACCGCTCATCCATCTGTTGACCCGAAACATCACCTGGTTGAGGCGAAGCTGGGCTAACTCCGGATTCCGAGCCGTGATGACTGCGGCTACATCATCTGCGTAGCCCACGAGATAGGCTTGTGGTGGCATCTCGAGGCGAAGCACTCCGTCATATGCCACGTTCCAGAGGTCAGGGCCAAGGATCGACCCTTGCGCCGCGCCGGCGGTGACCACTTTGGAACGGACCCCTGCTTCTGTGCTATATAGCAGCCTGCGCTCCTTCAGGTAGGCCTGTACCACGACCAAGAGATAGTCAGGTACCCTGAAGTCCCGCTGCAACGCCTCGAGCATGTCCACCCAACGGGCCGAGTTAAAAGCGTTTTTAACGTCCAGGGTGACCAGCAGCACGATCGGCCTGGCCTGATGGCAGGCCGTGTCAGCCCGCTGGACGGCGCCCAGGACTTCAGCCACGGCATTCAAGGTTGAGTGGCCCTTCCGAAAGCCGTGCTGCCGGGGGGACAAGTCCCCAGCGGCTTCGACGGCCAACCTCAACCTGGGTTTCAGCAACCTCTCAAAGAGTTTACCCGCCGTGTCCAACATACAGAGTGGTCTGTATGCCGACGGGGACTCCGGGTCACCTTTGCCTTTGCTGATGAGCGCCAGTCTAGCTGTCTTCCAGCGTGACGGAAACACACCCGCCGCCAAACACGCGTTGAACATGCGCAGCAGCAGATGTGGGTGACTTCCCACCACAACCTTCAGAGCCTCAACCGGAATGCCATCAGGGCCTGGAGCTCTGTTGTTGTGCATGGCAGACGACGCTGCCACGAGCTCCTGTTCCGTGAACAAAGGAACATCAGGCACCGGCCCCGTTACTCTTTCCTCTCGCCTCACAGGGTGACTTGGGAAGAGAGCATCGACGATGGCCGTGATCGTGCCTGCAGGCATAGAGGCACTGCTGGCCCCCATTCCCCCGAGCTTTCTCGTGACGAGCTTGTACCCTTTTCCCCATGGATCGGAGTCCACGTCCCGGCACAGCTCCTTCCAGCAGCGAGCCTTGCTCAGGCGAATTGCACTGGCAAGAGCTTTTTTCGCAGTCTTGTGCTCTGCCGACCTGGCCAAAGCCTCTGGTCGGTTTCGAGTTCTCTGCGCTCTTCTGCGAAGCATCAGTGCCGTTCTCCTGAGCTCCGCGATTTCGTCCGTCCACCAGTACACGTGGCGACGACCCCGGACAGGTTTTTTCCGAGGCATCGACGAGTCGCATGCATGCTCGATCAGCTGCATTGTGGAACCCACGAGAGCTTCGACCCGATCTCGATCAGTGGAGTCAAAGCGCTCCGTCAAACCGGCCTCGGGGCTACGACTGAGCCGCTCGACGAATTTTCCCCTGTCCAGTTTGGCCTGATTCCAGCCAATTGGGTTTCGGGTACTGCATCGACGAGACAGCTCGTTTTCTTCCAGATTGAAGGAGATGAATTCGTGGTCACTGGCCGTGTACACGTCCATCACCCCCCACCCCGCTACCAGAGGAAACAACCCTGCCGATACCAGCGTGACATCTGGTATAGAGTCACCAAAACCAGGTCTTCGGTATGTCGGCGTGTCCCCTCTGTTCGCCACTTCCAGGTCGAGCCTCGAGGCCATCTCCAAGATTCGTCTCCCCCGGGCGTTAGTGACTGGCATGCCCCACTCAACGGCACGCGCGTTGAAGTCCCCAGCAACTATTACGCCCCCCGAGACACCCTGAAGACTGTCTTCCAGCGCCTCCAGCCTCTCTCGGTACTCCTCGGCGGAATAGTTGGGAGAGAGGTAGACACTGTATACGTTGACTCGCCGAAGTCTCACCCAGACGTAACCGTCACCGCATCCGTGACCCAACACCTGAATCCCCCGACTGTCCGAAATCCAGAGAGCCGCGGTGCCAAGCCGGTCATAAAACCAAGATGGACTGGTTTTGATCCGGTAGGGCTCGCTGACGATCACGATCTGGGCTTTGACCTCACAAGCAAGCTGCTCAAGAATGGCGTCAGCTGCTCGACTCCGCTGCAGGTTTGCCTGGACGAAACGGATCATTTCGTGGCAGATCGAGCCCTCTTAGCGTCTCAAGTCCTGGGAACTGCTGCTCACAGCGGCAGAAAACCTTTTTCAAATATACGATGATTAGACACACTTATAGTAGACTTAAACTTGGCACAGAGAATATTTGTTAGTGCACCTCACTGATGGGTAAGCTTAAAAATTTAAAATATATTTTATTGTATACCGTATTTAATAACTAAAAATATTTGATGAAATTATTAAATTAAGTATAAAAACATGAAAAAGTGAGTAATTGAAGAATTTTTTTATTCTTTGGTCAGGAAAGTTTTGTCAGCGGAAAAGTTTGAGAGCTTGAGTTAAATCTTAACATATATTTTTTCGACAAATTTACGATCAATGGTTATGGAAATAAATTAGGTTGATGAGGTAGCAAAATTTGTGTTGCGGCGACGCTCGGGCACTGCCAGTACGATGAGCTGCCTCGTTTTGCCTCGGCCCATGCTTCTCGAACAAACCAATGACAATGTGCTGTCTCTGTCATTTATTAGTGTAAGTATAAGGAGTGTGTCATAAGGAGTGTTGTATGAATGATTGATGTTGACATTATGTTTATTCCTTACAAATGGGTTTATTTATCCCTGTTGTACTGGTCTGTAGGACAAGAAAATGTCTTAGGAAATATTGTCCATCTAAAAAGAACACTAGTGTTAGAATTTTCAAGCGACATTAGAGAATTATACATTTGAAGACAAAGATAATTTGTTAAAAATAATTGTATTTGCTAGTAACAATATGCTCAGAAGATAATTTGAACTATTTTTTTGTGTATTTTATAATTTAGTAGAAGTATCATTAATAATAATCATACTATACCAATGATCTGCAGTTTACTTTGTCGGTTGGAAAACTAATTTCTTGAAATACTTTAATACTTACTTGCTTAAATACTTGGGGTTGCCAACTGGTATTGGCAATATTTGGGCAGGACATTGGTTAACGAGTTTTAAAACATGTTTCTTTAATAGTACAAGTCTTAGTTTGTTATAATTTAAATTTATGGTTAGTAATTAGATTAGACTGTAAGCTAATATCATTAGATTATATCAGGACAATCAACATTGTATTCTAAGCAATTGTATGCTCAAGACACGCAGGATTAGGATGACTCACCGCCCTCCCCTCCACTGATGGGAGCACCACCGATATTCGCATTCGCGTGGCTTCACCTGCCGCGCCCGCTGTCATCTCTATTTCTATTCTGTGCTCTGTGATTATACCCAAGTTGATTAAAATGAAGGATTATGAGTACAAGTCTTACTGTGCCGGATAGACAGGATAGAATATTTTAAGGAGAGTAATTAGAAAAAACCAGAATATGTAGCATGAACATTTGAACAGACAGACATAAACTTACTTTATTAACGGTAAAAGTGTTTAACGGTGGTTGTCTTTAAAATCGACACATTCAAAATATAAATTTTTCCACAGACATAAAAGTTATTATTCCATTTTGATTCCAAATTAATGCAGATTACAGTGATATAAGATACTTACTTATGTATTACTTGAAAAATGTGGCGAGCAGGGTAGATTGTTTAAGCGTGCCTCATCATAAGCCTATTTAAACACATGTATTTGCATCACTCAAGTGGGTCCAGTGCTGTTACGTAGCGGCTCCAAGTGGAGGGGATGACTCCAGCCTGGAGTATAGTGCGGCCTTATTATTATAGTGCCCCCTGTGATGACATCTTCAAAATGGCAGACGAAAAATATTTGGTTAAAACCAAAATGAGTAGGTTGAAAAAGTTGAATCCATTAACATTCTGGGTATTTTGGTGGATGAACATCTTAAATTTAACAATAACATTTATAAAATTTGTAATAAATTCTTATTATCTGTAACAAATTTATTTATATTACAAATATACCCCAAACTTGTAACACAGAAATAATTTTAAATGTTTACCATTCTTTATTCATCCCTCACAATACATATGTCATCCAGATTTGGGGTATGGCAAATTAGAATGTATATATATTTAAACTGAAAAAAATCTGCACTATATATTATACATAAGATGAAACCAAGATATTCATGTTTACAAATTTGTAAAGAAAACAAATTTGATATGTTGGTCAATTTATATATTGGAAACATTTATTTTAGCCAAAAACAATCTTTTTTCAAATTTGGATGTAATCGCTTGTAATCTAAATCTTCAAAAAAAGAATATCATTCCAATAAATTATCATAGAAGGTCATTTTACAAACTAATATACAATGGAATAAAATTACTGAATAAAATGCTTTACCAGTTTATAAATTTAAATCTTATCTTATTGAAAAAAGTTGTATACAATGGATGATTTTTTAATGGTCAAAATCACCACTGAAGTTCAGATATTTACATTATACTGTGAAAAAGAAGAACACTACAGCATGAAGAAAATAATATAAATAAATATTATGTACAATGCAAAAAATTACCAAATCTAGTTTTAAGTAGTAATTTGTAATGCTGGTGCAAAAATTTGTTAAATCAATCTTGTGTATTAATTTGCCAAGGAATTTCCTTTTTGGCCCCCTACGTCTCAACCGATTTGGACAATCGATGTGTCATTTCAAAGTTTTTACACTGCAGATTAACATAAAAATGTGAAACTCAAAAATATTGCTTTAGTTTTAGCGAATTTCCCCTATAGGGAAGAAGCTATTACCGTAGGTGGCATGGTAAGAGTTAAGCCCGAGACCATGATAACTTTTGCAATCTTAAAAACTTAAGAACTATTTATTTTGCTTACATACACTCCCATATTTCTTTTGGTATATGTCTATATAGGGCTACAAAAAATTGAATATGGAAAAGCTGTTAAAACAATAAAAAAGAGCTATAAGAATCATGTTACATTTGGATCATGATGAATCAGCTAAGAATCACTTTGTTAATTTAAAAATATTGACCGTCTTTGGGCAGTACATACTTGATACTATTTTGATAGCTAAGAGAAAATCAGTATCCAATGATACAGAACTACTTAAACTAGCTCATCCCTATAATACGAGAAACAATTAGAAATCATTTCTGCCTATCACAACCTTAAATTTTATTAAAAAAATCAAACGTATATAGGAAATAAATTCTTACAGCACATCCCATAAAATATAAAATCTGGAAAAACCTTGAAAATTTAAAAAAAAAATGTTAAAAGACTATCTTATTTGCAAAGTAATTTATTCATTGGATGAATTTTTCCAATCCCAATAAAATGCTTGTAAAAATATTAGAGGCTAGAATAATGTTAATAATTTTTATCAACTTAGTTTAAATAGATTATAATATGAATTGTTGACGCTATCAAATTGTACCACTGTACATTAATGAATAAAGCATTATTGAATTTAATTATCTAGGATTTTGAGGAATTCGGCCCTAGTTTGAGAAAACCAGGCAATGTGTAGTTATGGAATTTATTCCAATTTGAAGCTTAAACATTCCGATACTCCCAAAAATTGTCAGACTTATAATTTTCTCCCTTTAAGTTTGATAAATGATACAAAGAATAAAGTTCTAAAATTTCACCATGTCCCAAGTAGCACAGAAATAATTTCAAATAGTTTTGAAATGAGTTTTTGTTTAAAACGAGTTAAAATTATTTTAATATAATTATGATATGGGTTTACAATTGATTAAAAATAATTCTGAAAACATATTAAAGTGATTTCTATATCAGTTTTAATATCATTTAAGATAAATGTCACAAAACTCGTTCAAAATAGTATATAAAATATTTTAAAATTGTATTAATATAATTTTAAACTATTTTCAATTATAAAATTTGATGCTTTTTTAACATTATATTAAATAATTTAAAATCATTGTTTGGTCGATGAAAAATTATGAAGAAATCAACAATGAAAATAAGTTTAACATTAGTTTCAAAATAATTTTAAATAATTTTGGAACAATTTTAACATATCTTTAAATTAGTTTCAAAATAACTTTAAAATATTGATTTAAATTGTTTATATATTGCTTTAAAATTATATTACATAACTTTTTACTAACTCAGTTGAAAATCCTAACTAAACATTTAAAAATGATTTTAAAATTTGTTTAAATAAATAAATTTTAAGAATATGAATTGTTTAAAATTATTAATACTGTTTTTTTCAGTGATTAAAAGTTAATGAGAAACATGGATTGCTTAGCAAAGAAGTTCTGTATTAGTTTAAAAATTGTTTACCTTTCCCTAAACTGAGTTGATATAGTAATTCGTTTTCATCCTAAAAAAACTTATATAAATGTATATTTCATTTCCCTTCCCGTAAAAGTCTATGTAAACTAAATAAATACTTTCGTGGGCCTTTTTGTATTTGTGGCATGCAAAGAATTTGTGTAAAATCGGTTTTGGGTACCATATTGCTCAACAATTTTATATATATCAAAAGAATATTATAAGTTTTGTTTCTACAACCTTACAAGAAGTATACAAATTACAGTGTTTACCATCAACAGCAAAAGCAAACAAGGAATGCTATAGTTTCACCAAGTCCCCGTAGGGTGTATTCTTTGGGTTATTTTATGTAGCCAGCCCGACCTTTAATAATCAAGGGGTGATGTGGCCAAGAGTTAAGGCGTGTGTATAGTGATCAACAGGTTGCGGGTTCAATACCCGGTTTGATCGTAATATTTTTGAAACATAAAATATATTTCATATAATTAATATAATAATAATATAATTTTGTTCAATGATTTTCATGTGTATTACATTAGTCAGATTGTGAAAATAAATATAAACAGTATTTTTTCAGTAAATATTAATTTTGTAATTTTTAAAAAGATTTTGAAATCTTTTCAAATTAATTTAAAAACTGATTTATAAGTTATTTCAAAATTATTGTAAAATAAATTTTAAAATGATTTGATAATATGATGAAATAGATCAGATAGGAAATTTGTTTGGAAAAAAATCATTTTATAATAATTATGAAACCATAAAAAAATAATGTTAAAATTATTTCAAAAATGATTTGGCCGTTACAAATGCTATTTGAGGTTATTCATATGGAAGAATTTTTATCTAGGATTTAAAGGAACTCTGCCTTAGTTTGAGAAAACCAGTTAATGTGTAATCATGTAATTGATTGCAATTTGAAGCTTAAACATTCCAATACGCCTAAAAATTGTTATATTTATAATTTACTACATCTTGTACATGGTTGTTCCATATTAAGTTATTATCGACTGCTAAACCTAGGAATTGGGTGCTATAAATTTGGTCCAATCGTTCATTTTCAATACAAACATTTGGTTCAATTTGATTTATATTTTGAGTTTCAAAATATATGAAATTAGTTTTACTGATATTTAAAAACAAATAATTAGCTTTGAAAAAGTGTTGTATGTTTGCAAGCTGAGTTTGACTTCCTTTTTCTAGATCATTTACATTGTTAGTTGATCAAATAAAATTTGAATTATCGGCATAGAGGATAAGTTGGCTTTTAATATTGTTGATATCTTCAAGAGTTTCTGGAAGGCCTTGTAGATAACAAAAAAATAACAAGGGTCCAAGAATTGAACCCTGAGAACCTCAGTTTTTGTTTTTAAATTATTTGATTGAAATTTAGTGATTTTATTACCTAATACATTTAATATATCTACAAATTGGAACCGATTAGAGAGGTAAGAACAAAACCTATTTAAAGCAATGCCTGTGATCAAAGGACTCTAATTTTTTAAGTAAAATAGTATGAGAAATAGAGTCAAACGTTTTAGAGAGATCCATAACTATTCCAATTGGTCTCTCTCCCGGGTCTACTGAGCCAATTGTACATTCAGAAAATTCAGCTTAAGCAGAGACAACAGATTTTCCTCTTCTGAAACCATTTTGCTCTACATCAAACAGTCTGCTTTTTGCCAGAAAATTTACCGATCTATTATGCATAGATTTTTCATAAATCTTTAATAATGACTAGCTGTATACCCATCCTTCGTACAGGTTGTATGTCTAAATAATAGATGAATTTGATAAGAATAACAACCGAATTAATTTTACAATATTTCACTGGTGGACGTGAGGATGACACAAGGCACTTTCAATATGAATCTGTTTATGAACCTCAGGGAAAAAACTGTCGATCAGTAGTTCCTGTTATTCATCGATTGAACAGAGTGAAGGAGGGATGTTTATGAGACGACCTGTTTTCCAGTGTCATGTTCCCAACTTTTAAAAGGACCTAATACAAATCCTCAACCTTTAATCTTATCGAAAAATAATTTTCAAATTTACTGTTAAGTTGAGACACTCAGTAGTGGGCTAAATAAAATATCTATTTAGGGAGGTATAGATCTCGTCCCCCCCATGACTCAAGCATACAAAGTGTCTGTATGAAATCTCTAGAGAAAAAAACACCATGACTCCCCATTATGGGCCATGTTGTTGTTGCTGATGTCCTTTATAGTACCAAATTTTAGCTCTATTGGTTGAGTAGTTTGTGATGATTATATTAAAGGTCAGAGGGGCAGATCCCTTAAGTATTTTTAATATGTTTCTTTTTTTTTTGCTACCAAATTTCATCTCCATCAGTTCAGTAGCAGGTGCAAGATTGTTAAAAGTATTCTGAAGGTTCGGTGATGGGGCCTAACATAGGCGTGCGCAGAGTCCAGTCAGCGTGGGTACCAAAACCCACAAATGCGCCCCCCTCCCCCAATCTTGCTGCTCTAAGAACCTATTCATCTGCCAAATAATTGAATAAGTCAATTATTGTTTGTAATCTAATAGTTTACTCCTCCTTGACACAAATATGTGCTAATATTATTCGATGCATTAAATATTGTGTCGGCATAGGTATACTTAGTTTACAAAATATCATAATGTTACTGGTTTTGTATTATCTTTAAAAAATCTAGATTACGCTCAGGCCGGGCGGCTGCGGCTGCACGTCACTCCGATTTCTCGGTAAAAAGAGTGTATCTTAAAGGTTTTTAAAAAATATAGCAATTAGCAATCAACTGAAATATGGTACCAACATTGTTTATACATCCTTTGGAATCCGTAGGATGTATACTCAATGGTACCAAGCACTTAAAGAAAAAACTAAAATACAAGAATATATCGTCACAGAATTGATCTTTTCTCAGAAAAATATACTTGGTTGTACTAAATCTAACTGATGATAGCTATGAAATTATTATTTATATTGTTTTAATTTTCCCATTGCGCACAAAGTTCAAATAAACAGCGATATAAAAGTACTATTTCAATATATTTCTATATTTCCAAATTTAAACCATTATGGCATTTACTTTTCCTATAAATCTCCGCTATTAATGAAGAAAACGACGGCAAAGGGGTATTGGTATTGTACTTACATCCGGCACTCGTTTTCCAAGAAATCTGTCGATCGTCACGGGAAAAGTAAGAAGACAGTTCATGTTTTGGACGTTGATTTTAATTGAATTTGTATTTGTAAATACCACCTAACTGTGTTACAATAATACTCCCAGTCCCAGTATTACTTACTATTATCAAAAATGTATGTATTATTTTGTACTTATTTCTTACAGTAAACTTAATTTTTTGAATCTAAACATTTATTTCATCACCTAATTTTGCGCCCCCCTCAAGCCCTCTTTGAGGCTACCGCGGGTGCCGCGGCACCCACGGCACCCACCGTGCGCACGCCTATGGACCCTAAAATATGTTTTTAACGGGTATAGGCTAGTGCTTATTCTGATATATTAAGTATGCTGTATGTTCCTACCGAATTCAACTTAAAAGGTCTAAACTAATACTCATAAAATTGCCAGCAATAAAAGTAAATTAAGGCAGAGCCGGGTACGATTTTGTTTCAAACCTAGCTTTATTGCACATCTGCAGAATAAGAGGAACCACTATGCAAAATTTCACTTTCTTAGACATTGTCGTGTTTTAGTTACAGCATTGACTGAAGGAGACATCCCATCCATATGGCCCAGCTTTCCCACTTTTAGTGTATGCTAGAATTTAAAATTGACGTAGTTTGATTAGGTCACCGTCAGAGTGTGATGCTGTCAACTATTTATCTTAGTTATTAACTTTTCAAATAATATTAATAATAATAATATTTCTACCCCAGAAAGCAAATGATAATCAACTTATTTTTGCTTCCTGACACACCAACCTGTTATATTATCCCCTCCTTGGGAGGATAAGTAATAGTTGACAACAGTATACTCTGTTGGTGATTAGTGTAAATTACGACCTCTTTGAATCCTGGTACGCACAAAACTAGGGACACATTTTACAATGGCAATGAGAAGTCTACTTCAGTAGTATTTATAGTCAATGGTTACAGTGATCACAATGTGAGCGAGTGATTGTGTCTGAAAAATATAGATTTAGATATGTCCTCTCTGTATACTTCTGTTATTTATTACCAATCTTCACTCAACATTTTAAATGAGAACTACAATTAACAGCTGATTATGGAATAATAGTATATTTCATTACAAGGGGCTAAAGTGATGCTTTTCGTACGAGGTCAAGGTTTACGACCGAGCCACCAGGTGAGGTCGTAACTTGAGTGAGTAACGAAAGGCCACTTTAGACCCGTGTTATGAACTATATTTTTCGTCATACTGCATAAAATATTGAGCTAACTACTTTAAAAAACAAAGATTTTACAGACGAAAGAGTTATTTACATTTTCAGCTATTTAAAACAATCAGGTGATTCTCTTTCAATTGTGTTGATGTAATGTCAGCTGACCATAACGATTGATATATTGAACGCTGTGTACTATCAATTGCAACAATGAATGTTATAATCAACTGTTTCGAATCACGAATCAGACTTACCGCTAACATAGTTATCGCTCAGCTTATCTCCTCACTGAGGCAAAATTAAATATTTATTCATTCTCTTGACTCTGAGTATTACTTATTTCTCGTAGATAATTTTTTATCTTAGGTGTTGTATAATTAATCTAAATACAAATAATTACAAAATAATAAGATCGGAAGTGTTAGTCAAACATTTATTGCTACATTTATTTCTAATCTATAAATAAAGACACACGGTAAAACTCAAGTACGTTTCTAGCGAAAAATAACATTATCAAGAATCAAGAACTTTTTATTGCCTTTAAACACAAATTTGTGTAATTGACAAAGTCATAAATTAATCTACAATTTTACTGTTTTAAACTGTACATAAATACAAAAGATGTTATTAAGTGAATTTCAACAATAAAAAAACCCAACAATAATGGTAACTATAAAAGTTAATAACAACATAAGTAATAAATTATTGGTTCAAAAAGTAAACTGATCAAACTTAACAAAACACAAGTCTAAATCCTTAACATACTAGTATCACAGGCCAAATATTCATCTACAGCATAAAATACATTCTCCCTCAACCAAACTTTTATTACATTTTCAAACTTTTTTAAGGGTACACACCTCATACTTTCTGGCAGTTTATTAAATAATTTGATTTTCATGTAGAGATGACTATTCCTAGTTTTTTCCAGTCTAACTGAAACTAAGTCAAGAAGGTAATTTTTTCTGGTTGAATAGCTATGGGTGTCTTTTCTAACAGGATATATTTACACAGACGCCTTTACATCCATTAGGCAGCAGAATATATAGATATTTGGAAGAGTCATTATTTTAAGATCTTTAAAGAAAGGTACACATGATTCTCTGTATGCTGCATTTTTGATTACTCTCAGTGCTTTTAGCGAATTTCCCCTATAGGGAATTAGCGAATTTCCCCTATAGGGAAGAAGCTATTACCGTAGTCGGCATGGTAAGACCTAGGCCCGGGACCATGATAACTTTTCGTTTTGAGGTCCCCAGACCCCAAAAACACCATTCGTTCGAAACTGTATATATATATATATATATATATATATATATATATATATATATATATATGTGTGTCCGTGAGCACGATAACTCTCGTAAAAATTATCCGATTTTGATGAAATTTGGTATAAACGTGTAAAGCAACGTTTATGACTTTAAGTTCGAAAACCAGCCAGATCGCTCCATACGAAGGGGTATTTTGGGGGGGTTTTGTACCCCAAAAATGGGTTTTTCGAATTTTTTACATATAATTTTGGAAATAGTCAAATTTTATTTTTTCCCATTGGATTCAGCTTAAAAAAACACACAATTTGGTATTTTGATCATTTCTCTACGTCAACTGGTTACCGAGATATTGAAAGTGCTAAACACAGTACGTTGTCTAATGTTATTCTTATGGAGAAAAATAAAAATTTTATATCTCGCTTATTTATGAACGTATACTGACGAAACTTGGTATACGGCTTCATCTGGTTGTGGACCATTGATATTTGCTCAAAAAGACAATTTTTTACCCAAGGCTCCCGTAGCAGCAAACCTGCGTACTCAGCCCCATGTTATTCTTATGGAGAGTAAGTAACGTGTTATCTGCCTTCATTATGAAAATAAATTAATGAAATTTGGTATGTGGCTTTACCTACATGAGTTATATTTATATTTGTATAAAACCCAATTTTTTGTGTTCCTTGCTTCAGCAAACCTGCATACTCAGCTGCCATGTTATTCTTATGGAGAATAATTAAAATGTCATAAATCGTTTATTTATGAATGTATATTGATGAAACTTGGTATGTGGCTTTATGTGGTATTAAGATACATATATATTCATTGGAAATTCGCTGAGTACGCAGGTTTGCTGCTACGGGGGTATTTTTTTGCCATCTAAAAGCAATCTGTGCACTGCAAGAGTGGCCCCACAGAGTTATGCCGTACCTTAAATGTGAATGAAAAAAGCATAGTAGGCATTTATCAACATACTCTCAGTTACACAATTTCTTAGTTTTCTTAACAAAAAAATAACCCTACTTAATTTTTTACACAGTTGTTCTACATGGTTGTCCCAACTTAACCTACTATCTAGATGTATACCTAATAACTTAACAGGCTTATTGTCTTTATAAATGTCATAATTCAGGGAAAAAACTATATGTTCTGTCTTTTGAAAGTTGACAGTAAAAAAGTTTGACTGAAACCAGTCTAATGCAATATCTAAGGCTTGTCTTTCGTCCCTTATTAGCTCATCCAAGTTTTCGTTACAGTTAGAAAGTGTTGTGTCATCTGCATATAGCATTGATGTACAAGGAACATTAAAAGCAAAATCATTAACAGCAATAATAAATAAAAGAGGGCCAAGGACAGATCCTTGAGGAACTCCCATCTTTATCTTTTTGATGTCAGATTTATCATTACCTTGAACGACCATTTGCTCTCTATCATTTAAGTAGGATATGAGTAAATTGAGTTCCTTTTCTCTTATACCATAACTAGAAAGTTTTTTTGCTAAGAGCTCATGATTCATACAATCAAAAGCTTTAGTTAAATCGATGAGCAATGCTGATGATAACAGTTTATTTTCAAAATTTATTAACACTTTATTTACAATATTTTCTACTGCCTTAACTGTATTTTTACCTGACATGAAACCATACTGTTGATCACAAAACAAATTATTAGTTTCAAAAAATGTGTTTAGCTGTATTTTAATGGATGATTCAAATATTTTACTAATTATAGGGATTAGAGAGATTGGGCGGTAGCTTGAAGGGCTTAACTTTTCGCCTTTTTGGCGAATTTCCCCTATAGGGAAGAAGCTATTACCGTAGTCGGCATGGTAAGACCTAGGCCCGGGACCATGATAACTTTTCGTTTTGAGGTCCCCAGACCCCAAAAACACCATTCGTTCAAAACTATATATATATATATATGTGTGTGTGTGTCCGTGAGCACGATAACTCTCGTAAAAATTATCCGATTTTGATGAAATTTGGTATAAACGTGTAAAGCAACATTTATGACTTTAAGTTCGAAAACCAGCCAGATCGCTTATCCGAAGGGGTATTTTGGGGGGGTTTTGTACCCCAAAAATGTGTTTTTTGAATTCTTTACATATAATTTTGGAAATAGTCCAATTTTAGTTTTTACTATTGGATTCAGCTTAAAAAACACACAATTTGGTATTTTGATCATTTCTCTACGTCACTTGGTTACCGAGATATTGAAAGTGCTAAACACAGTA
Source organism: Allygus modestus (assembly GCA_963675035.1). Classification (NCBI taxonomy): domain Eukaryota; kingdom Metazoa; phylum Arthropoda; class Insecta; order Hemiptera; family Cicadellidae; genus Allygus; species Allygus modestus. The sequence continues at coordinate 318,923,681 of OY776111.1, forward strand.
CGTTGTCTAATGTTATTTTTATGGAGGAAAAGACAAATTTTATATCTCGCTTATTTATGAACGTATACTGACAAAACTTGGTATACGGCTTCATCTGGTTGTGGACCATTGATATTTGCTCAAAAAAACAATTTTTTGCCAAAGGCTCCCGTAGCAGCAAACCTGCGCACTCAGCCCCATGTTATTCTTATGGAGAATAAGTAACATGTTATCTCCCTTAATTATGAAAATAAATTAATGAAATTTGGTATGCGGCTTTACCTACATGAGTTATATTGATATTTGTATAAAACCCCATTTTATGTTTTCCTTCCTTCAGCAAACCTGCATACCCAGCCACCATGTTATTCTTATGGAGAATAATTAAAATGTCATAAATAGTTTATTTATGAATGTATATTGATGAAACTTGGTATGTGGCTTTATGTGGTATTAAGATACATATATATGCATTGGAAATTCGCTGAGTACGCAGGTTTGCTGCTACGGAGGTATTTATAAACTGGTATCACCTTTGTTAGTTTTAGTGCTTTAGGATATACACCATTCTCTAAAATCAAATTGAATAGTGAAGTTAATGGCACCACTATCACATGAATAATTTCTTCCAATACCTTATTAGATAAGCCATAGTAATCCTCACTACACGAGGAACTTAAACTAGCAACACTTTTTAACACATCTTTACTACTAATTTTTGCCACCTAAAAAGGATGCAGTCCCTTTTTTTATCAATTACAAACTTATTCACTAATTCTACAGCAGTGTTATTGGATCTACTATTACCATTAGAAACAACTAAATTACTAACTGTATCAACAAAATAGTTATTATAAGTATTAGAGTCTATTAATATTTCTTGCCTACTTACTTTACAACCTGACTCTGTTTTTATTAAACCTACATCTATTGAGGAATTTGAAATGCACTGTTCATTTGCAATTTTCTTACAATAATTAATTTTATTTTTGTACCTTCTCTTTATATCCAAATATTCTTGTTTGAAAAGTAATTCATTTTCTGTACCCTTACTGTTCTTATATCTATCATAGAAAGCCGTTACAAACTCTTTAAAATTCTTCAACTCTGGTGTATACCATTTAATGTTAGGCCTTTTACCAGTACTCACTTTTACTTCCTTAATTCTACAGGATTCGTTAAATGAATTTGTCAATAATAAGTTAAAATGATCAAAAGCTAAATTTACCTCTTTAAAATTATTTAACTCTAACCATTCAATTTTTGATAATTGTTTTTTAAAATTAAAAACAGCCCTAGGAGTTAATAGCCCTCGTACTTTCTTTTTTAAAACATTGTCAGGAATTAAATTGTGCCCAAAAACATCTAGGAATTGTGCATGTACTTCAGAATGATCTGATAAATGTGGCTCTATAACACAGCAATTGACTTTTTTTTATCAAAACTAGTTAATATATTATCTATACATTTATCACCTCTAGTTGGCTCCCCATTCAACCAGTAAATGTCAAAAGAACGCAATAAATTTAAAAATGACTCCTTTTCAAGTGATTTTGTTAAAATATTTATATTACAATCAGCTGATATAATGTACTTTAACACGTTCACTGCGTTATGTAATTTTACGTTCTGTCCGATTTTGCGGCCTGAGTTATCGGTGACTCGTTATGAGTTTTTCATACTGTGCGGCGCGAGTCACTAATGTCTCATATCGATTTCAAAATTTGGCGGGCTGTAGCGCCATGGAGGATGCAGTCAGAGCGCTCTAGGTGAGTATTTTGGTATTGTTGAGACTGTCTCCACCAGATTGCAGCATCGTATAGCAACTTGTGTCATGTTCACCGATGACTCATGTCGCACTGGAGGAAAACAACATTTTTGGTGCATTAATCACGGTCAACTAAATTATTTCTAAGTGAATATGGATATGTATAAATATGTAAAAAACATGTGTCATGAGTTACTGATGACTCACGCCGCACTGGAGGAAAACAACATTTTATAAAATGTTAAAATTATGATAAAAACTTGTAAATAAAGGTGGTAAGTAATAATGCCAAAATTTATTTGAACAACACTGATTTATAATGAGTACATTGTATGAGTCTTACAACTACTTGAAAATTACATAAAATTGAAATGGAAAAAAAACAGTTCAGTTTGGCGCTGTCCTGCCGATATGACTTACAGTTACAAATTGAAATGATAAAAAAAAAACAGTTCAGTTAGTAAAGAACGCCTATTTGTGTACATGGTTGAAGCAGTCCAGGCACATGAATGGGTTGTCCGGGCAGTCCTCACAGTAGGTTGTAACCTGCTTAATTGTTCTGGCGGCCTCTTTTGCTGATAAAGAAGATCTGGAGTTTTTGTAGCACACTGTACATCGTCGGCGGACCTTGCGAGCTTGACCATCGATTTTACGAAGAGAATATGCCCTTTTCCTATTTGGAGTGTTAGTAATTAGTACTATTAGGGTTAGGTGTACTCACCTTGAACGAAGAGTTATTATTCTTGTAGATAAATAGATGAGACTGCAGCTTATAAAATCTAGAAACTATTTAGTAAACCGGCATTCAGTTCTCTATTCAACAATACAGTATTATAAACAAAGCGGTGGATGAATATATATCGTACAGAACACGTGGGATCTACTTTTTTCTGTACAGAAAACACGACGAGACACCAGTGGCTCATACCGCACTTAAGAAATAATTGCAGCAAACAATGTCTCCTATGCGAGAGACTCATAATTATATATATATAAATATACAATCTACATGAAAAAATAGTTATGGGGGTCAAAACCCCACTAAAATAATGTTATTGGATACGAAAATACCCTTGCCGCAAAGAGCGCCAGTCACGGGAGATGGGCTGCCGCGCACAAAATAATGACCCGATGAGTCACCGGTGACTCATGACGCTGTGAACGTGTTAATCCAACGTATTTTCTACTTAAGTACAATAAAAATGATTCAAAAACATTTAAAAAAAGGTTAACATTGGAATCTGGAGTTCTATAAAAGGTCGATACAACTACATCAACATTTGGTAAAAGAATGGCGGTTACTTCGAAAATGCTGTCATGATAAAATTGTTCTACATCTATAGCTTGAGTCTTGAGACCATGCCTCACTAAAATAGCACTTCCGCCACCTCTTATTTGTAAATTATTTCTAGTACATATAATAGCTAAATAGTATCCACAAGGAATATATAGTGAAGATTCCTCCTCAAATAACCAATGTTCATTGATAGTAGAAATATCACATTTTAGGCTTGTTAAAAACACATCAATTAAATTTAACTTATTTCTAATCGATCTAATATTACAATGATACATGCTAAGTGTAGTTGGTGAATGTTCTAAGGCTGCTTGTCTTGTGTTGACGTAGAGAAGTTTCCCAACAGAGACTCCGTTCCCGGAACTGGTGGCTGGTCTTCTCCCGGCTCCTGTAGATGTTTTCTTAAAGCTGTTTTTGTAGCAGTATGATGAAAATATTTTAAAGTCATCAACGTAGTGTGTATGTATAGTCAATGGTGTTACCGAAGGACAGACAGATGGACAGAAATTGAGATAAAGCTTGTTTTGGCTCCCCTAGGGTGTAAAACACGAAAATATGCAAAAATGACATAATTCAAAGCAATGTACAAACCAAACTTTAATTTTTGTTATATAGATATCCTCTCTGTATACTTATGTAATTTATTACCAATCTTCCTTCAACGTTTTAAATAAGAACTACAACATATGTTTATAGAATAACTATTATTAAGTCATTATCTGGTTCAATATAAATAAATACTTAGTCCATAAGAATAACATAGGATCTTTAAAACCCCGTGGGGCAGAGTCCTAAGGTGATTTCCAAAAATTTAATTAACCAAAAACCTTCAAACGCACATATAAAACATAGAATAAAAGTTTCATCGAAATCAGTGCACCCATTTCCGTGTGAAAAGCGAACAAAACTTGACCAAAACCACACAAATCACGTTTTTGAGGGACCGCCATTCTTTTTCCAAAAGGCGTATGCCAGTTTAAAGTGGCCTAAAACCTTCTCACGCATGTATAGAACAAAGAAACAAAGTTTCATCAATGTCAGTGCATGCGTTTTCCCGTGAAAATCGAACAAAAACCCGTCCTTGAGCGTTATCGACAGACAGACAGACGGACAGACAGACGGACAGACAGACAGACAGACAGACAGACAGACAGAAATTGAGATAAGACTATTTTTGGCTTCCCTAGGGTGTAAAACGTGAAAATATGCAAACATTTCATAATTCCAAGCAATGTACAGACAAAACTTTAATTTTATTTATATAGATGGGAGAACTGAGACTGGGCGGTAATTATCTGGAAACTGTTTGCTTCCTTTTTTATGAATAGGCACAATTTTAGATATTTTGAGCTGTGATGGGAAAATACCAGATACAAAGAAAGAACTAAATGTACCAAAGGTTTAAGAAGAGGTTTGATAGCAAAAAAACTTAACTTCGGCTGTCAGATTTTTTTGCAAATTCAAATTAAATTTGTTGAAATTAAAGCTCTAAACTGAAATTTTGGCTTAAACATTCCCTTCAACTATAAATTTTCTTCCCTTCAAAAAAGGAATTTTAAAAACCTGTCAAATAATTGACTTGGTTTTTGGGGGGTAAAAAATATCACCAATAGGACTATTGTATCTGTTCTTTGCAAGGGTTAGAAAGGTAAGGGGTTGAAAGGGTTTAGCTTGAAACAGCTGTTCTTGCTTCTGCTCTTTAAGCTGTCAAATGGAAGTGAGTAGGAGTGGCAGTGTTTCAGTCTTAACACGGTTTCTTATGCGAAAACGTGTTGCCAACCTAAGAAAATTGCAAAACAAAAAAATATGACCTACATACCAGTGGTACCAACTGTAAAGATGTAGTTATATATATAAAGATGTATAATAACGTATTTATATATATATATATATATATATATATATATATATATATATATAATGATGTATAATAAGGTTTTATATATATAAAGATGTATAACAAGGTTTTATAATAACGTAGTTATGTCACGCTACCAACGCAAGAAACAAAATACCTGTATTAATATCACACTACGTAGTTATAATTATATATATATATATATATATATATATAAAAATGTATATCACCGTAAACCCGCCACCGTCTATCCATACCTTTGCCAGCCACTGCCTCCTCCTCCCGACCTGTCCCCAGCCGCGCTGCCACTGCCCTGTCGCTACCTCCTGTAACAAATAAACATATTGCATCAGCCACCTCCCCACCACTTTCTATTATCCCGCGCGCTTTCTCTCTCTCTTTGCTCCCTGCTCCCGTTGCGATCGGACGTGTTTTTGCGCTGCTCCGTTCGTTGCGTTTTGCAAAGATTAAACTTGAGCGTTTGCTCCCCATAGCGGCTTCACTTTTCCTAACCTCACTTTTTCTAACCTCACTTTTTCTAACCTCACTTTTAATTTGTTTTATTCTGTGTAACATAACCTCACTTTTATTTGAAAAATGGCTGTAAATCCTGTCGAGGTTCTCAGTTCGGACGAAACCTATGTTAGACACTTTCGAATTTATGGAACACGAACAATTTTTAAATTTACTAATCCTCCTCCTGAAACTACTGAAATTGATTGGCTAAGACAAGGTTTTGCCAAAATTGTTAATGAAATGAAAGAGCGGGCCCATGAAAATGATCAGCTTGGTTTCACCTTGCACAGCTTAAACTTAAAAAGTAAAGAACCCGGTTTTGTAGCTTTCCGGCCCGTTGGTGAAATTGATGAGGACATACTTTGGCAAATTTTTGGGGTATTGTTCAATCCAATTCTGAATCCATCAAGTCCACTGGCACATTTAAAGTTGAATGTACCCGAGTTAATCTCCCTGTGGGTTCCGGCCGTCCTGGGAGAGTAAGGCCTGGCTTTTATAATACCTTTGATGAAGAATGTAAATCGAGACGGGGTATTGTAGTAATTAACAACAAAGATAATTTGTGTCTCCCCCGGGCTTTGGTGGTGGCCATAGCAAACGTGACTAAAGACCCCCAGTACAAAGCAATCCGAAAAGACCTGGGTAAAAGGCAAGCGTTTAGGGCCAAGGAACTTATTCGGCGGGCTAGGGTAGAGATCTCTGAGGAAGGTGCCGGTATCCCCGAATTGGAAAAGTTTCAGGACTTGCTAAAAGACTACAAAATCACAGTCTACAACTATGACAAAAAAGGTCGTGATGTTTACTTTGAAGGAGGTAATGAAGACGCTAAATTCAAAATTAACTTGCTCTTTCACAACGGTCATTATAATGTAATCAACAGTTTGACCGCTGCTTTTGCCTGTAACTATTTTTGCGAAGCTTGCCATGTTCCCTATGACCACAAAGCAAAGCACAGATGCTCAAACATTTGTCCTCAATGCCAAACCATCTCGCCTCCCTGTAAAGAGGAGCATGGGGGAATAGTTTGCCCAGACTAACATGAATATGAGGAACCAGCATTGTTTTATCGCCCATAAGGTTGACAAATGCAAAACAGTAAAAAAGTGTCTAGACTGCGGGAAACTGATTAATTTAAAAGAGAGATCCGGACCTCACAAAGTGCGGGGAAGTTTTCTGTAAACCCTGCAAATCATTCAAAGATCCGAATCACAAATGCTACATGCAACCCAATGATGGAAAACCTAAAACTAAAGACTATCTTTTCATTTTCGTTGACTTGGAAACAAGGCAAGACGAGTCTCTCCCCTCTGACCCTGATAAAAAAGTACATCAAGTTAACCTGTGCGTCTCACAACAGTTTTGCTTTAATTGTATCGAGTCTAGATTTTGCATGGTATGTAGAAACAGAACTAAAGTTTTTAAGGAAGAACCAGTAAAACACTTCATGGAGTATGTGATGCAAGCTCGTAAACAGTTCAAGAATGTCTGTGTAATTGCCCACAACGGGCAGGGCTTTGACTTTCAGTTCTTATTAAAACATATAATGGAAGAAACTAAATTCACTCCGGAACTGGTTATGAGGGGGACCAAAATTATTTTAATTTAAATGGACAATGTGAGATTCATTGACTCCCTAAGCTATTTCCCCATGGCTCTCGCTCCCTAATGCCTTCGAACTGCCTCCCGAGAAAAAGAAGGGCTACTTTCCCCATCTCTTCAACACCTTGGCGAACCAAAATTATGTAGGCCCTATTCCTGACAAAAAATACTACTGTCCGGAATCAATGTTTGAGAAACCTCACGAAGCTTTCGAGATTTGGTAAGAGGAACAGGTGGCGAGTAACTATGTCTTTGACTTTCAAAAGGAAATCTTGGAGTATTGCATCTCTGACGTAGAAATCCTAGCTCAGGCCTCATTAAAGTTTAGACGTATTTTGTTGAAAGAATGTAACGTAGATCCTTTCCTCGAGTCCGTAACTATTGCTAGCGCTTGTAACCTGGCCTTCCGCCGTAACTTTCTAAAACCAAACACAATCGGCCTAATCCCTAAAAACGGGTACAGACTGACTGACAATCAATCAGCCGTTGCTTTACAGTGGTTAACGTGGGAAGAGGAGGAACGAGGGTTGAGGATTGAGCACGCTGGCCGGGGTAAAGAAGTTCAAATTAACGGGCTAAAAGTTGACGGGTTTGACGGGGAACGAATTTATGAGTTTCACGGGTGTTATTGGCACGGGTGCCCAAAATGTTTTCCTTACAACAGAGAAGCTCGTCTGAAGGAGGATCCCTCAGATTCACTTAACTTAAGGTATGAAAGGACTCTGAAGAAAATGTCTAAAATCAGTGATTACGAAGTTTTAGTAATGTGGGAGTGTGAGTTTAGAGCTTTGAAAAAGGATAAAAACTTAAACACTTGAACAACCTGCCGATCCTCAATAATCTTCCCCTCGACCCACGGCAAGCGTTCTTTGGAGGCAGAACGGGTAATTCAAAAACATACCACAAATGCGAAGAGGGAGAAACGATACAGTATGTCGATGTTTGCTCCCTCTACCCCTATATAAATAAATATGGGAAATATCCTTTGGGCCACCCTACCATTTATGTGGGAGATAGGGAGTGCAGACAGTGAGGATTAAATGTAGATGGTTTGCTAAAATGTAAAATCCTACCACCTCGAGATCTCTACCACCCCGTACTCCCTGTTAAAATGAATAATAAACTAATGTTTGTGTTGTGTAGGACTTGCGGGGAAACTCAAAACCAACGAGACTGTGAACATGAGAGTGATAAAAGAGCGTTAGTTGGGACTTGGACTATGGATGAAATTAGGAAGGCGATTGAGAAGGGTTACGCTGTACTGGACATGTACGAGTTGTGGGAGTACGAGGTAGCCACATACGAGAAAGGGGGATTGTTTACAGACTTTATTAATAAGTTTTTGAAAATGAAGCAGGAAGCCTCAGGCTATCCTAGCTGGTGTAATACCGAACAGGACAAAGACAAGTACATCACAGACTATTTTCAACATGAGGGTATTCAACTGGACAAGGCGAAAATTTGTAAGAACGGGGGACTTAGATCATTAGCTAAATTAATGCTAAACAGTTTCTGGGGAAAATTCGGACAGAGGGAGAACCAAACTAAAGCAACAATTGTAAGGGAATCTAAAGTCTTGTTTCAAATGTTAATAAGCCCAGAAGTACAAGTCAATAGGATTCAAACTGTTAACGAAACTTTTGGTTGATGGTTATGCCCCGTTAAGTTAGGTTTGTTGTTGAAAGATATACTCTTGCCCATGATGTATGATTTGCTACCAACTCTCCGATGTTAGTGTTGGTTACAATATTTGACTAGAAAATGCAGTAGAATTATATATTGATTCTGTTTTTTAGTATATCGTAACAGAGTTGTTTGAGCAAGTACTACATAACTACAAAAAGAAATTACATCTGAACTCTAAGGTCTTTAATCTATGTACTTTTTTAAATTTACAAAATACCTTACTTTCACCTGTCTCTTTCTTGGAAAATTAATTTAAATTTAAACACAGTGGACCCGGAGGTTCTAACACTTAGAATTCTTATCAACGGGAACGTTTCGTTCCCCATACCTCCGGCCACATGACCCTGCGTGTAGATAGGTCTATCCCGTAGACCATCTTCAAGTGTAATTGTATCAAAGGGTGTGGGATTTGCTCACCCTTGGGGCGAGGATAAAATATTTGTCAGACCAAATTAATAGGAAAAATTTAACCCCGCTATTACGGTGGGGTTTGAAAGTAATACCATAACATACCATACCATACCCTTACCATGTCATCCTAATACCATACAATACCCTACCAATACCATAGTAATGTTATAAAAGGGGTACGGGAATTGCTCAACCTTGCTGGTTTTCATACTTTCGTTGAGGTACAAAACGTGACCAAACTACCTTCAGTTTATTTTATTAAAAGAGAGTCCCGATTCCGGACCTATGGAGTGGGGTTATCGGTTTCTTGCCTGTCCATTTCTGATAGTGTTTACAAGCCTCTTCTCTCCTTTAAGTTACTGTTAATAGTATTTCGATATTTCTGAACAATTAAATGCATAGACAGTTTCCCAAAGTAATTCTTTAGTAACACTTAATTTACAGGCATACACAACAGCTACAATTATTCACTCATGAAGCTAAACCCCAGTTATTGATCTAATGATCTAATAAAAAGACAGAGAGATGTCCCTACATAACAGCTAAAAAGTCAACAAACTTTATTAACAATTACTTTGCTTCATACATCATAACAGCTAAAAATATCCATAGGGTCATTTTAGCAAAGGGGGGTGTATTGACCCTTTATCTTTGGTACCTTCAACAACGATAATCAACAGTCTGTCAAAGTATAATTTAGTTTATTTTGGTATGTTACAAGTTTTCTTGTATGTGTGTTTGTTTAATATGTTTTAATCATATGTATTTGCCAGAAGTCCTGGTTTAAATTACTTTTACCCGAATCTTTTAAAATTCTTGGGCAAAAATTATAACAAAATCTACTGCTACTACTACTACTGTTATGCGTATTTTCTTGCTTTGGTAGGATTCTTCTAATGGTTTACATCGGTGGTATCGTAGGATACCTAGATGGTATCGACTACTTTTCATACTTGGCAGAGATGTTTCTGATTTATTGATCCTTTTTGTCAAAGAGGAGTTACGTTTACTCACTTTCATGGTTTTAAGTAATCACTTTACAGTAAAGTTCTGCGGGGTTTAAGTTATGGTAGAGTGACTTTACATACGGTTTAGCGCTTTTGCAAGTCACGTTGCCTCGTTACTGCAGGTCATCAACATCAATCCAAGCTAATATCCTACGTGGTTGCATGTCATTGCCCCTCACTAACGGAGGTCATCGACATTAAGCCAGGTGGCCGGGCTGCAGGTCATTGGCATTAGCAAGTCATTGTTCCTCACTAACGGAGGTCGTTAGTATCTATCCAACTGCCATGGCTGCTATCATACCCTTTCCAGCGCACGAGAAGTTTCGAACCTTTCCTTTTTAAAACTCTTTCAACTAAATAAATGCCACTTGCTAATTTCCTCAGCGTAGAACCCACCTTTGAGTATCTCTCCTTTGTTGTCTTGCAGTATGTATGTTACCGGTCTTGTTGGTTTAATTGCGTATACTGTAAACGTCTCGTTTGTCCAATTTGGTAAATACCCTTTTTTGAAAACTCTTTTCACTTTACTGATTCTAACGCTGTCGCCTACTTTTAATTTTTGTTTAAGGATTTTGTGTTTTGGTTTCTTTACTTTATTTATTCTCTTTAAAATATCTTTGACGTGTTTTAACATCCTTGGGTTTCATACCTATAGTCTTGTGCTTTGTGTTGTTGTAAGACTTTACAATTTCTGGCAATATACTTAACCATTCGTAACTTCCACGGGCTGTAAATAGTTTGTACATTTTTGACTTGAGAGTCCTGTTTAATCTTTCTACTATACTGGCTTTAAGTTCAGTAAATGTAAAATAGTAATTGATTTTTATATTTTTTCATTAGAGCATTTACATGTTTATTAAAAAAGTCGGTTCCTTGGTCTGTTTGAAAGTTTTTCATTTTATACTTTGCTAAAATAGGTTCTAAAGCTTTAGCGACTTGTGGTCCTGACTTGTCTTTTAACGGTACAGCAAACGCTACTTTGGACAAACAGTTAATCATCGTCAATATGTACTTGTACCCTTTATTAACTCGGGAATAAGGCTTCATTTCAACGAGATCAGAATGGTAAAGGTATGTTAGCCCCTTAAGGTGACTTTACGTCTGGTATAATTTATCCTGGCAGGTCGGTGTAATTCATTAGCTATAGCTGTTTTACCGTCCATTTTGATAATGATTACAATTATCCAAATCTTCAAATTATGTATTTTTTTTAGTAAAGTCATGGCCCCTCCACCGCCATGACTCGTGGAGACCTTCCAAAAACAAACTAGCTGTCTCCTCCGTTTTATATATTTTTATTTTATTTTTATACTTTTTTTTTACCCACCGAACCGTTCCAAGGAGTAGCCTAGGTGTTGGCCAGGCTCCTCAATGTACAGGGTCCTTCTTTCACCCGAGGTCTCTTCGAAGGAGTAGCCGGGGTGTTAGCCCGGCGCCTCAATCTACTGGACCCCTCATTCACACATGGGTCGTTCGAAGGAGTAGCCGGGGTGTTAGCCCGACACCTCAATCTACTAAACCCCCTTTCAGGTTTACGGGGATTTTCGTCACCCGCGCCATAGACCTCCATTCGTTCATGTACATTCATACAGTGGGAACTTGTGATTTTAAACTCAACAATATATATATATATATATATATACAAACAGAAGTGAGGATACTATAACTCCTCATTACCTCTTTGACATTATTTGGGACATTTCAAAGTAAGAAGGCTCTGCTCTTCACTTTGGGTGAGATTTCACAGCTACAATACTTTAATACAAGTGAACGGTTCAGGCCTTTTATTAATTCCTGTCGGGTTACTCAAGTCTTTGAACTTTTTGGTAGCCAAATGGCAAGGTGTCGTACTCACCTTCGAGCCTCCTTTTAGGTCCTGTGATTTTGAACTTTTTAATTTCACTTACCGTTACAATGTCACGGTCTTTAGTCCTCCTGATTCTGTTTTCTTCAATTTCTAAAATTTCAGCAGCTTCACTAAGGACCATCTTTTTTAATTGTTCAAAATTTAATGTTTCGGAGGTCTTCATATTAAGTGTGAGGCCTTTTATTTTACACACAGTTTGTAGTTTTTGCTTTTTGGTTGACCAGACAAGGTATGCGTACGTTTTAGGCCCCCCAGAAACAAACTCTACAATATAAGAGCCGGGCCCGTACTCACTTGCCAATTCGTCTGTCATTTCCCCGAGGTAATATCCCGTAGAGACCTTGTACAATCCTCCCCTGTATAAATAAATACACGAGTCCGTGTCATAATACAAGACCTGTCCTCCAAGGGCATCTAGATGTTCATACAGTTTAAGCCTCGCCTGGGCTGTGGTGTAGGCCGCAATAACAACATTTACATTTGTCAAAGGTTCCCCCACTTCCTCAATATATTACCAGTTAACAACAACAACTTCCTCGTTAACAGTTTGAATCCTATTGACTTGTACTTCTGGGCTTATTAACATTTGAAACAAGACTTTAGATTCCCTTACAATTGTTGCTTTAGTTTGGTTCTCCCTCTGTCCGAATTTTCCCCAGAAACTGTTTAGCATTAATTTAGCTAATGATCTAAGTCCCCCGTTCTTACAAATTTTCGCCTTGTCCAGTTGAATACCCTCATGTTGAAAATAGTCTGTGATGTACTTGTCTTTGTCCTGTTCGGTATTACACCAGCTAGGATAGCCTGAGGCTTCCTGCTTCATTTTCAAAAACGTATTAATAAAGTCTGTAAACAATCCCCCTTTCTCGTATGTGGCTACCTCGTACTCCCACAACTCGTACATGTCCAGTACAGCGTAACCCTTCTCAATCACCTTCCTAATTTCATCCATAGTCCAAGTCCCAACTAACGCTTTTTTATCACTTTCATGTTCACAGTCTCGTTGGTTTTGAGCTTCCCCGCAAGTCCTACACAACACAAACATTAGTTTATTATTCATTTTAACAGGGAGTATGGGGTGGTAGAGATCTCGAGGTGGTAGGATTTTACATTTTAGCAAACCATCTACATTTAATCCTCGCTGTCTGCACTCCCTATCTTCCACATAAATGGTAGGGTGGCCCAAAGGATATTTCCCATATTTATTTACATAGGGGTAGAGGGAGTAAACATCGACATACTGTATCGTTTCTCCCTCTTCGCATTTGTGGTATGTTTTTGAATTACCCGTTCTGCCTCCAAAGAACGCGTGCCGTGGGTCGAGGGGAAGATTATTGAGGATCGGCAGGTTGTTCAAGTGTTTAAGTTTTTTATCCTTTTTCAAAGCTCTAAACTCACACTCCCACATTACTACAACTTCGTAATCACTGATTTTAGACATTTTCTTCAGAGTCCTTTCATACCTTAAATTAAGTGAATCTGAGGGATCCTCCTTCAGAGGAGCCTCTCTGTTGTAAGGAAAACATTTTGGGCACCCGTGCCAATAACACCCGTGAAACTCATAAATTCGTTCCCCGTCAAACCCGTCAACTTTTAGCCCGTTAATTTTAACTTCTTTACCCCGGCCAGCGTGCTCAATCCTCAACCCTCGTTCCTCCTCTCCCCACGTTAACCACTGTAAAGCAACGGCTGATTGATTGTCAGTCAGTCTGTACCCGTTTTTAGGGATTAGGCCGATTGTGTTTGGTTTTAGAAAGTTACGGCGGAAGGCCAGGTTACAAGCGCTAGCAATAGTTACGGACTCGAGGAAAGGATCTACGTTACATTCTTTCAAGAAAATACGTCTAAACTTTAATGAGGCCTGAGCTAGGATTTCTACGTCAGAGATGCAATACTCCAAGATTTCCTTTTGAAAGTCAAAGACATAGTTACTCGCCACCTGTTCCTCGTACCAAATCTCGAAAGCTTCGTGAGGTTTCTCAAACATTGATTCCGGACAGTAGTATTTTTTGTCAGGAATAGGGCCTACATAATTTTGGTTCGCCAAGGTGTTGAAGAGATGGGGAAAGTAGCCCTTCTTTTTCTCGGGAGGCAGTTCGAAGGCATTAGGGAGCGCAGCGAGAGCCATGGGGAAATAGCTTAGGGAGTCAATGAATCTCACATTGTCCATTTCCATTAAAATAATTTTGGTCCCCCTCATAACCAGTTCCGGAGTGAATTTAGTTTCTTCCATTATATGTTTTAATAAGAACTGAAAGTCAAAGCCCTGCCCGTTGTGGGCAATTACACAGACATTCTTGAACTGTTTACGAGCTTGCATCACATACTCCATGAAGTGTTTTACTGGTTCTTCCTTAAAAACTTTAGTTCTGTTTCTACATACCGTGCAAAATCTAGACTCGATACAATTAAAGCAAAACTGTTGTGAGACGCACAGGTTAACTTGATGTACTTTTTTATCAGGGTCAGAGGGGAGAGACTCGTCTTGCCTTGTTTCCAAGTCAAAGAAAATGAAAAGATAGTCTTTAGTTTTAGGTTTTCCATCATTGGGTTGCATGTAGCATTTGTGATTCGGATCTTTGAATGATTTGCAGGGTTTACAGAAAACTTCCCCGCACTTGTGAGGTCCGGATCTCTCTTTTAAATTAATCAGTTTCCCGCAGTCTAGACACTTTTTTACTGTTTTGCATTTGTCAACCTTATGGGCGATAAAACAATGCTGGTTCCTCATATTCATGTTACAGTCTGGGCAAACTATTCCCCCATGCTCCTCTTTACAGGGAGGCGAGATGGTTTGGCATTGAGGACAAATGTTTGAGCATCTGTGCTTTGCTTTGTGGTCATAGGGAACATGGCAAGCTTCGCAAAAATAGTTACAGGCAAAAGCAGCGGTCAAACTGTTGATTACATTATAATGACCGTTGTGAAAGAGCAAGTTAATTTTGAATTTAGCGTCTTCATTACCTCCTTCAAAGTAAACATCACGACCTTTTTTGTCATAGTTGTAGACTGTGATTTTGTAGTCTTTTAGCAAGTCCTGAAACTTTTCCAATTCGGGGATACCGGCACCTTCCTCAGAGATCTCTACCCTAGCCCGCCGAATAAGTTCCTTGGCCCTAAACGCTTGCCTTTTACCCAGGTCTTTTCGGATTGCTTTGTACTGGGGGTCTTTAGTCACGTTTGCTATGGCCACCACCAAAGCCCGGGGGAGACACAAATTATCTTTGTTGTTAATTACTACAATACCCCGTCTCGATTTACATTCTTCATCAAAGGTATTATAAAAGCCAGGCCTTACTCTCCCAGGACGGCCGGAACCCACAGGGAGATTAACTCGGGTACATTCAACTTTAAATGTGCCAGTGGACTTGATGGATTCAGAATTGGATTGAACAATACCCCAAAAATTTGCCAAAGTATGTCCTCATCAATTTCACCAACGGGCCGGAAAGCTACAAAACCGGGTTCTTTACTTTTTAAGTTTAAGCTGTGCAAGGTGAAACCAAGCTGATCATTTTCATGGGCCCGCTCTTTCATTTCATTAACAATTTTGGCAAAACCTTGTCTTAGCCAATCAATTTCAGTAGTTTCAGGAGGAGGATTAGTAAATTTAAAAATTGTTCGTGTTCCATAAATTCGAAAGTGTCTGACATAGGTTTCGTCCAAACTGAGAACCTCGACAGGATTTACAGCCATTTTTCAAATAAAAGTGAGGTTATGTTACACAGAATAAAACAAATTAAAAGTGAGGTTAGAAAAAGTGAGGTTAGAAAAAGTGAGGTTAGGAAAAGTGAAGCCGCTATGGGGAGCAAACGCTCAAGTTTAATCTTTGCATAACGCAACGAACGGAGCAGCGCAAAAACACGTCCGATCGCAACGGGAGCAGGGAGCAAAGAGAGAGAGAGAAAGCGCGCGGGATAATAGAAAGTGGTGGGGAGGTGGCTGATGCAATATGTTTATTTGTTACAGGAGGTAGCGACAGGGCAGTGGCAGCGCGGCTGGGGACAGGTCGGGAGGAGGAGGCAGTGGCTGGCAAAGGTATGGATAGACGGTGGCGGGTTTACGGTGATATACATCTTTATATATATATATATTTATATATATACATATAACATATATATATTATATATATACATATATATGTATATATATAATTATAACTACGTAGTGTGATATTAATACAGGTATTTTGTTTCTTGCGTTGGTAGCGTGACATAACTACGTTATTATAAAACCTTGTTATACATCTTTATATATATAAAACCTTATTATACATCATTATATATATATATATATAACTACGTTATTATACATCTTTATATATAATATTGTGAAGAATGGAAGAAGGTAGGCCTAGGTCACTTCAAAGTACCAAAAAAACTTACTCATTTTAAAAATAACGAAAACATTTGTTTGAAAAACAGATATAATGTCTTAAGTGAACAAGATAAAGAAAATTGTAATCAGGATAATATAGAGAATAATGATATCTACAGCCAAAGGTTAAAAATGAACTACAGATTAAAACTAAATGATAGAAAACATCAAACCAAAGAGCAAAATAAGCAAATATACAAGTGGACAAATAAAGAGAAAATAAAACATACGAATTTGGAGGAAGATGACATTTTAATACTTGGGGACTCAATTCTCAAACATGCAAAAATCCCGAATGCGGTCTTGAAGATATATAAAGGAATTAAAGCCGGTGGACTGAAGCATAAACTTAAAACGGTGAAGGAAGAACTTACATTTAAGCCTAAAGTAATAATGCTACACCTAGGTACCAATGACTTATCTTACTTACGTAATCCTGAAGATGTTATGGGGGAACTCTACACGTTGGTTAGAGATATGAAAAACTATTTCCCAAATTCATTGATAATAGTTAATAGTCTGCTTTACCGAAGAGATTTACATCCCAATTTAATCAAAAGAGCAAACAGAAATTTAAGGTAAATTTAAGGTGCACTGACGTCAATGCAATTTTTTGTAACCTAAACAATTTAATTAAAAATGAATATTTAAGTAGAGATGGATTACACTTGAATAGGAAAGGATCCTATGTTGCAGGACGAGCGCTAACTGAAACGTTAGCAATATCATCGAAATTGAAGCAGGAAAACCAATAAGGGTAGCAGACGTTGGGGAAAAAATAAGAATTAAGAAAGTGCCTTCAACTCATTTAATTTATAATCAAATTAAAATAACTGAAGAACCAGAGTTCAACATCTTAAATAAAAAAACATCAGACTTGCACAAATTATCTAAATTTAACTTAGAAAGCAGTAGCCAATCAATCATAGAAGATTCTAGTATAAAAACAAATAAATGTTATAATTAGTGATGCGCGATTGCGAGAGGTTAAAACAATCGAAATGTTCCTTCTCGAGAGGTTCCGCTTATCGATTGTTTCGATTGCTTAGCGAGAGGTTTGTACAATCGAAATGTTTTCTCTCGATTGTTGCATTCGTTAAGCAAAATCGTCTGCTGCCGGCGCGCGGCGAGAGGATAAACCCGTTATAGATGTGGATCGCATTTTTATCAGGCACTAAAAACATTTTTTGCAAATAAGCCAACCGTAATTAGTTGTTTTTAGATATTCCTTTAATATTTCACCCCACGTCAACATAAACATCTATTCACTAAGTATTTTCAGGCCTCACAAATGTACACAAAAAAGTACAAATTAAATGGATTAATTTTGAATAATAGTTTCAAATTATTAAACAGCTGCTGCGTTCTTTTGGCTCAATTTTTAATTTTTGTCTCATATTTGTTTTTATGTATCTTTATTATTAAACTCTATTTAGGAGAAAATTACCAAAAAATTGTTTAATGTTGTAAAATATAGGCTCTTTACACTGGCTTTATTGGGAGATCAATTTCAATAGGCAATGTTTTCCTTACATCCTATGTCATGTGTAAACAAATTAATTTAATTATTATTAAGTTTAAATAAATTAAAGATTCGTTCAAAAATTTGTTTTATTTGATTTTAATCGTGTGTTATAATGTTAGCAACGTCTTATATTTTATTTCTACATAATAAATCTAAAAACATCTTTCATTTACAATTTTCTAAATAATAAACAAATAATGAAATGAGAGTATATTGTATAAAGCGTGGGAAAGGAGCAGAATTATACTGCTGCCTAAAACGTTCACAAATTCTTTGAGCATTAAAAGTATAAGTATGCTTGTCTATATTTAATAATGATCAACATTTTTTTTCTCGTCTCCATTAATAATTTAACGTATTAGATGTTATTTATTTTATTTTTTTAATTTTCACGTATTTTAATGCATCGTTTTATTAAATAACTCCCAAATGTAGCAATTTGTTAAAACATCTCGGTAGAGATGTCGATTGTTCCATACACAAATATAACAGAAAATAGAATGCAATAATCTCTTTAAAAATAATTATATTGATTGGCGACATATTTAGTTAACAAAACATCTCGCTAACAATTTCGAATGCCCAGTACGAGAATAGCTGCCTCGTCTAAACGAAACATTCCGCTAAAAAACATCTCGGTAAGAACCTCTAGTTGCCACGTCTAAACGAAACATTTCGCTAACAACATCTCGGTAAGAACATCTCGGCAAGGACCTCTCGCTGCCGCGTCTAAACGAAACATTTCGCTAACAACATCTCGGCACGGAGCTCTCGTTGCCGCGTCTAAACGAAACGTCTCGGTAAGAACATCTCGGTAAGAACATCTCGGTAAGAACATCTCGGTAAGGACCTCTCGTTAAGGGAACCACAATCGAAACGTCTCGAGAGGTTCAAACAATCGAAACGTTTCGATTGTAACATCTCGCAATCGCGCATCACTAGTTATAATGAGGCATGTATAAATGTTGAATATATAATGCATTTGAACATTCAAGGAATTTGTAAAAATCAATATGACAAATTTGAAGAACTGGAATTATTTTTGAAATCTATTTCTAGGCACATAGCTATTATCATGCTCACCGAACACTGGGTTCCTAAAACTAATCATTTTGTACTGAATAAGTTAAATAACTTTAAATCCATATCTGGTTTTTATAGGGAATATCGTGAAAGAGGGGGCAGCTGTATTCTTTTAAATGATAGTATTTTTGAACTTTTTTCTGAAAGAACAGACCTAACTTCATTGTCAGTCAAGAATATTTGTGAAATCTCTGCAGCAGAAAGTTTAAAACTCAATTTATTAATTTTGTGTTTGTACAGGACACCACATCAAAATAATTTTGAAGAATTTATTTTAAAACTGGAAGACGTATTAATTAAAATATTTAAATCAAAGCGAAAATTTAAATGTAAAGTTATTATTGGTGGTGACTTTAATGTTGATTTACTTAAGAACTCCAAATATTCTTCAAGATTTATTGCTTTGTTAAAAAGTTATGGTTTGATTCCTAATATAAGTAAACCAACACGGATTACTTCTGACTCAAAGACGTGCATCGACAACATATTTACAAATTTTCAAACTGTAATTTCTTTTATTGCTAATTCTAGTTTTTCAGATCATGAATCACAGTTTATTGGAATTGAAGTATTTAAAAAGGCTCTTTCGCCGTCTTATGAGGAAAAAAGAATATTTTCCCAAAACAATATTGAATTGTTTGTAGAAAAACTAGAAAGTGAGGATTGGTCAAAATTATATTCTCTTAGAAGTACAGACGAAGACAAACAAAAATATATAAATGATTGCTATAAAACATTTCTGGACATTTTTACTTCCACCCTGGATAAAACAATACCCATAAAAAAGGTGAAGAAAAAAATAACGAGAGCACAGCAACGATGGATAAATGAAGAGATAAAATTTCTGAGTAAAATTAAAAGGCATTTATTTTTTCAGCAAAGAGCATCAAAAGACCCATCAGACATAACTGTATTTAAAAAATATAAATCGTTACTTCAAAATATGGTGAAAAAGTGCAAAGTTAATGCAAATGAAAATTATATTATGAATTCTAAAAACAAAAGTAAGGCTATGTGGAATGTTGTCAAGGCTGAATCGGGGACTGATAAGAATAAAGACAACTACCATACAGATGATTCAAATCCAAATTTAGCAAATGAGTTGAATGAATTCTTTTTAAACATAACAAGTTTTCTGAATCTTAATCCTAATTGCGATCAGGCAAAAAAATATTTTTCAAAATACAATAAATGCAACAAAAATACAATCTATTTATCACCTACAAACAATAATGAAATCATTCAAATTGTTAAGGATTTAGAAGACAAACATACTGCAGGCTGGGATGGTATATCTGTTCATCTAATCAAACAATGCATATATTCAATAGTCCCACACCTTTCTTATATCTTTAATATATGTTTACAATTTGCTGTATTTCCTGATCTTTTAAAACTATCAGTTGTAATTCCCATTAAAAAGAAAAATGGGACGAATACTTTGGAAAACTTCAGGCCAATATCCATCCTTCCTTCATTCTCAAAAATCTTAGAAAAATTGGCGTATGAGAGACTTATTAATTTTATAGATAAATATAATATATTAAATACCGAACAATATGGTTTTCGAAGAAATACGTCTACTTTAAACGCATTAATAAAATATACTAATCTAATCATTGAAAATATTGAACAAAATCAATTCACAGCATCAATTATATGTGATATGTCAAAAGCTTTTGATAGTATTGATCACAAATTACTACTTGAAAAGTTACAATTTTATGGTATAAGAGGCATAGCAGGAGATTTTTTTCATTCATACCTAAGCAATAGGAAACAATTGGTAAAAATTAAATTTAAAAATAAATCATCCGAATCAGAACTTAAAAATGTAAAATTTGGCGTGCCACAAGGATCTATTATGGGGCCACTATTATTTATTATATATGTTGCTGATATGCCATTTAATGTTAAAGCCAGCCAAATTGTCCAATTTGCTGATGACACCAGCTTAGTGGTATCAGCAGAAAGCTTTGAAGATCTGCAGGATAGAATAAACGAGTCTCTGCTTGATATAGACCAGTGGTTTAATGCAAATGGATTGGCACTGAATAAATCTAAGACTTATATTCTGAGCATGAAATTCAAAAAAGAACAAAACAAAAAAATAATCAATGCTAAAATTAATGGCACAACAATTCCTACAGTAGAAGAAGTATCAGTTCTGGGCGTTTTAATTGACAGTAAATTAAATTGGAGCAGTAATATTGAAAAAACATCTAAAAAACTAAGTTCATGTTGTTGTTGTTTAAGAGTTTTGTCAAAGTCTCTAAGTAGAGAAATTTTACGAATAACATATTTTGCGTATTTTCAAAACATACTTTCCTATTGTTTACCAATTTGGTTTGGCACTTCATCAGAGAACAAAATAAAAATTTTCAAAATTCAAAAACAAGCAATCCGAATTATTTACAGTATACCACAGACGGAATCATGTCACAACTATTTTAAAGATTCAAAAATATTAACTGTATTCAGCCTGTATATATTTGATTTAGCAAAATTTTTCTTAAAAAATAAAAGCCAATTTACTGAATCTCAACAAGTAAACAAATATGATACAAGACAAAATTCTTTAATATTACATCATATTCATAGAACAACTTTGTACGAAAGATCAATTACATATACATCTGGAAAATTGATTAATCACATAAAAAAATACAACTTAGCGATGGAATCAAGAAAAGATTTAAATAAATTTAAAAAAATTTTGCTTGAAATTTGCTTGTCTATTACGTTGATGATGATTTCCACCAACTTTAAACAAAAGAACCTCATACGAATAACCAAGTGCCAAGTGGATGATTGCGAACTTTTTTACATTTTGTTCTCCACTTTTATAACAACATATTTACCTTTTATATTGTACACATTGTAAAATGTTTATACAATAAAGATCTGTATCTGTATCTGTATCTGTATATATAACTACATCTTTACAGTTGGTACCACTGGTATGTAGGTCATATTTTTTTGTTTTGCAATTTTCTTAGGTTGGCAACACGTTTTCGCATAAGAAACCGTGTTAAGACTCAAACACTGCCACTCCTACTGAAGTGTTCTCAGCTGTTTGCATTATAGTTTCTGAATGTTTACTTTCTTATGAAATGTAAACATAGAAACTTGTTCACGGGGCCGTAGCCCGAGGGGATTTTAAGGAAATGAATAGGCCTATGTGTTGCATGGGTTCAAGATCTACCTTTTTGTAAAGTTTCAGCCCAGTCGGTTCAGTATTTTTTGCGTTTATCCGGAACATCAGACAGACAGACAGATAGAAACCACCTCTTCTTTATAATATTATAGATAGATAGATAGATAATATATTTTATACTGTTGTTGGCTCAAAAAAACACATAAACTGTAAGAAGAAAACTGCTCATAGATTACCACTAGAGGTATCTGAAATTCGTAAGCATAATTCAGCGGTGGCAAGGGGGGGCGGTTGCCCCCCCACCAATAATTTGGAGGAAATAATATTGTAACATATAAATAAACACAATAATCACGGTCACGATCGTGTTTGCCTCCCCAACAAAATACTCAGATTATGCTTGTGTGAGTTTCATTGTGAGATTCTCATGAAATATTAAATATAATAGCTGGAGCTCTTTAACTGTTTTAGTTGTCAATTTGTTAAAAACTTGTTTTTTATTACCCAAAATATAATTTGTATATTAGAAATTCACTCCAGAAGGTCATAACTCTATCAGAGGGCCAGTTTTCAGAAAATGTTTTGTAATAGAAAAAATATTATAGAAGATAGATAGTGTTAACAATAACTGTTATTTTCAGCTGGGATACTTTTGACATTGAAACCAACCCTGAAATTGAGGATGCAGAACAAGCCTTCCTTGCAGGATACTTGGAAGGTGTGGAAACCCAAGCTGCTATATACGACCACTTCTACAACACCATACCGTCATTCTGCAATGACACTAAACTTCGCCAGGGGATTCAACACTACCTCGATAATAACACTCTCTGGATCAAGGAGATGATCAAACAACATGCTGCCTCTGACATTTACTGGAGACAGGTAAAGCTTCACTACATGTTGTGGTGTTGGGATTAGAAAGGTGAATTGCCGTTATAATTTAAATGGCCTTAGTAAAATATGGATAATTAAGAATATAGGACATTTTATTTATATTATTTGATTATTCTCATTAAATATTTGCAAACATAAACAAGCAACTGGCATAAATAAAGTGTACAACCATGCTACAGATGTTTCTTTTTAGAAAAACATATTCCATGTTACAAAATGTAGAATTTAACACTTGTTATTTCTGACTAATTTATTGCTGTTATTGCTTTCAAACCTACTGATATAGAACTTGGTATTCCTAAATGTTAATATATCAAAATTAATGCCTATTTCCCTTGGTCACGCCATCACTTGAGAATGAGTGCACCAAATTGAATAATTTTTTTGTGTTCGTTAATGTCAGGACAAGATTCTTATAAAAGAAAATTTGTAATCCGACCTAAGGGCTTTGTCCCACAGGCCTTCAAAGTTCCCATTGATTTGATCAAAGTTCAGTTAGTTATACCAAACAGCTGTAAACATACTTGTTTACTTGTTTACTTGAGATATACATATGTTCATTATGGAAATGAAAAACTACTTGAATGGCAACTCAAACTCTTTTTTTCGATAGGCGAGTGAGCAAAGCGAATGAGCTGATCTTGAAAATTTTCTTGAGATGATGGTCTTGAGTATTTGACATAAAACCAATTCAATTACATTAGGGCAATGATTTAGGGCAGTCTGCTGCTCTGTCGGCCAGCAATAGCTGGGCCACCCTCTTCACAGCAGTATAGCATTTAATTGTACACTCAGAAACCATAGCTTAGAGCATATAACTTCAAATTAAATTCTGAATCATCAGATGTACTTTGAAATTATATTTCAAAATTAGGCAAATTAAGTAGGTATATATAACCATGTAATTCTTTTATATATATTATTTATGTGTATATTTTGTGTTCATGCATATTTAAGAGTGACCTAGAACAGGGCTTGGCACTTGCCCCGGACAAATTGACCTATAAAACCGGTCTGTCTACGGGCCTATGGATAAGTTTATTTCCAAAATATATAATAGTTCTGAAAAAATAAATACCCCGTCGCAGAAAACCTGTGTACTCAGCGAATTTCCAATGTATATATATGGGTATCACTACTACCACCTAGAGCCACTTCCCAAGTTTCACAAAAATACATGAATTAATAAGTGATAAAAAGCATTTTATTTATTCTCCATAAGAATAACATTATAATTGAGTATGCAGGATTGCTGCAACAAGGAAGATAAGAAATGTATTTTTTTGCAATTATCAATATAACTCAACCAGGTGAAGCTACATACCAAGTTTTGTTAATTATCATTCTTAACTAAGGGATAAAACTTTACTTATTATCCATATGAATAACATGGGGCCCAAGTATGCAGGTTTGCTGCTACCGGGAAAATAAACAAAAACTATTTTTTTGTGCTAATATCAATATACCACAACTATTTGAATCCATATACCAAGTTTCATCAATATACATACATAAATAATCAAAACATAACATTTTATTTATTCTCCATAAGGATAACATATTGGGCAACGTACTATGTTTAGCACTTTGAATATCACTGCAACGGTTGGACGTAAAATAACAATTAAAACGCCAAAATGATTGTTTTGTAGAGCTAAACTGATTGATAGAAAGAAATGTGGAGTCTTTAGTGAAATTATCTGAGGAAAATCTAAAAACCGTATTCCCATGAGATTAACATGGGAAATTTTATGGACACATTTTTTGACTTTTCTCCATAACCACTAAACCTAGCTTAATGATTCAAAATACTAAATTGTTTGTTTTTTAAGCTCTATACAATGGCTATAACCAAAATCTAGTGTATTTAAAATTGTAGAGTAAAATGTTCAAAAAACTGATTTTTGGAAAATTTTAAACCCCCTTCTGGATCAATCTGGTTTTCAAACTTAAAGTCATAAATGTTACTCTCCACAATTGTGCCAAATTTCATTAAAATCGGGCGCTCCTCTCAAAAGTTATCACAGTAACGGACACACATATATATATATATATATATATGTGTGTGTATAGATATAGATATATATATATATATATATAAATTTGAACGAATAGTGTTTTTGGCATCTGGGACCTCAAAACAAAAAGTTATCATGGTCTCGGGCTTAAGTCTTACCATGCCACCTACAGTAATAGCTTCTTCCCTATAGGGGAAATTCGCTAAAACAAGTTTGTAAAGAATACAAGTATAATTTAATAAAAAATGTTTATAACATCTGGCAAAAACTAAAGGTTTGGAGTGGTGTAGGTGTTAATGAGAAACTCCTTAAATAATTAATCTATTGATGCATTTTTTAACAGTCTCGTTTTTTGGGATAATAATGTGCGAAAGAGATGAAGATAGTGGCAAGGGGACCGGCTTCCAGAGCTGCCACGAAGGGGGGGCAACCGGGGCACTTTGCCTCAGGCCCCTGATTCTCTGGGGCCCAAGCAGGGGGCTCCGGTCAAAAGAAAAATAATTGCCAAGACAATAGAACAGGGGTTTCTTAGGCTTGTCGGCCCAAAATTCGCCTGGTGTAACTTCATCCTATCAAGAATAATTTCTTGCAAAAGTTGAGTCGGGAAAAGTTGTAATTTATATAAAAAACTTTGTTTAGTTATGTTCACTTTTGCGATCAACTTTCGTTATTTTTGTGTTATTCTTAAAGCCACGTTTACACGATGCAGGTTTGGGAGACGATAATCTTGACAAGGTAGCCTTGCGTAGGGTGTGTGGTCAGATACATAATGAGCAGCCTGCACGGTTTTTGATCAAGGTTCTGTCCACACACCCTACTCAAGACTACTTTGTCAAGGTAGCCTTCATCATAATCTGCTTTGTGTAAACGCGCTTTAAGGGAACTTTTATACCACAACGATTTTTGTGTGAAAACCCCAATTTTTTGGGGGCCCTTGTTACAACAAACATGCGTAGTCAGCTTAATGTTTTTCTTGTGGAGAATTGATGAAATGTTATATCTTGTTTAAGTATTTAAGTCCTCACTTTATAAGTATAATTTTGTATGCATAAATTAACATTTTTGTATATAGTTTTAAACATAAAATGCTGAAGCTGCATTAAAATTTCATCAAAATTACACCAAAAAAACCCATGAGGGTCATGGAACCACATTGCTATTGTGGAAAGGGGCTCGAGACTCAATGGGGCCCGTTAGTTATGGAGAGCCCAAAAACTGCCAGAGTGCCAGAGTATTTGATTATTGTAAAATAAAATATGACTGCCTAACATAACTTTTTTGAATGAAGCGTATTCAGACCACTATATTACTAAATAAGACGCCGATGCAAGCTTCTGCAAATTTTAAGGTGATGAGAGTAGAATGAGTGAGATGCCTTGAGTAGCCTTGTTATACTGACTAAGGCTCTGACTGGTTCTTTAGCCCCGACAATTAATTAATTAATTATTGACCAATGGCAACTGGTTCCAGTTTCGAACCCTAATAAAATTTGTCGATCATGTTCATTAAAATTAGTTGCTGTTGCATAATTATTTGGTTTTTCACACAACCTGCCTAAAGGTTTAATATTATTAAAGAATAATTTATTTTCAGATAAATCTGTTCTACCAACAAATGGCTGGGCTCATGCTGGGCTACAACAGTGTGGCTGCTGCTGACGAGAAACTTGACCTCAACGATATCATGTGAGTACATTCTTCTAATTTGGCTCAAAACGGTAACACGTAGGTATCAAAATGCATAGTATTTATCAAACTTGGACCAATACACATGCACTAGGAACTAAAACCCAACGATTATGGCTGATAGGGAAGCAAGCTCATGATTTTTGGTGATGTAGTTAGTCTCAATTGTCCATCTATTCATAATTTATGATGTCAAAATTAAGAGATAACGCTGAAATTAATTTATATAAAAGCCTGCTTTTAGAAAGTATAGCAGCTTTTTACAACTTTACAAAACAGAAGACAATATCTAGATTTTTCATCTGCTAACCTTTTAAAAAAATATACAAAATTTTAAAACACTCCTCTTATTCTTTTTTATAACTCCAATTTGAAAATGTTGACAAAACACTAAATTTTCTTTACTTACTATTGGGAGAAAGCAATAAACAATTTTTGTTAGATCTGTGAATAGGTAGGCAAAGCTCGAAACTCTGCCTTTTGAATAAAACTAATAGTTGATTGTTATACATTTTGGTAACTGGCGTTATTCATATGAAGGAGAATTTTATTTGGTTTATGTCACATGTGTTTTTTCATAATTCAATAAACAGCTGTTATAAGGATTATATCCGCAAATTTTTGCGGGGGAGCAGCTCGCATACTTTTATTTACCTGGACATCATCTTTTATGCTTTTGCACCTTCATCTCCTTGACAAAAAAAAACATGTTTTTCTTTGTATTTTGATCTTAAATGTTTGTAAAGAAACTAACCATTGTTGATGTTACAATTATCACACTAAAGTTTCATATAACGTAAATTATTATGTTTAGATATGGTGTATATTGTAATTTATTATATATGTTGTAAACAAATATATTTGAATACACTTTTTACGTATATTTCGACCCGGCTATATACGTAAAATGTGTATTCAAGTATATATTTTTCTTTAATTCAATCTTTGTTCATCGTCTCACGGAAGAATGAGCACACTTAGCAATTGTTTATTCAATGGCTATTTTTATAAAAACAAATTCACTAATAAATGGTAGCTGTATTGTAAGGAGGTATTGAAGAGGTACTGTAAGGATGTGACTTGATGGCTAGCTAGTAAACAAAGGGCTGAGGGGAACTACACACAGTTCCCTCCACAGTTCATACTGAAGAGGTACTGTAAGGATGTGACTTGATGGCTAGCTAGTAAACAAAGGGCTGAGGGGAACTACACACAGTTCCCTCCACAGTTCATAATCTGTTTATTGACAGAGCCAACTAAGAAATCTATTAAACATATTGGTGTTTAACAATATGCCCTGACAAAATATTGCAATAAAAAATACCCCCGTCGCAGCAAACCTACATACTCAGCGAATTTCCAATGGAGATATAAATGTCTTAATACTATATAAAGCCACTTTCCAAGTTTCGTAAAAATATATTCACAAATAAGCGATATATACAATTTTAATTATTCTCTATAAGAATAACATTGGGGCTGAGCACGTAGGTTTGCTGCTACAGGAGCCTTTGGCAAAATTGTTTTTAGCAAATATCAATAGACCACGAGATGAAGCTGTATACCAAGTTTCGTCAGTATAAGTTCATAAGTAAGCGAGATATAAAAATTTTCTTTTCCTCCATAAGAATAACATTAGACAACGTACTGTGTTTAGCACTTTCAATATCTCAGTAACCAACTGACGTAGAGGAATAATAAAAATACCAAATTATGTGTTTTTTTAAGCTGAATCCAATGGTGAAAACTAAAATTTGACTATTTCAAAAATTATCTGTACAAAATTCAAAAAACTGATTTTTGGGGTACAAAACCCCCCTCAAAATACCCCTTCGGATGGAGCGATCTGACTGGTTTTTGAACTTAAATTCATAAATGTTGCTTTACATGTTTACCAAATTTCATCAAAATCGGATAATTTTTACAAGGTTATCGTGCTCACGGACACATATATATACAGTTTCGAACGAATGGTGTTTTTGGGGTCTGGGGACCTCAAAACGAAAAGTTATCATGATCCCGGGCCTAGGTCTTACCATGCTGACTACGGTAATAGCTTCTTCCCTATAGGGGAAATTTTCTAACAGGCCAAATCACTTACTCCAATAGAAAAAATCACTAATGAAGGACTGTTGCGGGGCATAACTTTCCCCTCATCTTCTTGTTTACAACATCAAGTCATCTCTGTTCATATACATTGGCAATATAAACAAACAAATTATTGAATACATTAAACCATTACTAGTCAGCATTAATCAAATTAATTAACAAAATACTAGGTGATGTCCCGTACTAGGTTCAGAATCTAGCAGATGTAGAGCCATATGTTTTGAAAAGTTTACATTGATCAGCTGACTAGACAAAAATAAAGTATAACTCCTTAAGATTAACATTGACACTTTGAAGGCCTGTGGGGCGAAGCCCTGAACGTGGATGTTTTTCAAACCCCCAAAAGGAATATCTAGAGTATAGGAGCTTTCGACTGACACCAAATATATATTTAAAACGATAGTTTTAAGGGTCAAAGATCGCCGAACAAAAATAAAGAAATTTTTCAATAATATAGATTAAATATTGTTGAATGTTTTAATTTCAAATTAGTTAATTAATACAATTATTTGGAAAACAATCTGACATTTTTGTAGCACTCAGCTTCTGGACTTGGTATAAATTTGAGTATTTTTGTATTTTAGGTGGATGAATTTTGAATGGGATTTTGGTGATGTGATTTCTGCATTGAAGAAAGAAAGAAACAAACCTCTCAAGGGAGACGGTCACTGTTCAGCGCTGATTAAGCTCGTGGCAGGACAATCAGATATTTTTGTGGCTCATAATACTTGGACTGGGTAAGAAGTAATTTAATCATGCTGTTCTATTATTCTATACATGTACAAAATGAAATAATAATTAATGTAGTTTTCAACCCCTAGAGCCCCAAGAGCCGTTATATTGGGACTTAAGTATGATACCTATGAAAACATGGTTAGTTAGGATGTTATTAAATCGCACCGTTAGAAGCACTGTTGTAACTTATACAGTCTTAGACTGACACGTGGTATAACCTGGCTAGTAGACCAACACTAGCACCTAGCTTATAAGTGCATGGTCCAATACAACTGCTTGCTGATCAGGTTAGCTGAGCGGCCTTTACTCAAGAACAATTCACGGTATTCATTCTCTAGGACAATCAAAATCAGTAACTGCTGTAACTAATTAGATGCTGTTTTTAAATTTATTAATGAAACTATTTATTTAACTATGTAAATTAAACAAATCAATACCTTTATAATTAATATAAACAGAATATTCAAAATATAGTTAGAAAATAATAACACTGCAAAAATATAAACTTGTAATAGTATACATTTTATAATGTGTTGTCCTCAGAAAAAACAAAAAAAAAACTATTGATGGAAACGAATTGGTCTGTAGGGAGAATGGAGTCATGTTAGTTTGTATTAGGGGTAAGTGAATTATTGTGAGGGTTAGTCTATGGTCTTGAGAGGGGAAGGGCAGTGAGTTTTCTGTCTTCAGGTAGCACCCCCGCTGATGTGCCAGTTGTATCTAATGACAGTGGCTGACTCATTGTGCAAAGTAAATCGATACTGACATCCACCCACCACACCGACCGATGCGACCTGTGAACATCTGTCATGTAGATCAGACATGTAACAACCCTATAGACAAGTGCAAGTCTGAAATGCAAGTTACTTGACGCTATGGAAACCAGGCCTTTCTAATGATTTGTGTACAAAGAGGGACTATAAAATACCCCCGTCGCAGCAAACCTGCGTATTCAGCGAATTTCCATTGCACATATGTTTTAATAACACTTTAAGCCACTTATCAAGATTCCTAAAAAATATATTCACAAATAAGCGATATATAAATTAATAATTATTCTCCTTACGAATAAACATTGGGTATGAGTACACAGGTTTGCTGCAAAAAGGATCATAAAATAATGGGTTTTTATGCAAATATCAATAGAACTCAACTAAGTGAAGTCACATACCAAGTTTCATCCATATACATTCATAAATAAGCGAGATACAAGATTTTAATTATTCTCCAAAAGAATACATGGGGGCTGAGTACCCAGGTTTGCTGCTATGATATTCATTGGCATAAAATTGTTTTTTATAAAAATATCAATGGAACTCAACTAAGTGAAGCCATCCATATCCCAAGTTTTACTAATTTATGTTCATATTTAAGGGAGATATGATATTTTACTTTAACTCCATAAGAAAAACATGGGGATTGAGTATGCAAGTTTGCTGCTACGAAAATCATCAGTACAATTTTGTGTTTTTGTGCTAATTACAGTAGACCACAATTAGATGAAGCCATATACCAAGTATTCATAAATAAGCGAGATATAACATTTTTGCTTTTTCTTCATAAGAATAACATTAGACAACGTACTGTGTTTAGCACTTTCAATATCTTGGTAACCAATTGACGTAGAGCAATGAGAAAAGCACCAAATTCTTTGTTTTTTTTGAGACAAACTCAATGGTGGAAATTAAAATTTGATTTTAATAAAAAGTACATGTGAAAAACCCAAAAACCCGTTTTTAGGGTACAAAACCCCCCCAAAATACCCCTTTGGATGGTCCGATCTGCCTGGATTTCAAACTTGTTCAAATAAATGTTCCTTTACACGACTGTACCAAGTTTAATCAAGATTGGACTTTTTTTACGAGAGTTATCATGCTTACGGACACATAAATATACCGCGTGTCCCAAAAGTCCCACCCCCTAGCTATTTTTTAAGCGGCTCCAGATAATTAGATTATTTTTTCAGGAAGTCTTAGGTACCAAAAAAGGAAAGTTTTGATGTTTCTAAAATTTTAACCCCCTCCCCCAAAATTGGGTTTTTGGGGGCCAACTCAAAATGTTTAAATGTAAACCCCCTTCGCATGACACCTCATTTTAAAGGTCTCCATGAAAGAAGAAGGATGGCGAAAGTTAGAGGTCTGTATCTTAACCCTGCCTAAAGTGAAAGCCAATCAAAGTTTTTTAAAAAAATAGCTGGAGACGTACAGTTACACCCTTGTAACTTTTGAACAGGTTAAAATAGGAAATTTAGACTCAGTATACCTTCATAAAAGTAAAATACACCCGTCGCAACAAACCTGCATACTCAGTGAATTTCCAATGAATTATAACATAACACATTAAGCCACTTATCAAGATTCATAAGAAATATATTCACAAACAAGCGATATTTAAAATATTAATTATTCTCCATAAGAATAACATTGGGGATGAGTACGCAGGTTTGCTGCAACAAGGAACACAAAATAATGGGTTTTTATGCAAATATCAATAGAACTCAGCTAAGTGAAGTCACATACCAAGTTTCATCCATATACATTAATAAATAAGTGATATATAACATTTTAATTATTTTCCATAAGAATAACATGGGGACCGAGTACCTAGGTTTGCTGCTACGGGAACCATAGGTGAAAAATTGTTTTTTTGTGCAAACAACAATAAACCACAACCAGATCAAGCCATATACCAATTTTTTTTCAGTTTATGTTCATAAATAAGCGAGATATACAATTTTTCTTTTTCTCCATAAGAATAACATTAGACAACGTACTGTGTTTAGCACTTTCAATATCTCGGTAACCAATTGACGTAGAGCAATGATCAAAATACCAAATTGTTTTTTTTTTAGCTGAATTCAATGGTATAAATTAAAATTTGATTTTAATTAAAATTACATGTGAAAACCCCAAAAAACACATTTTTGGGGTTTAAAACCCCCCATAAACCCCCCTTTGGATGGTGCGATTCATCTGGTTTTTGAACTCGTTCAAATAAATGGTACTTTACACATTTGTACCAAATTTCATTAAGATCGGACCTTTTTTACAAGAGTTATCGTGCTTACGGACACACACATATATATATATTTAGGGGAAATTCGCTAAAATAATCCTTTTAGCGAATTTCCCTATAGGGAAGAAGCTATTACCGTAGGTCACATAGTAATACTTAAGCCCGAGACCATGATAACTTTTCATTTTGAGGTCCCCAGATGTAAAAAACACCATTCGTTCAAATTTTTATATATGTATATATATATATATATGTGTGTGTGTGTCCGTAAGCACGATAACTCTCATAAAAAAGGTCCGATCTTAATGAAATTTGGTACAAATGTGTAAAATACCATTTATTTGAACGAGTTCAAAAACCAGATGAATCGCACCATCCGAAGGGGGGTTTATGGGGGGTTTTGTACCCCAAAAATGTGTTTTTGGGGTTTTCACATGTAGTTTTAATATAAATCAAATTTTAATTTATACCATTGAATTCAGCTTAAAAAAACAGACAATTTGGTATTTTGATCATTGCTCTACGTCAATTGGTTACCAAGATATTGAAAGTGCTAAACACAGTACGTTGTCTAATGTTATTCTTATGGAGAAAAAGAAAAATTGTATATCTCGCTTATTTATGAACATAAACTGGCGAAATTTGGTATATGGCTTGATCTGGTTGTGGTTTATTGTTGTTTGCACAAAAAAACTATTTTTCGCCTATGGTTCCTGTAGCAGCAAACCTAACACATACTTGGTCCCCATGTTATTCTTATGGAAAATACTTAAAATGTTATATATCGCTTATTTATGAATGTAAATTTATTTTTCCGTTGTATACAACATAGAGAGGTTTACCAGATCACATTAGTGCTCTTTGATTTTACCATCAGTCATAAGTTTAGTCCAACTTTCAGTAAGGTTAAACTTAACATCACTGCATGTAACAAGAACGTGTTTACCATACGGTGTTTCTATTCTGTCTATGTCTGTTACTAAATATTTTTTCCAATTTCCAAATCACCGAGTTCCACAACTAACTTGGAATTTCGCAACAGGGTGATCTTAGCCACCCTCCAGTAAGCCTGGCCAAGACAATAGAACAATAGTATATTTCACTACAGTACTAGTCACGAAAGTGACCTATTTTGGGGCAAGATAGTATTTTACGCACGAGGGGAAGCTGAGCGTGGAAAATGCTATCGAGCCCCAAAATAGGACTTTGTGACAAGTCGTGAACGATACTTTTTTATCACAATGCAAATAACCACCCTAACCTTTAAACAAAATTATCTGATATTTCATAGTCTATTATTTTTCCATAAGTAAACACAACACGGTTTTACAATTCATTTAGTTTTAAAGTCAGCTGTTTGAATACAGAATTGTCTAAACAAATAACTACATCACACTGGTGACCCTGTTGAGCAAAACGGGAACTTTTATTGTTTAGGACAGGAAAAGTTTTGTTTGGGACAGGCAAAATAAATTTTAGGACAGGCAAAGTCAGCTGATCATTTTTTATTTTGTTACAAGGAAATCGATAGTTTTTGTAGATCTCAGCTGCATGGCAATTGGCTATTTTCAAATCAGAGTGATGCTGGTTGTTGTGGTTCCTGGCTCTCTTAGGTCCATCTTTTATGTCTTCTTTCTGCAGTAGTCTCTCCATCGCTCGGATCGTAGTGATGTTCTGTACGCTTATGCTGTCTTGGATTATCGCGTCAAATCGCTCCGCCATAAGAGTCACTATCTCCTCTTCACTTAGGCTGGGTGTCATCGATTGTAATAACAATACTCTTTCTGTCAAGTACTCCGTCCGGCTTAATGTTCCGTTGGCTCTATACTTCTCCGACTCGATTTTTGCTTTAATTCCTCGTTGGACTGCCTGGCTCCAGTATTTGAGTTCGAATTCTCTGGCAAAATGTTCCCAATCGATAATTTCACTTTTTATCAGCTGTAACCATCGTGATGCTGGTCCTTCGAATGATGTCTCAAGCAGGTCTTTCAGGTACTCAGTTGAGTCGCAACATTG
The DNA here is from genome assembly GCA_963675035.1 of Allygus modestus. Classification (NCBI taxonomy): domain Eukaryota; kingdom Metazoa; phylum Arthropoda; class Insecta; order Hemiptera; family Cicadellidae; genus Allygus; species Allygus modestus. The sequence continues at coordinate 318,958,286 of OY776111.1, forward strand.
ATTCCTTTCGATTCCTCGTTCGTAATACCTTCTCAATTTGTATAAATATTCATTTGGATTGCCGCTCCGTCCATTAAATTTCGGCATTAGACGATCATTGGCTTCGCTTCCACTGCATATTACTTTGATTTGTCCGGCCATTCCATTTAATTGATTTGCTTGCTTCAGATTGGTTACTTCAGTTTCACATTTGTTTAAATTTTGATTCAAGGTTTGGATTTCAATTTGTTGTGCCTCAATTAGTTTTGTTTGCAAGGTAATTTTGGGGATAACTTCATTTTTCAGTGCCGTTAGTTTTGCTTTTGAATTACGTTCATTATCCAATTGCGTTTTGACAGTTAATTCTTCTATTTTCAGATCAAAATTTTGTTTATGCTCTTCCAGATGGGTTTTGACGGTAGATATAATATTTTCCTGATATTGTTTATTTTCAAATTCGGCGGCGATTTGTTGTTGTGATATGCTGTCCAGCACGAATTGCCTCATTTGAGTTTGTGAATTTTCAATTCTAAGTATCAATTTGTCAGTTAATTTTGCAGTTTCTTCAGATTGGGCAGTTTGGGTCATTTTTATGGCATTAATTTCTGATCGAATTTCGATTTGGTTTTCTCTGGTTTCTTGTATCTGCGATTCGAAAGCATTTCGACAGGCTTGAATTTCCTGCTGAGTTTCGTTGGTCTTATCGTGGATGATTTTTGTTAATTCGGTCTTGGTTTGATTTATTTGTTGTTGGAAATTTGCATTGATCGTCTGGATTCCAGATTTAGTTTCTTGGATTTCGGATTTTAATTCGGCATTATTTAGTTTGATTTTGGCGCTGGTCTGTTCAATCTTCGTATTTAAATCGATACTGGTTTGTTCAAATTTGTTATTTAAATCAAGACTAGTTTGTTCAATTTTCGTATTGGTTTGCTCAATTTTGTTTCCCAAATTAGTCATAAGGGCGACAAGCATATTCATATCGATTGCAGGTGTCGGTGTAGTCGGGTTTGTAACATTTAATCTGCTAATTGCGTCGTCCGTGAGTGTATCAGTCAGCGGGCGCGAAGAATGAATCAGCGTCGACTTGTTCAATGAGCTAGCGATACGTCCTCGTTCATTCTGATCAATGAATCCAGTTCGGGAGCCTTCGGGTGTGTCCGTCAGCGTTCGGGTCGGTCGGCTGGCGATACTTCGTTCAGGTGTCGAGAAAGCATTATTACTGTCTACGGGCAGACTGAGAGAAAAATCTTGCGTCGAGGCTATGAAATCGACGTTCTCTAATTGGCTGATGGGGTCGGCGTAGGTTTGGCGGTCTTTGGTTTTGGACTCTTCTCCTCGGTTTTGCACAACATGGCGGCTGCTGGTTTCATCGTCGCTCGAGTCGGCGTCTGCTACGGGGTAGTTGCGTGTTTTCCTTAGATTGTACTTGTTTTCGGCCATCGTGTGTTCGTTTTATTATAATATGCGAGATTATTAAGTAGGCGATGCTTTTATACACAGTTATTATTGGTGGGGAGGGAAACAATTACGGGAACTTAATATTAAATATGGTCTTATTCTAGGCTTACTCTAGTTGAGGATTGCAATGTTTATCAACTGTTATTCAAGCCAGTACGTTGGGTCGCCAAATTCTTATTGATTTTCTAATTCTTACTTAATTACTTATGTTTTTAAATTGTTTACTCTTAACTAATTGTTTGCTCGGATGTGCTCAGGAAAAGTGGATATAAAAAGTGACGCTATCGGGATCTGAGGGCAATGGCTGCCATGTGCTAAGCCTAGCTTCTCTTTACAAAAATCAGTGTTATTACTTACAAAATTCCCTAGGCTATTTAAATATAGCTCACGAATGATCTTCTTTGACTTGATAATAAATATACTTATACTTGTGGTCTCCTTTACTTTATTGTAGTGAGTAGAATGTGTTTTGTATTTACTCTGGATGTCAACAAAAGGTAGGTGTACAATTTCTAAGATTTCTTTAACTATTTGAATAAAATACAAGTTACAGAGGAACAATACAATATTTATTTATCTATTAGTACAATTATGTTTCAAAAAGGTTCTCAATTAAAGGGATCTACAATAATATACAACTCAGGGGGAACAGTTACAATGTGTGGCCTAGCCTAGAAGGTAAATGACAAATATACTTGTAGGCCTAAAACTAAATGTTCATATTTTGGGTTCTAAATGGGGTTTCTTTACAAATGAGGGCTCTTTTTCTCAGGGGGGAAGTATCGTGCTGACTTGAATAACGTTGGGATGATATTTGAAAGAATATTAAGTCCAATTAAGCTGATGTGTTGAAAAATTACAACAATGGAATTTTTGGTTGTTGTCCAAAAGGAGAGTCCAATGGTTTCACTGACTTTATGAATGGTTAAAATACTCAAAATTAAATTTGGAAAGATAGTTCAATATAAAAATACTCTCTTGAGGTTACTTTAACTTTCAGAACATTAGGCTTGTTCTATTTAAATGTCTGTATTCTTTCCAGTCCCTAAATAGAATACAATGGAAAGAGTTTACCAATCTGCTTACAAATGTTCTTCGCTCAAATACCAGTTTTTGGGGAAAATCAAATAAAAGGGAGTGAATTTAAAGATGGTATTAATTGAGCAGTAAGTCCCTAATAAAATGAGCACTAAGCAATGCAAAACTTAGGCCATACTGGGCGAAATTTAAAATAGGAACTGTGTCCTTCACAGATTTTAGGTCTTAACACAATGGCATCTGGAGCAAGAAGAAAGATCTAGTAGAGATGAGGTCTGGAAGCATGGTCCATTGTTGAGAAGCACATGGTCACACAATTGTTATCACTGGTCACTGTAATTTAGATTCCTTAAGGACTATTTTGAAAAGTATATTATATTAAATTTTAATTCTATTGCAATCCTCTCACATAAATTATATCTAAAATATTATTATTAACAAACATATTAAATTAAGTGAGTAGGCTATTATATGGGGATAGGCTATGAATAATTATTGGTGATTAAATTAATGAAATACATATTATTATACAATTGCATAGATAAATAAACATTAAATACATAGAGGGGAATGTTTTCTGAGGAGTGATGATAAATGATGATTATTATTAGGCACAAACATGGGACAATTAATACAAATAACACATTTAGGGGAAATTAATTAATTAGTACATTTATAGGGAAACTTAAATATAAAATAACACATAATAAGAAAATTATCACTAAATGATGAATGAATGAACATGTAATACTATATCACGTGACTCGCCCTTCGTACTCGCCCTTCGTACTTTTGGTTGCACAAACGGCTCTTTACTTCTACTGTTCAGCGATTGTGCAGGGAGGAAAAATCGTCAACTGTGCAGCAGTTCCAGTACAGCCTAACTGGTAACACACCTAGAACCTTCCACCTACCCTATATGATTATGTTTCTGTTGTACAAAGTATACTTGTATTTTTGTTTTGCCTTTGATTTTCAGAGGGTACTCTATCCATGGTGACTCTTTTGTAAAGTAAGGATTACATTACCTTACTTTATACAACTTGTCCCTGGAGAGGCCAATGTAGAACATTTATTAATGCCTGTTTAATGAAGTTATAAGTGTCAGGTTTCTAACTCCTTTAATCATTATTTACATTGTAAACCAGTAAGATTCAAAAATTGCAAGAATTTGTTTTGTAATCCTACAATTTTAACTGCCAGTTGTAAATTTGTTGCAAATTCATACTACACCTTGAAGAGTTTTTAAATTTTTAAATTGTAAATATGTTCAATTCAATATATAAATTTGTCACCAGTATGTAAAACCACTGTGTTGATCAAAACAATAGTTTTCAAAATAATTTCAAACTCATTTTAAAACATAAATTTCTTTAAATAAATCCTATAACCCTGTTGATTTATTTTAAACGTGAATGACTTGAATAAAAATCATTTCATGTCAACAATAACTTTATTTTATCTTCATATTATTTCATGCAGTTCTTTAAAAACAAAAAATTAACAAAGCAGACAGTATGTAAACATAGCAGAAGTCAATTGTTTATATTTACATTAAGCAGACAGCTTGTACAGTGAAGTGTTGTTCTGCTAGCCGTCAGGTAATCAGTCCCAAGATATTAAGTGCACGGTTTGGCAACGTTGCATTTTATGCCACCCGCCAGTAAGCCTGTCCAGGACAATAAATGTGGTGACCTATGTCAGTAAAATGACCTATTACAAGGTCACATTAGTGGACAAATATATTTGGATCTATTGAACTTATTGTGTGCTCAGGATTTTTTCAGACGACATCTTCATTTACTTGATAACTATCACAAACATAGGCATAATTTGAGGGGTGCAAGGTCAGGCAGTTGTTCCTCCCCTCCCAATAATGTTGAAAGCATATATTATTGCAATGTACAAAAAGTCATGATAATCACAATTACAATCATTTCCCCTCCCCCCTCTCCAATCGAAATACTCAGATTACACTTATGATCACAAATTATTAAAAGTTGTTCTAAATTATTTTTAAATTGTTAGCATTGTGATTTTGTATATGTTTCAGTTATGAGACAATGAGGCGTATTATCAAACGGTACACACTACCTTACAAGCAAGTTGTTGCTACTTCTGTGAGCTTCTCTGGTTATCCTGGTATCCTGGTATCGGGTGATGACTTCTACATTCTTAACTCTGGCCTTGTGGTTCAGGAAACTACCAATGATAATAACAATGATTCATTGTGGTCTCTTTTGAAACCAACTGGACAGGTGGGTACTGCTAGAATTTATTTGTGCTGTTAAAGAAAAAGGTTGCAGCTATAGTTTGTTATTGTTTCAGCTCAGCTGGATTCCTTATTCTTTTTACCCAAGGCCACACTAAATAAACAGGCCGTAATACTCCCCCGACATTACGTCATCATACGCAACGGTAATGACGTAATGTTCCGTTTGTGATCAGCTGCTTGCAATTGAGAGCTTATAATTTACCTGTCGTCTCATCTGATAAAGGTTAATTTTGGTTTTCCAAAAAGAGAGGAAAACAAGCAGCACAAACAAAACATAACATCATTGCTGTCGTGTATGATGCCGTAATGCCGGGGGAGCATCACGGCCTGTCTATTAAGTGTTGCCTTGCTTTTGCCCTAGACACCAACGTTTTTGGCTCCCAAACTGGGTGAAATTTGAGTTACATCGCCTGAGTAGAAAGTAGATCATCGATAACAAAAGAAGATTCTCTCTCTGTACCTCCAAGAACTGGGAAAATTGAAGAAGGTGAGCAATATTATCAGAGATAAAATGTATCGAGAATCAATTATAACAATAGTAGAGTTAAGAAAACTGATGATTCAATTGGCTTGCAATCTTTCAACAATCTCTTTTGAGTCCTATGATCATTGAGTTATCGAGTAATGATATTGAGTAACAACTAGTTCATTTCGGGTCTCAGTGCTTGGCATCTGGTTAGCGTATTCTGTGGAATGACTTTTCACCTCTATGTGGCTTAGTACCGTTAGTGTTACAGTCTACTTTTGTCAACAGAAATCAAAAATCACTTATTATTTTAAAACATTTGTTTTGGTTGTTTTTGTTAATGTCTACTTTTATTTACGAGAAATTTCAGTAGTTTCTTGCCTTTCCAAGGTGCCAAGCACCGTGAACCGAACTGTACTCTTTTTCATAGTTATTGTTAATAACCCTTCCTGGGCCGTAACTGGATCATATGATTATATCCATTTACCATATTTCAGTTCATGGACTGTAACACCCAGGGTTAACTAAAAATGCTAAATATGGGAATTGTTGTGAAATATGGAAATTTTTATAAAAGGTTTATTGACCTTATATAAGGTAAATATTCACAGCAGCCAAAAATAAATCAACTAAACTATTTGTTAGCAGGGTCACCACTATATAGCTAGTTAGTTAGTTAGTTAGTTGAAAATATAGTTACTTATCCAAATTGTTATCTCAACACGTTTTAACTAAGTCAAGAAACAATGGTACAAATAAGTACAAATTTTCACTATTGGTAGATTCTTCTTGCTTTGTTGCACATATTTTTTAAGTTTAAAAAAGCCAATTATAATCCTATGGCTGGGGCAGCAAGCAAATCTTTTCTGTTAGTATTTCAAAGTACTTACTACTTAATTATTTGTTTAACTTTTTTGAAATTTGATTTATTGATGTTCTGCTGTTTTTCCAAGTTTTCTGAACGAAAACAGCATTTTCATCCTGACAGTTTTGTTTCCTCTCAGGTTCTAGAAGTGGTGCGTGTTACCGTGGCCAACAGGCTTGCAGACGGGGGCCAGAGCTGGACCAAGATATTCTCCCAGTTTAACAGTGGAACCTACAACAATCAATGGATGATTGTTGACATGAAAAAGTTTACTCCTGGGTTGGTTATTGTAAACTAAAATCTTTTTCTAGATATTTTGGGTGCATGATAACAGTAGGAGTTGTTTAAGTAATTTACAAAATAAACGGTATCAGAAAACTGACACATACTTTCTCCCTTTTAGCCAAACTTTAATAATTTTTTTTATTTACTAAATATTAAATATGAAGTACAGATAAATGTACAGAAAATTGTCTAAAATAGTTGTTTTCAGAAATATCCTCCCAAATCCCTTTTTTGGAGGCACTATAGAATCCATTGCTACACACAGTGGTTTTGAGAGGGGAAATACCCCCTTGTCCCCCCCCAGGGTTAAATGGCAACATATTTAAAACATCCTCTGTTGGTCAATGCTAACGACCTGCATATAAATTTTTAATGAAGTCGATCAGTAAATAAGAGAGAAATAGTAATTTTTGTATTCCCCATAAGAATAACATTGGACAACGTACTGTGTTTACCGCTAAATGAAAATTTCAATATTCTCCACAACTAGCAATCGTAGAATAGTAATTCAAAATACAAATTTATTTAGTTTTTTGAACTCTTTTTAATGGTGTATAGTAATTTTTTTTACATTTATGTTTTTTTATAATAAATCAAAAAACTGAATTTTTTATGTTTTAAGTCTTGTAATTTCTGAACCCGAATTTTTACAGAAATGCGGGTGGTGACCTTTTGTTGGAAACCTAAAGCTCTACAAGCTGCTAAAGTTTAATCAAAATCATTAGAGCCATTTTTAAGGAAGTTGGATTTTTCATGTTTTTTGACGATTTTTGGGGGATAATTACCCTTAAAAATAAAACAATCCAAAAAATGAAAAAAGATACCTGGAGATATTGAGGATTAGTACCTACATACCAAATTTCATAAAAATCTGTCCATTGGTTAGGGCTCTAGCTCTGTACACATCCACACAGACAGACATCACGTAAACCCCACTTTTTTGGGTTCAGGGAATACCAAAACAAATATTTCCACTAACAACTCAAATTCGAAAATTTTGACAAAAACAATACTTGCTGCATATATATATATGTATAGGGGAGAAAGTAAAAGGAATGGTTCAACAGGCAGCAACTTTGTTTTTAAGTCTTCTAGGACATTTCACACGCGGTCATATAAATGATAAATCTTACTGCAGTTTTAAATATTTACTAAATTTGTTTAATTTAAATAATACTATCAAAATTACAGTTCTTACTGTTCTTATCTGTTTTACTTGCAAATGATAATTACATTTGGAAACGCATTTAAAGATCAGCGTGAATATGCCTGCATGTTCATGTTGGTTATGAATGCCCAGTGAGGACTCGCTCGAGTGGTCACGTGCAGTCCCATGCCGTGTGTTCCGATTTAGCTGTAACATACAGTTCTGTTTTATCTTATTTCTGGTTTTCCAGGCTTATTGTAGCGCTCGCAAAACAATGACAACTACAATAACGAATGAATTATTTTTAATGACTTCATTCGAATGGGTCATTGGAAACATTCAAAACGGAGCATTTCAAAAATCAAAATTATTCTAAATGCAACCATTTGAAAATCAAAACCTCTCAATCATGCATAAATCATGCATAAAATCATGCATAAATCATGCATTTCATAGTTCATAGGTCTTAAGGATTATTACTAATAGAGCATGAAAGAGAGAGGAGTGAGAGGGTGGAGGGCTGTAACAACATGCGTTAATGAATCTATTCGTCATGTTTTCCCGTTTTGTACATCCTTTACAAACATATGTTTATTGCCTAAAAAAGCAAAACCAAGAGTTTAAACATAAAACTATGTCTTCTTCAGATCAGTAAAACCTGAACTCCTATGGATTGCTGAACAGATGCCCGGCTACATCAGAAGAGAAGACAAGACAGATGTGTTGGTGACACAAGGCTACTGGGCCAGCTACAATGTCCCTTACTACACTGATGTTTTTGAGATGATGGGTAACCAGCAACTAGTCAAGCAATATGGAGACTAGTAAGTAAAGGATCATCCATTTATCCCTTTTAGATTTTCTATATGAAATTATTAACAGTGTAAAACTCCACAAATTCATATTGGACTTGAAAAAAAAACTCTTTTGTAGCATACTCGCTATAACTCTCCCATAACCCCAAGTATGGTAACAAAAATACAGTATACCATTCTATACTTAATCATCTATCTAGTGGCACAGTCATTCACATCGCCAAATCCCCCACACAACTATGTGCCTATAATAACACGAAACAGAATGTGGCAATTTTGTACTTCTCAAAATAGGATATTCCAGCCTGAAGTGAATCTGACTGTGGATTTTTATGCTCAACGAGGCAGGGTTTAGGCATGGGGCCACATGGACTTGGAACCAGGGCAGTAGATTTTTTTAACAAATAATATTAAACATTACATTAAAACACCACACCTGCAGCAATAAATATCGACATCAAGAAGTACGTATGCCACTATAATCAGCTCGTGATGCTGTATGTATCAAGAAGAGTTACGTGCTTTCACAATTGTTTAACGTTCTATAATGTCCAGTTTTGTTAACCTAAATCCTTTGACGATTCCAAGTTTTGACTCGATCACAAACTGCAGTTTTACTTTAACATGAATATGTCAGACATTTTCTTAGAACACAGTCCACAAACATGACATATTTTACGCAGTGAGGACACATATGTAACATTATACACAAATGAATGGTTCCAAGGGACTGTGCATTACAAAACTCAGTTAAATTGTTTACAGAAATCAGGTTCTTATCAGATCTAAATAAAACTTACTCGAGCGAGTGGCGAGATTATATATAGTATCGTTATTTGGCCTATAATGTATCAAACAGTAATGGTCTGACAATAAACAATGAACTTGGTGATATAAACTTTTTCACTCACTTAACAGAAAGCAGCTGTTTTACAATATGTTTTTAAATCCAAAAGAAAGACACTTTAGGAGCGTTGTAGGAAAAATGTATTACGCTGTTATGAAATTATATTGTTTTGACAGTTTCACTCATGACAAAACTCCTCGTGCCCTGATATTCAAGAGAGACCATGGGAAGGTGGTTAACATCCATTCTATGATGTTGCTGATGAGGTCCAACGATTTTGAGCACGATCCACTATCACGCTGCAACTGCACACCTCCGTACAGCTCGGAAAATACTATTGCAGCCAGGTTAGTGATTTACAATGGGTCAAATATTACCAGTCAAACAATACTATTCTTAAATTAATGTTGTACAAACCCCCACAAAAATATTACCCAAACTTTAGGGTTTAAATTGTTAATACCTTTCGTGTTATTGCTGGAAGAGGGATCTAAAATGATGGGTCAGTTGGTGACTCATCAAAGCTGTTCTCATTTTGTTTTGCAGGCACAGATTGGTGATTTAGTGTGACTTATATACCACAGTCAGTTGATTAGGCTTAAAATGAAAACTTCTGGAGCAAAACTCTGTAGTCTAAATAACTGAGCTTCCTTGGCATTTGAGGCAGACAATGAGAAGAAGTATGATACCTTTTGAATACCGGTACAGAAAAACGAAAGCAATACTGGATTTACAGATGAGGACAACATTTTATCTTCATCAAAGCACAGTGACAAAAAAACTGTTGACGCTTGGATTTTAACAGGTTGAATTGAATGACTTATTAACTGGTAGCCCTGCAGTTAGTTTTGAATTAAATTAACCCTTATTATTATGAAATACGTATGTCCTCTTTTAATTCAACCTTTCTTGAGCATTACCTTTTGGTGTTTACCATGTGAATAAATATTTTTCACACTATCCCTACAAATAGTACTTTCAAATCAAGATTATTTTTAAGATTTTGTATGAAAATTGAACACTTATTGAAGCCTATCCTCCAAGGAGGGTTACTTTTTTAGGCAGGTAATTTGTTGTTGATAAAATAACTAATCAATCCGTCTTCTCCAGGAATGACCTAAACCCAATCAACGGATCATATCCATTCCCAGCCCTGAGCCACCGCTCCCACGGCGCCACTGATGCCAAAGTGACGAGCTACCAGTTGTCCAAATCCCTGAGCATGTTGGCTGTCAGTGGTCCGACCACCGGGGCGCATCTCCCTCCCTTCCAGTGGAGCAAGAGTGACTTCAACCTGCGTATTCCCCACCGTGGACATCCGGACATCTTCCGCTTCCAGCCTGTCTTAATCTCTTGGCCTGTACAACACAGGTTCTCCAAAGATTAACTTATTCCTTAATAATTATATTTCAGTTGTCGATTTTTTTAAACTACTATTATAACAATAAACATTGTTTGTTAGCCCTTTATTTGACTTGTTGACTTTACCTATTGTAAGATGATTGATTCCTATGATCAGAGTATGAACACTGATGGAAAAATGGCATAAAACCGAGGGTCTACCTCTCTTCACTATCAGTACGGCTCTTAGGGATCTTGTAATTTACTATAATAAGAGCCTTAAAAATAATCACGCTTTGCTGAAAGAAGAGCATGTAAGGATTATTTTGGAACTTTGACACTCTTGAACCACATACATGAAAGGTCTTAATTGATGTGAAAATCTGAAGAAAAGTGTTTGATTTTCGATTATACTATATTATTATACTATACTATACTATATTTATACTATACTATATACTATATTATTACTATAAGGACATAACAATAACAAAAATCAAATTTCAACACAATTAAAATTGTGTGTTCTGATCAGCTGAGCTATTTGATTTTAAACTGAAATCAAATCATCAAAGCTAAATCCATTCATAATCATCATTTAATATATTTAAAAGTTTGGATAACCTGAGACAGTTCATCAGGTTGTTCTATATGGCCAATTTGCATTTTTTTTTATATGATATGACTTTACGCCTCGATATATCATACATTTTAAGGGCACACCTCCTTTGGCCTTCACCATGATCCTATGTTCATATATGGAGAAAAACATTAAATAAGCAAACATATTGAGGAGTCAGACAAAAAACCATAAGCACTTTGGGAAGTTATAAATAGGGAAGAACAGTCAAAGCAAAAGCAAATAGCCAGAGCTTAGTCTCAACAAGAAGGAAAAATCACTTAAGGCCCTGAATTCGACGCTCCTCCAAGCTTCCTTACCTTTAACCTCCCTTGATCCAGCCTCCAACCTTCCTTCAACCTCCTTCAAGGAACTGTGTAAGGAGCGTTTAAGGGGGGGTGGTGTTTGCTGGTTGGAGGAAACGGTCTTACAACTTGTGAGAATTAATGCATGTACAACAAATAATTTGTTCAAAACTTTGAGTGCAAATCAAAAATGTTTCCCTCAGAAATCCATTTCTTCCTCCAAACTTATAGTCCACCCTGGCTGAGATGGTTATTTAGTAGTTCCACTACTCATAGAGTAAATCGTACTGCTGGTTTCGAATCTGTTGACAAAACATGGGCAAAACCTTTTGATGGATATTTCTCTCAGGACAATATGTATTAAAAGGTTTTGAATGTTTATAGTTTTTATCAGAGTGTGTCTTGTTTTAGTTCCCTGTCGCAGCAAACCTGCCTACTCAGCGAATTTCCAACGCATATATATTTATCTCACTACTATAGAGAGCCCCTTACCAAGTTTCACAAAAATACATTCATAAATAAGTAATATATAGCATTTTTTAATTATCCTTAAGAATAACATTAGGGCTGAGTACGCAGGTTTGCTGACACTAGGAAGATATGAAATGTGTTTTTGTGCAATTATCAATATAACTCAACCAGGCAAAGCTACATATCAAGTTTTATTAATTAAGGTTCATAACTATAAGGGAGACATCAAACTTTACTTATTCTCCATATGAATAACATGGGGCCGAGTATGCAGGTTTGCTGCTAAGGGAAAATCAACTTTTTTAGGTACAAATATCAATACACCACAACTAATTGAAGCCACATACCAAGTTGCATCAATATACATTCATAAATAATCAAGATATCAAATTAGATTTATTCTCTATAAGGATAACACTGGACAACATTCTGTGTTTAGCACTTAGAATATCTCTGCATTGGTTGGACATAGAACAACAATTAAATCACCAAAATGATTGTTTTGTAGAGCTAAACTTACTGGTAAAGAGAAATGTGGAGTTTTTAGTAATATTAACTGAGGAAAAGCTAACAACCTTTTTCCCATAAGATTAACATGGGAAATTTAATAGACACGTTTTTTTACTTTTCTTCACAACCACTCAACCTAGGTTAATGATTCAAAAAACAAAATTACTTGTTTTTTAAAGCTATAAAATGGCTATAACCAAAATTGAGTGATTTACAAATTTTAGGGTAAAAATTTCAAAAAACTGATTTTTGGAAAATTTAAAACTCCCTTCCTATAGTCCGATCGATCTGGTTTTCGAACCAAAGTCATAAATACCACTCTACACAGTCGTGCCAAATTTCATCAAAATCGGACGTTTATTTCAAAAGTTATCGAGGTAACGGACACATACATATATATATGTCATCAATCAATCTATCCACTTTTATTAATTTTCTCGGTGTCATGCTTGATAAGTCGCTCACTTGGTCCGAACACATAACCAAGCTTCAGTCAAAACTCAACAAGGCTTTTTATGTTTTGCTAACACTTTCACATTCACATTCGATTGACACATCTACTCTTAAGGCTGTATATTACGCCTATGTTTATTCTCATTTGTCATATGGAATAATTGTATTCTGGGGTTATTCCTCTGAAAGCCTAAAAGTGTTTCGTCTTCAGAAAAGAATTCTGAGAGTGATGGCTGGTGCTCGTGTAAGGTCTTCATGCCGTAATATATTTAAAACTCTTGAAATTTTGCCCTTACCTTGTGTCTTTATCCTAAACATTGTCATATTTGTGATATTGAATGCTTCACACTATAATTCCAAAATTGAAAGTCATGGTTATCTCACTAGACATAAACACTTACTACAAATACCAGCACACAAGTCATCATCTTTTGAAAAATCAGTTCTATACACAGGTAGCAAAATATATAATAAACTCCCTCAGAGTATCAAAAACATTTCCAATATAAAAAAATTCAAAGCAGAAGTGACAAAGTGTTTAAAAACAAAGTACTTTTATAGTGTCAATGAATACCTTAACAGCCTGTCATTATAGTTATACATTTTATTTTGGTTTTTAGCATTATTTTTTGACAGGTGACTTTTGTTTGTTATTAATTATACTGTTTATTTAAATTTTGATTGATCATCGAATGTATCGTATATTGTTTAGGTCTATGTATTTTAGTATAAGGACACTTAGACAATTTCACCTGTCTAAGGGAAATTCCCTATAATAGATGTTATGTGATGTAATAAATAAATAAATAAGTATATATATATATACTTATTTATTTATTTTTATATATATATATATATATATATATATACATACATATATATGAATTTGAACATAGTGTTTTTGGCATCTGGGGGCCTCAAAACAAAAAGTTATCATGGTCACGGGCTTAAGTCTTACCGTGCCACCTAAGGTAATAGCTTCTTCCCTATAGGGGAAATTCGCTAAAACCTTAAGTTATGCCTTTACATAGATCCATTCTTTTAATTTGACAGGGTGAACAACTTAACTATGCCACCATTGGCATCTCAGAAACTATTACATTTAAAGAAAACCTTAAATGGGGGACTTCACCAATTTTTTTATGACAATCAAAAATATATATTCCATTTTTTTGTAAATGGCCGCCATTTTCCAATATGGCGGCAAAGTTTAAAATCATTTATGAAACTCCCTGTATTTTATGATGTTTTTGAATCTAAATGCAATTTTAAGACTTATTTATTCGTGACATTTATTTCCAAAAATTACTCGTTTAGGAGCTACAGCATGTTAAACCTCGGAAAAGGCAGCTCGTCATGTCATAATGTGATTTACATATAATAAAGCCGAATGATCTGACTTAAGAGTAATATTTATTTTAAAATGAAATGATACAAAAGAACTTAAGTTGCAGCCAGAACCACCTTCAGAAGGGCTCATGTGTGCATTTATTACGACTTAGAATATGTACTGCAGTCATAAACCGTTACTTATTGCAAATATTTTCAATGTTACAATTTGATTGTTAATTACTGTACGTAGTGCAATGTTACTATTCATTTGTTAACCAAAGGGAATGTAACTATCTAAACAATTATAAGTAAGTTTTTTCTATCATTTAATTTTTAAATATCAACTAAACAAATATTATTCTTAAGTCAGATTATTCGACTTTATGACATGTAAATCACATTGTGACACAACGAGCCACCTTTTCCGAGGTTTAACATGCTGTAGATCCTAAACGAGTAAGTCTTGGAAATAATGTCAAGAATAAATAAGTCTTAAAATTGCATTTAGATTCTAAAAACATCATAAAATACAGTGTGTTCCATACAAGATTTTAAAGTTACATTTACAAAAAAATGGAATACTTTTTAACCGTCATAAAAATAGGCGAAGTCCCCCATTTAAGGTCTTCTCTAAATATAATAGTTTCTGAGATGCCAAAGGTAGCACAGTTAAGTTGTTTACTCTGTATATGCTTGCACAAAATAACCTATGTTGTAGTCTATATAAAGTTTAACTGCGTTTACGGTGAATAAGACTTATAAGGTTGAAGATAAAGTAACCGTTGCAAAATGTTATTGAATAAAATGCATAAATAGCGTTTTTAAGAGGAATTCCTCAAAACTGTTTACATTAGAGTTAGCAATAATAAGTATAGGCGTAACTTAAGGGTCGAAAGCAGGGCGAAGGCCTAAGCTACCTTAAAAGATCTAGACCAACACTGACGTAAATTTAGGCTTAGGCCTCACGAGTAATATTATGAATTAGCATATAGTCTAGCAGCGACGTATTTAATGTATTAATGGATTTTCATATTTTTTTGAGACACTTGAAATCAAAACTAATCATCGATTAAGAAATGCCAGGATATCGGTTAAACTCTTTTTAAATTTGTATCTAAGAAAATTAAATTAAATCAATTTTAATTAAATTAAATTTGTTTTTCCTTTTTTGAATGTAGGAAAAACTATTTTGACGATTTACTCTCGCTGGTGCTTTTATGTTTGCAATCAAAGAACATAATTTTTCTTCTTCCTAAAAAACATCTTTTAACAACTTGATTCCAGTTGATTTCTTTCATTTTAAACTTTGACGTACAATATATAAATAGTAAACAAATGTGGTAATGCGCATACACGTTTGCCAGCTGTGTTTAACTAACACATGAAAAACAAGAAAATAACAACTGCCGTATATTTATAATTTTGATAGAAGTTGTATATATTTACATATACTTAATTAAAACGAAAGTAACTATCAGCATATAGCTATCATTAAAAGTTATCTTGTTATGTAGATAAGGAATCCATTAATTTTGCTTTGTAAAGATAAGCACTTGAGATCCAGCGAAGGATTGATCTTTAAGGGGCGTTTGTGAATTCGGTATTCTCATCTGAGGACGGTTGAAGGATGGTTGGAGGAAGGTTGGAGGCTGCTTGAAGGGAGGTTGAAGGTAAGGGAGCATGGAGGAACGTTTGTGAATTCCGCCCCTTGACACAGAATATGCACATGGTTGCCTCACAACCACAGGCTAATCATACAGAAAACAGCTACTTTTACACCAACTGTATAAAATTAAGTCCAAAATATAATTGAAAGTATGAAACCAAAAACATCAAGTGGTCTGTCTGGATGACATTTCTTCAAAACTTCTGAAAAATTGCAAATAAGAAATCACTGTTCCCTTAATACACATTATAAATTTCTCATTAAATAAGGGTATTGTAATTTGTTGTACTATTTAAAAGACAGCACCAACAAAAAAAGCTGTTATCGTAGATCGTTTATCAGGCCGATTATAATAAATAGCGATGAATAACACCATGAATCGGCATATTGTAACATGTACAAATTGAAGAATTCTTCCAATGGATTAAATTCTGATAAACGACCAATACTCAACATTTTATCCTACGACTGCAGCAAATGTAATTTTCTCGTACTATTTAATTAGAAATAATGACTGATTGTAAGAAATAGCGAACTGCTATTCCTTGTTTTAGCCATTTCCTATTAATGGGATATCAGAACTGGTTCAGGAGCTACCACAGTCGAAAAATAGCCCATAGAACAGAAATAAAACCAAAATAGCCCATAGAACAGAAATAAAACCAAAATGGAACAACCACCAAGGCCCAGTCTGTACCACTCCAAATGAAGCGAGGAGTGTCACAAAGGTCAGTTCTTTTCCTCATAAATAACCTCAGTACATGGACAGTATCTGTCAAACAGTAATATATGCGGGCGGCTCTGTATACTTACACTGGCTGATACAAATAAAGAACAACTTAAAGCAGAAACATACACATAACCTTCAAACTTAGCCAAGGAGTACTGTATGTCTCAGGTAACACAAATGACCTGGTCTTAAGAGGGGGCCGGACCTAGCTCCACCAGCCGCCGGCTCCGGTCGTCTTTTAACATGGGGCGCTACTATAAATGTTTTATTTTATTGAATGCCCGCCTTTAAATGCAAAAATGATCGCAGGCCAAACAATCTGATAGTTGTTAGCCGTATGACCTTAGAATCAAAATGTATTATTTAAAAAAAATAACACCTAAAACATGTAAACTAACTTTCTTTTTTCCCATAAGGAGTTGTGTACTTTTGAAACAATTTGTAAAATGACACGTTTTATATAAATTAAATTTGAAAACGTCATAATAGCAGTCATGTTATTGTTAATGTTTGGCTTGAGTATTTTTTCGGTTTTAAAATGTGAAACTGTTCCAAAATAAGACTTTTTTGAAGTCTTACAAAACGAGTAGGCCCACAGACTGCAACTGGTTCACCGTCACCCCGATAGATGGCAGCAACGTCACTTACCGACCAAAGATCCCGTTTCCGCAACCGATTTCGCGCGGCAGATTTGATTCTCCTTTTGAAACCATTATCACCTACTGCTCGAAATCCAGTACATTTTTCCTCATATTTTTTAATTTACATGGCTCCTCATGAAATACTGTCTGTCATTTCAGTAATCATTTATTATTTAATGTCTGTAACGTCTGTTCTTACTGCTATGCTGTGTTTTGTTTTACAAAACGATAATGACACCTTAGTACATGGTGTTCGTTTTGCTATGTTGGTACTGTAGAGGGGAGATGTTGTGCTTCCAGCTGCTTTTCAATCACGGCACGGTTTTTGTCATAAACTGCAAGGCAATAGTCTCTCCAGATTGTATACAGCTCACTGAGCAACGCGCCGGAAACCCCTAGTATTACTATTCATAAAATATAAAAAATATTTCAATTATAAATGTCTATCAGTCACTTAGCCAGTCCAAACCTGGGAAAAGTGTGGGAAATCAGTATGTCACAGGAAGTGTTGCCCTCTTTGGTGCAGGTAAAATTCCATGATGGTCGCTTATTTCGCTGGTCACTAACTTCACTGAAGTGTTGACCTCACAGGTCGCTTATTTCGCTGGCCGCTTTTTCCCCGACACCAGAATTCACCAGAAGAGAGTAATATATAATTTTGAGTCCGTGTAAATGTTCCTGAACAATGCACTGACCGATTCTAAGACGTGAAATGACTTGGAATTTTTGATCTTGATGTCTTGAATTTTGAAAACCAAGTCGGAGTCGTAATTTGAGATTTCAGTCCAAAAACTCTGCTTACTCAAACTTGGGCTTTGTAGGCCTATAACTGATGTATATAACTGATGCAGCCTCCCAGTCCTCTTCCCATTGTACATTAGCTTTCTTGGTGACGAACAAATTTGTGTCATTGAAACAAGGTAGAAACGAGTTATTAATATTGTTTAAATGTAAAGCATCTTTATCAAAAGAATCCGGTAACTCGTTCCGTTTTATGCCAATGCGAGAAGGTATCCTAAACAAAATTACTTCGTACTTCAAATTTAATAATTTTGTAAACTGTAGTCTGATTTCATATTCGATGTTTGCAGATTTAGCATGAATAATACTTTTGGAATCAGATAGAATTATTATTATTTTACTTTGTGGTAACGTTTCTACGTACTTCATGGCAGTAAAAATAGCTAGAGCTTCAACATAATAACTCGAATAGTGTTAATTTAATCTGAATTATATAAGCTTATAGTTGGTTTTATCATACACACAACAACTTACAAGTCTTCGTTCGTCAGCTTTAGAGCCGTCAGTGTAGAGTTGCATGTAAGAAAACCATTGTGATCGGATTTCAGACTCGATGCAATTTTTAAATAACCATAAAAGGATCTGTCATTTTTAGAAGACTTAGAAAATACGAAAAATATACTGGGAAAGTTGTAAATAAACTATTAAAACGTATGTAACAAAATGGACATAAATATAAATATTTAATATCAATTTCCATTTACACGTGTTGAGTGTGTAACTGGAAATTAGCAATTGAGTATTATTTTTTGTCCAATAAAGACTTAATTGATTAACATTGTACACATTTCCAAGGCTTGTTTTTGTTCATGTTTCAACAGCTGTTAAATCGTACACTCTAAATATGAGTAAGATTTACTTGTTAAGTTTGTTGGTTGCTTGCTTGCAACTCTGATCTCAAGAACGGCTGCAACGATTACCTTCAAAAGATGTATTTTTAGGCCTGAGCGCACCATTGTGGACAGGGCTTACAGCAGTAACATATGTTATGAGATAAATACTGATACACAAACCACTGAAATGATAACAAGATTATTGTCTGATTATCAAAAGAAAGTGACTGGCGGAGCGACCGCGCGGCGACCGAACATTCTATTTCATAACCTCGTGGAAAGTAAAACATGGGTAGAAATCTCCGATAAACGTTATTAAAATAGTCAGTTAAACATGTTTAGAGAAATTTTTTCAAATATTTGTTATTTCATTCCGATGAGTTTATATGGATAGTTATATTTTAAAAAGCATGAATTTAAATTTAAAATTTCTCAATTAGGGTTTAAAAAAAAAAACTATCAATATAAACTCATCGGAATAAGGTGCGAAATCTTTGGCAAATTTACTACAAAGGTGTTTGACAGGCTATTTAAATAACGTTTATTGGAATGTTATCTTTTCTCGAGGTTATGAGGTTGCCGCACGGCCGCTCTGCCAGTCACTTTCTTTCGATAATCGTAGAGCTTATTAGCAATAACTTAGCTCGGTTTGTAGCTAAAGGAGTCATTATTAATTAATTTTCCAGTAAACCGTAGATAAAATGCAGGCTAAACAGAAGGTTAGAAGTTATAACCTCTACAAGTTACTAGTGTTTTATATCCTGACTATAGCAACAAAGTCCGTTGGAACAAAAAATACAACGGTCTATAGAAAATATATCACAAATTGTGTTAATGAAAATTGCCAAACTCGACTATAAATAAGTGAAAAGTGATATTCTTAAAGTTTATGCAATTTTCTTACGGGATATAATAAAAGACGTCTTACAACACTTAAGCATATATTTACACTTTCTTTAAAAAAATTTCTTTAAATCGATATAAGGCGGTGACTACAAAACTGATACTACAAAAACAAATTTAGACCAGAGAAATTAATAAACAAATGTCTAATGTATTTCTTATAACTTAATACTGTTGCTAGTAATTATTATCAGACATAAGATTTAGACGAAGTCGCGAAGTTGCAAAATATTTGATCAGACTTCACACCAAACAGTCTTGACAAGAATTTTGGGTTTAGTCCCTTGTTTGCGGGGCGTGCGAGAAGCCGCCAGTGACAGTGAACCCGTCATTCTAGGTGTTGTAAATCACACTAGACAATACCGATCCTTTGACTCAAGGCCGAGCCTTCGCACGCTGCCGGTCGGTAAGGAAGAATTATTTGAAAAACTGCTAGCGCTGTAGTGGCCAAACTCCAAACGAAAAGGCGGAATTCTATCTGACTCCTGCCCCCTCTTAAGTGAAAATAAAACTGTGAGACTACATACGGCACAAGAGGAAATGAACAAGATGGCCTACCCATTGTAAAAGTAGACAAAAATACAAAATTACTAGGGTTCACACTCGACATGAATCTTAAATTAAATGTGCACATTAAAGAGTTGTGTAAAATACTTGCATCAAGCATCTACATCATCAGAAGAATAAAGAAGATAAGGTATGTGGTATAATAGCAAGAAATGCATCATTTTCTTGAAGAAAAGCGAGGCCATGGCCCATCTCATATTAGGGAGGAACAACAAACAAAAACACGAAGAGTGTTTTTTGCATCAGGAGAAGGCAGTGTTGTACCTAAACCAGTAATCATGTGCTGGACTTTGTCGCAGTGCCCTATTTAGCCCAGCCCAGGCAGAACCAGTTTGAGAGGGGTATCTGGTGGCCGCCTCCCTCCCTTTGGTTCATTTTACTCTAGTCTCGGAGAATATTACCGTTCCCTTATTCATTTGGGAGATTAGGAAACTCGGGAGTTTTTGCCATCCACACAGCAAGGGACGATTCAATGCATAGACTGCATTTAGCCAAGGAAAGAGTAGTAGATCAGACAGCCATAGTCAATCTTCATACTGATGACATAAGCATTAAAACCAATAATTTTGTTATAAAGAAAATGTTAAAATGTTATCCTAAATGTGGTTTATCCAAAACAAAATTATTTCTTAATGCATGCCATGAATCCTTATAAAAACAAATATATTAACTTTTCATCTGAGCAAAACTAAAATTTGTATAACATTTTAATTGAATACAATGATTTGGATGAAGTGTAGTCTACATCATTACTGGGATTAAATATTGATAGTTCTTTATTTTATAGCTAAACTAGCTGACATACCTGTTCTTCGAACTGGGGTTTTCTATACCCGTTCTTTAGTCAATGCAATTTGCATATTAGTTAGCTTGAAACAGCTGTTCTTGCTTCTGCTCTTTAAGCTTTCAAATGGATGTCCACAGCTGTTTGCATTACAGTTTCTGAATGTTTACTTTCTTCTGAAATGTAAACATTGAAACTTAAGACGTTCACGGGGGCGTAGCCCAAGGGGACTTTAAGGAAGCGAGTAGGCCTATGTATTGCATGGGTTCAAGATCTACCTTTGTGTAAAGTTTCAGCCCCCTTGGTTCAGTGATTTTTGCGTTTACCTGGAACATCAGACACACAGAAACCACCTCTTCTTTATAATATTATAGATAGATGTCATTTGTATTTGTATAAGTTTGGGAACAAATGTGAAAAATATGTAGCTTGCAAGATTAAGGATGATTAATTTCTGCTTGAAACATTCCCTCAGTATTCGGAATTATTCTTCTCTATGGGGAAGTTACTAAAAAACGTATTCTGATAGAACAGTAATAACTAAGGCCCCTTTCACACTAGGCCACCACTGGCGGCTGCTTTTTATGAAACATTGGTTTAAATGGCAGCATTCACACTTGTCCACTGCAGTTCCACACCGGGCAGTGTCTTCTAGCGCAACTGCGAAAGGACAACTGCCGTGGCAGACACTCGATGTAAAGCATTGGATCGAATGGAAGCTTACACACTAGGACACTGGTTGCCGCCACTTCCCGGCCAATATATTTATGGGCATCCCCTTTATTTGAGGAATTTTCATTAGTATTATTTGTTGCTCTCCTTATTTATAAATACAGTTATTTTTCAACAATTGTTGTTTATCTATCATTTGAAAGCACTACATCAATCGGATGTTAATTTATAAGCTTACTACGTAAATAAAATAATTTACACTAACCTATTTTTAGAAAACTTTGCAATATCTGAAAAACAACAACAGTTGTTCATTGAAACCTATCAAGTAAAAAACATATGGACAGCATATATACAGTACTAATTTTTTTTTTTTATTTTGTCTATTTTATTTACAATCTGTTAAAAAAAATATAGAGAACAATAAGTAAATAGGATAGAGTGTGAGTGACATGGGTTAGGCTCTATCCATTGACGGAGCTAACACTTAAACTTTACAAATGTTAATTGAATATTAAATAAACGGTATCAGGAAACTAACACATACTTTCTCCCTTTTAGCCAAACATTAATGACAAAAATATTTGTTATTTACTAAATATGGAATATGAAGTATAGATAAATGTACAGAAAATTGTCTAAAATAGTTGTTTTCAGAAATATCCACCCAAATTGCATTTTTGGAGGCACTATAGAGTCCGTTGCTACACACAGTAGTTTTGAGAGGGGAAATGCCCCCTTGCCCCCCCCCAGGGTTAAATAGCAACAAATTTCGGGCATTATCTGTTGGTCAATGCTAACTTGACCTGCATATCAAATTTTAATGAAATTGATCAGTAAATAAGAGAGAAATTGTTATTTTTGTATTCCCCATAAGAATAACATTGGACAACATACTGGTGTTTACCGCTAAATGAAAATTTCAATTTTCTCCGCAACTAGCAATCGTAGAATAGTAATTTAAAATACTAATTTATTTAGTTTTTTGAGCTCTTTTTAATGGTGAATAGTAATCTTTTTTAACATGTATGATTTTTTATGAAAAATCCAAAAAACTGAATTTTTGATGTTTTAAGTCCTGTAATTTCTGAACCCAAATTTTTACAGAAATGCGGGTGGTGTCATTTTGTTGGAAACCTAAAGTTCTACAAACCACGAAAGTTTAATCAAAATCGTTAGAGCCGTTTTTGAGAAATTTGGATTTTTTATGGTTTTTGGCGGTTTTTGGGGGATAACTACCCATAAAAATCAAAAATTCAAAAAAATGAAAAAAAAACCTGGAGATATCGTGGATTAGTACCTACATACCAAATTTCATAAAAATCGGCCCATAGGTTAGGGCTCTAGCTCTGTACACATCCACACAGACACACACACACACACACACACACACACACACACACACACACACACGGACACACACACACACACACACACACAGACAGACATCACGTAAAAACCACTTTTTTGGGTTCAGGGAGCACCAAAACGAATATTTCCACTAACAACTCAAATTCGAAAATTTTTACGAAAACAATACTTTCTCCATATACTATGTATAGGAGGAGAAAGTAAAAACGATTTGGCAGGTCCAAAACAGAGTGTCTCTTAAGTCTATACACTGATCCACTATTGTCCAGCAGATTTATAGCCAGATGGTTTGGATGGGCATCTAGTTTAGCTTGATAACTCTTGCTAAATCGGGTTATTTCTTCTCTTACTGTAGCAGTACGTGTATCACGTGCAATACTTCATTAATTTGAGCTTAAGTTCGCAAAAAGGCAATAGTTTGTTTATTTCTGTTTGGCCCAACTTACGTGCCCCTTACTCTACCAATATTAATCGTTATTTAGCAAATTATTTGTGCATCAAGTTGTTGATTTATGAATACCTTTAAATATAACAAAAAATTGTTACTCTACCAATATTAATCGTTATTTAGCAAATTATTTGTGCATCAAGTTGTTAATTTATGAATACCTTTAAATAAAAATAAAAAAAATTGACGACTCTTGGTGGAGTGGCTTGATGGTTGCCCATGCTGTCCACTGCACTTACCTGGGTGGTAACCAGTGTCCTAGTGTGAAAGGGGCCTACATACAAACAGCTTGCCCCAAGACATAGTGTGGAAAACTAGCCGACTGCTACACTTGTGTAACATTGAACTCCAAAAAGAGAATATCTAATTTGCAGCACATACCCTGACCTAATATCATTGTTACTTGGATGTAACTTTCTCAAGGTTAAAGGTTAGACTTACGTGGTAGATCAAGATTATTACTCGAGGTATGTTTCTATTCAAATACTGAAGAAACTGTTTTCTCAGTTTTGAAAACCACAGACCTTTACATGTGACAATGATCCCCATTTAACAGTCAAGAATTCATAATCTTTGCTTAGGACAGGGGATTCATAATCATCTACTTATATCTGATGAGTAGTTTCTTTTTTATATTGAAAAACATGTTATTTGCCTCGTCTTGTAAACACACAATGGAGCAAATAAGTTTTGCACAGTCATTTCATTTCCAATGTTACCTTGCCAACATTTTACATAACTAAAAAATGAATGAATAAAACATAATCTGTTGAATGAATGTGTTCAATTTTTGAACAGGTTCCATAAAGTGGGTTGGGAAACAATTTATAATTCTATCTGTGTAGCCTTTTTACTATATTG
Organism: Allygus modestus; assembly: GCA_963675035.1. Classification (NCBI taxonomy): domain Eukaryota; kingdom Metazoa; phylum Arthropoda; class Insecta; order Hemiptera; family Cicadellidae; genus Allygus; species Allygus modestus. The sequence continues at coordinate 318,982,772 of OY776111.1, forward strand.
TGATCCGCACTGACACATGGACAGATTAAAAATTAATGTGTCTGCTATTACATAGTCTCTCACTTCGTTCGCTCATCAATTACATAACATAACCAACTATGAACTTTGGTAAAAAATCAAATTAACAAATTAATTGTTCATCGTTTAATTTTTAACAATACTTAAATATGTACATACAAATAAATAAATCTAACTTATAGAATCATTCAAACATCACCCTGGATTTGTATTACTGTGCAATTACAACCTGCAGTCACAAGTCGAATTTGAATTAAATCAACTGGTAAAAAAGTTACATGCGAGTTGAGGACACATATTTAGAATACAGATGCGTATCTTCCCTTTAGAGCTCTCTGGGACTGTTTGAAAAGGCATGCCATGAGGTTCAATGAAAACAAGTCTAAGCAAGCATTAAGTTCATAGGCTGTAACTTGCTATCTGATATTTGACAAATACCACAAAGTTGAAAGTAATTTAATTTGTAAACATGTAAAGATGTCCCTATTGTGGGGGAAAAACAAGTTTGGATACAGGTTTTCACAAGCAACCAAAAGTATTATAAATGTGTTTAAAAATACATTCATGAATCCTTTTGTTAAATATTAACTTTACCAATGTTCTGTTTATAAAAGTAGAGTTATAAAACAACAAAATAAATGTTTATTTTTAATAAACGAGTAATCCAGAAGTGTTGAGAAGTGTAATCGCTCAAGTTTTATTTTAATCTCATTATAAAAGCAAATAAATTGTCCTAAAACTATATATTATCTATAGAGATGTGCGAGTACTCGAAATTTCGAGTTCGAGCCGAGTTCGGCACTGAAACTCGAGGTTTTACTGAGACTCGAAAGTTTCAAACGAATTTACTCCCGCCGTTTACCCGCGCTACCACGGGTCGTCCGCGGCCGTGCGTCATCTGTAAATTCAAATTGAGTGTGAACGCATTTGAGGTGTTAAAGAGTTGTGATGTGGATTTTAGTCTTTAGTCTTTTATTAATAAATAAGCAAGTTGTGGCTTATAAATTTGTGTCATTCTTTACACAATAATGGAGGATTTAACAGGACCTTCAGATTGAGTTGTATGAACACTGTCTGTTTAGTACTAGTTTAGTCTATTTAATGCCTACTTTTACATAGCCATCCCCTATGTACCGAGCTGGATTTTTTTTCATTTAATAGGTTACTATATATTATAACTTCTCACAAAGTATTATCACCAGAAAATTGCATTTAATTGAGTTATAATATGTTAAATGATTTTTTATCAAAAGTGGCCAAAAATTCATATAATGTGGATTTTCATTTAGCCATCCCCTATGTTCCGACCTGAAAACTTTTTTATTTAATAGGTTACTATATATTATATTTTCTGACAAAGTATTAACCCCAGCAAATGTCATTTAATTGAGTCATAATATGTTTTATGATTTTTTTTTTTTCAAAAGTGGCCAAAATTTCGTATAATGTAGATTTTCGTTTAGCCATCCCTTTTGATTTATTTATTTTATTAAATATCGAACTGTAAAATTTTTTATTTTATGGTTTACTATATATTATAACTTCTGACAAAGTATTAACCCCAGCAAACTTTATTTAATTGAGTTATAAAATGTTATACATCAATTTTTTCCAAAATCTAGAATACATTTAATTTAATGCCTATTTTTGCATAGCCATCACCTATTTACGAAACTGGAAACTTTTTTATTCAATAGGTTACCATATATTATAGCTTCTGACAAAGTATTAACCCCAGAAAATTTCATTTAATTGAGTTATAATGTGTTAAATGGGTTTGATCAAAAGTGGCCAAAATTCCATATAATGTAGATTTTCACTTAGCCATCCCCTATATACCGAACTATAATTTTTTTATTTAATACGTTACTATATATTATAACTTCTGAAAAAGTATTAACCCCAGCAAATTGCATTTATTTGAGTTATAATATATTAAATGATTTTTTAAGTTGTCAAAATTTCATATAATGTGGATTTTCACTTAGCCATCCCCTATGTACCAACTTGGAAACCGTTTCATTTAATAGGTTACTATATATTATAACTTCACATAAAGTATTAACCCCAGCAAACTTTATTTAATTGAGTTATAATATGTTAAATGATTTTTATCAAAAGTGGCCACAATTTAATATAATGTAGATTTTCACTTAGCCATCCCCTATGTACCGAGCTGGAAATTGTTTTCTTTAATAGGTTACTATATATTATAACTTCACACAAAGTTTTAACCCCAGCAAAATTGTTTTAATTGAGTTATAAAATATTAAATATTCATTTTTCCCAAAATCTAGAATAAATTTCATTTAATGTCTACTTTTACATAGCCATCCCTATCTACCGAGCTGGAAACTTTTTTATTTAATAGTATACTATATATTATAACTTCTGATAAAGTACAAACCCCAGAAAATTTCTTTTAATTGAGTTATAATATGTTAATGATTTTTTATCAAAAGTGGCCAAAATTTCATATAATGTAGATTTTAATTTAGCCATCCCTCATGTACCAACCTGGAAACTTTTTTATTTAATAGGTTTCTATATATTATAGCTTCACATTAAGTATTAAACCCAGCAATCTGTATTTAATTGAGTTATAAAATGTATATTATTAATTTTTTCCAAAATTTATAATAAATTTCATGTAATGCCTATTTTTACATAGCCATCCCCTATGTACCGAGTTGGAAACTTTTTTATTTATTAGGTTACTATATATGATAACTTCAGATAAAGTATAAACCCCAGCAAATTTCATTTAATTGAGTTATAATATGCTAAATGATTTTTTATCAAAAAAGGCCAAAATTTCATATAATGTAGATTTTCACTTAGCCATCCCCTATGTACCGAGCTGGAAGCTCTTTTATTTAATAGGTTACTTTATATTATAACTTCACAGAAAGTATTAACCCCAGCAAAATTGTTTTAATTGAGTTATAAAATATTAAATATATTCATTTTTCCCAAAATCTAGAATTAATTTAATTTAATGCCTACTTTTACGTAGCCATCCCCTGTGTACCGAGCTGGTAACATTTTTATTTAATAGGTTACTGTGTATTATAACTTCTGACAAAGTATTAACCCCAGCAAATTTCATTTAATTGAGTTATAATATGTTAAATGATTTGTTATCAAAAGTAGCCAAAATTTCATACGAGTTCGCACGCAGCACGCTGACGTGAGGGAAGTGAATTTCCACATAACAACTTTTAAAACTAAAAATCAGTGTAAAAACATACATTTTTCCAATTTTTATTGAAATCTGAAAACATTGATTTTTTGGCTATTCTGATACTCCTGGTTTCATTTACTTGCAAAGTTGGGAATACAATTTTGCGCATTATAAGGTTAGGAGAAGGTCCAGACAGACTTGAAAGTAGGCGTGAGGGGGCTGGGGGTAATAAAAGTACTTTAACAAAGGAATAACAGGCTTTTCTAGTGTAAAACCCCCATAAGACAACGTACTGTGTTTAGCCGATACACATTTTCTTTAATAACTCGGTAAATAGTTATGCTAGAATGACGGGAGAGGGCTTAAAACTTTCGCCTCTCTAATTCCCATCTTTTTACATGTATTAATTTTACATCTGGGGCTTTTCTGACCCTTTTTGGGCCAAAAAACTCGAAATTTGAAAGATTAATCCTCAAAAAATGGGTTTAGAGTTTTCCGATTGTTTTGCCCAACGAACTTGTCCAACAGATTATAGAAAGGAACGTCCCTACCAAATTTGAAGTAAATCGGGCAAAAAATGCGACCGCTAGAGTGCATACACACACACATATATATATATGTCTAGAAATATACATATATTAACCACAGAAACTTTAAGTGATTTGAGTTATAATATATTAAATGTTTTTTTTAAGTGGTCAAAATTCCATATAATGTAGATTTTCACTTAGCCATTCCTTATGTACCAAACTGGAAACTAATTCTTTATTAGGTTACATTATATTACCACTACTGACGATGTATTATCGCTAGCAAATTTTCATTAATTAGGTTGTAATATTTTAAATTAATTTCTTGTCTAAAGTGGACCAAATTGCATATAATGTAGATTTGCACATAGCTATCCCCTATGAACGAAATTTAGATGAATACAACGTAACATTATTATAATACATTCTCGGAAAATTTATGAAGACCAGAAAATATTAATTAGTTGAATTATAACAAACTAAGTATTTCATCAAAATTAACAAACTAACTTAAATATTATTATTTATAATTAGGAATAATTTCAAAGTATCATTGTAAATTTTAAATTTGTTAAACTAGGCCTATATAAGTAAAAATAAATCAATCATGCAATCAGGCAGAATTCATTAGATAACGAACAACAAAGCTTAGTTGTCATTTTCGATAGATAAGAGGACTTTTTGTTTTGACGGTACTCTCGGCGCTCCTCTTTGTCACTTATTCGTTAGATGGCGTCGGACGCATAAGCTGTCTTCAGCCCGGTCTGTTTAGTCCGCTTTTAGGTTAACCTAACCTTATAATTTTTTGAAGTAAAATATCAAAAACATATCTGTAATTAAATCTAATAGGTAAGCAAAAGAAGTTTGTTCTTGCTTTTTGTTCCATGATAATTTAAATTGAGTTAATCCATTAATTAACTGTCCTTTGGCATTGAGCTGTTTTTAAAGACAAGCGATTTGTTTTGGTCTTTTGTTTCAGTTTCATTAATGATTTTTTAAATAATTTGTAATATTTTAAAACTCTATTTAAGACATGGCTTCAATTTCATCAATTGATTTGCCAGGCACTTTCAAACATATAATATCTTCATGTTGTTACTGATTGTTCTTATTAAGACTATTAGTGTTAAATAATGCTAAGATGTTAGTTAATACATTTGGTGTGGTAAGTAACTAGGCTAATGTTTTACCATGTAATAGGCCTTTTAAATATTAAAATAAAGCTTATTTTAACTTATAGGCCTAAATGTAATTTTAATTTCTCCATTCGTAGAAAGATTCGTAGCTTAGGCCTAAACATAATATACAAAACATAGGATAAATAAAAAGGAGGAAATAAAATAAAATACCCCCGTCGCAGCAAACCTGCATACTCAGCGAATTTCCAATGAATATATAACATAACACTTAACAGGATTCATAAGAAATGTATTCACAAACAAGCGATATTTAAAATATTAATTATTCTCCATAAGAATAACATAGGGGATGAGTACGCAGGTTTGCTGCAACAAGGCACGCAAAATAATGGGTTTTTATGCAAATATCAATAGAACTCATCTTAGTGAAGTCACATACCAAGTTTCATCCATATACATTCATAAATAAGCGATATATAACATTTTAAGTATTTTCCATAAGAATAACATGGGGACCAAGTACCTAGGTTTGCTGCTACAGGAACCATAGGCGAAAAATTGTTTTTTTTGTGCAAACAACAATAAACCATAACCAGATCAAGCCATATACCAAATTTTGCCAGTTTATGTTCATAAATAAGCGAGATATACAATTTTTCTTTTTCTCCATAAGAATAACATTAGACAACGTACTGTGTTTAGCACTTTCAATATCTCGGTAACAAATTGACGTAGAGCAATGATCAAAATACCAAATTGTTTGTTTTTTTAAGCTGAATTCAATGGTATAAATTAAAATTTTATTTAAATTAAAATTACATGTGAAAACACCAAAAAACACATTTTTGGGGTACAAAACCCCCCAAAAACCCCCCTTCGGATGGTGCGATTCATCTGGTTTTCGAACTTGTTCAAATAAATGGTACTTTACACATTTGTACCAAATTTCATTAAGATCGGACCTTTTTTACGAGAGTTATCGTGCTTACGGACACACATATATATATATATATATACATATATAAAAATTTGAACAAATGGTGTTTTTGGCATCTGGGGACCTCAAAATGAAAAGTTATCATGGTCTCGGGCTTAAGTCTTACCATGAGACCTACGGTAATAGCTTTTTCCCTATAGGGGAAATTCGCTAAAACTGAGATTATTTTTTAATAAAACTGTTAATTAATACTATATAGGCTATAGCAACCTTAATACCATCAGATTAAAAGTATTTTATCTTCATGGCAAAATGTTATGCAATTACTTTGGTATGATTTGTTTTACTTAATATTGTTATTTTCATGTCATAGTGACTAGAAAATTATATTTTAGTAACAACATTTATAAATGGAACCCTATACACTATTTTGATCCAATTCAACTCGACCTATGTTTTTTTTTTTTTAATTTGTATACTCGACTCGAACTCGTGATTAAAATCTTTTGCCATTTACTCGACTCGACTTAAAAAACCTGTACTCGTACATCTCTAATTATCTGGGTCTATGCAGGTAGAGTTGTGCAAGTACACAAAATCTTGAGATTTTCAACACCAGAGTAGAAGTTTTGAAAAACACTCGATTATCAAGCGAGTTTTCCCTGCCGATCTGTAGAGGATCGCTAACAACTGCGAACTGCCGAATTGTGTAGAGGTGGCCTAACAGATTACTAACCACATAAAATTGACCGAAGACGTTGGAAAACATGAATCGGTCATAAGCGAACAAATTAACGCGTAATATCGCCCAAAAATGGTATCTGGATTGCTGTATTGGATAATAGCCTAAATTATGCTGCGATAAATAATATCAGCCAGAAGTGATGACCAGACTGCATAACACTGGCTAGAAATGAAGACAGGACCTTGTAATATTGGAAGAAAATGATAGCCGGTCCGTGCCATTTCAACTGTAAGTAATGGTTTAATTATGAAACGTAGTATTGGTTTAATTATGAAACGTAGACAATCATACCAAGATTTAGTAAAATATCACTAGAACCACTTTATATCAGATGAAAAAAATGGCCGAAAAATGGTTTATTGGTCGAAAACATAACCTAGTTGATTACAGTGGCCAAAAATGTGTATTGCTGTTCTCAATATTGATTATAAACACAACTAGACAATGACATTTTATCTGGAGTGGTTGCAAAAACCCATTACACTATTTGAAACCATCTACTAACAGTGCTTAATGCCGATGGCAAATACTTGCTCTAAAATCCTCAAAAGTGGAGAATAATTTAACTTGACTGGACACAATCTACAAAATCATTAGGCCCTACTTGCACAACCCTACTCTTTAGTCGATCTAAAGTTTACGCTTACCTTGAAGCAGTAAAGGTTAAACTACAATTTCATATGAAATTTCAATGATTATACAAAATTTTTAGATACAACAAAATTCATAAAACATTATTAAGAAAAATCAATCAAGCAATCATAAACTTGGAACATAATGGTTAGTTACTACATTAAATTAAAAGAAAAGTATTTTGTGAAGGTTCAACCAAAATATCATATTATAATGAAACACTGTAAATAAATAAAACAAATACAATCAAGACAATTTATTAAACCGTAATTTTCTTGACAATGTTTAGGACAATGTTCTAGACAATGTTAATCGTTCTCGCTCACTGATATTTTGTAATATCCATCCTTTTATAATTTGGTTTAGTTAAAAAATACATAAAAACAAAAGTGGCTTTGCAAAAAGCAAAACCTATCATGGCAAACCTGGAAAATTAATACCTACAGCAACAAATCAGGTACAATAACTGCACACATAACAATGACACTTTGGAATGTGAGGTATAGTCCGTCTCCGATTTCCACAACTCCTATGGTGCAGAAATGGAATCTATAATATCTATTTACATGGACATAATAATATTGCACTGGATCAATATGAAACAACTCCTTTAAGGAAATCGGTTAACGGAGCACATCAAATGGAATGCTAGAGACATTACTTTTTGACAGTCTCGTTCTATATATAAATAACAGTCAAGTATACAGTCAAGAATTCATACGCTAAAAAAATTTGGTAAACAATTATCGCAATACAAACACAAGAAATCTGAATGTGTTTCATTTTGAAAGACTACTTCTTAACACGAGTTATTCAAACAAAGTAAAAAAAGTTTACCTTAAAACAGATAAAATAATTTTAAAAAACAGTTTTATAAAAATATAAAAAGTACTGAGATTAAAAATGCTAAATTATAACTAAACAAAAGATAAACTGATTGAAGATTAAAGTTGAGATAAAGTAAAAAAGTGCTACGATGGAACTATTACTGACTGTTACCATAAAACTCGATAACACGAGATATTAGTGACAAAAATTCTCTTGCGCCTGAGTTCTAACAATAAATGGCTACAAGAAGTTGAACAGAGTTATCAGAAGGCAACCATATATATTTATATATTTATACTTATTTACAGACATAAAACTAATCATATATATATATAAATTAAAGCTTAAAGTTTGACCATCGAGTGGTTACAATGTGGTAACAAGAGGGAGGAGATCATTCTTTGTACGTCTAGACTAATCTTATGTTACTTTACATACGTACATATGCATTTAACCTACGTACGCTTATGTAACTTGCGTTGCATTGCACTTATTAATATAGTACAGGATGGCCGAAGTTCATTAGCTAAATTTAAACACAAACAGACATATCAGGAGAGGTCATTTTAAAAAATTACTTTACATGGGGAACTTTGTTGACACACATTTGTTCCTCTCATTATTCATTCAATGGCTGCAACATTGTTACTGAAACTGAAACCATGGACGAATTTCAATGGCCACCCTGTATATACATTAATATCTCACATTAACTTTAGGAATAAAATTGTACTACCTCACTGCACTCTCAGCAAACTAAAACAACTACTCAACAAAAACTGTTGTGATTTGATTCAGCATATCAGATGTTTCAATGCAATATAGTTAACAAACTAAACCCAATAAATATAGCTTTAATCTTTGAATTATTGTTACACATGATGTACACTCAAAATATGATTTAAACAGTATATTTTAGGTACTTCTGTTTAAAAGAAAATAAGTAATTGTGTTAAAGTATTTCAAGTGAACTAGATTAAGGGGTTAACACAACAGATCTAGTCAGCACTGTCAGTACTCATGAAATAAAATATACTTGTACAAAAGTAATTTATATGCAACCCACAGACCGAGGGTTGCCTATAACACAGTGAGCCTATATTATCCTCTAACCTTTAAAACCCACTGAGGTAGCTGATTCATTAAGCTAGGACAGCCCCATTAGTAGCAATTGAAATGGCTTATTTTGCAGGGATTTGGGAAAATTGTGTTGGACAATTCCCACACAGCACAAGATTGTCCCCAGGACATCCCAAAGACATCACAGTGGGATATGCAGGATATCCCAGGATCATCCCTATCTCATCCCATGATATCCTCAAGATACCCTCAGGATGTCCCCAGGACACAAAAATGTCCTCTCACCACGACATCCTGGGGATATCCTTCAGGATGACCATGGGATGTCCCTTGGACCTAATCAGGACATCATAATGAAAGCCATAGGACATCCCCAGGATGTCCCACAGGATTATCTGGGGATATCCCTTGGACCACAAAAGGATATTGTATTTTGAAGCCCTAGGACATCCCCAGGATGTACTGGGGACATCCCTCGGTCCACAAAGGCATATTGTACTCTGAAGCCCTAGGACATCCCCAGGATGTCCCACAGGATTTACTGGAGACATGCCTTTGACATGTATTGAAAGGTGTCCCATTATTCTATCAGTATGAATCGCATAACCCCACAGATATCCCTGCCTCCCCATGATAATTCTGTGGTCATCCTTAGGATGCCATAAGGCTCCTAGTAATAGGTAGTGTGTACCCTGAAGCCATATCACCTCCTAAGGATGACTGCAGAATTATCATGGAGTAGGCAGGGATATCTGTGGAGTTAGGGGATTCAAACTGATAGAATAATGGGACACCTTTCAATATGGTCACACAATCTGATAGGAAGACAGTTCTAAAATAAATTACAGGACAACTTTAAATTATTCTTTTATAAAAATAATACTATAATTGTCCATGCCCAGCTTGCACATAGAAAACAAAGTTTTAACTTCATATTGGTGTTATTTTTTTAAACAGGTTGACTAGTGTATAAACGTTAAATACCTGTAATCTTCCTTGTGATCCTAAGATATCTTTTTAATGGATGACACGTTTTGTCAAAAGTAATTTTGTCATCTTTAGACCCATACAAAACTTTAAATTGTCACATCACAGTCCAAAAGCAAAAATCCTTTAAAATCATGTTTTAAAACTTTATATTGGTTACCATTGTCATATTTTATGCTAATTTTTATCATTACTATCACATGATTTATTTGTAAGTGTCACTAATGTCCTGATTATATGTACTTAATTGGATTGACACTGAAAATATATACACAACTTAGGACTTTTTATTAAAATTTACTCAAATCTTTAAAAAAATAGTTGTTTTAAAAAGTTTATAATAAAATGAATATATGCATGTGTAGGCCTAAACATTTCTCAGAACAAAAGTTGAATTAATAAATACAGATTTAAAAAATTTAAGGATGGATTCCAATTTATAATTGTTCGGTGATGTGATACAAACAATTAAGGATTTTTTTTTAAATAATACAGTAATGAATTCAAACAAAATGGCAGTATAATTGCAGTAAAAATAAGTACATAAAAAATGTAAGTCATATAAACCAGGCTGTATAAACACACAGTAAGTATTGGTAGTTGATTAAATTCCTTCTCTGTTTTCATCTTCATCATGGCCTCGCTTCCTGTAAATAAAAAAAATAAGCTAATACTGCATATAGCCTTGGGTAATATTTTATCTGAAAATACCCCCGTCGCATCAAACATGCGTACTAAGCGAATTTCCAATGCATATAAATGTGTCTCACTACTACATAGAGCCACTTACCAAGTTTCACAAAAATAAATTCATAAATAAGTTATAAAGGCCTATAACATTTTATTTATTCTCCATAAGAATAACATTAAGGCTGTGCACGCAGATTTGCTAAAAAAAGGAAGGAAAGAAATGTGTTTTTTTGCGATAATCAGTATAACTCAAACAGGTGAAGCTAAATACCAAGTTTTATTAATTTAAGTTCATAACTAAGGGAGATATCAAACTTTACTTACTCTCCATATGAATAATACCCCTGTCGCAACAAACCTGCATACGCAGCAAATTTCTAATGCATATAGCCCTATATGTTTTTTACTACCACAGAAAGCCACTTACCAAGTTTCATAAAAATACATTTATAAATAAGTGATATATAGCATTTGAGTTATTCTCTATAAGAATAACATAAAGGCTGAGTACGCAGGTTTGCAGCAATAAGAAATATAAGAAATGTGTTTTTAAGCAATTATCAATATAACTCAATCAGGTGAAGCTACATACCAAGTTTTAATAATTTATGTTCATAATTACTAGGAGATAGATATAAAACTTTACTTATTCTCCATAAAAATAACACATGGCTGAGTATGCAGGTTTGCTGTTACGGGGATAATCAACAAAATACAAATTTTTGTGCGAATATCAATACACCAGTACTAGGTGGTTTTTACCTATTTTGAACTCTCTTTCCATAGCCTGATCGATCTGGTTTTCGAACTAAAGTCATAAATGTTACTCTCCACATTTAGGCCAAATTTAATCAAAATTGGGCATTTATTTCAAAATTTATCGAGGTAATGGACGCATATATATAAATCTAAACAAATTATGTGTTTGGCATATGGGGACCTCAAAACAAAAAGTGATCATGGTCTCGGCGTTAAGTCTTACCATGCTACCTACTGTAATAGCTTTTTCCCTATAGAGGAAATTTGCTAAAAAAAGATAGAAATGAACTGAGAAGTAAACAAGACCAAACATTAAAAATATCTTCTCTAGTAATAAAATACCCCCGTCACAGCGTGAAAACTCATTTTATTTCTGCTGCTGCCATTTCAGTCGCCTTGTTAATGATTATATTACAGTTACTGGTAACCACCAATCATTCACACTAAAATGAAATATAATGTTATGAATGTTATGTTGAAAAATGTAAAAGAAAATTGTCAGCAATATTGCAAATTTAATCTCCCCTTAACATTATATTTGGTAAATATATCATTGAATATTTTGTGTTACTGTGTTTATAAGGTACAGTTTAAGTGCTTAAAGAAACATCAAAAAGCATAAGTGGTCTTCAATTTTGGCAAATCAGTTGCAGAGTCTATTCACCCCTAGTTTCCAGTAGACCTGACCCCTTGGCCACATACCGTATTCTTCATTAAAATAACATTAGGGCTAAGTAAGCAAGTTTGCGGCTTCGCGGACAGTAAAAATCTTTTTGTGTAAATATCAATAAACCACAACCAAGCAACATACAAAGTTTCATCAATATACAATCAGGTAATAGATATAAAGACTTAACTCTTAACCCATTGGCTTAGAATGACGTACTGGTGCCGTTCCTGACCTGTAATTTTTAAAACCTTTGAAATGGAATAGAAAAATCATGTTTTTAAATGGATTAATGGTGTATTTTAGTTAAAATATTGTTTTCTTTCAGTTTAAATATTGAAATTGGCATACACACAGAATAGACATAAGTAAAAAATAGCAAATTCAGTGTTGACCATGTAACACACAAAAAAATCAACCGATGCTGTTAACTTTGAATGTAAAATGGTTATTATATATAGGCCCTTATAATTGATTTTAACTTATGACACCTTATTCAGGCAATTGTGTAAGTAACTAAATTGTGATCATTTTGATAGGTGTTAAGGCTATCATAGACCTTGCATAATCGAATGAAGTAGCCTACGTTACCTAATCATAGTTTTCTAACCTACCTTATTTAATATACAGAATTGTTTTTATAGTTTTACCTGGATTTCTCTTCTTATGAAGAGTTGATTTATTTGGGGTTTTAGCCAATCCATGAAATCATTATGTTTTACTTTGGCCTCAGCAAACTGATTCTGATCAGCTCCTAAACAGAGACACATGCTAATTTAAATACCTAATTGATTAGCAAACAAACTAGGCCTAAAAATTTCCTGAAAGCACATAGTTACGTCATATGCCTACTTTTAATGTACCATATCCACTCATCAGGCACTGTAAGTTTCAGTTCATATGGCAATTTAGGTTGAGTTTTTAAAGATTTGATTTATTTACCTAATCGTACGTCATACGCTTTTTATTAATTCAATAGTAACTAAAGTACACGATGAAGCTGATTTTTCTTTCCACCTAGCATCAAGATTATAGTATCTTAAAATAAAGAGTTGATTTACCACACTTCAGTTAACCGAATGATAAAATTCAATATGTTCTTCAATATTCTCTTCAAAATTTGCATAATTTTTAGGCGCTAACAAATAATCATTAAGAAACCATTATTACTTTATGTATCGTACCTAAGGCCTATTTAGGGGCAAGTGGGGAAACTGGGCACACCTAAGTTAAATCCATTATACCGTACTCAAAGATTTTTATAGTTAAACTTCAATTTATTCATATTGCCTCTAGGATCGAAGTTTGACTCAAAATAAAACAGGTTTTTATACCCTATCGTCAATCAATCCCCTGGTTTACTAGCAGATAACTAATTTTGGGACTACTGTCCCATTATTAAATCTGGTGTCGCTAAATTAAAATATGAACACATAACTTTGTCACAATATATACACCAACACAACACAAACGGACGCTACGATTAAAACAAATATTTATTTGGTTTGGTCGACCAAGGACAAGTCCAGACAGCGGGACAAGAACACACGGATGGCTGTGACATGACTACCTCCAATACCTAGGCCTACATGACTAACTTACCTCCTACCAATGTACCTTGTCACATTGTAGCATTCCGCGTGTTCGTATCCCGCTGTTTGGACTTGTCCTTGGCTTGTGTTAGTGTATATATTGTGACTATGTGTTCATATTTTAATTTATCGACGACAGATTTGATAATGGAACAGCAGTCCCGAAACTAGTCATATGCTAGTAAACCAAAGGACTGACGACGGAAAGGTATGTAAAACTGTTTCATTTTGAGTTAAACTTCAAACAAATACGTATAACTGCTCCCCGTTTAGCTTATTCGTTTCTTAGGAGGAAATTCCAATTTAATCGATTCAACCATTATTTGTACAGAAATTAATGTCAAAGTATGCAAAAGCGCCCAGTTCCCCGACTGGTGTGTCACTGTGCGCATTGGGTAAGGTAACTGTGCGCAGTACCGGTATAGCCTAATTGCAAATTTGGGTGAATAATAAAATAAAAGGCTGTTACCTACTATCAGAGTTAATATAATACAACACATATGGATAAGAATTATATATTTTGTAAGGAAAACAACTTTAAGCTAAAAAGTCTTCAGTGTTCTTATGATTAAATAAATGTAAATCCAGGCTGCCCATAAGACTAGTGTTATTGTAACATTGGCCTTATGGAAGTATGGAAAGCCTAGTTTTTTCATTCGTGCAATACACTTTATAGGCCTAGATAGTTTTGAGGTTATGGTGGTTCTTAGTATGAGAGACTGACTAAACTGATTCAGTAGGTACGGGTACTTTCTATAAACAAACCATCCTAGTGGAATAACTCTTTATTACATTATGAAGAAAAATTAACTATAGTTAACCTGTACATCTGTTTTAACAAAGTATGTTACTTACCAAGAAACAGTACAGTATTCAAAACACCTGAAGTAACTCTTGAATGAAGATATATTTTTTCTCAATTCAAACCTCCAAAACTTAAAACTTTGTAGCCTAAGTAGAAAGTAACTGAAACATAATTTACCAAGCCAAATACGGATTGACCGTTATATAACGCACGTCTATCTGGTCTGTCGTCTGTAGACATAGAGTTTGGTTGGGATGCTGCGATTCTGCGCAGACGCGAGGCGCCGCGTCAGATTTTTTCTCTTTTCTCTAAAGGGGATTATGGGAGATCGGATTGGCCGTTAATTTAATGGTGTACCGGTAAAAAGTATGCAATTTTTCTTTTCTTTTCTTATAAATTGTCAGAATTCTAAGCATATTTCATCGATGTATAAACTGTAAATTCATTCTTTCTTTATACATGTGTTATTTTAGATATCTAATCATTATCCTTGTTATTCAATTTGGTTTGAATACTAAAACTCTAAATACAACTTTTAATTAATTATTACTAAAATTGGTCTGGGATATAGAGGATGTCGGTGGGATGTCCCCAAGATATCCACGTTATCCCGGGATTTCGTGGACATCCCTGGGATGTCCACAAATGTCCCGGGACATATCAGGATATCCTAGGGATGTCCTGTTTATCCTGGGATGGCAATGGGATGTGTGGGACACAAATGGGATATCCTGGGACGTCGTGTGCTGTGTGGGTTTCTGCTGGTGATAAAAACAGATGTACTGTTATCAGTGTGTACTTCACCGTTCCTACTCAGTTTTAAGGGTTTATTTTCATTATTATTTTTCTTAAAGAAACACATAATTGTTTTATGATACACAGTGTATTGTGATATGTAAACTACAAGTGTGCACATTTGTTGTTTAAAATTTAGATTTTTTAATTATTTGAGGTTTTGAGTTTTGTTATGAAAAAAGTTTAGTGGCGCGGAATATCGGAAATGGGATACATTTCCAGGACAATAATATATGAAATCAAGATTTTGAACTACACAAGTCTCTTATCTGAATGTGTTCCATAGCTTGTCATTTCAGGTGATCAGCATAGCACGGAACCAGAAACATCGCAAACGCAACAACAAGCGAGGGAGTGAGGCGCGCACGTGTCAGTCTATCTCAGAACTATGGGGTAGGGAGGAACTATGGGGTTGGGGACGGGGGGCGGCAAATTTGGTCTTTGCACGGGACGCTGAAAAACTGATGGGCCGCCCCTGTATAGAATTGATCCTGGGCAAAATGACAGCTGGTCTGCTTGCTTTGAGGAAAATGGCAAAACAATGCAACCTGGAAACTTTAAAAAACATTTATTTCAGTCACATTGATTCAGTCACACTTTTACTATGGGATATGTGTATATGGATTAACCAAAAAAAGTAATTTGAACATTTTAAAGCTTCAAAACAAAGCTATGAGAATAATGTTAAATTTAAAGTGGAAAGATTCAGTGAAGCATCTGTTTTCTGAACTTAACATTTTAACGGTTCACAATATTTATATTCTGGAAACAATTATTTTTACATTGCGTTTAGGATTGCAAACTGTTGTAGATCATGATTATGACACTAGACATCGTTTCATAGTAGAAAACATAATTTAGAATTTTTAAAGGAAAAACATTCATACTTGGGCTCTAAACTTATGAAATATATTCCTGCAAAAATGAAAAAGATTAATAATGAAAGAAAATTTAAGAATGCTCTAAAGGCTTACCTTATAAGTAGGCCAGTATATTCCATGGATGAGTTTTTTGTCTAGATATAACTATGCCTTAAAATAATATGATCAGTCTATAAGAATAATTGTATATAGCATAACCTGGTAATAAATAATTTTGTATTATACTTGATGTTTTAGAATTGTTTTTTCATTGTTTAACTTTATAATTTTAGTTACTAGTATAAAATATACCTTTTTGACACTATTCTGTCTGTATGTTTGTGCAGCATTTTTTTTAATAAAGATATTTTAATTGAATCTTAGGGAGAATAATTAAAACTTGATATCTGCTTATTTATGGACATATATTGATGACATTTAGTATGTTGCTTGACCTGGTAGGGGTCCATTGGTATTTGTATCAAAACTTCATTTTTGTGGCCCCTGTTTCAGCAGACGTAGCCTCTGGGTACCTAGCCTAATGCTATTATGGAGAATAAATTAAATGTCTTAACTCTCTTATTTATGAATTGCATGCATGCACTGTGTAGTTTGAGGTTAAGAGTAGTAAGGCCGGCCACCTTGGCCCCAACATGGGCTCTTATGGAGAATAGAATAACATGGACTCTTATGGAGAATAGATTAACATCGGTCTTATGGGAGAATAGAATAACATGGGCTCTTATGAGGGAATGGAATTAGGGTGTAATTGGCTCCCTCTTCGGTTCTTTTGCTACCCTATGTGGTTGATTATTTATCTTTTTCATCCTCATGTGGTTAATTATTTAACCCTCGTGTCCTTCTGTTGTTAATCATCTAGCCTTCTGTGGTAATTATTTGACCCTCGTGTCTTTCTAAATATTTATCCCTCGCGTCCTTCTGTCTCCTTCTGTGTATCTAACTACAGCTCCTGTTCTCTCAGCGTACTGTAGCTGACGAGTCGTAACACTTTAAGTAACCTGATTGGCTGGCGTGTTAATTCGTGTCCTTCTGTTGTTAATCATCTACCCTTCTGTGGTAATTATTTGACCCTCGTGTCTTTCTACATATTTAACCCGCGCGTCCTTCTGTCTCCTTCTGTGTATCTAACTACAGCTCCTGTTCTCTCAGCGTACTGTAGCTGACGAGTCGTAACACTTTAAGTAACCTGATTGGCTGACGTTTTAATTCGTGTCCTTCTGTTGGTAATCATCTAGCCTTCTATGGTAATTATTTAACCCTCATGTCCTTCTGTCTCCTTCTGTGTATTTAACTACAGCTCCTGTTTTCTCAGCGTACTGTAGCTGGCGGGTGTAACGTGAATATTTTAAGTAACCTGATTGGCTGGCGTGTTAATTCGTATCCCTTCTGTGGTAATTATTTGAACTACGTTACCTTCTACATATTTAACCCTACTGCCCTTCTATACATCTAACCTCCGCTTCCTTCTGCAAATCTAATCTCACCTCCTTCTGCGTATCTAACTGCAACATCCGCAACAAGTCTTTGTCAGCAAACTTGCCGTTACCTGTTAAATTACTGTTCTGTGATTGGCCGGAATAAGCTCGCACTCCATTGGCTGTAATTAGGCGTACTGCGCTCTGATTGGTCCATACACCCGCAACAAACAACACCTGCTCTCTTGCCGCGCATTTTCTCCCTCTCTTTGCTCTCAGCTTTCGTTGCGATCAGACGTGTCCCTGTGTTGCTCCGTTTGCTGCGTTTGGCGAAGATAACCTCACTTTTTTCTAACTTCAATCTTGAGCGTTTGCCTAACCTATCCTAGTGTAACATAACCTCACTTTTTCTAACCTCGCTCTTTACACTCCAACTTTACTGTATTATATTCATTTTCCGTGCATGGTATACTTCATTTTATTTTTTGTGATGTATGCGTGTTTATTGTCTTGGCTAGAGTAGTGTTGTGTTTGTGTTTAATTGTTTGATTTGATAGTTTACAGTAAAGAAGTAAACATACCCTCACTTTCTCGTGGCTAAAGTAGTGTTGTGTTGACTGTCATAACCTCACTCTCAGTAACCTTATTTTTTTGCCCTGGTTCTTTTGAACTTTAAATTCACCTCAGTAACCTCACCTTCTATTCTTGTTCTTTAAAACAGTTTTGGTTAGAACAGTTTTTGTATGTGTTGACTAACAGTAATCTCACTTTTCCGAGCCGCTGAGCGAGGAAAGAGTAAGAAGAAGATTTTCCCGCCAAATTAGCGCGCCAAAAAAAAAATTAGCGCCAAACCTAACCTCACTTTCTTGTGTCAAGATTAGTGTTGTGTTTTATGTGCTGAGTAACAGTAATCTCACTTTCTATTCTTGTTCTTTTGGTTAGAGTAGTGTTTTCTACCTTCCTTAGAGTTAACTTTTGGTAACTTGTAGTTCTGATTTGACTTGCGTAGTGTGTTAGTGTTTTTCTGACTTGCGTAGTGATACAGAGGTACCGTGCTCTTTTGTAGATCCTCTGTACCTGTTACTTTAGAGAACTTGATCAGTGACTTTAAAGTATCAGTTCTAGACGTAACCGTTCCAATAGTAACAGTTACCTTCTCTATCTTGTTCATGTTATAACATTGGAAACTGCTAATATTTCCAAGCCTGTCATATTCCCTACAACAACAAGGGTGAGCATCGATGCTCTAACAGATGCTCGTCCTGCCATACCATCTCACCACCCTGTAAACTAGAACACGGAGGCATTACATGCCGTTTTTGCTGTCGTTTCTTCAAAAATGAGCGGTGTTTAATAGCCCATCAAGGGCAAGTTTGTAAAACTTTAAAACTCTGCCGTGACTGTAAGAAAATGATTCATCCAAAAAACGTAAGACAGCTCACGTATGCGGAGAAGTTTACTGTAAGCCCTGTGAAACGTTCAAAGACCCAGCGCATCAGTGTTTCATGAGGGTAGATAGGAGAACTCCGAAAGACCGTGATTTTTTGTTTATTTTCTTTGATTTGGAGACTCGCCAAGACGAGTCTCTCCCCTCTGACGAAAATCAAAAAGTACATAAAGTTAACTTGTGTGTCTCACAACAGTACTGTGTGAAACTTGCTCGGAACGGCAAAGGGTATTTGAAAAGGAACCGGTAAAACAGTTTATGGACTATGTAATGGAAATTCGAAAAAAATTTAAAGATGTTTGTGTAATTGCCCACAATGGGCAGGGTTTTGACTTTCAATTCATACTACATTATATTATGGAAGAAACTAAATTTATCCCAAAAATAACTCCTCGGGGAACTAAAGCTATTTTGATTGAAGTAGCAAACGTAAGGTTTGTGGACTCACTTAGCTATTTCCCCATGGCCCTCTCTGCACTCCCTAAAGCTTTTGACCTACCTCCCGAGAAAAAGAAGGGCTACTTCCCTCATCTTTTCAACACATTGGCAAACCAAAATTATGTAGGCCCTATGCCCGATAAAAAATACTACTGCCCCGAATCCATGTTCGAGAAACCACACAAGGCCTTTGAAGAATGGTATGACGAACGAGTCGCTGAAGACTACGTGTTTGATTTTGAAAAGGAAATCTTGGAGTACTGTATTTCAGACGTAGAAATCCTAGCTCATGCGTGTATTAAATTTAGAGCCTTGCTTCTTCAAGAATGTAACGTAGATCCTTTTCTCGAGGCTATAACAATAGCCAGCGCGTGTAACTTGGCCTTCCGCCGTAACTTATTACAAGAAAATACTATTGGACTTATACCAAAATCAGGGTACAGACTGCCTGACAATCAGTCAGCCGTTGCTTTACAGTGGTTAACATGGGAGGAGGAGAAACGTGGAGTAAAGATTCAACATGCGGGCCGAGGCAAAGAAGTTAAAATTAACGGGGTAAAATTAGATGGATTTGACGGTGAGAGAATTTATGAGTTTCACGGGTGTTATTGGCACGGGTGTCCAAAATGTTTTCCGTACAATAGAGAGGCTCCTCTACCGGAGGATCCCTCAGACAGTTTGCATCTCCGTTACGAGAGAACCAAGTCCAAAATGGCAAAATTTAATAGCTATGAAGTTGTAGAGATGTGGGAGTGTGAGTTTAAAAATTTGAAGAAGGACAAAAAATTAACTCACCTGAACCAACTATCCATTCTAAACACACTTCCACTTAATCCTAGAGATTCCTTCTTTGGAGGCAGAACGGGTAATACTAAAACGTATTGTAAATGTGAAGAGGGAGAAACAATCCAATACGTTGATGTCTGTTCCCTTTACTAACAATCTAATAAAAGACAGAGACATGACCCAAAATAACAGCTAAAATACACAAAAAAAAATAAAATACACAAAAAACAGCTAAAAATAGCCAGAGAGCCATTTTGGCAAATGGGGAAGTATTGACCCCCTTTACCTTCACCTTAAAGAATCAGTCAACGAATAATTTATTTTGTGTTGGTTTCTCACCAGTTTTCTTGTAGTTTGTGTCAATCACATGTATTTTACATTATCATGATTTAAGAGTGGCTGAGGTATATGATGATGTACAGAAATCCATACCGGAAGTGGGGGTGAACGTTTTGTTCACCCCTTTGAACTATCAATCCCAAACAATTTACATTAATGAGCCAGTGCTTTGCTATATTTAACATAAGAAAGAAGCAAACACCCTGAAAGAACTAGTACAACAGAGCTTGTAGTCTGTCCAGTTTTGTAATGTTTCTCCTTTACATAGTTGAGATTGTAGCGTGGGTTAATAAGTAGCAAATTGCATTTCAATTACCCTAAAAACTCTCAATATATTTAATTTTAAAGTATAGCTCCTTCAATTTTATACTTCCCCACAGTACAGAGTTTAAGTTTTTGTAAATCGTAGTGGAGATTAACAAGTACATACATACCAAATCGCATTTCAATTACCCCAAAAACTCTCAAGATATTTATGACTCCTTCAGTTATTTTGATACTACCTGCAGTACAGAGTTTCGGTTTTTGTGAGATGTAGCAGAGGTTAACAGGTACATACATACCAAATTTCATTCAAATTGGCCAAGCCGTTCTTGAGATATTTGATTTTGAAAATTTGCCCCTTCATTTTTTGAGATGCAACCCGCAACATTTTAGTTAAGACTTTTTTTATGGGTAGGTACCCCCTTGGAGTGCCTATCCTACGTAGTAGACAGTTTTCTGGGGTCAAAATGACCCTAGGACTTACCGTTTTCGAGATATAAGCGATTTTTAAGAAAATCTGACTCAAGAGAGAGAAGAAAAAGAATAAAAAAGAAAGAAGGCGTGGTGAGGGGGAGAGGGGAAGGTGAGGAGAGTGACAGTAACAAAACACAAAAGATAAATAAATAAAAGCGAGTAAAGGATGGGTGAGGTGGTGTGGGGAGGGGAAGTTGAGGGGTGAGAAGAAGAAGAACACGCGAGTGCTAACAGAAGTGATCAGTAGGGTTGGCAGGGAGTGGGTCCTAACATGGGA
Source organism: Allygus modestus (assembly GCA_963675035.1). Lineage (NCBI taxonomy): Eukaryota > Metazoa > Arthropoda > Insecta > Hemiptera > Cicadellidae > Allygus > Allygus modestus. The sequence goes on from OY776111.1 coordinate 319,004,482, forward strand.
ATAGTTTTTGAAGTAGATGTAAGTGTCCATGGTCTTTTATATATATGTACATGATCACGTTAGCGTGATGTGAGTTGGCAACAGTTGCTTTTTTTCTTAAGTTGTCAAGATATTTTTTTTGCTGTCCGTTGTATTGTAAATGTCTGTGACTCTCTTACTTAACTGTCCATGAGCGTGATGTAATGGCACCATTATTCATAAATCAATGACTTTATTTTCTTTGGTCACGCTCTTTGGTTTAACTGTCTTTAACGTAACGAGAATCTGGCGGGAAGAAAAGTGAGGTTAGGAAATCTGGCGGGAAGAAAAGTGAGGTTATGTTTGGCGCCTTTTTTTTTTGGCGGGAACGCCACCATGGGCGCCGCCATCTTGGAAAAGGGGCGGGGCTTGATGACTTCATCGGTCACGTGACCGGCTCTCGACCAATCAGAAGCCAGATTTTAGGCCCATAAGACCCCATGTTGGGGCCCATTCACTGGGAACCCTACTGATCACTTCTGTTAGCACTCGCGAGTTCTTCTTCTTCTCACCCCTCACCTACCCCTCCCCTCACCACCTCACCCATCCTTTACTCGCTTTTATTTATTTATCTTTTGTGTTTTGTTACTCTCCTCACCTTCCCCTCTCCCCCTCACCACGCCTTCTTTCTTTTTACTTTCTCCCTCTATACATATTATATGGAGAAAGTATTGTTTTCGTCAACATTTTCGAATTTGAGTTGTTGGTGGAGATATTCGTTTTGGTGCTCCCTGAACCCAAAAAAGTGGTTTTTACGTGATGTCTGTCTGTGTGTGTGTGTGTGTGTGTGTGTGTGTGTGTGTGTGTGTGTGTGTGTGTGTGTGTGTGTGTGTGTGTGTGTGTGCGTGTGTGTGTGTGTATGTGTCCGTGTGTGTGTGTGTGTGTGTGTGTGTGTGTGTGTGTTTGTGTGGATGTGTACAGAGCTACAGCCTTAACCAATGGGCCGATCTTTATGAAATTTGGTATATAGGTACTAATCCACGATATCTCCAGGTATTTTTTTCATTTTTTTGAATTTTTGATTTTTAAGGGTAATTATCCCCCAAAAACCGCCAAAAAACATGAAAAATCCAAATTTCTCAAAAACGGCTCTAACAATTTGATTAAACTTTAGTCGTTTGTAGAACTTTAGTTTTCCAACAAAATGACACCACCCGCATTCCTGTAAAAATTCGGGTTCAGAAATTACAGGACTTAAAACATCAAAATTTCAGTTTTTTGGATTTTTCATAAAAATACATAAATATACAAAAATATTACTATTCACCATTAAAAATAGCTTAAAAAACTAAATAATTTAGTATTTTGAATTACTATTCTACGATTGCTGGTTTCGGAGAAAATTGAAATTTTCATTTTGCGGTAAACGCAGTACGTTGTCCAATGTTATTCTTATGGGGAATACAAAAATACTATTTCTCTCTTATTTACTGATCAATTTCGTTCAAACTTGATATGCTTGTTAAGTAAGCATTGACCAACAGAGGAAATTCGAAATATGTTGCCCTTAATAACCCTGGGGGGGAATAGGAGGCATTTCCCCTCTTAAAACCACGAGTGTAGCAATGGATTCTGTAGTGCCTCCAAAGCAGGGATTTGGGTGGATGTATTTTAAAAGAACTTGTTTACAAGAGTTTTTGTACATTCGACCGTGCTTTGTATTCTATATTTAGTAAATAAAAAGTAATTTATTCATTAAAGTTGGGCTAAAAGGGAGAAAGTATGTGTCAGTTTCCTGATACCGTTTATTTATTCTTTTTCTTCTCTCTCTTGAGTCAGATTTTCTTAAAAATCGCTTATATCTCGAAAACGGTAAGTCCTAGGGTCATTTTGACCCCAGAAAACTGCCTACTACGAATTGTAGGCACTCCAAGGGGGTACCTACCCTTATAAAAAGTCTTAACTAAAATGTTGCGTGTTGCATCTCAAAAAATGAAGGGGCAAATTTTCAGAATCAAATATCTCAAGAACGGCTTGGCCAATTTGAATGAAATTTGGTATGTAAGTACCTGTTAACCTCCGATACGTCTTAAAAAACCCTAAACTCTGTACTGCAGGTAGTATCAAAATAATTGAAGGAGTCATAAATATCTTGAGAGTTTTTGGGGTAATTGAAATGCGATTTGGTATGTATGTACTTGTTAATCTCCACTACGATTTACAAAAACTTAAACTCTGTACTGTGGGGAAGTATAAAATTGAAGGAACTATACTTTAAAATTAAATATATTGAGAGTTTTTAGGGTAATTGAAATGCAATTTGCTACTTATTAACCCACGCTACAATTTCAACTATGTAAAGAAGAAACATTACAAAACTGGACAGACTACAAGCTCTGTTGTACTAGTTCTTTCAGGGTGTTTGCTTCTTTCTTATGTTAAATATAGTAAAGCACTGGCTCATTAATGTAAATTGTTTGGGATTGATAGTTCAAAGGGGTGAACAAAACGTTCACCCCCACTTCCGGTATGGATTTCTGTACATCATCATATACCTCAGCCACTCTTAAATCATGATAATGTAAAATACATGTGATTGACACAAACTACAAGAAAACTGGTGAGAAACCAACACAAAATAAATTATTCTTTGACTGATTCTTTAAGGTGAAGGTAAAGGGGGTCAATATTTCCCCATTTGCCAAAATGGCTCTCTGGCTATTTTTAGCTGTTTTTTGTGTATTTTGGTTTTTTTGTGTGTATTTTAGCTGTTATTTTGGGTCATGTCTCTGTCTTTTATTAGATTGTTAGTATATTAACTGGGTTTTAGCTTCATGATTGAATAATTGTAGCTGTTGTGTATGCCTGTAAATTAAGTGTTACATAAGAATTACTTTGGGAAACTTTACATGTATTGAACTGTTTAGAAATGTCAAGGTAATATTAACTGAAAGGAGAAAAGAGGCTTGTAAAAACTAGCAGAAATGGACAGAAAATAAAAACTATACCCTAACTTCAAGGGTCACGAAATGCTCCCCTTTCATAACATTACACCAGATAAAGATTCTAAGTGTTGGATTCAGCTACACGCCAGGCCCTCTGTTTATAAATCAAAACTAATGCAGAAGAGGCTGGTGACAGTAGGGTATTTTGTAAAGTTAAACAAATACAGAGTTGTCTTTATGTTGTAGTTGATTGCTTATAAAACTCTGTAACAAACTGAATCAATATATAATTTTACTGAATGTAAAAGGACTGTAACCAACACCAGTATCAGAGAGTTGGTAACAAATTACACACTATGAGTACATATTAAAAGACAACAAACATAAAATGCATTCCTTAGAAGGACAGAAATTATACAGTATTTCACTCTGAGTTGGTTATATTTGTCTGAGTCCTGGTAGTTCTGCAGATTGATGGTGTAATTTCTCGGATGAATATGTTTAGGCTCGTTAAAACTGATTACCGGGGACCGTGAGGTACTCTGACGGTCTAATTTATCGTCAATTCTGTCAAAAATTACTTAAAATACTCTACCTGGGGCTGCATTTAACTTGACCGTAACTTCTTAAATTTCCCTGCCAATTATGTCCAAGTCCGCTGAAAATACTTTAACGGGGGCTACAATCAATTCGACCGTAGTGTTTTTAAATCTGTCGGTCATTTACTTTAGATTCCGGTAAAAATACTTTACCGGGAGAATATTTTGTTTAGACTGTAATGTTTTCCGTCAAATATTTATTACCTCAGTGAAATGATTTTGGACGCTCACGTTTCCACACCACGGTAAGCCTTTAGGCTAGGCCGTAGGAGCGTCGGCGCGTTCTTTTTGGTTACCCAGAGCTTCCCCTGGAGGCCTAACCTCTGGGGTGAGAGGCCCCAACCATCGCCTCTCACAGTGGTAGCCACTCCATAACAAAATGCTACCTCCTTTTATATTTTTTGTTTGCTTTTTGCTTTATATTTTTTTTGTATTTTTATTTTTATCTTTTTTTTTGTTGCGCCTTTTCATCCGGTTTTCCCTGACAGTCAGAGGATTACAACAAACGGTTTCACGGTTTTTTACGCCAACCTCCCCACACCCCTGGACTTACAAAGGGTTTAGCCCTGCCTGATGGCTGAGCGACTGCCGGGTCTTTTTTTTTATGAGACCCCACTCGAAAATATTTTCGAGCGTAGTACTTCGCGGACATCAAGGCGCAGTTTTCATTTTTTATTTTTTTACAAGTCCCACCGTGCGGACTGTTCCAAGGAGTAACCTGGGTATTAGCCAGGCGCCTCAATGTACATAGTCCTTCATTCACACCGAGTTGTTCGAAGGAGTAGCCGGGGTGTTAGCCCGGCGCCTCAATCTACTAAGCCCTTCATCACACATTTAGGTTTACGGGGCTTTTCGTCACCCGCGCCAGGGACCTTCATACACACACACACACACACACACACACACACACACACACACACACACATACATACAGTGGGAACTTGTGATTTTAAAGAAAAAATTACATTTAAAATGAACTTTCATCTTTCATATTTGTGTAGGTAAGGTAAAACTTCTCCGGCAACAGACTTCTTACTAACAGTCTTGCCTCAGGAGTAGTTGATTTTAACATCAGAGAACATAATCCGGCTTCGTTTATGAAAACCGTTGTTTTCTCAATAGGCCCAACGCCCTGTTTTTGGGCGTCAGAAAAACTACCAACAGTTAATTTATCGCTATCATCTACATGTTTCCGAACTGCACTCCAGCCATTAACATGGTTTAGAGCAGTAGCTACGTCTTTAGCTTTAAACCATGGCTTTCCTTCATTATCAAACAGAACCAATACTGGCTTGTTATTGAATGTATAGAACTTGGCAGCCATGTCACAATTTACTCAATAGTACAGGCAAAAGGAGCGCAGAAGAACGTCTGATCAGTACCGCGACTTGGAGCAGAATGATGTAACTGTACTAGTGACATTTGGTATTACAAGAGTAACGCTGCTCCGTAGGGAAAGGTGCTAACTTTATCGAAGGTAGCAACATGGAATTGAGACAAGTGTTACTTCAAGACGTAAAACACCAGATAGTTTCTCAACGTTACAAAATATTTCTTCAAAGTGATCATCAAAAACTGACGGTGTTAAATTCCCTAAAGGCAGAAACGGTATATTCCCCGAAACATCACCATGCTTTATTGCTACTCCGATGTAGGTGTTTGATGAGGGGTTCTCCGTTATTTTATCTACTATATACTCCGAGAACATCAAAGGCCATTCCCATGCATTTATTGGCCCAGTAAGAAAGAACTCATACTCTGAGCATGTAATGCGAAATTTTGAATTTTCATTTAACTTTCTTTTAGATATAAACTTTAAAAACACCGCTTGAATAGCGGATGTATTTCTTTCAACAGACATTCTACAAGGAGAGAAATACAGGGTAAGACACAGACACGTCCGTTCAGTACCGTGTCTCAGAACAGAATGATTTGATAGAGCTGATGTTTAGAGGTATATGCACTCAGTACCCGCGTGAGTGGCAGCTCCGTTAAGCAAATCTTAGTTTTTTAAAGCCGAAAGGCAAGGTATCGTGATCATCATTAAATTTTCTCTTGGGTCCTGTAATTTTAAACTTTTTAATTTCACTTACTGTAACGACTTCTCGTCTCTTTGTTCTCCTGATTCTGTTTTCTTCAATTTCTAGTATTTCAGCAGTTTCACTTAGGACCATCTTTTTTAACTGTTCAAAATTTAATGCTTCGGAGGTTTTTAGGTTGAGGGTGAGACCTTTTATTTTACACACAGATTCTATTTTTTGTTTGTTGGTTGACCAGACAAGGTATGCATAAGTTTTAGGCCCTCCAGAAACAAACTCTACGATATAAGAGCCGGGCCCGTACTCGCTTGCCAATTCATCGGTCATTTCCCCGAGGTAATCTCCCGTAGGGACCCTGTACAGTCCTTCCCAGTATAAATAAATACACGAATCTGTATCATAATACAAGACTTGCCCACCCAAAACCTGCAAATGTTCATAAAGTTTAAGTCTCGCATGAGCTGTAGTGTAGGCCGCAATTACAACATTTACAGTTTTTAGAGGCTCACTAGCTTCATCAACATTCTGCCAATTAACTAATAAAACCTCCTGGTTAATTACTTCAACAAACTTTACTTTTTTTCCTGGTTGAGTTAACGAATTGAACAATTCTTTAGAGTCTCTCACGATTGCAGTTTTTGTCATGTTTTCGCGTTGACCAAACTTGCCCCAAAAACTGTTTAGCATGAGTTTGGCTACCGATCTCAAACCCCCGTTCTTAACGATTCTGTCCTTGTCCAATTGAATACCCTCACGCTCAAAGAAATCAGAAACATACTTGTCTTTATCCTCCTCTGTTTTACACCAAGCGGGATACCCTGAGGCTTCCTGCTTTACTTTCAAGAATTTATTAATAAAATCGGTAAAAAGTCCCCTTCTCATAAGTGGCGACTTCATACTCCCACAACTCATACATGTCCAAAATCATATAGCCTTTCTCTACAGCTTTTCTAATTTCATCCATAGTCCATGTTCCTACCATCGCCCTTTCCTCACTATCATGAAAACATTCCCCTCTGTTTTGGGTTTCCCCGCAAGTTCTACACAACACAAACATCAATTTATTGTTCATTTTTGCGGGGAGTACGGGATGATACAAGTTGTAAGGAGGTAGAATCTTACATTTTAACAAGCCCTCTATTTCAACACCTCTCTCTCGGCACTCATTTCCAACGTAAACAGTAGGATGACCCACGGGATACTTACAACACTTATTTACATACGGATAAAGGGAACAGACATCAACGTATTGGATTGTTTCTCCCTCTTCACATTTACAATACGTTTTAGTATTACCCGTTCTGCCTCCAAAGAAGGAATCTCTAGGATTAAGTGGAAGTGTGTTTAGAATGGATAGTTGGTTCAGGTGATTTAATTTTTTGTCCTTCAAATTTTTAAACTCACACTCCCACATCTCTACAACCTCATAGCTATTAAATTTTGCCATTTTGGACTTGGTTCTCTCGTAACGGAGATGCAAACTGTCTGAGGGATCCTCCGGTAGAGGAGCCTCTCTATTGCACGGAAAACATTTTGGACACCCGTGCCAATAACACCCGTGAAACTCATATATTCTCTCACCGCCAAATCCATCTAATTTTACCCCGTTAATTTTAACTTCTTTGCCTCGGCCCGCATGTTGAATCTTTACTCCACGTTTCTCCTCCTCCCATGTTAACCACTGTAAAGCAACGGCTGACTGATTGTCAGGCAGTCTGTACCCTGATTTTGGTATAAGTCCAATAGTATTTTCTTGTAATAAGTTACGGCGGAAGGCCAAGTTACACGCGCTGGCTATTGTTATAGCCTCGAGTAAAGGATCTACGTTACATTCTTGAAGAAGCAAGGCTCTAAATTTAATACACGCATGAGCTAGGATTTCTACGTCTGAAATACAGTACTCCAAGATTTCCTTTTTAAAATCAAACACGTAGTCTTCAGCGGCTCGTTCGTCATACCATTCTTCAAAGGCCTTGTGTGGTTTCTCGAACATGGATTCGGGGCAGTAGTATTTTTTATCGGGCATAGGGCCTACATAATTTTGGTTTTCCAATGTGTTGAAAAGATGCGGGAAGTAGCCCTTCTTTTTCTCGGGAGGTAGGTCAAAAGCTTTAGGGAGTGCAGAGAGGGCCATGGAGAAATAGCTAAGTGAGTCCACAAACCTTACGTTTGCTACTTCAATCAAAATAGCTTTAGTTCCCCGAGGAGTTATTTTTGGGGTAAATTTAGTTTCTTCCATAATATAATGTAGTATGAATTGAAAATCAAAACCCTGCCCATTGTGGGCAATTACACAAACATCTTTAAATTTTTTTCGAATTTCCATTACATAGTCCATAAACTGTTTTATCGGTTCCTTTTCAAATACCCTTTGCCGTTCCGAGCAAGTTTCACACTCACCCCCATCATTAATACATTTAAAACAGTACTGTTGTGAGACACACAAGTTAACTTTATGTACTTTTTGATTTTCGTCAGAGGGGAGAGACTCGTCTTGGCGAGTCTCCAAATCAAAGAAAATAAACAAAAAATCACGGTCTTTCGGAGTTCTCCTATCTACCCTCATGAAACACTGATGCGCTGGGTCTTCGAACGTTTCACAGGGCTTACAGTAAACTTCTCCGCATACGTGAGCTGTCTTACGTTTTTTTGGATGAACCATTTTCTTACAGTCACGGCAGAGTTTTAAAGTTTTACAAACTTGCCCTTGATGGGCTATTAAACACCGCTCATTTTTGAAGAAACGACAGCAAAAACGGCATGTAATGCCTCCGTGTTCTAGTTTACAGTGTGGTGAGATGGTATGGCAGGACGAGCATCTGTTAGAGCATCGATGCTCACCCTTGTTGTTGTAGGGAATATGACAGGCTTCACAGAAATAATGACATACGAAAGCAGCAGTTAAGTTTGTAATTACATTATAATGACCGTTGTCAAAGAGCAAGTTAATTTTGAATCTAGCGTCTTCATTACCTCCTTCAAAGTAAACATCTCGGCCATTTTTGTCGTAGTTGTAGACGGTAATTTTGTATTTTTTAAGATGGGACTGGAATTTCTAAAGCTCAGGGATACCGGCACCCTCCTCTGGCCCTTCTACACGGGCCTTTGCTATGAGCTTATTAGCTCTGAAAGTTTGTCTTTTACCCTTGTCCTGACGTATTGCCTTATACTGAGGATCATTTTTTACAAGTGCTTTGCCTACTACCAACGCTCTAGCCAGGCATAAATTGTCTTTATTATTAATTACTACAATACCCTTCCTAGCATAACATTCTTCATCAAATGTATTATAAAAGTCAGGTCTTACCCTCCCAGAACCTACTGGAACGTTTACCCGTGCTACATCTACTTTGAACGTGTCTGTGGACTTGATGGATTCTGAATTTGATTGAATTATGCCTCCGAAAATTTGCCAAAGGACATCACTGCTAACTTCAGAGACCGGTCTAAAATCTACGTACCCCGGCTCTGCACTTTTTAAATTTATTGATTGCATTTTAAACCCTAGATAATCAGTGGGTACAGCATCGGCTTTAGCTTTTTCAACAATTTGATTAAGACCCTTACGAATCCAGTCAAACTCAGAGATACCCTTGGGAGGGTTAGTGAATTTGAAAACAGTGTTAGTCCCGTAAAGTCTGAATTTTTTAACATAGGTTTGATCTTTACTAATTAAATTTATCGGGTTTTGAGGGTCCTTTTTAGAAACTTCCATCTTTCAACAAAGAATCAAATACTGAAAACAAGCTAAACTTTACTAGCGCTTAAAAGAGCAAACACACCGACTAGAGTCAAACTCACACGGATACAACTGAATTACGCAGAATCAATAATAATCTGTGCAAGAGAACACCTACGCAAGAGCAGCGCAGGGACACGTCCGACCAGTGTGACGACTGAAATCAGACTGAAGAACCAGAGCTTGTTGTAAGAGCTATATAGAGAACGGAACTGTTACTTTGTCACTGATTGGTCTACTGGAACTGTTACTTTTGGAACGGATACCGTTGGAACCGTTGGAACGAGTACTGCTGGAATTGTTACATTGTTGGAACTGTAACCATTTGGAACCGTTACTTTGTAGCAGTTTCCAATGTTATAACATGAACAAGATAGAGAAGGTAACTGTTACTATTGGAACGGTTACGTCTAGAACTGATACTTTAAAGTCACTGATCAAGTTCTCTAAAATAACAGGTACAGAGGATCTACAAAAGAGCACGGTACCTCTGTATCACTACGCAAGTCAGAAAAACACTAACACACTACGCAAGTCAAATCAGAACTACAAGTTACCAAAAGTTAACTCTAAGGAAGGTAGAAAACACTACTCTAACCAAAAGAACAAGAATAGAAAGTGAGATTACTGTTACTCAGCACATAAAACACAACACTACTCTTGACACAAGAAAGTGAGGTTAGGTTTGGCGCTAATTTTTTTGTTTTGGCGCGCTAATTTGGCGGGAAAATCTTCTTCTTACTCTTTCCTCGCTCAGCGGCTCGGAAAAGTGAGATTACTGTTAGTCAACACATACAAAAACTGTTCTAACCAAAACTGTTTTAAAGAACAAGAATAGAAGGTGAGGTTACTGAGGTGAATTTAAAGTTCAAAAGAACCAGGGCAAAACAAATAAGGTTACTGAGAGTGGGGTTATGACAGTCAACACAACACTACTTTAGCCACGAGAAAGTGAGGGTATGTTTACTTCTTTACTGTAAACTATCAAATCAAACAATTAAACACAACACTACTCTAGCCAAGGCAATAAACACGCATACATCACAAAAAATAAAATGAAGTATACCATGCACGGAAAATGAATATAATACAGTAAAGTTGGAGTGTAAAGAGCGAGGTTAGAAAAAGTGAGGTTATGTTACACTAGGATAGGTTAGGCAAACGCTCAAGATTGAGGTTAGAAAAAAGTGAGGTTATCTTCGCCAAACGCAGCAAACGGAGCAACACAGGGACACGTCTGATCGCAACGAAAGCTGAGAGCAAAGAGAGGGAGAAAATGCGCGGCAAGAGAGCAGGTGTTGTTTGTTGCGGGTGTATGGACCAATCAGAGCGCAGTACGCCTAATTACAGCCAATGGAGTGCGAGCTTATTCCGGCCAATCACAGAACAGTAATTTAACAGGTAACGGCAAGTTTGCTGACAAAGACTTGTTGCGGATGTTGCAGTTAGATACGCAGAAGGAGGTGAGATTAGATTTGCAGAAGGAAGCGGAGGTTAGATGGATAGAAGGGCAGTAGGGTTAAATATGTAGAAGGTAACGTAGTTCAAATAATTACCACAGAAGGACACGAATTAACACGCCAGCCAATCAGGTTACTTAAAATGTTCACGTTACACCCGCCAGCTACAGTACGCTGAGAGAACAGGAGCTGTAGTTAAATACACAGAAGGAGACAGAAGGACATGAGGGTTAAATAATTACCATAGAAGGCTAGATGATTACCAACAGAAGGACACGAATTAACACGTCAGCCAATCAGGTTACTTAAAGTGTTACGACTCGTCAGCTACAGTACACTGAGAGAACAGGAGCTGTAGTTAGATACACAGGAGACAGAAGGACGCGCGGGTTAAATATGTAGAAAGACACGAGGGTCAAATAATTACCACAGAAGGGTAGATGATTAACAACAGAAGGACACAAATTAACACGCCAGCCAATCAGGTTACTTAAAGTGTTACGACTCGTCAGCTACAGTACGCTGAGAGAACAGGAGCTGTAGTTAGATACACAGAAGGAGACAGAAGGACGCGAGGGTTAAATATGTAGAAAGACACGAGGGTCAAATAATTACCACAGAAGGGTAGATGATTAACAACAGAAGGACACGAGGGTTAAATAATTAACCACATGGGGATGAAAAAGATAAATAATCAACCACATAGGGTAGCAAAAGAACCACAGAGGGAGCCAATTACACCCTAATTCCATTCCCTCATAAGAGCCCATGTTATTCTATTCTCCAATAAGACCGATGTTAATCTATTCTCCATAAGAGGTTCAAATTTGAGACCCCAAAAATAGTGGTAATACAAAATAAAGTATAAATTTAATTTGTTCAAGAAATATGTCCCTTCATATAAAAATCACACAACAAATTTAATTTGTTTTCCTAAAAAGATTTGAATATGAGACCTCTGAAAAATGAGGAATTAGAATGTATTGTATACCTGTTGTCGTTGCGAGGTATTATTTAAGATACATTCCAAAATTTCTGCTTCCTATCTGTTACAAATTATTTTGTGTAGGTATACTGAAATTCAACCTTTAAAATCTTATGTCTCACAGTTAAATGACCACCCTGTTTTAACTTAGAAAAGTAAACATTTATCCATTAAATAAGTTTTAAGATCTCAAACTTTCTTCAAACTGTCTGGACTTTGTATGGAAGTCTTTTACCATCAGCTCTTATCTCTTGTGTTTAGTTTATTTCCCATTATCTTTCAGGGGGTAAAGGGCACATCTGCTTCCAATCTCTGTTTCTGAGTGCTCTTGTTCACAACATCCAACATGATACTAAGAATTACAATTATTTTAACTTTTTTTGTCTTAAAATTTAATTGTTTGAATTTAAATGGCAAAAACTACATAATAAGCCACTTTACTGAGAGCAATGGAGTCTCCACAAGAATTGTTTATCCTCAAGTGGATCCTCCAAAACCTTGGGTTGCAAGAAGTGTCTACAACAGAACATACCTGAAAACTGGGTAAGTACTTTAGTTCAAGTTATATAGGTTAAAAATACTGAATTAAATTCTTAAAACCACATAGAAAATTATGGTGGAATAAAACAACCTGTATTGTACTTGTAACCTAAAAATATATAACTTAAAATAACATTAATGAATAATATCCGGTAAATAATAATAATATATCATGGCTTAAGCATATAAAAGTTACAAATACAAAGTAGGTACCGGTACGAAAGACTACAATATAAATCTTCTAATTCAATCAATATCAATTGCAAATTTTCTTTTCCCTTCACTCCCTGTGAAAACAGTTTCGTTTTTTCAAAATTGTTTAATTGTTTTCTTTTGTGCTTTAAAAATTATTTTCACTACAATTTATTATTGCACTCCAAAGGGCAGCAGAGAGTATGAGATGTGGCACTCGGCCAGGTAGAAATAAACAGTTTTAAGCAGCGTTGCCAATTTCCGGGGAATTCCACGGAATCCGGGGAATGCCGAGGTCTCCGGGTAAATTTCCGGGGATTGGGTAAATTACGGGGATTTTCCGGGGAATGGCTTGACTTTCCGTTCATATTTCGGGGATTACTATCAAGCATCGAAGATTTGCAATATGTACCACTTTATTAATCAATAAAAGACAACTCAAAATTAAGTAAATATTTTTAATTCAAAAATATTTTTAATAATTATAAAGTTATGTAAACGAATGCGTTACTCTATGCTCTTTCATTCCTTTCCATTGCTTAGTAGGGGACCATACTTTATACTACATACTAGCTTGGTGTGCTCTGTGTAATTGTCGGTTTGATCATATTGATGCAGTCCTAAGCTGGTGGAACAATGGATAGATTCGTTTTCAGGAAAGAAAAGGTAAGAAAATTATAGAACTAATCCTACTATTTACTAATTTTAATTTAGGGTAACTGCCAATTTTGATGTATTTTATAATTTGTTTCCCTTGTCAACTACATTTTGGCTCCGTTTCAGTAGCCTATCCAGACACATACCTAGCATGTTTCCGGATAACAACTATTGTATAGGCCAAACCTACGCTGTCCGTGGGTTCACTATCGAATAGCTGTTCACAATCATGGCAACAAATAAGAATTGTATAAGGTTGGTTTTATCTGGGAGATTAATCCGGCAAGTGATATTGGTAGCAGATTAGGCGTCGTATACTTTACTTTCCTAGTTATATCTATAATATAATCTTTATTGGTATTAGAGGTTAAACTTGCTATAAATGTATTATTTTCATCTTGGATTGTACTGTACTTATTTGTAAAATGTGGCCTATAACATAACAAAGCCTTTTGGTTGATGTTTTTTGAATACTAAGAGTTTCCAAATTAAAAAATATATAGGCCCTAAGTTTTCTTAACCTAAATGTTAATAGACCTATAGTTTTACTGATTTTAACTAGCCTACCAATTAATCCAAAATGAATTGAGTATAAGGTGGTGTCATTCTATTCGAAAGGAGGAGGGAACTACCTGAATATGTCGAGCAGCAGATTTAAATCTCATAATACTTGTTTAGGTTATAGGTTATAGCCTAAAGTTTTATTTTATTTTTTGTTTAGGCTGAGGAAGAGCCTGGACCTTCCCAACCAGAAACGACCAAAAAGAGGAAAGTGAGCAACGTTACTGATGATCACGGAACTCAGTCCGAAGAAAAGAAAGAAGAAGAAGAACTAGCTTCGGAAGGAACAGTAAAACAAAAACCTGTAGGTAAAAGTAGTAAGAACAAAAATATTTTAACAAGTTTTCTTTGAATTGGCTTGATATTCCTGATTTCAAAGGATGGCTAGAGAAATCTAAGGAAACCCAACAAGGGAATGAATTAGCATTTTGTAGATTGTGCAATATGAAAATAACAGTTCACAAGACTGATCTTATGCGACACAGCAAATCTGACAGACACTTACAACTAAAAAATGCTGTAGTAAGTACAAAAAATATTGCAGATGCTATTTCAGTGAGTGCACCAACCCAACAAAAGAGGGCAGAAATCAAACTGGCAGGTTTTATTGCAGAGAAGAATTTGCCTATATCGACAATTGATGACTTAGGAGAACTTCTACCTGATTTATTTCCTGATTCAAAAATCGCAAGGGGTTTGTCTGTGCACCGATCTAAGGCAACTGCCACTATAACAAATTCATTGGGCAAGGAGTTCAATAAAATTCTTTCAGGTAAACTAAATTCCCCAGGAAGTTTTTTCAGTTTGATAATGGACGAAACCACAGATAAAGGAAGCACAAAACAATGCGCTTTTGTTGTGATATATTTTGATGATGACGATAATCTTGTTAAGACAAGGTTTTTGGGTATGAAAGAAATCCCAAGTTCAACTGCTACGGATTTAGTTTCATGCCTGAAAGCAGTGTTCAAAGACCATGAAATACCCCTTGAAAATCTTGTGGGATATTCCTCTGAACGACGAATGTTATGTTTGGTCAGTTTCATTCAGTTGTAAGTCTGCTCAAAGAAGAGTTTCCTCATGGGGGTTTTATTAAATGTAGCTGCCATTTAATTCATCTTGCAGCATCAAAGGCATGTCTGAAACTCCCCAGATCGATTGAAGACCTATTGAGGAACCTAGGGTCTCACTTTAGCAGGAGCTATGGTCGCCAAGAAAAACTTAAAGAGTTTCAGCTGTTTTTTTCTGTTGAAGTGCACAAGATTTTATCTCTGTCCTCAACTCGGTGGCTTTCTTGCAAACAAGTAGTTGACCGAGTCCTAGAGCAATACACGGTACTGCAAGCTTATCTTACAGAAACTGTTTTCGAGGACCCATCAAAAACCACTGATGAAATGCTTGCCGTCATGATCAAAGCATTCACAGAACTGTATTTAGAGTTCATGTCGTATGTGCTGGGCCTTTTCACAAGTTTTAATACTTTATTTCAGTCAAACAGCCCACTTCTGCATAAGGTGAAACCAGAGGTCGAAAATCTTATGACCAACTTGGCGAACAATTACCTGAAAAAAGAAATGGTCAGAGGAACAAATATTTTCCACCTTAATCATTGTGAGTCTGATAATTTCATTGAAGACAGCAAAATCTATCTTGGAATGAAAGCAGAAGAAACTCTACAGAAATTGAAAAGAGACCCTAATGTACCTAAAGAAGAGCTATATGGATTTTTAAACACTGTCAGAGCCTTCTACATTGAAGCTATTAATCAACTCAAAGCTCGGTTCAACATGGATGATCCTTTATTCAATTTGGTGAGAGTTGTAGACCCTGAAGTTGCCCAAAAGTTTGAAGAACACAAAACACTCCGCCCAGTATTCAAAAGATTTCCTGTGCTGGAAAAGCATGTCAACCCAGCAGATGCTGAACAAGAGTGGAGGAACCATTCACTTCTGAACCACGAAGAGTTGGATTTAAATCCAAATGACCCAGCAGATAAATACTGGAGTAAAGTATTTAAACTGAGGGATGGAGCTGGAAATTTAAATTTGCAAACCTAAAACAGGTTATCAAAATTCTCCTTGTTCTTCCATTTTCCAATGCCTGCGTGGAATGAAACTTCAGCACCTTGAACAATATCAAGACTGCGAACAGAAACAGACTGCACACAGACACACTCAACGCCTTAATTAAAACGAGGGAAGGCATTGAAGAAAATGGAGGCAGTGTCAAATTTGAGCCTTTGCCCTCAATGTTGAAAAGTAGTATTTGGAAGTAATTTTGGTCAGTTACCTATGTGATTTTTAAATACGGTATATATGGGCATGTTATCAAACAACATATGTACCGGTATGTGATTTGTACATATAAATTAGTTTTCTTTAGAGTTTTGAAATTGTGTTGTGTGGCATATAAATTATTAATTATTACATATTATATGTCACAAATTTATCAATTGATTGTACTTAGTTATAGTAAATATTTTTTAATTCACTTTAGTTCAAGTTGATATTTTTATTTTCTATTTTATTAACTAATATAATATTAAGTTCAATACAATATTTGTATTAATTAATTTAATATTTTTATTTTGTATTTTAAGTATTCAAGTAAATATTTTGATATTTATGTAATACTTAATTCAAGTCGATATTTTTATTTTTATTTTAGTTCAAGGTAATATTTAATTTTTTACTTTATGTATTCATACTATACTTAGGTCTACTCCTAGTAAATATTTTTATATTATATTTCATGTATTTTGTATAAAGTTTTCAATAAAACTGTTCAATTGAGATACATTTTTTAATTCTATTATGACCCAGTAAGGTATATAAGCAACATCGTGATTTTTTTGAATTTGTCCCAAATCGACCTTTTTGGACCGATGTAGCTGCTACAATTTTTAATTTTTTAAACCTATGAGGGAAAATTCAAACAAAAAGTGTTTTTTGCTTTTTTAGGATGTAAATAAGAAAAAAAGCAACAAAATGTTTTCCCAGTGCATCATAATTCGATCCTGAAAGGGTTAAGTAATATGATGGATAAACATATATGAGATTTATTTTATGTAATTTAATTGTTCGATCTTGGCCATTACCTAAAAAACAAAGGAGACGGGAAAAAACACATAGTTTTCCTAATCGTCCTTCTGTTAAAACTGTAAATCATTCCGGGGAATTATTTGGGGAATGGGGTAAAAATTCCGGGTAAAATGGGGGATTAGGGCCGGGTTTTCAGGGTAAAATAATGTTGTGCTGTTGGCAACGCTGGTTTTAAGAGGGGGCAGGAGCAGTGTTTCCACTTTGAGGGAAATTTTCCCTTTCGAGGGAAAATCAGCCTCAAGAGGGAAACTCAAAGGGAAAACGGGGTTTGAGGGAAATTATGGGAAAAGTTAAAATAATTACTAAAGTTGGGGAAAAGTGAAGCAACAGGTCATCAAATAAGAACTACATATATTTATAATGATACGTTTATTACTGTATTCAATTGCCAAATTGACTTAAATAAACTGCTAACGTTTACAAACTTTAACCTAATAAATAACATAGGTAATCTTCCTAATATTGCTCTCATACTTTTGTAAATAATAACTTAACCTACAGTTTACATGTTACGCTTGAAGTATTACATGTCCTTATTTTAACTGTACACTGTACGATGGTGTCTTTAACATCTTGCTATTCGCCTTTTGGTACTTTTATATTTTACGTTTAGCATTAATTGTTTTACTAACATAATTCGCTTCCAATACCGCAATTATGCCTTAATAAGTTCAGCTGATAAGGTATTCCTGCCCAAAGAAATAGGTAACCTTTAAACAACAAGGTTAATATATGTAGAGCTCTTGCCTGATGTAAAAAAGTAATAAAGCCTACATTATGGTCGACCACCATTTTCCCCTCTGCTGTCATGACAACCAACATGGTAACCACACATTCGAATCATCTGTCCAAAGTTTTGTTTGTCAGCTGACAAACATATAACTTTTGAAGGGAGGATTTGATTGGTTACTTGAGGAAAAAGGTTGTCAGCTTGTAGGCTTCAATTTTTACTTTCTCCCCTTATACATAGTATATGGAGAAAGTATTGTTTTCGTCAAAATTTTTGAATTTGAGTTAATAGTGGAAATATTCGTTTTGGTACTCCCTGAACCCAAAAAATTGGTTTTTACGTGATGTCTCTATGTCTGTCTGTCTGTATGGATGTGTACAGAGCTAGAGCCCTAACCAACGGTCTGATTTTTATGAAATTTGGTATGTAGGTACTAATCCACGATATCTCCAGGCAATTTTTTCATTTTTTGAATTTTTTATTTTTAAGGCTAATTATCCCCCAAAACAGCCAAAAAACATAAAAAATCAAGATTTCCCAAAAACGGCTCTAACGGTTTTGATTAAACTTTAGTCGTTTGTAGAACTTTGTTTTCAAACAAAATGAAACCACCCGCATTACTGTAAAAATTGGGTTTCAGAAATTACAAGACTTTAAATATCAAAAATTCAGTTTTTTGGATTTTTTATAAAAAAAATTAATATAAAAAATATTACTATTCACCATTAAAAAGAGCTTAAAAAACTAAATAATTTAGTATTTTGAATTATTATTCTACGATTACTGGTTGTGGAGAAAATTTAGATTTTCATTTTGCAGTAAACGCAGTACGTTGTCCAATGTTATTCTTATGGGGAATAAAAAAATTACTATTTCTCTCTTATTTATTGATCAATTTCGTTCAAACTTGATATGCTTGTCAAGTTAGCATTGAAAAACAGAGGAAATCGAAATATGTTGACCCTTAATAACTCTTTGCGGGGGGGGGGGGGGGTAATGGGGTATGCCCCTCTTAAAACCACGTGTGTAACGATGGATTCTGTAGTGCCTCCTAAACAGGGATTTGGGTGGATATTTTTGAAACAACTTGTTTACAAGATTTTCTGTACATTCGACCGCACTTTGTATTCTTGATTCAGTAAATAAAAAGTAATTTATTCATTAAAGTTGGGCTAAAAGGGAGAAAGTATGTGTCAGTTCCCTGATACCGTTTATTTGTATCCCAGGCGAAAGCTCAAGTTATAAGAAGTGCTGAAATAAGTAATGTGAGAACTATGAACAATGAGGGAAAAAAGAGGGAAATTTGTATGAGTGGAGAGGGAAAAAAAGGGAAAATTTCGTTTAGGTTAAGGGAAAATCTCACGGTAAAAGTGGAAACACTGGGCAGGAGTCAGGTAGAATTCCGCCTTTTGATTTGGGGTTTGGCCACTAGAGCGCTAGTAGTTTTTTCAAATAATTCTTCCTTACCGACCGGCAGCGTGCGTAGGCTTGGCCTTCAGTCAACGGATCGGTATTGTCTAGTGTGATTTACAACACCTAGAATGACGGGTTCACTGTCACTGGCGCGGCTTCTCGAACGTCCCGCACACACGGGACTAAACCCAAAATTCTTGTCAAGACTGTTTGGTGTAAAGGCTGATCAAATATGTTGCAACTTCGTCTAAATCTTAAGTCTGGTAATATTTACTGGCAAAAATATTATGCTATAAGAAATACATTAGACATTTATTAATTTCTCCGGTCAACATTTATCTTTGCATTATCAGTTTTGTAGCTGCCGCCTAATATCGATGAAAATTTCATAAGCTTTAAGAATATCACTTTTCACTATTAGTCGAGTTTAGCAATTTTCATTAACCTAATACAGTATGTGATATATTTTTTAGAGATTTTTTACAATTTAGGTCGCAGTGCTTGGCATCGGGTTATCGTATGCTCTAGAATAAATTTTCGCCTCTATTTGGCTTATTTATTAGTACGGTTGTTAGTGTTGCAGTCTAATTTTGTCAACTGAAAGCAAAAACCACTTATTTAATTTTAAAACATTTGTTTTGGTTATTTTTGTTAATATCTACTTTTATTTATGAGAAATGTTAGTAGTTTCTCGCCTTCCCCAAGTGCCAAGCACCGAACTGTTCAACGGACTTTGTTGCTAATTAGTATGTGAAACACTAGTGGCTTGTAGAGGATAACTTCTAATCTTCTGTTTAGCCTGCATTTTATCGATGGTTTACTGGAAAATTAATTAAATAATGACTCCTTTTGATACAAACCGAGTTAAGCTATTGCTCATAAGCTCTACGATTATCGAAAGAAAGTGACTGGCAGAGCGGCCGCGCGGCAACGGAACATGCTATTTCATAACCTCGTGGAAACATAACCTTCCAATAAACGTTATTTAACATGTCAGTTAAATTTTGTCTTTGACTGTTCATTAGATCTTTAAAATACTACGCTAAGCTGATTTTAGGTAAGAAAATTCCTTTGTTATTTCTGATCCAATTTGTATGCCTGAGGTATCAAAATATTTGTCCTGGTTAGTAGCTGTGCATAAAGGTTTTTTCGACATTTTCATTCAAAAGACATAGGCCACCCTCAAAAGTGTTTAGCGTGTATGATTAACATGTCGAATAATTTTGTTCCAATTGCAGCTGTTAAACACTATGGACAGGTAATTAGCAATAACAGATGTCACAAGCAATTAATTCATCTATCTACATAAATCAGTAATATAAGTTTAGTTTCTACATCGCTTTGAGCGTTCAAATATGTTATGCTTCGGACGCAGCGAAGACATTGAAGTTGTTACAATTTGTTAAAAAACTAAAGAAATATTCTTTAATAAGGAGCCGTAATATTAGTTATAAACTAATTTTAAACTAAAACCTTCATTAATATTTTTAAAATTTGTAATATTTCACGAGGCCTTTCGTCAGCAACGCTGGCGTCGTCAGACGAACTCGCTAACTGAAATAAGATATATTTAGAATAATAATTTAAATATAAATTTAAACATAAACATATGATTTGAAGAACATCAAAGTGTTATCAGTTTTAAGTAGATTTATATAAAAAAATACTTATGAAATCAAATGTATAATATAGTAAAATTTTAAAATATATTCTACACAAACTTCTTATACTCTTGTATACTCAATTTAATACCGGAGAATTTGGCATTAGTCCATAGTCATTATTTACTAAATTACTCATTTTATTTATGTTTAAAGATTCCCACGGATGCGGTTTAGTTATGAAATAAATTTTGTGGCTTCAAATTGCTCTTTAAAAGTTTATATTTAAAACGCTAATTTTGATTACTTGTAATAAAACGGGAATCTGCCGTGAAAAATGTAAAGGTGTTATTATAATAAAGCCCTAACATACTGCATATTCAAATATTCACTAAAACGTGACAAAATTATTCGAGTTATTATGTTGAAGCTCTAGCTATTTTTACTGCCATGACGTACGCATCAGAAACGCTGCCACCAAGTAAAACGAGTTTACACACAGCACGCTGACGTGAGGGAAGTGAATTTCCACATAAAAACTTTTAAAACTCAAAATCAGTGTAAAAACATACATTTGTCCAATTTTTATCCAAATCTGAAAACATTGATTTTTTGGCTGTTCTGATGGGAATACAATTTTGCGCATTATAAGGTTAGGAGAAGGTCCAGTCAGGCTTGAAAGTAGGCGTGAGGTTGCTGGGGGTAATAAAAGTACTCTAACAAAGGAATAACAGGCTTTTCTAGTGTAAAACCCCATAAGACAACGTACTGTGTTTAGCCGATACACATTTTCTTTAATAACTCGGTAAATATTTATGCTAGAATGACGAGAGAGGGCTTAAAACTTTCGCCTTTCTAATTCCCATCTTTTTACATGCATTAATTTTACATCTGGGGCTTTTCTGACCCTTTTTGGGCCAAAAAACTCGAAATTTGAAAGATTAATCTCCAAAAAATGGGGTTAGAGTTTTCCGATTGTTTTGCCCAACGAACTTGTCCAACAGATTATAGAAAGGAACGTGCCTACCAAATTTGAAGTAAATCGGACAAAAAATGTGACCGCTAGAGTGCATACACACATATATATATATATATATGTCTATATATATATATATACATATATATATATATAAAATTTTGAAAAACCCCCAAAACGTGTTCAGGGGGTCACGTTAGGAACTTCTATGGTGGTCCCGGGCTTAAGTTTCACCGTGCGGGTCATGCTAATAGTTCACTTTCCAAAGGAAATTCACTAATAATAATTATACTAATTCCCTAAGGAATCTCTTATGTACAGCAAAACTCTTTTATTTATGAACCGATTTTAATGATTGAGGTGCCAAATTAAAGGGATTTCTCTGTAGAAGTCATGGAATAACTTTTATCTCCCTCAGTTCAATGTGCTTCGCCTCATTCGACTTTTAAAGTTTCCGTGTTATTCGTATGAGCAATATGTTTACTAGATCAGAAACAGATGTAGTTGCAGCAACAATTTTAATCAGCTGTTCATTCCTGAATTCTTTGTGCGAAGCACGGGTAATCAGCTAGTTCTAAGTATTCTTCATGACAAATCTGCATAATTCCGGAATGAAATCAGACTACAGTTTACAAAATTATTAAATTTGAGGTACGAAGTAATTTTGTTCAGGATACCTTCCCGGATTGGCATAAAAGGGAACGATTTACCGGATTCTTTTGATAAGAATGCTTTAAATTTAAACAATATTAATAATTCGTTTCTACCTTGTTTCAATTACACGAATTCGTTCGTCACCAAGAAAGCTAATGTACAATGGCAAGAGGATTGGGGGGCTGCATCAGTTAGGCCTACAGAGGGTAGCAGAGTTTTTGGACTGAAGCCTCAAATTACGACTTCGACTTGGTTTTCAAAATTCAAGACATCAAGATAAAAAATCCAAATCATTTCACGTCTTTGAATCGGTCAATGCATTGTTCCAGAACATCTACACAGACTCAAAATTAGAAATTACCCTCTTTGTGAAGGTGTCGGGAAAAAAGCGCCAAGCGAAATAAGCGACAATTGCAAATCTGCACCTGTGAGGTCAACACTTCAGTGAAGTTAGTAAAGCGACCATCACGGAATTTTAACTGCGCCTAAGAGGGCAAAACTTGCTCAAACATAATGGTTTCCATCACACTATATCCAAATTTGGACTAGCTAAATAATTGACAGACATTTATGATTGAAATTTGTTTATATTTTATGAACAACAGCAGGAGTTTCCGGCGCGCGTTGCTCAGTAAGCAGTATACAATCTGGAGAGACTATTGCCTTGCAGTTATGACAAAAAACGTGCCGTGTTTGAAAAGTAGCTGGAAGTACAGTATCTCCCCTCTACAGTACCAACATAGCAAAACGAACACCATGTACAAGGTGCCATTATCGTAACAAATTTGTAAAAAAAACACAGCATAGTAGCAAGGACAGATGTTACGGACATTAAATGATTAATGACTAAAAATTGCCATGCTGGGCCATGTAAATTCAAAAATATGAGGAGAAAATTTACTCGATTTCGAGCGGTAGTTACTACTAGTGATAATGGTACCAAAAGGAGAATCAAATCCGCCGTGCGAAATCGGTTGCGGAAGCGGGATCTTTGGTCGGTAAGCGACGTTGCTGCCATCTATCGGGGCGACAGCGAACCAGTTGCAGTTTGTGGGCCTACTCGTTTTGTAAGGCTTCAAAAAAAGGCTTATTTTGGAACAGTTTCACATTTTAAAACAAAAAAACACTCAGGCCAAACATTAACAATAACATAACTGTTATTATGACGTTTTCAAATTTAATTTATGTAAAAAGTATCATTTTATAAATTGTTTCAAAAGTACACAACTTCTTATGGGAAAAAAGGAAGTTGATATTCATATTTTAGGTGTTATTTTTGAAAAATACTACATTTTGATTATAAGATCATACGGCTAACAACTATAAGATTGTTTGGCCTGCGATCATTTTTGCATTTAAAGGTGGGCAGACAGTAAAATAAAACATTTATAGTAGCGCCCCATGTTAAAAGACGACCGGAGCCGGCGGCTGGTGGAGGTAGGTCTGGCCCCCTCTTAAGAAGATTTATGTTTCTTCATTTTCTTCAAATTGCGGATGCCAAACATAACTTTCACAATTTTACTTTCTATTTTGTCTAACTGTTCATCCCAGTCAAGTGCATCATCCAGCCTCAGCCCAGAAAGTCAACCGTTTCGGTCAATTGGACCTGGTTTTCGCCAATGAAAAGAAGATTTGGTTCTTTGAAATCTGTTTCTGAATCGTTTGAAAGCAGGAAAATTTTGTTTTTCCTAGATTCAATTTTAGTTGGTTTTCTGCAAAATATTGGGCCAGACAATTTGCTTTTGAAAATGACTAAATTTCAAGTTATTCAATCTCCCTGTGCTTGGTGATAACAGTTGTGTCGTCAGCAAACACAAAGAGATTACTCTCCGTCTTCGAGACTGCCAGTTTAATACCATTTATATAAATAAGAAAAAGAAGGGCCCCAAGATTGATACCAGCGGCACACCGCAGGAAACCAATCTTTTTTCAGACAGGATGGACTTAATTTTAAATTTTGACTCTTGGTGAATTTCTAGTACTTGGTGCCTGATACCAAGATAGAAATTTATTCATCTCAGTGCTGAGTTCTTAACACCGAGAGCAGTGTTAAGCTTTGGCTAAGTGTTTGGCTTTGAATTAGAAATCAGTCCAAACACAATCGAATGCCTTACTGAGATCAGCAAAGGTACCAATTACAATGTCCCCCGCATCGACTGCATCACAACATTCATTCATGAAATCAATCAATGCCAATTTAGTTGACTTTGATCCTCTGAAGCCATACTGCCTCCCACACAAGAGGTTATCCCCCTCTAGGTAGGCTGTTAGTTGGCCACAGACTGCTTTTTGAATACATTTTGAAACCACGGGCAGTTGTGAGACTGGGCGATAATTACACATCTCACACTCATCCCCGCTCTTCAAAAGAGGCTTGCTTACCTTACAACCACCCGGGAACAACCCATATTCTATGAAATTATCCATGTGGTGTAGGAGAGGTTGTTTAATTTCATTCTGACAAAACTTAAAAACCTTCATTGAAATTTTTATCTAGGCCAAATGAGGACTTTGGTGAGAATTTTGTAAAAATTGTTTCCAGCTCTTTAATGTTTAATTGTTCAAAACTATTTAATTCTATATGTTCAGTTTGAATAAAATAAGACGGGTTCATGGACTTAAAGTTACTGTTTTCCTACTCCTCATCTATTTAAACTGGAACATTTATGAAGGAATCATTCATTAGATTACTAATCTCTTTAGAGTTTTTTCAACGAGCACAGAATAGAAATAGAGGAGCTACGTATATCCAACAAGCATTACAGGCAGTGAAGCCAATTCCCTACCACTCTAGTGGGCAAGTCCTGGGAACTGCTGCTCACAGCGGCAGAAAACCTTTTTCAAATATACGATGATAAGACACACTTATAGTAGACTTAAAATTACCAAACTTGGCACAGAGAATATTTGTTAGTGCACCTCACTGATGGTAAGCTTAAAAATTTTAAATATATTTTATTGTATACCGTATTTAATAACTAAAAAATATTTGAAGAAATTATTAAATTAAGTATGAAAACATGAAAAAGTGAGTAATTGAAGAATTTTTTAGAACTCTATTTTAGAATTTTAAAACACTATCTATCTTCTATAATATTTTTTCTATTACAAAAAATTTTCTGAAAACTGGCCCTCTGATAGAGTTATGACTTTCTGGAGTGAATTTCTAATATACAAATTATATTTTGGGTAATAAGAAACAAGTTTTTAAAAAATTGACAACTAAAACAGTTAAAGAGCTCCAGCTATTATATTTAATATTTCATGAGTATCTCAAAATGAAACTCACACAAGCATAATCTGAGTATTTTGTTGGGGAGGCAAACACGATCGTGACCGTAATTATTGTGTTTATTTATATGTTACAATATTATTTCCTCCAAATTATTGGTGTGGAGGCAACCGCCCCCCCCCTTGCCACCCCTGAATTATGCTTATGAATTTCAGATACCTAGTGGTAATCTATGAGCAGTTTTCTTCTTACAGTTTTTTGAGCCAACAACAGTATAAAATATATTATATATCTATCTATCTATAATATTATACAGAAAAGGTGGTTTCTGTCTGTCTGTCTGTCTGATGTTCCGGGTAAACGCAAAAACTACTGAACCGACTGGGCTGAAACTTTACACAAAGATAGATCTTGAACCTATGCAACACATAGGCTTATCATTTCCTTAAAATGCCCTCGGGCTACGGCCTCGTGATTAAGTTTCTATGTTTACATTTCATAAGAAAGTAAACATTCAGAAACTGTAATGCGAACAGCTGAGAACACTTCCATTTGACAGCTTAAAGAGCAGAAGCAAGAACAGCTGTTTCAATCTAACTTACCTTTCTAACCCGTGCAAATAACCAAGGCCAAGGCGTTCGATTGTGTTCAGCATGATATCCTTTGTGAGAAACTTAAATATTACAATTTTAGTGATTCAGCGGTGTCTTGGGTGAAATCTTATCTATCAAACCGCTATCAAAGAACCATTGTTTTGAAAAATAATATTAAATGTATTTCAAATTGGCATGAATTAAAGTATGGTGTGCCTCAGGGTTCAATATTGGGACCTCTAATTTTTTTGCTATATATAAATGATTTGCCTCTTAGTGTATCTCCAAAATTGGTTCTTTATGTGGATGACACTTCAGCAATTTTGAAGGCAAACTCAAATCAGGATATTGAAATTATTTTTCAACATGCTATAGCAGAGCTTCAAAATTGGTTTTCAGCAAATGGTTTGTTGCTTAACAATTCCAAGACGCAAATTGTTAAATTTCAAACTGCTCAAAGCAGAGAAACCTTTGAACAAAATATTTCTTTTCTAGGCAACTCTTTCTCAGTAAATAAATCAGTTAACTTTTTAGGAGTGGAGGTTGATTATCAATTAAACTGGAAGGCCAATATTAGTAAATTAATTAAAAAACTAAATTCAATCTGTTTTCAAATGATTATTTTACGAGAAGTTGTTGAGACTCAGACAAAGCTGATGTTGTACTATGGGCTTTTCTTTCCAATCATAAGTTACGGGATTGAATTTTGGGGAATCTCAAGTCACTCAAAATTAGTTTTTAAAATGCAAAAAAAATACATCAGAATTATGACATTCTCATCAAAAAGAAAATCTTGTAAACCTTTTTTTAAAGAATTCAGCATTATGACAGTACCCTCATTATATATTTACAGGTGTCTAATTTTTGTTAAAAATAATCTTCAGAACATAAAAGAAACACAACATGAACATAATTATAATACTAGATTTTGCAATGATTTCCAGTACCCAAGACACCGTTTGAAACTATTTCAAAAAACTCCTCAGTACATGGGGAGGAAGTTGTTTAATAAATTACCAGGCAACTTAAAGAGTATAATAAATGAAAATAGATTTAGAACTGAATCAAAAAAATTGCTTCTACAAAACATATACTACTCAGTGGATGAATTTTTGGGGGGGTGAATGAATTTTATTTGCTTGAGTTCATTATTATTTGGAAAGTGTTGTAATAATTTACTTATTGTTAGAGTTTAGTATTAGAAATTTGACAATGTTATATGTTCTGTGCTGGCCTTGCTAGCTGTAAAAGAATGTTACTTATAACAATAAAGATATTCTTATTCTTATTCTTAACGGGTATATTGTAATTCTTTGTATTATAGTCTTTATGGGAGGGCAGAGTGCATTCTTGGACTATTAAACAAAGACAATGAGTCATCAAGCACTCAATCTAACTTAAACACTTGCTCCCATACCAATACCTCAGCAACCTCAGCTTCAGTTCCTGTACGACTTGTGTAAAGTTTCAGCCCAGTCGGTTCAGTAGTTTTTGCGTTTACCCGGAACATCAGACAGACAGACAGACAGAAACTACCTCTTCTTTATAATATTATAGATATATAGATATATAATATATTTTATACTGTTGTTGGCTCAAAAAAACTGTAAGAAGAAAACTGCTCATAGATTACCACTAGGTATCTGAAATTCATAAGCATAATTCAGGGGTGGCAAGGGGGGGCGGTTGCCCCCACACCAATAATTTGGAGGAAATAATATTGTAACATATAAATAAACACAATAATCACGGTCACGATCGTGTTTGCCTCCCCAACAAAATACTCAGATTATGCTTGTGTGAGTTTCATTTTGAGATACTCATGAAATATTAAATATAATAGCTGGAGCTCTTTAACTGTTTTAGTTGTCAGTTTTTTAAAAACTTGTTTCTTATTACCCAAAATATAATTTGTATATTAGAAATTCACTCCAGAAGGTCATAACTCTATCAGAGGGCCAGTTTTCAGAACATGTTTTGTAATAGAAAAAATATTATTGAAGATAGATAGTGTTAACAATAACTGTTATTTTCAGCTGGGATACTTTTGACATTGAAACCAACCCTGAAATTGAGGATGCAGAACAAGCCTTCCTTGCAGGATACTTGGAAGGCGTGGAAACCCAAGCTGCTATATACGACCACTTCTACAACACCATACCGTCATTCCGCAATGACACAAAAATTCGCCAGGGGATTCAACACTACCTCGATAATAACACTCTCTGGATCAAGGAGATGATCAAACAACATGCTGCCTCTGACATTTACTGGAGACAGGTAAAGCTTCACTACATGTTGTGGTGTTGGGATTAGAGAGGTGAATTGCCGTTATAATTTAAATGGCCTTAGTAAAATACGGATAATTTAGAATATAGGACATTTTATTTATATTATTTGATTATTATCATTAAATATTTGCAAACATAAACAAGCAACTGGCATAAATAAAGTGGAAAACCATGCCACAGACGTTTCTTTTTAGACAAAAATATTCCATGTTACAAAATGTAGAATTTAACACTTGTTATTTCTGACTAATTTATTGCTGTTATTGCTTTCAAACCTACTGATATAGAACTTGGTATTCCTAAATGTTAATATATCAAAATTAATGCCTATCTCCCTTGGTCATGCCATCACTTGAGAATGAGTGCACCAAATTGAATAATTTTTTTTGTGTTCGTTAATGTCAGGGCAAGATTCTTATAAAAGAAAATTTGTAATCCGACCTGTTTATTTTCAAAATATATAATAGTTCTGAAAAATAAATACCCCGTCGCAGCAAACCTGCGTACTCAGCGAATTTCCAATGTATATATATATGGGTATCACTACTACCTAGAGCCACTTACCAAGTTTCACAAAAATGCATGAATTAATAAGTGATAAAAAGCATTTTATTTATTCTCTATAAGAATAACATTATAACTGAGTATGCAGGTTTGCTGCAACAAGGAAAATAATAAATGTATTTTTTTTGCAATTATCAATATAACTCAACCAGGTGAAGCTACATACCAAGTTTTGTTAATTATCGTTCTTAACTAAGGGAGATATAAAACTTTACTTATTATTCATATGAATAACATGGGGCCCAAGTATGCAGGTTTGCTGCTACCGGGAAAATAAACAAAAACTATTTTTTTGTGCTAATATCAATATACCACAACTATTTGAATCCACATACCAAGTTTCATCAATATACATACATAAATAATCAAAACATAACATTTTATTTATTCTCCATAAGGATAACATATTGGGCAACGTACTATGTTTAACACTTTGAATATCACTGCAACGGTTGGACGTAAAATAACAATTAAAACGCCAAAATGATTGTATTGTAGAGCTAAACTGATTGATAGAAAGAAATGTGGAGTTTTTAGTGAAATTATCTGAGGAAAATCTAAAACCGTATTCCCATGAGATTAACATGGGAAATTTTATGGACACATTTTTGACTTTTCTCCATAACCACTAAACCTGGCTTAATGATTCAAAATAAACAATTGTTTGTTTTTTAAGCTCTATACAATGGCTATAACCAAAATCTAGTGTATTTAAAATTTTAGGATAAAAAATTCAAAAAACTGATTTTTGGAAAATTTTAAACCCCCTTCTGGATCAATCTGGTTTTCAAACTTAAAGTCATAAATGTTACTCTCCACAATTGTGCCAAATTTCATTAAAATCGGGCGCTCCTCTCAAAAGTTGTCACGGTAACGGACACACACATATATATATATAAATTTGAACGAATAGTGTTTTTGGCATCTGGGGACCTCAAAACAAAAAGTTATCATGGTCTCTGGCTTAAGTCTTACCATGCCACCTACAGTAATAGCTTCTTCCCTATAGGGGAAATTCACTAAAACAAGTTTGTAAAGAATACAAGTATAATTTAATAAAAAATGTTTATAAAATCTGGCAAAAACTAAAGGTTTGGAGTGGTGTAGGTGTTAATGATAAACTCCTTAAATAATTAATCTATTGATGCATTTTTTAACAGTCTCGTTTTTTGGGATAATAATGTGCGAAAGAGATGAAGATAGTGGCAAGGGGACCGGCTTCCAGAGCCGCCACGAAGGGGGGGCAACCGGGGCACTTTGCCTCAGGCCCCTGATTCTCTGGGGCCCAAGCAGGGGGCTCCGGTCAAAAGAAAAATAATTGCCAAGACAATAGAACAGGGGTTTCTTAGGCTTGTCGGCCCAAAATTCGCCTGGTGTAACTACATCGTATCAAGAATAATTTCTTGCAAAAGTTAAGTCAGGAAAAGTTGTAATTTATATAAAAAACTTAGTTTAGTTATGTTCACTTTTGCGATCAACTTTCATTATTTTTGTGTTATTCTTAAAGCCACGTTTACACGATGCAGGTTTGGGAGACGATAATCTTGACAAGGTAGCCTTGCGTAGGGTGTGTGGTCAGAAACATAACAAGCAGCCTGCACGGTTTTTGATCAAGGTTCTGTCCACACACCCTACTCAAGACTACTTTGTCAAGGTAGCCTTCATCATAATCTGCTTTGTGTAATCGCGCTTTAAGGGAACTTTTATACCTCAACGATTTTTGTGTGAAAACCCCAATTTTTTGGGGGCCCTTGTTACAACAAACAAGCGTAGTCAGCTTAATGTTTTTCTTGTGGAGAATTGATGAAATGTTATATCTTGTTTAAGTATTTAAGTCCTCACTTTATAAGGATAATTTTGTATGCATAAATTAACATTTTTGTATATAGCATTTTCAGCATTTTAAACATAAAATGCTGAAGCTGCATTAAAATTTCATCAAAATTACACCAAAAAAACCCATGAGGGTCATAGAACCACATTGCTATTGTGGAAAGGGGCTCGAGACTCAATGGGGCCCGTTAGTCATGGAGAGCCCAAAAACTGCCAGAGTGCCAGAGTATTTGATTATTGTAAAATAAAATATGACTGCCTAACATAACTTCTTTGAATGAAGCGTATTCAGACCACTAGATTACTAAATAAGACGCCGATGCAAGCTTCTGCAAATTTTAAGGTGAATATGAATATGAGAGTAGAATGAGTGAGATGCCTTGAGTAGCCTTGTTATACTGACTAAGGCTCTGACTGGTTCTTTAGCCCCGACAATTAATTAATTAATTATTGACCAATGACAACTGGTTCCAGTTTCGAACCCTAATAAAATTTGTCGATCATGTTTATTAACCCTTTGCGATCGGAATGCATATTTGCCGCTATTCCTCAGCGGTCGTGCGGCCAGCTCTACTGGCCGCTGCCATTAGCGCGCGGAAGTCGGATTTTTTTCTACAGCAGTTGTCCTTTGCGATCGGACGGCCAGCGGTGCTGGCCAACAAGAAATCCAACGAACGCTCGGGCATCCAGCAGGACTGGTCGACAACAATGTTTTCGTTTGTAATATTCCAACTGTGGTATAATGCCTGTAGAGTGCTGCAACCTAGTGAGGAATTGTTAAACTAAACGATCAGCAGGCTTGCAACATTATATCGTAAGAATTGTGGTGTAAACAACTAGAATAAACACCTGTTGTTCTGGCACAAGTGCTGTCATAATCATCATTGTTTTGGTTCAGTTTTATGTGATTTTAACTGTGTTTTGGTGATTTTCTCGAGAGATTTGTGTTTATTTGTATTTTTAATTAAGTTTTAAGTTTTAATGTACATGATTATAAGAACACTTGTACGTTTACGTATAGGCCTACACTTATATTATAATTAGGCCTACAATAAAATTGTTTTATCCCGTATAAACATTTATTAGTAATTATGTTTTTTCCCCCCGTATATTTAACTAAGTAATAATGAACGATCGTTAAAGATAAGATGAATTGAGAGACGTTTTATTAAAATTTAAATCCCCTATGCTAACATTGAAGGTTTTCAGTGAAAATAATTCCGAGCTGCGGGGAGCGAGCCGCCATGATAAATGCCGAGGTGACGCGTAGTGGGACGTGGCCAGTACAGCTGGCCGTCCGACCGTCGGAACCAAGTTAGTACGGAAAGAATTCCGACTGGCTGCCGACTGCGTTGTGGCCACTCCTGCTGGCTTTCCGATCGCAAAGGGTTAAAATTAGTTGCTGTTGCATAATTATTTGGTTTTTCACACAACCTGCCTAAAGGTTTAATATTATTAAAGAATAATTTATTTTCAGATAAATCTGTTCTACCAACAAATGGCTGGGCTCATGCTGGGCTACAACAGTGTGGCTGCTGCTGACGAGAAACTTGACCTCAACGATATCATGTGAGTACATTCTTCTAATTTGGCTCAAAATGGTAACACATAGGTATCAAAATGAATAGTATTTATCAAACTTGGACCAATACACATGCACTAGGAACTAAAACCCAACGATTATGGCTGATAGGGAAGCAAGCTCATGATTTTGGTGATGTAATTAGTCTCAATTGTCCATCTATTCATCATTTATGATGTCAAAATTAAGAGATAACGCTGAAATTAATTTATATAAAAGCCTGCTTTTAGAAAGTATAGCAGCTTTTTACAACTTTACAAAACAGAAGACAATATCTAGATTTTGTATCTGCTAACATTTTAAAAAATATACAAAATTTTAAAACACTCCTCTTATTCTTTTTTATAACTCAAATTTGAAAATGTTGACAAAACACTAAATTTTCTTTACGTACTATTGGGAGAAAGCAATAAACAATTTTTGTTAGATCTGTGAATAGGTAGGCAAAGCTCGAAACCCTGCCTTTTGAATAAACCAATCAATAAAACTAATAGTTGATTGTTATACATTTTGGTAACTGGCGTTATTCATATGAAGGAGAATTTTATTTGGTTTATGTCACATGTGTTTTTTCATAATTCAATAAACAGCTGTTATAAGGATTATATCCGCAAATTTTTGCGGGGGAGCAGCTCGCATACTTTTATTTACCTGGACATCATCTTTCATGCTTTTGCACCTTCTCCTTGACAAAAAAACATGTTTTTCTTTGTATTTTGATCTTAAATGTTTGTAAAGAAACTAACCATTGTTGATGTTACAATTATCACACTAAAGTTTCATATAACGTAAATTGTTATTGTTTAGATATGGTGTATATTGTAATTTATTATATATGTTGTAAAAAAATATATTTGAATACACTTTTTACGTATATTTCAACCCGGCTATATACGTAAAATGTGTATTCAAGTATATATTTTTCTTTAATTCAATCTTTGTTCATCGTCTCACGGAAGAATGAGCACACCTAGCAATTGTTTATTCAATGGCTATTTTTATAAAAACAAATTCACTAATAAATGGTAGCTGTATTGTAAGGAGGTATTGAAGAGGTACTGTAAGGATGTGACTTGATGGCTAGCTAGTAAACAAAGGGCTGAGGGGAACTACACACAGTTCCCTCCACAGTTCATACTCTGTTTATTGACAAAGCCAACTAAGAAATCTATTAAACATATTAGTGTTTAACAATATGCGCTGAAAAAATATTGCAATAAAAAATACCCCCGTCGCAGCAAACCTACATACTCAGCGAATTTCCAATGGAGATATACTATATAAAGCTACATAAAGCCACTTTCCAAGTTTCGTAAAAATATATTCACAAATAAGCGATATATACAATTTTAATTATTCTCAATAAGAATAACATTGGGGCTGAGCACGTAGGTTTGCTGTTACGGGAGCCTTTGGCAAAAATTTTTTTTAGCAAATATCAATAGACCACAACGAGATGAAGCTCTATACCAAGTTCTGTCAGTATAAGTTCATAAGTAAGCGAGATATAAAAATTTTCTTTTCCTCCATAAGAATAACATTAGACAACGTACTGTGTTTAGCACTTTCAATATCTCAGTAACCAACTGACGTAGAGGAATAATAAAAATACCAAATTGTGTGTTTTTTTAAGCTGAATCCAATGGTGAAAACTAAAATTTGACTATTTCAAAAATTAAATGAAAAAAATTCAAAAAACTGATTTTTGGGGTACATAACCCCCCCAAAATACCCCTTCGGATGGAGCGATCTGGCTGGTTTTTGAACTTAAAGTCATAAATGTTGCTTTACATGTTTACCAAATTTCATCAAAATCGGATAATTTTTACAAGAGTTATCGTGCTCACGGACACATATATATACAGTTTCGAACAAATGGTGTTTTTGGGGTCTGGGGACCTCAAAACGAAAAGTTAACATGATCCCGGGCGTAGGTCTTACCATGCTGACTACGGTAATAGCTTCTTCCCTATAGGGGAAATTTGCTAACAGGTCAAATGACTTACTCCAATAGAAAAAATCACTAATGAAGGACTGTGGCGGGGCATAACTTTCCCCTCATCTTCTTGTTTACAACATCAAGTCATCTCTGCTCATATACATTGGCAATATAAACAAACAAATTGTTGAATACATCAAACCATTACTAGTCAGCATTAATCAAATTAATTAACAAAATACTAGGTGATGTCCCGTACTAGGTTCAGAATCTAGCAGATGTAGAGCCATATGTTTTGAAAAGTTTACATTGATCAGCTGACTAGACAAAAATAAAGTTTAACTCCTTAAGATTAACATTGACACTTTGAAGGCCTGTGGGGCGAAGCACTGAACGTGGATGTTTTTCAAACCCCCAAAAGGAATATCTAGAGTATAGGAGCTTTCGACTGACACCAAATATATATTTAAAACGATAGTTTTAAGGGTCAAAGATCGCCGAACAAAAATAAAGAAATTTTTTCAATAATATAGATTAAATATTGTTGAATGTTTTTATTTCAAATTAGTTAATACAATTATTTGGAAAACAATCTGACATTTTTGTAGCACTCAGCTTCTAGACTGGGTATAAATTTGAGTATTTTTGTATTTTAGGTGGATGAATTTTAAATTGGATTTTGGGGATGTGATTTCTGCATTGAAGAAAGAAAGAAACAAACCTCTCAAGGGAGGCGGTCACTGTTCAGCGCTGATTAAGCTCGTGGCAGGACAATCAGATATTTTTGTGGCTCATAATACTTGGATTGGGTAAGAAGTAATTTAATCATGCTATTCTATCATTCTATACATGTACAAAATGGAATAATAATTAATTTAGTTGTTAACCCTTAGAGCCCCAAGAGCCGTTATATCGGGACTTAAGTATGATACCTATAAAAATATGGTTAGTTAGGGTGTAAGTAATCGTACCGTTAGAAGCACTGTTGGAATTTATAGAATCTTAGTCTGACATGTGGTATAACCTGGCTAGTAGACCAACACTAGCACCTAGCTTATAAAGTGCATGGTCCAATACAACTGCTAGCTGATCAGGTTGGCCAAGCGGCCTTAGGCACTAGCTCCCCACCAGTGCTTGGATCGAGGGTTTGAATCCCGCTTCAGTCGGTGGTTTTATGTTCAACTGATGGAGAGTTCCCCTGTCTGTAGCAGAGTTGAAAGTGGGGGGAGAGAGGAAAACTGGACCAATACAGCTTTATATTAACTGAGCAGTATTATTAACGCAAATTACTGTTTGTAAATTCAACCAAAATTTGTTATAGCCTTACAAATTTTAAATACAACTTTTACCTAGTTGTTTTTATTGTTTATAACATTTTTGCTAAGATTATATTTTCTCTTAAAACGAGTAAGTCATAAGAACTAATAAGTGATAATTTGAGCCTTATCATGCCCTTGAAAATATAGTTAAAATCAAGTCAAATGATCTCCTTGTAAACCAAACAATAAAAATTATCTATTCATTACTGAGTTACTCAAGAACAATGCACGGTATTCATTCTCTGGGACAATCAAAATCAGTAACTGCTGTAACTAATTGGATGCTTTTTTAAATTTATTAATGAAACTATTTATTTAACTATGTAAATTAAACAATTCGATACCTTTATAATTGATATAAACAGAATATTCAAAATATAGTTAGAAAATAATAACACTGCAAAAATGTAAACTTGTAATAGTATAAATTTTATAATATGTTGTCCTCAGAAAAAACAAAAAAAAACTATTGATGGAAACAAATTGGTCTGTAGGGAGAATGGGGTCATGCTATTTTGTACTAGGGGTAAGTAAATTATTGTGAGGGTTAGTCTTTGGTCTTGAGGGGGGAAGGGCAGTGAGTTTCCGTCTTCAGGTAGCACCCCCGCTGATGTGCCAGTTGTATCTAATGACAGTGGCTGACTCATTGTGCAAAGTAAATCGATACTGACATCCACCCACCACACCGACCGATGTGACCTGTGAACATCTGTCATGTAGATCAGACAAGTAACAACCCTATAGACAAGTGCAAGTGTCCCAAAAGTCCCACCCCCCTAGCTATTTATTAAACGGCTCAAGATAATTATATTATTTTTTTCAGAAAGTCTTAGGGACGGTACCAAAAAAGGAAAGTTTTGATGTTTGTAAAATTTTAACCCCCTTCCCTAAAATTGGGCTTTTGGGGGCCAACTTAAAATTTTTAAATGTAAACCCCCTTCAAATGACACCTAATTTTAAAGGTCTCCATAAAAGAAGAAGAATGGCGAAAGTTAGAGGTCTGTATCTTAACCCTGTCTGAAATGATAGCCAATCAAAATGTTTCAAAAATTAGCTGGAGACGTACAGTTACACCCTTGTAACTTTTGAACAGGTTACAATAGGAAATTTAGACTCTGCATACCTTCATAAAAGTAAAAAATAAACCTTTTTATTTGAACCATGATTTTGCCCCCGCTCTCAAAATGGGGTATTTTGGGGGCAGCTCAGAAATTTTAAATGTAAAACTCCTTCGAGTGACTCATCATATGAAAGGCCTTTGCAAAAGACAAATAAACGGTGAAAATTAGAGGTCTCTATTTTTATCCAGTCTAAAATGGCAACATTTTCAAAATGCATTAATAGAATTTAATTGTTTTAATCGTCTGCCATTTTAGACTGGATAAAGATAGAAACCTCTAATTTTCAACATTCATTTTCTTTTGCAAATTTTCTTTTTCATATGAGGGGTTCTCGAAGGGGCTTTACATTTATAACTTGTGAGCTGCCCCCCAAATTCCCCATTTTAATTGGGGTCGGGGTTACTAATACAAATGTTTATTTTTTTACTTTTATGAAGGTATGAAAGTATAAATTTCCTATTATAACCTGGTCAAAAGTTACAAGGGTGTAACTGTACGTCTAATTTTAGAAAAACTTTGATAGGCTTTCATTTTGGACAGGGTTAAGATACAGACCTCTAACTTTTGCCATTTTTCTTCTTGTACGGAGACCTTTAAAATGAGGAGTCACTCGAAGGGGGTTTACTTTTAAAGATTTTGAGTTGCTCCCCCAAAAACCAAATTTTGGTGGAGGGGGTTAAAATGTTACATACATTAAAACTTTCCTTTGTTGGTACTTAAAACTTCCTGAAAAAATAATCTCATTATCTGGAGCCGTTTAAAAAATAGCTCACATGGTATAAATTTAAAAATATATATATATATACGAAATTTGAACGAATGGTGTTTTTGGCACCTGGGGGCCTCAAAACGAAAAGTTATCAAGGTCTCGGGCTTAAGTCTTAACCATGCCGCCTCCGGTAATAGCTTCTTCCCTAAAGGAGAAATTCGCTAACACCAAAATCCTCTCTCTCCCTAACAGCCCTCTATACTCTTGTTTAGAGACTGCAATATTTTTTTCATCACTCTTTATTTGAAAATAGCCAATTGCCGTGCAGCTGAGATCTATGAAAATTATCGATTTCCGTGTAACAAAACAAAAAATGATCAGCTGACTTTGCCTGCCCTAAATATTACTTTACCTGTCCCAAACAAAACTTTTCCTGTCCTAAACAATAAAAGTTCTGGTTTTGCTCAACAGGGGCACCAGTGTGATGTAATTATTTGTTTAGACAATTCTGAATTCAAACAGCTGACTTTAATACTAAATTAATTGTAAAACTGTGTTGTGTTTACTTATGGAAAACTAATAAACTATGCAATATCAGATAATTTTGTTTAAAGGTTAGTGTGGTTATTTGCATCGTGATGAAAAGTATCGTTCACGACTTGTCACAAAAGTCCTATTTTGGGGCTCGATAGCATTTTCCATCTCAGCTTCCCCTCGTGCGTAAAATACTATCTTGCCCCAAAATGGTCACTTTCTTGACTAGTACTGTAGTGAAATATACTATTGTTCTATTGTCTTGGCCAGGCTTACTGGAGGGTGGTTAAGATCACCCTGTTGCCACTTTTGTCCTCTATCTTGCATAGCTCTCTCTCTCTAACACGTGTAAATGACAACGCCGTGCTTCCGATGTTGCCAGTATTGTCCTAGTATTTGCAGTTTTGTTTGTATTTTGATGTGGTGTAAACATCTTACAATTTTAAGGTGAAAATTTCTTAAATCTTTTATAAGCTTACATTAATTATTGATGTTGAGTTTTATAATTTAACCAACAATTATTAAGTGAAGTATTTTCTAATTAGTTCACTGTAACCATTTAAAAATGAACAATTAAATAACGCTGCCGATTTCGGTTGCGTACTTTCAAATCTCGCAGGATGTTCAGTGCACCTGCGTTTTTCAGCAAGAGTGTTTTCCTAAACTGTGATATTCAAGTGTGAAGTGTGCCAGTGATTCAGAAGCCTATATAGGGACTTTTGACGGTCATTCATAGTCGCTATGCCTGTGATAAGTAAGTTTAAAAGAAGACAAATTTTGCATTTTTTTGTTTTCACTCATCAAAGACTTGGACGAGGAACCTGATTTTATTATCAGTTAAGCGATTGTGCAGGGAGGAAAAATCGTCAACTGTGCAGCAGTTCCAGTACAGCCTAACTGGTAACACACCTAGAACCTTCCACCTACCCTATATGCTTATGTTTCTGTTGTACAAAGTATACTTGTATTTTTGTTTGGGCTTTGATTTTCAGAGGGTACTCTATCCATCGTGACTCTTTTGTAAAGTAAGGATTACATTACCTTACTTTATACAACTTGTCACTGGAGAGGCCAATGTAGAACATTTATTAATGCCTGTTTAATGAAGTTATAAGTATCAGGTTTCTAACTCCTTTAATCATTATTTACATTGTAAACCAGTAAGATTAAAAAATTGTAAGAATTTGTTTTGTAATCCTAAAATTTTAACTGCCAGTTGTAAATTTGTTACAAATTCATACTACACCTTGAAGAGTTTTTAAATTTTTAAATTGTAAATAGGTTCAATTCGATATATAAATTTGTCGCCAGTATTTAAAACCACTGTGTTGATAAAAACGATAGTTTTCAAAGTAATTTCAAACTCATTTTAAAACATAAATTTCTTAAAATAAATCCCATAAACCTGTCGATTGATTTTAAACGTGAATGACTTTAATACAAATCATTTCATGTTAACAATCTATACTTATTTAATAGGCGAGCAGATTTTTGTGACAATCACTCCTCCTAAACTACTGAACCAATTTTCATGTTTTTGGTGTCATTGGAAAGAGACTAACGTGAAGTTGTGCAGGAAACTTTTTTTAAAGAGAAATAATTTGTGAGAGAGGCCCTGGGGCCCCTAAAAGGTGAGTTTTTCCCATTAGCTTAACATTAGGAAATAACTATAAGTTTTAAGCAATCAGCTGGATAGAGTAAATCAGCAGGCCATGTTGGCTTTGGAACGGTAACACAATATTTATATGGGAATGTCAGTATAATATTACGTTGATTGCGAGCGAAGCTGCGACAGGCTACTAGTAACCATAATTTTATTTCATCTTCATATTATTTCATGCAGTTCTTTAAAAACAAAAATAAACAAAGCAGACAGTATGTAAACGTAGCAGAAGTCGATTGTTTATACTTACATTAAGCAGACACCTTGTACAGTGAAGTGTTGTTCTGCTAGCCGTCAGGTGGTCAGTCCCAAGATATTAAAAGGGTTTGGCAACGTTGCATTTGATGCCACCCGCCAGTAAGCCTGTCCAGAACAATAAATGTGGTGACCTATGTCAGTCAAATGACCTATTACAAGGTCACATTAATAGTGGACAAATATATTTGGATCTATTGAACTTATTGTGCAACATTTCATAAATTTGTTTATAAATATGTATGTAAATAAAACAATAAATATAGCCTACCATCACAACACTCATAAGTAATATCCATTTCACACCCCATGTAGTCAAGTTGTTACACCATTGTCCAATAGGCCTATATAAATATATAGATCAAACAGATTACAAGTACCCCAATAGCCTAGTTAAAATATTGGAGTAGCCTATATATACATATTAAGTAAGAATAACAGCCTACCTGAGATATTTAATAATGTATGTTATTTCAAACACAAGCTAAAATAAACTTAATATATATAAAATAATAAAATCTCAAATCTCAAATTTTGAGTAATTATAATTGTATACAGTACCATAAATATGTGTAGTGAAAAGTGCCATTAGTGACTACATTATCTAGAAAACATGAAATACATTGTTACCCTGGACCACATGTGAGATGATGAAGAAGATGCTTTTGTGAGGTCTTACCAATTATGAAGCCTGAGTGACTAGATGTCTTTCTATGGGTCTCATTCCCAAATTTAAAATAAATCCCTTTAAAACAGTAAATTAGACACTAAAAGTCTAATTAGAAATAGGAGAAGATCTGGGACTATCGAATTATACTCCTTTTATTAACAGGCCAAGAAGAGATAGTACCTAGAGAAGAAATTCAATTTGGTAATATGCATCCAATTTGTACCTAGCCCATTTTTGATCTTCAAGGACTAAGACACCTTCAGTTCACGGGGTGGACTGAGTAGCTCCAGCAACTGATAAACATTCCTAACTAATTGAACTTTATTTCGAAAACCTAAGAGTTATTTAATATCATAAAGACTTTGAACATTTAATAGAGTTTTAGGCCAACATGTGCTCATCAACAAAATTGTTATCCATCCTAATCCAATCAATCCTATTATAACCTTTTTCGCTTAAGACTTACCATCAAAGGCCAAGATCAAAATTTTAATTAGAAGAGATTTTTATATAATTATTTACAAGAATTTGTGAGAGAGAGAGAGAGAAACCCCGGCACGAACCTCATTCCCTGGGATTATCTGTCAAATTTGCAATACCGACTGTAGCTGAGGACATTGTTATTATATATTAATAAAAATAAGATTAGGACCCACCCCATGTTTTGTAAATATATTTGTAAAACCCTTAGATTTGCCAATGATACACAGTGTAAATATATCGAATAAACTAGTTTCGTTATTATTGTATTTTGAGTGGTCATTTTAGAAGGTATAGTTAGTTTACAAAATGGCGCACCAACGAGTGGGGCTCTCTCTCGAACAAACCTTGTAATAAAATTAAGCTTGCGTGTTTGAACTAACAATTATAGGTTAAAATAAGGTTAGCCTATAAGAACTGTGCAATATTATAAGAATATTTAAGTTAATATTCCCCACTTCCCCATTATAATTACCAACCACCTGTTAAACGAACTTATCCGATATGACTAGCCCGTACAATTTAAGACCGAACCCTAAGCCGTCTCAAAAAGTTATCGAAAATAGCGGGGATAATGATGAACATAACGAATTACACACACACACACTAAGCGAAGAGAATAGTATCATCGATGATAACTCCCGAACACTAACAGCAAACAGCCCAACACCCTCACAAACACCTCTAACCGACACATCAGATGACGAACCGTAATTCCACGGATTCGACCCGATCGCGGATATCGAAGTAGGACGAAATAACTTACAACGATTCACGAACGCCAGCGAAATACACACAACAGCTTACTCAAGGTCGTCTCCCGAGCCCGTCGCTATGCCAACGGAACAGCAGCCAATCACAGCCCAGGAACGTGATACCGTGCTCGACCAAACACAAGCCGCCCCTCACCACCGTTCTGTATTCCCTTGTCCACAACAAACACCCGACTTTCTGTCACAAATACAGTACATGCTACAGTCCCTCGAAAGTAATATGAACACAACATTACAATCGACGATCGACGCTAAAGTAAACACCCTATAAACCAACCTTAATACCAAAGTAAACACCTTGGAAACCAACATCAAAACTGAGATCAAATCACACTATGAAATATTAGATAATAAAATTGAGGCCTTAACAAACTCCCAAAGTAAATTGCAAACTGAATTAAACATCATACAAGAAACACAACAGCAACAATCCGTTGAGATCAAACAAATTGAATCAAAATTAACTACACAAATAAACGAGACTTCCAACAATCTTAAAATCAACTTAAAAGCAGATCTGAGCGCACATAAAATTGAGGTTAACGACACAATCCAATCCCAACACAAAGCCATCTCGGACGGACTGAATACTACATTAAATGCTAGCCTAAACGGGATTAAAACTCAGTTAAAGGAATCCCACGAAACACAGCAAAAACAAATAGAAAACACCCTAAAACAAAACACTCAGCAACTACAAAGTACCTTAGAACCTATGATAATAGAAAACCAATCAAAGATCGAACACAACCGCGCCGTCGTAGAAGAGCTCAAACAAACCCTAAGCGATCACAGTAACAAAATAGAATCATTACAGGACAGAATACAAATTAAACCAAATACTTTAACACCAAACGTCTATGTAACTTGCGGAAGCAGTACAAACCTCGATTCAAACCTACCGAAGTTCACGGGTAGAGCGCATAACCCTAGGGAATTCCTAGCTAAATTGCGGAAATATTATGACAAAAGCCTAATGCGACAGGATCCTCAAACCAACACCAAAGAACATTTAATCGATGTAATCGAGATGAGTCTCGAGGGCAGTGCGTCTCGGTGGTTTTCCTTAACAAAGGACGACGTGAAAACGTGGGGAAATTTCGAAAGTATATTCTTGGTCCGATTTTGGAACCCTCAAGTACAACGCGGCATTAAACAACGCCTTGAAAACGAACGATACCGACCCAGCGGTAAACTCAACCGATCCGAATACTTTATCGAGAGAGTAATCACACTGAAATCAATGACCCCTCCCCTTACGGATGATGAAATTGTCACGCTACCGAGTGAACACTTCAGCGAATTAATACAAGATGCGCGTGTAGTCCAAAACGCAAATACTATTGTAGCATTCGAATCAATACTCCAGCGTGAGGATATCAAAGATGGAAATCGCCGAACGAGCCTAGGCGCTATCAAAACAATTACCAAAACAACCATAGGGACTATCGAGATCACGTCAACCCGAACGCTATCAACCAAAATACGAGCAAAATTACCACAACAACAAAACGCATTTCACAAATCCACCCTATAATAGACAGAATCCCCAACACTGGCCACCTTTACAACCAAACCGATATCCACCAAATCAAAATACCCCTTCAGCAAGATACAATGATAGGAGCGAACCACGT
The DNA here is from genome assembly GCA_963675035.1 of Allygus modestus. Classification (NCBI taxonomy): domain Eukaryota; kingdom Metazoa; phylum Arthropoda; class Insecta; order Hemiptera; family Cicadellidae; genus Allygus; species Allygus modestus. The sequence continues at coordinate 319,047,827 of OY776111.1, forward strand.
TACCCTACCAACGAACAACGACAAGTCTGCACAACGATAGTTGAGCGTACCGACATGCCTAACAAACCTTCTGCTCCACCGTCCCACGGTGATAAACATTTAAACGGCTAAGCACTGGGTACGATAACGGCCTGCACACCACACCCATGAACATTTCCCCTAATATCTCCTCAGTGCTAAATAAAAACCTCGGAAACAATAGGCCATATGAAAACCAAAACAATTTATCAATTAACTTGTATGAAACCGATGTAATTTGTTGCGATAGAGAATTCTTGTTAAGCGAAGAACCAGAATTAAATAACCAGTCTAATCAAATCAAGCAAATAGAATTTCCAGAAATTGATATTAATATAAACAAAATCAAAGTAAATGCATTAATCGATACAGGCTCAAACGTGACATGTATGTCAGAACAATGGTTCCTTGAACATAAAAATAAAATAGGTCGATACGAAGAGTTGCCCATAGTAAATACACAAATAAAAACCGCAACCGGAGAAAAGTCGAAACGGATTACTCGAATAGTAATGTTATCTATAGATATAAACGAGGTGCAAACCCAACTACAAGTACTACTCATACCCAATTTAGTTAGGAACTTAATAATAGGAAACGACGTATTGAAATCATGGCAGTTTGAAATGAACTTTAAGGAGAAAATAATTAAATTATCCATAAATAATAATGATATAACTTTGAAGTTCGGAGAGGCAAACATTGAAGGTATAACTTGTAATTTTGTATTTGAGCAAAGCCTAAGGCGAAGCATTAATGATGATGATAACTATAAATATTATGAAGATAATTATGATAACGATATTAATAATATATATATAAATTATAATGATCCTAACCCGAATATGAGTAACGCTACTGAAGGAATGTCACCTAAAACAGTTTACAAATCCTTAGAAGATAACAAAATACTAGATGAACAACAACGGAGCGAGTTATGCGACCTATTAACAACATACCATGAGAGCACGTTAGACGACACAAAGACATTTGGCCCATACCATATTTCCGCTTTAAAGAAATACATTTCTCCTCAACAGAAATAGTAGAAGAACATCAAATTAAATTTAATCATCAGTGAAGAGATATCAAGAAGTTTAATGTGTGTGTGCAGAGACCTAAACCCCTTGTACAGTTAGTTATATAAAAAAAAAGTGAACACTCATAAAGTGAAATAATAAACAATAATCAATGTTAAGTGAAAAAAAGGTGAATAATAAAGACGCTTTGCAGTGCAACCAGATAATGTATCAAATAGTAAAATAATAAGGACGATTTACAGTACCATAGAAAATTGAACCCAATCTAGTGATAGTAAATAAATAGGAAAGAATTTAATTAATCCCTTGGTACCCATATGTAAATAGTAAATTTTCCCTTGATTATTTAGTGTTATGTATTTTATTATTGTTAATTGTTTATAATTTGATAATTATGTTTCAACCATTTATTCCTTTCAATAGTTAAGTTTTTGTTCCCACCACCGTTAATGTTCTCATTTCAAACAAATTTATTTCACTGTGTATCGAAACCTCGTATTATATTTCATTTAATATTCAGTTTCTGCGGGGATTTTGCAACATTTCATAAATTTGTTTATAAATATGTATGTAAATAAAACAATAAATATAGCCTACCATCACAACACTCATAAGTAATATCCATTTCACACCCCATGTAGTCAAGTTGTCACACCATTGTCCAATAGGCCTATATAAATATATAGATCAAACAGATTACAAGTACCCCAATAGCCTAGTTAAAATATTGGAGTAGCCTATATATACATATTAAGTAAGAATAACAGCCTACCTGAGATATTTAATAATGTATGTTATTTCAAACACAAGCTAAAATAAACTTAATATATATAAAATAATAAAATCTCAAATCTCAAATTTTGAGTAATTATAATTGTATACAGTACCATAAATATGTGTAGTGAAAAGTGCCATTAGTGACTACATTATCTAGAAAACATGAAATACATTGTTACCCTGGACCACATGTGAGATGATGAAGAAGATGCTTTTGTGAGGTCTTACCAATTATGAAGCCTGAGTGACTAGATGTCTTTCTATGGGTCTCATTCCCAAATTTAAAATAAATCCCTTTAAAACAGTAAATTAGACACTAAAAGTCTAATTAGAAATAGGAGAAGATCTGGGACTATCGAATTATACTCCTTTTATTAACAGGCCAAGAAGAGATAGTACCTAGAGAAGAAATTCAATTTGGTAATATGCATCCAATTTGTACCTAGCCCATTTTTGATCTTCAAGGACTAAGACACCTTCAGTTCACGGGGTGGACTGAGTAGCTCCAGCAACTGATAAACATTCCTAACTAATTGAACTTTATTTCGAAAACCTAAGAGTTATTTAATATCATAAAGACTTTGAACATTTAATAGAGTTTTAGGCCAACATGTGCTCATCAACAAAATTGTTATCCATCCTAATCCAATCAATCCTATTATAACCTTTTTCGCTTAAGACTTACCATCAAAGGCCAAGATCAAAATTTTAATTAGAAGAGATTTTATATAATTATTTACAAGAATTTGTGAGAGAGAGAGAGAAACCCCGGCACGAACCTCATTCCCTGGGATTATCTGTCAAATTTGCAATACCGACTGTAGCTGAGGACATTGTTATTATATATTAATAAAAATAAGATTAGGACCCACCCCATGTTTTGTAAATATATTTGTAAAACCCTTAGATTTGCCAATGATACACAGTGTAAATATATCGAATAAACTAGTTTCGTTATTATTGTATTTTGAGTGGTCATTTTAGAAGGTACAGTTAGTTTACAATTGTGTGCTCAGGATTTTTTTCAGACGATATATTCATTTACTTGATAACTATCACAAACATAGGCATAATTTGAGGGGTGCAAAGTAAATCACCTTTTAGGGGCCCCAGGGCCTCTCTCACAAATTATTTCTCTTTAAAAAAAGTTTCCTGCACAACTTCACGTTAGTCTCTTTCCAATGACACCAAAAACATGAAAATCGGTTCAGTAGTTTAGGAGGAGTGATTGTCACAAATAATCTGCTCGCCTATTATATAAGTATTGAGTTGTTCCTCCCCCCAATAATGTTGAAAGCATATATTATTGCAATGTACAAAAAGTCATGCTAATCACAATTACAATCATTTCCCCTCCCCCCTCTCTAATTGAAATACTCAGATTGCACTTATGATCACAAATTATTAAAAGTTGTTCTAAATTATTTTTAAATTGTTAGCATTGTGATTTTGTATATATGTTTCAGTTATGAGACGATGAGGCGTATTATCAAACGGTACACACTACCTTACAAGCAAGTTGTTGCTACTTCTATGAGCTTCTCTGGTTATCCTGGTAATGTGGTGTCCATGGATGACTTCTTCATTCTTAACTCTGGCCTTGTGGTTCAGGAAACTACCAATGATAATAACAATGATTCATTGTGGTCTCTTTTGAAACCAACTGGACAGGTGGGTACTGCTAGAATTTATTTGTGCTGTTAAAGAAAAAGGTTGCAGTTATAGTTTGTTATTGTTTCAGCTCAGCTGGATTCCTTATTCCTTTTACCCAAGGCCACACTAAATAAACAGGCCGTAGTACTCCCCCGACATTACGTCATCATACGCAACGGTAATGACGTAATGTTCCGTTTGTGATCAGCTGCTTGCAATTGAGAGCTTATAATTTACCTGTCGTCTCATCTGATAAAGGTTAATTTTGGTTTTCCAAAAAGAGAGGAAAACAATCAGCACAAACAAAACATGACATCATTGCCATCGCGTATGATGCCGTAATGCCGGGGGAGCATTACGGCCTGTCTATTAAGTGTTGCCTTGCTTTTGCCCTAGACACCAACGTTTTTGGCTCCCAAACTGGGTGAAATTTGAGTTACATCGCCTGAGTAGAAAGTAGATCATCGATAACAAAAGAAGATTCTCTCTCTGTACCTCCAAGAGCTGGGAAAATTGAAGAAGATGAGCAATATCATCAGAGATAAAATGTATCGAGAATCAATCATAACAATAGTAGAGTTAAGAAAACTGATGATTCAATTGGCTTGCAATCTTTCAACAATCTCTTTGAGTCCTATGATCATTGAGTTATCGAGTAATGGTATTGAGTAATAACTAGTTCAGTTCGGGTCACAGTGCTTGGCATCTGGTTAGCGTATTCTCTGGAATGACTTTTCACCTCTATTTGGCTTAGTACCGTTAGTGTTACAGTCTACTTTTGTCAACAGAAATCAAAAATCAAAAATCACTCATTATTTTAAAACATTTGTTTTGGTTGTTGTTGTTAATGTCTACTTTTATTTACAAGAAATTTCAGTAATTTCTCGCCTTTCCAAGGTGCCAAGCACCGTGAACCGAACTGTACTATTCTTCATAGTTATTGTTAATAACCCTTCCTGGACTGTAGTTTGCGGGTGGTAACTGGATCATATGATTATATCCATTTCCCATATTTCAGTTCATGGACTGCAACACCCAGGGGAAACTGCTAAATATGGGAACTGTTGTGAAATATGGAAATTTGTATAAAAGGTTTATTGACCTTATAGAAGGTAAATATTCACAGCAGCCAAAAATAAATCAACTAAACTATTTGTTAGCAGGGTCACCACTATATAGCTAGTTAGTTAGTTAGTTAATTGAAAATACAGTTACTTATCCAAATTGTTATCTCAACACGTTTTAACTAAGTCAAGAAACAATGGTACAAATAAGTACAAATTTTCACTATTGGTAGATTCTTCTTGCTTTGTTGCACATATTTTTTAAGTTTAAAAAAGCCAAATATAATCCTATGGCTGGGGCAGCAAGCAAATCTTTTCTGTTAGTATTTCAAAGTACTTACTACTTAATTATTTGTTTAACTTTTTTGAAATTTGATTTATTGATGTTCTGCTATTTTTCCAAGTTTTCTGAACGAAAACAGCATTTTCATCCTGACAGTTTTGTTTCCTCTCAGGTTCTAGAAGTGGTGCGTGTTACCGTGGCCAACAGGCTTGCAGACGGGGGCCAGAGCTGGACCAAGATATTCTCCCAGTTTAACAGTGGAACTTTCAACAATCAATGGATGATTGTTGATATGAAGAAGTTTACTCCTGGGTTGGTTATTGTAAACTAAAATCTTTTTCTAGATATTTTGGGTGCATGATAACAATAGGAGTTGTTTAAGTAATTTACAAAATAAACGGTATCAGAAAACTGACACATACTTTCTCCCTTTTAGCCAAACTTGAATATTTTTTTTATTTACTAAATATTAAATATGTAGTACAGATAAATGTACAGAAAATTGTCTAAAATAGTTGTTTTCAGAAATATCCACCCAAATCCCTTTTTTGGAGGCACTATAGAATCCATTGCTACACATAGTGGTTTTGAGAGGGGAAATACCCCCTTGTCCCCCCCCCCCCAGGGTTAAATGGCAACATATTTAAAACATCCTCTGTTGGTCGATGAAACGACCTGCATATAAATTTTTAATGAAATTGATCAGTAAATAAGAGAGAAATAGTAATTTTTGTATACCCCATAAGAATAACATTGGACAACGTACTGTGTTTACCGCTAAATGAAAATTTCAATATTCTCTGCAACTAGCAATCATAGAATAGTAATTCAAAATACCAATTTATTTAGTTTTTTTAACTCATTTAATGGTGTTATAGTATTTTTTAACATTTATATTTTTTTATAAAAAATCAAAAAACTGAATTTTTTTATGTTTTAAGTCTTGTAATTTCTGAACCCAAATTTTTACAGAAATGTGTGTGGTGACCTTTTGTTGGAAACCTAAAGCTCTACAAACTGCTAAAGTTTAATCAAAATCGTTAGAGCCATTTTTGAGGAAGTTGGATTTTTCATGTTTTTTGGTGATTTTTGGGGGATAATTACCCTTAAAAATAAAAAATTCCAAAAAATGAAAAAAATGCCTGGAAATATTGAGGATTAGTACCTACATACCAAATTTCATAAAAATCGGTCCATTGGTTAGGGCTCTAGCTCTGTACACATCCACACAGACTCACACACACACACACACACACACACACACACACACACACACAGACAGACAGACATCACGTAAAAACCACTTTTTTGGGTTCAGGGAGTACCAAAACGAATATTTCCACTAACAACTCAAATCCAAAAATTTTGACAAAAACAATACTTACTCCATATATATGTATAGGGGGAGAAAGTAAAAGGAATGGTTCAACAGGCAGCAACTTTGTTTTTAAGTCTTCTAGGGCATTTCACATGGAGTCATATAAATGATAAATCTTACTGCAGTTTTAAATATTTACTAAATTTGTTTAATTTAAATAATACTATCAAAATTACAATTTTTACTGTTCTTATCTGTTTTACTTGCAAGTGATAATTACATTTGGAAACGCATTTAAAGATCAGTGTGAATATGCCTGCATGTTCATGTTGGTTATGAATGCCCAGTGAGGACTCGCTCGAGTGGTCACGTGCAGTCCCATGCCGTGTGTTCCGATTTAGCTGTAACATACAGTTCTGTTTTATCTTGTTTCTGGTTTTCCAGCCTTGCCTGGATTGTGCACTAATTTTGTGTTATTTTGTTATGTTCTAGGTATTTTTTCACCCGAAGATGGGATCAGATCCGAAATGTTGTGAAACTTGTTTTTCTCATTTAGTGATGGCAAATGTCCCCAATAATTTCTTATGTAATAGAAACTCACCAACACCAACAATGAATTTCAAACAAAAAATCTCAAGAGTATTGTAGGAGCGCATAATCTTTCATAAATCTTATAGTTCATAGTAATGATGAGCAATTGTGAGATGCACCATTCAAAACATTTAGGTTGTTTTAGCCATTCAAAATGTTATCGAATGTTCAATCAGTTTAATCTACATTCAAAATGGCCGCTGATCATACATATCATGATACATCATGATTATATATTTAATAATAATTAAATAAAAATTATATAGTTTGGGAAGTCAATAAACTATAATACATTTTTCTTCGATATACATTTATTATACAAAAAAATAGAATGTAAATTTACAAATAACATTGTATATGATAATTAATACATATGCTGCATAGAAACAAAATAATTATGAGAATTCTTGTTTAAAGTATTAAACAAATCAAAACAAATTTAAAATATGCCTTTAAAGATCATGTTAGAACAAAACAGGATAAACAGATGTTAATGTACTTATTGTAGCGCTCGCAAAACAATGACAACTTCAATAACGAATGAATTATTTTTAATGACTTCATTCGAATGGATCATTGGAAACATTCAAAACGGAGCATTTCAAAAATCAAAATTATTCTAAATGCAACCATTTGAAAATCGAAACCTCTCAATCATGCATAAATATTTCATAGTTCATAGGTCTTAAGGATTATTACTAATAGAGCATGAAGGTGAGAGGAGTGAGAGGGCGGAGGGCTGTAATAACATGCGTTAATGAATCTATTCGTCATGTTTTCCCGTTTTTTACATCCTTTACAAACATATGTTTATTGCCTAACAAAGCAAAACCAAGAGTTTAAACATAAAACTATGTCTTCTTCAGATCAGTAAAACCTGGACTCCTATGGATTGCTGAACAGATGCCCGGCTACGTCAGAAGAGAAGACAAGACAGATGTGTTGGTGACACAAGGCTACTGGGCTAGCTACAATGTCCCTTACTACACTGATGTTTTTGAGATGATGGGTTTCCAGCAGCTAGTCAAGCAATATGGAGACTAGTAAGTAAATTATCATCCATTTATCCCTCCTAGATTTTCTATTTGAAATTATTAATTATTAATAACTCCACAAATTCATATTGGACTTGAAAAAAAAAACTTTTGTAGCATACTCGCTATAACTCTCCCATAATCCCAAGTATGGTAACAAAAATACAGTATACCATACTATACTTAATCATCTATCTGGTGGCACAGTCATTCACATCGCCAAATCCCCCACACAACTATGTGCCTATAATAACACGAAACAGAATGTGGCAATTTTGTACTTCTCAAAATAGGATATTCCAGCCTGAAGTGAATCTGACTGTGGATTTTTATGCTCAACGAGGCAGGGTTTAGGCATGGGGCCACATGGACTTGGAACCAGGGCAGTAGATTTTTTTAACAAATAATATTAAACATTACATTAAAACACCACACCTGCAGCAATAAATATCGACATCAAGAAGTACGTATGCCACTATAATCAGCTCGTGATGCTGTATGTATCAAGAAGAGTTACGTGCTTTCACAATTAATTGTTTAACATTCTAAAATGTCCAGTTTTGTTAACCTAAATCCTTTGACGATTCCAAGTTTTGACTCAATCACAAACTGCAGTTTTACTTGAACATGAATATGCCAGACATTTTCTTAGAACACAGTCCACAAATATGACATATTTTACGCAGTGAGGACACATATGTAACATTATACACAAATGAATGGTTCCAAAGGGCTGTGCATTACAAAACTCAGTTAAATTTTTTACAGAAATCAGGCTCTCATCAGATCTAAATAAAACTTACCCGAGTGAGTGGCGAGATTAAAGTATCGTTATTTGGCCTATAACGTATCAAACATTTATGGTCTGACAATAAACAATGAACTTGGTGATATAAACTTTTTCACTCACTTAACAGAAAGCAGCTGTTTTACAATATGTTTTTAAATCCAAAAGAAAGACACGTTAGGAGCGTTGTAGGAAAAATGTACTATACGGTATGAAATTATATTGTTTTGACAGTTTCACTTATGACAAAACTCCTCGTGCCCTGATATTCAAGAGAGACCAGGGGAAGGTGGTTAACCTCCATTCTATGATGTTGCTGATGAGGTCCAACGATTTTGAGCACGATCCACTATCACGCTGCAACTGCACACCTCCGTACAGCTCGGAAAATACTATTGCAGCCAGGTTAGTGATTTGCAATGGGTCAAATATTACCAGTCAAACAATACTATTCTTAAATTAATGTTGTACAAACCCCACAAAAAATTACCCAAAGTTTAGGGTTTAAATTGTTAATACCTTTCGTGTTATTGCTGGAAGAGGGATCTAAAATGATGGGTCAGTTGATGACTCATCAAAGCTGTTCTCATTTTGTTTTGCAGGCACAGATTGGTGATTTAGTGTGACTTATATACCATATTCAGTTGATTAGGCTTAAAATGAAAACTTCTGGAGCAAAACTCTGTAGTCTAAATAACTGAGCTTCCTTGGCATTTGAGGTAGACAATGTGAAGAAGTATGATACCTTTTGAATACAGAAAAACGAAAGCAATACTGGATTTACAGATCATGACAACATTTTATCTTCATCAAAGCACAGTGACAAAAAAAACTGTTGACGCTTGGATTTTAACAGGTTGAATTAAATGACTTATTAACTGGTAGCCCTGCAGTTAATTTTGAATTAAATTAACCCTTATTATTATGAAATACGTATGTCCTCTTTTAATTCAACCTTTCTTGAGCATTACCTTTTGGTGTTTACCATGTGAATAAATATTTTTCACACTATCCCTATAAATAGTACTTTCAAATCAAGATTATTTTTAAGATTTTGTATGAAAATTGAACACTTATTGAAGCCTATCCTCCAAGGAGGGTTACTTTTTTAGGCAGGTAATTTGTTGTTGATAAAATAACTAATCAATCCGTCTTCTCCAGGAGTGACCTAAACCCAATCAACGGATCATATCCATTCCCAGCCCTGAGCCACCGCTCCGACGGCGCCACTGATGCCAAAGTGACGAGCTACCAGTTGTCCAAATCCCTGAGCATGTTGGCTGTCAGTGGTCCGACCACCGGGGCGCATCTCCCTCCCTTCCAGTGGAGCAAGAGTGACTTCAACCTGCGTATTCCCCACCGTGGACATCCGGACATCTTCCGCTTCCAGCCTGTCTTAATCTCTTGGCCTGTACAACACAGGTTCTCCAAAGATTGACTTATTCCTTAATAATCATATTTCAGTTGTCGATTTTTTTAAACTACTATTATAACAATAAACATTGTTTGTTAGCCCTTTATTTGAATTGTTGACTTTACCAATTGTAAGATGATTGATTCCTATGATCAGAGTATGAACACTGAAGGGAAAATGGCATAAAACCGAGGGTCTACCTCTCTTCACCATAAGTACGGCTCTTAGAGATCTTGTAATTTACTATAATAAGAGCCTTAAAAATGATCACGCTTTGCTGAAAGAAGAGCATGTAAGGATTATTTTGGAACTTAGACACTCTTGAACCACATACATGAAAGGTCTTAATTGATGTGAAAATCGGAAGAAAAGTGTTTGATTTTCGATTAAACCTCTACTATAAGGACATAACAATAACAAAAATCAAATTTCAACACAATTAAAATTGTGTGTTCTGATCAGCTGAGCTATTTGATTTGAAACTGAAATCAAGTCATCAAAGCTAAATCCATAATCATCATTTAATATATTTAAAAGTTTGGAAAACTTGAGACAGTTCATCAGGTTGTTCTATATGGCCAATTTGCATTTTTTTATATGATATGACTTTACGCCTCGATATATCATACATTTTAAGGGCACACCTCCTTTGGCCTTCACCATGATCCTACGTTCATATATGGAGAAAAACATTAAATAAGCAAACATATTGAGGAGTCAGACATAAAACCATAAGCCCTTTGGGAAGTTATAAATAGGGAAGAACAGTCAAAGCAAAAGCAAATAGCCAGAGCTTAGTCTCAATAAGAAGGAAAAATCACTTAAGGCCCTGAATTCACCGACGCTCCTCCAAGCTTCCTTACCTTTAACCTCCCTTGATCCAGCCTCCGACCTTCCTTCAACCTCCCTCAAGGAACTGTGTAAGGAGCGTTTAAGGGAGGGTGGTATTTGCTGGTTGGAGGAAACGGTCTTACAACTTGTGAGAATTAATGCATGTACAACAAATAATTTGTTCAAAACGTTGAGTACAAATCAAAAATGTTTCCCTCAGAAATCCATTTCTTCCTCCAAACTTATAGTCCGCCCTGGCTGAGATGGTTATTTAGTAGTTCCACTACTCATAGAGTAAATCGTACTGCTGGGTTCGAATATGTTGACAAAACATTGGCAAAACCTTTTGATGGATATTTCTCTCAGGACAATATGTATTAAAAGGTTTTGAATGTTTATACAGTTTTTATCAGAGTGTGTCTTGTTTTTAGTTAAATACCCCCGTCGCAGCAAACCTGCCTACTCAGCGAATTTCCAACGCATACATATGTATCTCACTACTATAGAGAGCCACTTACCAAGTTTCACAAAAATACATTCATAAATAAGTGATATATAGCATTTTTTAATTCTCCTTAAGAATACCATTAGGGCTGAGTACGCAGGTTTGCTGCTAAGGGAAAATCAACAAACAACTTTTTTTGGTACAAATATCAATACACCACAACTAGTTGAAGCCACATACCAAGTTGCATCAATATACATTCATAAATAATCAAGATATCAAATTAGATTTATTCTCCATAAGGATAACACTGGACAACGCACTATGTTTAGCACTTTGAATATCTCTGCATCCGTTGGACGTAGAACAACAATTAAATCACCAAAATGATTGTTTTGTAGAGCTAAACTTATTGGTAAAGAGAAATGTGAAGTTTTTAGTAATATTAACTGAGGAAAAGCTAACAAACTTTTTCCTATAAGATTAACATGGAAATTTAATAGACACATTTTTTGACTTTTCTCCACAACCACTCAACCTAGGTTAATGATTCAAAAAACCAAATTACTTGTTTTTTAAAGCTATAAAATGGCGATAACAAAAACTGAGTGATTTACAAATTTTAGGGTAAAAAATTCAAAAAACTGATTTTTGGAAAATTTAAAACCCCCTTCCCATAGTCCGATCGATCTGGTTTTCGAACCAAAGTTTTAAATGCCACTCTACACAATTGTGCCAAATTTCATCAAAATCGGGCGTTTATTTCAAAAGTTATTGAGGTAACGGACACATACATATATATACTGTATATATGTCATCAATCAATCTATCCACTTCTATTAATTTTCTCGGTGTCATGCTTGATAAGTTGCTCACTTGGTCCGAACACATAACCAAGCTTCAGTCAAAACTCAACAAGGCTTTTTATGTTTTGCTAACGCTTTCACATTCGATTGACACATCTACTCTTAAGGCTGTATATTACGCCTATGTTTATTCTCATTTGTCATATGGAATTGTATTCTGGGGTTGTTCCTCTGAAAGCCTAAAAGTGTTCCGTCTTCAGAAAAGAATTCTGAGAGTGATGGCTGGTGCTCGTGTAAGGTCTTCATGCCGTAATATATTTAAAACTGTTGAAATTTTGCCCTTACCTTGTGTCTTTATCCTAAACATTGTCATATTTGTGAGATTGAATGCTTCACACTTTAATTCCAAAATTGAAAGTCATGGTTATCTCACTAGACATAAACACTTATAGTCGATGCCAGCCGTAAAGTCACAGTTCCCCAGGTAGAGCATCCCGTCCTAATCTTTTGTTGACAAAACAGCGCTTTTGTAGGGAGCGGCCACCTGTCGCGACCGGCATCCCCTGTCTCTTCCAAGAAATTCCATGTCCTACTAGAATTTGTAATAAATTGATCCATTAGGCCTACAGCCAAAAATGATGGCTCATTTTTTCCGTCTATAGTTGAAAAATAATATAAAATTTGAATCACAGTTCTACGATGTCCCGTTATCGACATAACAGGTTATGGACTTATACTGCGGGGCATATCAGGGAAATCTGAATCCTGTTATGTCGATAACGGGACACCGTAGAACTGTGATTCAAATTTTGTCTTATTCATCTACTATAGACGGAAAAAATGAGCCATAATTTTTGGCTGTAGGCCTAATGGATGAGCTTATTACAAATTCTAGTAGGACACGAAATTTCTTGGAAGAGAAGGGGGATGCCGGCCGCGACAATGTGGCCACTTCCCGCCGCTCGCGACAAAAGCGCTGTTTTGTAAACAAAGATTAGGACGGGACGGTCTACCTGGGGAACTGTGCCTTTACGGCTGGCATCGACTATACTACAAATACCAGCACACAAGTCATCATCTTTAGAAAAATCAGTTCTATACACAGGTAGCAAATTTTATAATAAACTCCCTCAGAGTATCAAAAACATTTCAAATGTAACAAAATTCAAAGCAGAAGTGACAAAGTATTTAAAAACAAAGTACTTTTATAGTGTCAATGAATACCTTAACAGCCTGTCATTATAGTTATACATTTTATTTTGGTTTTAGCATTATTTTTTGATGGGTGACTTTTGTTTGTTTTTAATTGTACTGTTTATTTACGTTCTGATTGATCATCGAATGTATCGTATATTGTTTAGGTCTGTGTATTTTAGTATAAGGAAACTTTGACAATATCACCTGTCTAAGGGAAATTCCCTATAATAGATGTTATGTGATGTAATAAATAAATAAATAAATAAGTATATATATATATATATATATATATGTATATATATTTACTTATTTACCAAAAACAAAAATTTATCATGGTCACGGGCTTAAGTCTTACCGTGCTACCTAAGGTAATAGCTTCTTCCCTATTGGGGAAATTCGCTAAAACCTTAAGTTATGCATTTATATAGATCCATTCTTTTAATTTTACAGGGTGAACAACTTAACTATGCCACCATTGGCATCTCAGAAACTATTACATTAAAAAAAAACTTAAAATAGGGGACTTCACCAATTTTTATGACAATCAAAAATATGTATTCCAATTTTTTTGTAAATGGCCGCCATTTTCCAATATGGCGGCAAAGTTTAAAATCATTTATGAAACACCCTGTATTTTATGATGTTTTTGAATCTAAATGCAATTTTAAGACTTATTTATTCGTGACATTTATTTCCAAAACTTACTCGTTTAGGAGCTACAGTATTTTAAACCTCGGAAAAGGCACCTCGTCATGTCATTATGTGATTTACATATAATAAAGCCGAATGATCTGACTTAAGAGTAATATTTATTTTAAAATGAAATGATACAAAAAAACTTAAGTTGCAGCCAGAACCACCTTCAGAAGGGCTCATGTGTGCATTTATTACGACTTAGAATATGTACTGCAGTCATAAACCGTTACTTATTGCAAATATTTTCAATGTTATAATTTGATTGTTAATTACTGTATGTAGTGCAATGTTACTATTCATTTGTTAACCAAAGGGAATGTAACTATCTAAACAATTATAAGTAAGTTTTTTCTATCATTTAATTTTTAAATATCAACTAAACAAATATTATTCTTAAGTCAGATTATTCGACTTTATGACATGTAAATCACATTGTGACACAACGAGACACCTTTTCCGAGGTTTAACATGCTGTAGATCCTAAACGAGTAAGTCTTGGAAATAATGTCAAGAATAAATAAGTCTTAAAATTGCATTTAGATTCTAAAAACATCATAAAATACAGTTTGTTCCATAATCGATTTTAAAGTTACATTTACAAAAAAATGGAATACTTTTTAACCGTCATAAAAATAGGCGAAGTCCCCCATTTAAGGTCTTCTCTAAATATAATAGTTTCTGAGATGCCAAAGGTAGCACAGTTAAGTTGTTTACTCTGTATATGCTTGCACAAAATAACCTATGTTGTAGTCTATATAAAGTTTAACTGCGTTTACGGTGAATAAGACTTATAAGGTTGAAGATAAAGTAACCGTTGCAAAATGTTATTGAATAAAATGCATAAATAGCGTTTTTAAGAGGAATTCCTCAAAACTGTTTACATTAGAGTTAGCAATAATAAGTATAGGCGTAACTTAAGGGTCGAAAGCAGGGCGAAGGCCTAAGCTACCTTATAAAATCTAGACCAATACTGACGTAAATTTAGGCTTAGGCCTCACGAGTAATATTATGAATTAGCATATAGACTAGCAGCGATGTATTTAATGTATTAATGGATTTTCATATTTTTTTGAGACACTTTTGAAATCAAAACTGATCATCGATTAAGAAATGCCTGGTTATTAGTTAAACTCTTTTAGCGAATTTCCCTTATAGGGAAGAAGCTATTACCGTAGTCGGCATGGTAAGACCTAGGCCCGGGACCATGATAACTTTTCGTTTTGAGGTCCCCAGACCCCAAAAACACCATTCGTTTGATACTGTATATATATATATATATATATATATATATATATTATATATATATATTATATATATATATATATATATGTGTCCGTGAGCACGATAACTCTCATAAAAATTATCCGATTTTGACGAAATTTAGTACAAACATGTAAAGCAGCATTTATGACTTTAAGTTCAAAAACCAGACAGATCGACCTATCCGAAGGGGTATTTTGGGTGGGTTTTGTACCCCAAATGGGTTTTTTAATTTTTTACACTTAAATTTTGAAAAAGTCAAATTTTAGTTTTAACCATTCGATTCAGCTTAAAAAACACACAATTTGGTATTTCGATCATTCCTCTACGTCAATTGGTTACCGAGATATTGAAAGTGCTAAACACAGTACGTTGTCTAATGTTATTCTTATGGAGGAAAAGAAAATTTTTTTATCTCGCTTATTTATGAACGTATACTGACGAAACTTGGTATACAGCTTCATCTCGTTGAGGTCTATTGATATTTGCTCCGTAAAATTGTTTTTACATAATCCTCCCGTAGCAGCAAACCTGCGTACTCAGGCCCCATGTTATTCTTATGGATAATAATTAAATGCTCTGTCTCCCTTAATTATGACCATAAATTAATAAAAACTGGTATACGACTTCACCTAGTTGAGTTATATTGATATTAGCATAAAACCCAATTTTTTGTGTTCCTTGTTGCAGCAAACCTGCGTACTCAGCCCCAATGTTATTCTTATGGAGAATAATTAAAATTGTATATATCGCTTATTTGTGAATATATTTTTATGAAACTTGGTAAGTGGCTTTATGTAGTATTAAGAAATTTATATCCCGATTGGAAATTCACTGAGTATGCAGGTTTGCTGCGACGGGGGTATTTAAATTTGTATCTAAGAAAATTAAATTAAATCAAGATTAATTAAATTAAATTTGTTTTTCCTTTTTTGAGTGTAGGAAGAACTAATTTTACGATTTACTCTCGATGGCGCTTTTATGTTTGCAATCAAAGAACATAATTTTTTTCTTCCTAAAAAACATCTTTTAACAACTTGATTCCAGTTGATTTCTTTCATTTTAAACTTTGACGTACAATATATAAATAGTAAACAAATGTGGTAATGCGCATACACGTTTGCCAGCTGTGTTTAACTAACGCATGAAAAACAAGAAAATAACAACTGCCGTATATTTATAATTTTGATAGAAGTTGTATATATTTACATATACTTAATTAAAACGAAAGTAACTATCAGCATATAGCTATCATTAAAAGTTATCTTGTTATGTAGATAAGGAATCCATTAATTTTGCTTTGTAAGGATAATCACTTGATGATCCAGCGAAGGATTGATCTTTAAGGGGCGTTTGTGAATTTGGTATTCTCATCTGAGGACGGTTGAAGGATGGTTGGAGGAAGGTTGGAGGCTGCTTGAAGGGAGGTTGAAGGTAAGGGAGCATGGAGGAACGTTTGTGAATTCCGCCCCTTGACACAGAATATGCACATGGTTGCCTCACAACCACAGGCTAATCATACAGAAAACAGCTACTTTTACACCAACTGTATAAAATTAAGTCCAAAATATAATTGAAAGTATGAAACCAAAAACATCAAGTGGTCTGTCTGGATGACATTTCTTCAAAACTTCTGAAAAAATTGCAAATAAGAAATCACTGTTCCCTTAATACACATTATAAATTTCTCATTAAATGAGGGCATTGTAATTTGTTGTTCTATTTAACTAGACAGCACCAACAAAAACGGCTGTTATCGTAGATCGTTTATCAGGCCGATTATAATAAATAGCAAATAACACCATGAATCGGCATATTGTAACATGTACAAATTAAAGGATTCTTCTAATGGATTAAATTCTGATAAACGACCAATACTCAACATTTTGTCCTACGACTGAAAATGTAATTTTCTCGTACTATTTAATTAGAAATAATGACTGATTGTAAGAAATAGCGAACTGCTATTCCTTGTTTTAGCCATTTCCTATTAATGGGATATCAGAACTGGTTCAGGAGCTACCACAGTAAAAAAAAATAGCCCATAGAACAGAAATAAAACCAGAATGGAACAACCACCAAGGCCCAGTTTGTACCACTCCAAATGAAGCGAGGAGTGTCACAAAGGTCAGTTCTTTTCCTCATAAATAACCTCAGTACATGGCCGGTATCTGTCAAACAGTAATATATGCGGGCGGCTCTGTACTTACACTGGCTGATACAAATAAAGAACAACTTAAAGCAGAAACATACACATAACCTTCAAACTTAGCCAAGGAGTACTGTTTGTCTCAGGTAACACAAATGACCTGGTCTTAAGTGCTACAGGCAGAACCAGTTTGAGAGGGGTATCTGGTGGCCGCCTCCCTCCCTCCCTTTGGTTCATTTTACTCTAGTCTCGGAGAATATTACCTTTCCCTTATTCATTTGGGAGATTAGGAAACTCGGGAGTTTTTGCCATCCACACAGCAAGGGACGATTCAATGCATAGACTGCATTTAGCCAAGGAAAGAGTAGTAGATCAGACAGCCATAGTCAATCTTCATACTGATGACATAAGCATTAAAACTAATAATTTTGTTATAAAGAAAATGTTAAAATTTTATCCTAAATGTGGTTTATCCAAAACAAAATTATTTCTTAATGCATGCCATGAATCCTAATAAAAACAAATATATTAAATTTTCATCTGAGCAAAACTAAAATTTGTATAACATTTTAATTGAATACAACGATTTGGATGAAGTGCAGTCTACATCATTACTGGGATTAAATATTGATAGTTCTTTATTTTATAGCTAAACTAGCTGACATATCTGTTCTTCGCACAGGGGTTTTCTATACCCGTTCTTTAGTCAGTGCAATTTGCATTTTAGTTAGCTTGAAACAGCTGTTCTTGCTTCTGCTCTTTAAGCTTTCAAATGGATCTCCACATCTGTTTGCATTACAGTTTCTGAATGTTTACTTTCTTCTGAAATGTAAACATTGAAACTTAAGACGTTCACGGGGGCGTAGCCCAAGGGGACTTTAAGGAAGCAAGTAGGTCTATGTATTGCATGGGTTCAAGATCTACCTTTGTGTAAAGTTTCAGCCCCCTTGGTTCAGTGGTTTTTGCGTTTACCTGGAACATCAGACACACAGAAACCACCTCTTCTTTATAATATTATAGATAGATGTCATTTGTATTTGTATAAGTTTGGGAACAAATGTGAAAAATATGTAGCTTGCAACATTAAGGATGATTAATTTCTGCTTGATACATTCCCTCAGTATTCGGAATTATTCTCTATGGGGAAGTTACTAAAAAACGTATTCTGATAGAACAGTAATAACTAAGGCCCATTTCACACTAGGCCACCAGTGGCGGCTGCTTTTTATGAAACATTGGTTTAAATGGCAGCATTCACACTTGTCCACTGCAGTTTCACACCGGGCAGTGTCTTCTAGCGCAACTGCGAAAGGACAACTGCCGTGGCAGACACTCGATGTAAAGCATTGGATCAAATGGAAGCTTACACACTAGGACACTGGTTGCCGCCACTTCCCGGCCAATATATTTATGGGCATTCCCTTTATTTGAGGAATTTTCATTAGTATTATTTGTTGTTCTCCTTCTTTATAAATGCAGTTATTTTTCAACAATTGTTGTTTATCTATCATTTGAAAGCACTACATCAATCGGATGTTAATTTATAAGCTTACTGCGTAAATAAAATAATTTACACTAACCTATTTTTAGAAAACTGCAATATCTGAAAAACAACAACAGTTGTTCATTGAAACCTATCAAGTAAAAAACATATGGACAGCATATATAAAGTACTAAACTTTGAGCTTAAGTTTGCAAAAAGGCAATAGTTTGTTTATTTCTGTTTGGCCCAACTTACGTGCCCAATACAATACTCTACCAATATTAATCGTTATTTAGCAAATTATTTGTGCATCAAGTTGTTGATTTATGAATATCTTTAAATGTAAAAAAAAACAAATTGACGACTCTTGGTGGAGTGGCTTGATGGTTGCCCATGCTGTCCACTGCACTTACCTGGGTGGTAACCAGTGTCCTAGTGTGAAAGGGGCCTACATACAAACAGCTTGCCCCAAGACATAGTGTGGAAAACTAGCCGACTGCTACACTTGTGTAACATTGAACTCCAAAAAGAGAACATCTAATTTGCAGCACATACCCTGACCTAATATCATTGTTACTTGGATGTAACTTTCTCAAGGTTAAAGGTTAGACTTACGTGGTAGATCAAGATTATTACTCGAGGTATGTTTCTATTCAAATACTGAAGAAACTGTTTTCTCAGTTTGGAAAATCACAGACCTTTACATGTGACAATGATCCCCATTTGACAGTCAAGAATTCACAATCTTTGCTTAGGACAGGGGATTCATAATCATCTACTTATTTTAACTGTCTGATGTTGATGAGTAGTTTCTTTTTTATATTGAAAAACATGTTATTTGCCTCGTCTTGTAAACACACAAAGGAGCAAATAAGTTTTGCACAGTCATTTCATTTTCAATGTTACCTTGCCAACATTTTACATAACTAAAAAATGAATGAAATGAATGAATCTGTTGAATGAATGTGTTCAATTTTTGAACAGGTTCCATAAACTGGGATGGGAAACCTTTTTACTAGATGTGTAGCCTTTTTACTATATTGTGATCCGCACAGACACAATGACAGATTAAAAATTAATGTGTCTACTATTACATAGTCTTTCACTTCATTCGCTCATCAGTTACATAACATAACCAACTATGAACTTTGGTAAAAAATCAAATTAACAAATTAATTGTTCATCGTTTAATTTTTAACAATACTTAAATATGTACATACAAATAAATAAATCTAACTTATAGAATCATTCAAACATCACCCTGGATTTGTATTACTGTACAATTACAACCTGCAGTCACAAGTCAAATTTGAATTAAATCAACTGGTAAAAAAGTGACATGCGAGTTGAGGACACATATTTAGAATACAGATGCGTAATCTTCCCTTTAGAGCTCTCTGGGACTGTTTGAAAAGGCATGCCATGAGGTTCAATGAAAACAAGTCTAAGCAAGCATTAAGTTCATAGGCTGTAACTTGCTATCTGATATTTGACAAATACCACAAAGTTGAAAGTAATTTAATTTGTAAACATGTAAAGATGTCCCTATTGTGGGTGAAAAAACAAGTTTGGATACAGGTTTTCACAAGCAACCAAAAGTATTATAAATGTGTTAAAAAATACATTCATGAATCCTTTTGAAATATTAACTTTACCAATGTTCTGTTTATAAAAGTAGAGTTATAAAACAACAAAATAAATGTTTATTTTTAATAAACGAGTAATCCAGAAGTGCTGAGTAGTGTAATCGCTCAAGTTTTATTTTAATCTCATTGTAAAAGCAAATAAATGTCCTAAAATTATATATTATCTATAGAGATGTGCGAGTACTCGAAATTTCGAGTTCGAGTCGAGTTCGTCACTGAAACTCGAGGTTTTACTGAGACTCGAAAGTTTCAAACAAATTTACTCCCGCCGTTTACCCGCGCTACCACGGGTCGTCCGCGGCCGTGCGTCATCTGTAAATTCAAATTGAGTGTGAACGCATTTGAGGTGTTAAAGAGTTGTGATGTGGATTTTAGTCTTTAGTCTTTTATTAATAAATAAGCAAGTTGTGGCTTATAAATTTGTGTCATTCTTTACACCATAATGGAGGATTTACCAGGACCTTCAGATTGAGTTGTATGAACACTGTCTGTTTAGTCCGCTTTTAGGTTAACCTAACCTTATAATTTTTTGAAGTAAAATATCAAAAACATATCTGTAATTAAATCTAATAGGTAAGCAAAAGAAGTTTGTTCTTGCTTTTTGTTCCATGATAATTTAAATTGAGTTAATCCATTAATTAACTGTCCTTTGGCATTGAGCTGTTTTTAAAGACAAGCGATTTGTAATAATAATTTGTTTGTAATAATTTGTAATATTTAAAAACTCTATTTAAGACATGGCTTCAATTTCATCAATTTATTTGCCAGGCACTTTCAAACAAATAATATCTTCATGTTGTTACTGATTGTTCTTATTAGGACTATTAGTGTTAAATAATGCTAAGATGTTAGTTAATACATTTTGTGTGGTAGGTAACTGGGCTAATGTTTTACCATGTAATAGGCCTTTTAAATATTAAAATAAAGCTTATTTTAACTTATAGGCCTAAATTTAATTTTAATTTCTCCATTCGTACAAAGATTCGTAGCTTAGGCCTAAACATAATATACAAAACATAGGATAAATAAAAAGGAGGAAATAAAATAAAAAACTGAGATTATTTTTTAATGAAACTGTTAATTAATACCATATAGGCTATAGCAACCTTAATACCATCAGATTAAAAGTGTTTATCTTCATGGCAAAATGTTATGCAATTACTTTGGTATGATTTGTTTGACTTAATATTGTTATTTTCATGTCACTATGACTAGAAAATTATATTTTAGTAACAACATTTATAAATGGAACCCTATACACTATTTTGATCCAATTCAACTCGACCTATGTTTTTTTTAAATTTGTATACTCGACTCGAACTCGAGATTAAAATCTTTTGCCATTTACTCGACTCGACTTAAAAAACTTGTACTCGTACATCTCTAATTATCTGGGTCTATGCAGGTAGAGTTATGCAAGTACACAAAATATTGAGATTTTCAACACCAGAGTAGAAGTTTTGAAAAACGATTATCAAGCGAGTTTTCCCTGCCGATCTGTAGAGGATCGCTAACAACTGCGAACTGCCGAATTGTGTAGAGGTGGCCTAACAGATTACTAACCACATAAAATTGACCGAAGACGTTGTTGGAAAACATGAATCGGTCATAAGCGAACAAATTAACGCGTAATATCGCCCAAAAATGGTATCTGGATTGCCGTATTGGATAATTGCCGTAAATTATGCTGCGATAAATATCAGCCAGAAGTGACGACCAGACTGCATAACACTGGCTATAAATGAAGACTGGACCTTGTAATATTGGAAGAAAATGATAGCCGGTCCATGCCATTTCAACTGTAAGTAATGGTTTAATTATGAAACGTAGACAATCATACCAAGTTTTAGTAAGATATCAGTAGAACCACTTTATATCAGATGAAAAAAATGGCCGAAAAATGGTTTAATGGTCAAAAACATAACCTAGTTGATTACAGTGGCCAAAAATGTATATTGCAATTCTCAATATTGATTATAAACACAACTAGACAATGACATTTTATCTGGAGTGGTTGCAAAAACCCATTACACTATTTGAAACCATCTACTAACAGTGCTTAATGCCGATGGCAAATACTTGCTCTAAAATCCTCAAAAGTGGAGAATAATTTAACTTGACTGGACACAATCTACAAAATCATTAGGCCCTACTTGCACAACCCTACTCTTTAGTCGATCTAAAGTTTACGCTTACCTTGAAGCAGTAAAGGTTAAACTACAATTTCATATGAAATTTCAATGATTATACCAAATTTTTAGATACAACAAAATTCATAAAACATTATTAAGAAAAATCAATCAAGCAATCATAAACTTGGAACATAATGGTTAGTTACTACATTAAATTAAAAGAAAAGTATTTTGTGAAGGTTCAACCAAAATATCATATTATAATGAAACACTGTAAATAAATAAAACAAATACAATTAAGACAATTTATTAAACCGTAATTTTCTTGACAATGTTTAGGACAATGTTCTAGACAATGTTAATCATTTTCGCTCACTGATATTTTGTAATATCCATCCTTTTATAATTTGGTTTAATTAAAAAATAAATAAAAACAAAAGTGGCTTTGCAAAAAGCAAAATATATCATGGCAAACCTGGAAAATTAATACCTACAGCAACAAATCAGGTACAATAACTGCACACATAACAATGACACTTTGGAATGTGAGGTATAGTCCGTCTCCGATTTCCACAACTCCTATGGTGCAGAAATGGAATCTATATTATCTATTTACATGGACATAATAATATTGCACTGGATCAATATGAAACAACTCCTTTAAGGAAATCGGTTAACGGAGCACAACAAATGGAATGCTAGAGACATTACTTTTTGACAGTCTCGTTCCATATATAAATAACAGTCAAGTATACAGTCAAGAATTCATACGCTAAAAAAATTTTGGTAAACAATTATCGCAATACAAACACAAGAAATCTGAATGTGTTTCATTTTGAAAGACTACTTCTTAACACGAGTTATTCAAACAAAGTAAAAAAAGTTTACCTTAAAACAGATAAAATAATTTTAAAAACAGTTTTATAAAAATATAAAAAGTACTGAGATTAAAAATGCTAAATTATAACTAAACAAAAGATAAACTGATTGAAGATTAAAGTTGAGATAAAGTAAAAATGTGCTACGATGGAACTATAACTGACTGTTACCATAAAACTCGATAACACGAGATATTAGTGACAAAAATTCTCTTGCGCCTGAGTTCTAACAATAAATGGCTACAAGAAGTTGAACAGAGTTATCAGAAGGCAACCATATATATATTATTTATATATTTATACTTATTTACAGACATAAAACTAATCATATATATAAAAATTAAAGCTTAAAGTTTGACCATCGAGTGGTTACAATGTGGTAACAAGAGGGAGGAGATCATTCTTTGTACGTCTAGACTAATCTTATGTTACTTTACATACGTACATATGCATTTAACCTACGTACGCTTATGTAACTTACGTTGCATTGCACTTATTCATATAGTACAGGATGGCCGAAGTTCATTAGCTAAATTTAAACACAAACAGACATATCAGGAGAGGTCATTTTAAAAAATTACTTTACATGGGGAACTTTGTTGACACACATTTGTTCCTCTCATTATTCATTCAATGGCTGCAACATTGTTACTGAAACTGAAACCATGGACGAATTTCAATGGCCACCCTGTATATACATTAATATCTCACATTAACTTTAGGAATAAAATTGTACTACCTCACTGCACTCTCAGCAAACTAAAACAACTACTCAACAAAAACTGGTGTGATTTGATTCAGCATATCAGATGTTTCAATGCAATATAGTTAACTAACTAAACCCAATAAATATAGCTTTAATCTTTGAATTATTGTTACACATAATGTACACTCAAAATATGATTTAAACAGTATATTTTAGGTACTTCTATTTAAAAGAAAATAAGTAATTGTGTTAAAGTATTTCAAGTGAACTAGATTAAGGGGTTAACACAACAGATCTAGTCAGCACTGTCAGTACTCATGAAATAAAATATACTTGTACAAAAGTAATTTATATGCAACCCACAGACCGAGGGTTGCCTATAACACAGTGAGCCTATATTATCCTCTAACCTTTAAAACCCACTGAGGTAGCTGATTCATTTAGCTAGGACAGCCCCATTAGTAGCAATTGAAATGGCTTATTTTGCAGGGATTTGGGAAAATTGTGTTGGACAATTTCTGTTGGCGATAAAGTAATTAATTTTTGTTGCTAGAAAAGTGTTCATGAATCACTCATAAAAAAGACTGAATAAAAGATGGAACATTTTTTGAGTTTGTGAAAACTCTTCAAAATAGATTCAAATAAAAAGATTTTGAAAAAATTCTGAAAATTGGACAACTTATTTTTTGTAGCTTGTTTTTAAAACAGCCAAACAATATATTTCCTGAAACTACATAATGTATTCTATATCGAGAAATAAAACTACGAATTTGTCTAAAAATATATAAATAATACATAAAATAATGTGATCATTTACATTTTAAAAACTTGCCTTAACTTCATCAACATAGGGCATGTCATGGAAAATTTTTAAAGAGAAACAATGAGTGTTATGTAAATTATCATGTTTTATGGCTTAAGGTAAAGGTGTTGAGCCAAGGGAATCAGGAAAAACAGTAATTTTTCTTGTAATGAATTTCCCCATGAGGAAGAAGCTATTACCGTTGGTGGCATGGTAAGACGTAAGCCCGAGACCATGATAACTATTTGTGTTGAGGCCACCAGATGCCAAGAACACCATTCGTTCAAATTTATATGTACGAGGATTGTCCAGAGTAAACAGCAATTGCACCAGAGCCTAGGTCCCCCACCACCGTGAATGCCTGTTTTATAATTAGCTTGTTAGTGGACATATATTAATAAAACCTGATATGTGGTTTCATCTGGTTGTATCTATTGTTATTTGCATGAAAACTAGGGGTGTGCGAGTACTCGAAACTTAAAAGAGTTTTCTGCCGAGTATTTTAATACTCGAACTTGACTCGAAGTTTTGAAAAATACTCTAAAATTCGAGCGAGTATTTCCCGCCGATTTCCGGAGGATCGCTAACGATTGCGACCGGCCAAATCGTGTAGTAACGGCCGCAAAAATTACGACGATAATTATCGGCGAAGTGGTGACCTCGCCACTTAATATCGGCCGAAACTAACGATTTCATAATCTAATATTGACTATAAATTATAAGCGATGTCTGGACTTGGTGATATTGGCCAAATGACAACTGGACCGTGTTTTACTGGCCGGAAACTAATGTCAAACCCTGTTTTGTTTGTCAATACATAATCCAGTTTGATTGTACCGGCCAAAACTTTGTATTGTACTCATGTATTAGTCAGAAACTAGAGATTGGTCGGTTGCATTTTTTATCGGTTCGGATTTTACAAAAAACGGTTGTCGGTTCGGTTTTTTTTCAAAGAACTTACCTAATAACTGTCTCATGCATACTTTAAATTTAAGTTTCTATCTAGATCCTGAAATTCTGCCTATCTTACATTACAGGGTCATTATCACTGACAAATAACGTTTTTACAAAACTTTAATTGATAATACACCTTTAAATACCTATTTCAGACTTTGTTTCACCGGATAATATAAATACTGCTGCAGAGACACTACGCAGGAGAGTTGGTTAAAAAGTCACAAGTAATCAATAAAAGATAAATCAAATTAAATTAAATTAAATATTATGGGCCATTACAAAATTAATTAATCAGTACGGCTTAAAACCTTTTTTATCCAAATAATATCAAACTTAGCCCAGGGCAGTACCATAGTCTAAGTAATCTTTATAACTTAAACTTTGTTAAGAACTAAAGGTTTAAGTTTAGCCTATTGTAGGCCTAACCTTAAAAACAAAATAAGTCTACCTGATTTTGCAGATATTTTAGTTTTGCAGACTTTGGAATCCCTAGAATCTTTTCCTATAGAAAGGATTAAATCGTAAATACAGTAGGATTTATATTAACGGAAACAGAAGGACTAAAACTACCTCCGGGGTTGGGGTTATTAGTAATGTCAATTGGGCTAAATAGTAGATCGTTGACTAATTCTTCTTCTGGCATTCTCGACGATATTAACAAACTTTCTTAATAAAAATGCCCAACTTTATTAAATACACAGTAACATTGATAGTAATCCCGCAGACCCTCTTAGACGTGGCGTTGTCGTCTGCTAGTGAGTGATGTGATATGCACAATCTGATACAAACGAATACACTTATGAAGGTGAAACGTGAGTTGTCGCCCGAAGACACTAACGATCCTGGTGTCTGGAGTCGAAAACACAAGTGAATCTCGAGCTTCATGCCATTCTTGCATTGGTTGTAATTTGTATTCTCACCACAAGAACTAACAAGGCGCTCTTGCTCTGGGCAGTAAATTCATGAATGTAACTTATAGTTGTGATGTGCGTGTCGATACGTAACGTATTAAAATATCGCGATGGAGATGATACGATACATATGATGCGTCACTGTCACTAGCAGACTAAGTCTATTAGTATTTAATTTCTCAAATCTGGCGCTCTTTTTAATTTTATATGACATTCCAAAGGCGAAACGTTTTTAACAACACAGGTATAGCGATTCAGTGTCTCGATATGATACGGCAATACTTATGATATAGAATATTTGTGTTTGATAAGCAGTAAACTCTACCTTGACCACGGCATCAGCGTGGAAGTGTTACTACGCACTGATTGTTATACCAAAACGAGATGACATTAAGTATTGGGCTTATGTATCGCGATATGCGTATCTCTTTTACTGTACCATTTTTGATGTATTGTGTCATTAGACTTTCACTGATATATCTCGTTGACAGGATTAAGAGTTAAGCGATATTTGTACAAAATTATTATTCCTGTATCCGATACAAGCACTTTCAGTGATAGTGAAAAACCGAAACCGACATTTGACCATCGGTTCTCGGTTTCTTTTTTTTTAAACCGGTAAAACCGACATTCGACACATCCCTGTCAGAAACCATGTTTTGATCATCAAATATGGAGTGGTATCCAAATCCTATTACACTGTTTGAAACTATCAACTGATGGCAAATACTCAAAACTCAAAAATAATTAGCACTACTCGACTCGGCTCGACTCGATTAAAAAAATCACTACTCGCACACCCTTAATGAAAACCTTAGCCTTTCTAGTTTATTTAATGCCCGATTTATGCTGTGCGAACTCGTTTATATTGTAAAATGATTCGCAAAGTCCCTCAACAAAAAACTGGGCCAAAGTGTGGATGCAGCTTTATAGAATATGTAACAACATCAGTGAAGTGTTTGAAGTGTTGTCAGATGTATTTTATTAAATCTTGTAACCATGTAATAACACATAATCATGTTTATCAAATTAAATAGGTTAGAGAGTTAATATTGGATAACTCCAAGATCTACAGCATGCTAAGAGTGAGTATGACGAGTAATTTTCTGAAAGCAGCGCAATTGTCAATCAGTCAGACCACGAGGTTTCAAAATATTTAGAAAGGATGGAACCGATCAGCTTCTTAGTAGGTAATTGACAATAATTGTGCAAAGGTAGCCTAAAAGATAGATTACAATCTCATACTTGCTTTAGGCATTACTTAACTGCCAATTTGAAATTCAAATGTTTCGACCGATTACTTCCAAACCTTTAACCCTTTCAGCATTCAAAAGAAAGCAGTCAGAACCATTTCTGGTATGAAATTCAAGGAATCCTGTTAAAGGTTATCAAACAAAACAATACGTTAACCTTCCCATGTATATACAGTAGAACCTCACTAATTTGAACCTCGATAATTTGAAAACCTCTATTATTAGTATCTTTTGTCAGTTCCCTTCAGAAAACCTCTAATATTCGAAAAAATAATATACCGATAATTCAAAATGTTTTAACACATAATGTAGCCTCTAAAATTCGAATATGTTTATACTCAGGCCTCTAGAATTCAAATTTTGTAGCTGAAATTCAAAATTTTACCTATAAAATTCAAATTCAACCTCTCCAGTACGAACTATGATACCGCAAGCCTCTGAAATTTGAATTAAGGGCAAAAAACCTGATGAAACATGAAATAATGTGTATACTGTTTACTCCAGATCTGAAGTCATTGAAGTTTGTTTTCTATCACTCTATAATTCAAATTTCAAATCACATTAACCTCGACAAGTCAAACTCTCGATATTTCTAAATAATTGGTTGTCCCCTGAATAAGTTTCGAATAAGTGAGGTTCTACTGTTCTACTTAGAATCTCTTTTTTTAAATTCCAAATCACCAACCTTCCATAACTACAATTTACGCCATAGATTCAACTACCCACTTCCTCACTGTAACTGATTTTGATTTTTTAAAGTTAACATCTATACTAAGCTTTCTTCAGGCTCTTCAATGTCCTCCTGCTTAGTTTGAAGGTTAAACCACGAGTAAACATTTTTAAGGCCTTTTTGATTACCAAAGAATACCTATTTGATAAGGCATGATCATTTTTCTGTTCCTTGTACTTGTTATATATTATAAGAACCTATGAAGTTATGATATTTATTTTTATATTTCTAAATATTTGTATACCTTTTGCTAATGCCTGTATCACTTTTTTAACAATACAAATTTTCTTTCAATTCACTTTTATGGCAATTACGAATTTGATTTAATTTCATTAATTTAATTTGTTTAGATTGAGCAGAGTTCAGCCCAGCAGGGGTTTACTTTAGTCCCAAATTAAGAACTAAATCAAATTTCACAAGACACACCATTAACTTAGAGAGTACTGACAAAGCGACTTTACAAGGAAAGACAATACTCAGAAGACAGACTCGGCTGAGCGAGAGAGATGGATGGGGTGTGAGGGGCTGCGAGCGAGGCGCTTCTTCGGCAGCTTCTCCAGTGTCTTGAGCAGGCGGATGAAATCAGGCCGATCATTAGGCTGATAAGACCAGCACAGCATGAGGATATCCTGTCAACAAACAACTTGTACAACAAACTGTCAATCACACAAATTATTTGACTCAATTTGTTTAATGTTTTATGAATCTTCAAGGTAACAAGTATTACAAAATAATATTTTACATATTAATATACTAAAAACCATAATGACTCTGAAATATACAGTAATACATACATACATATATATATATATATATATATATATATATATATGTTTTAATACGTCTCACTGAGATTTAAATATAAACCTTCAACAAAGTTTGCTCTATGTGAGATAATGTAATCAAGAACCAAAAAATATCCGGGCTAGTTACCAGTATTACCAGTGACAAAAATATCGTCAAAAAGTAGACAAAACAACTTTACAAAGTACACAAAAATTACTCATTTTTTGTTCAGTATTCAGTATAGCGTAACCGGCATATTTAGTATCGTTCTCGCCAATGGTTGTGAATTGCCGAATCACATAGTATCAGCTATAAAAGATAACTGAACCAAGTAATAATGGCTGAAAATGTTGACAGGAGTCATGAATCAGTCATAAAAAATACCTGAACTGCCATGACACCGGATTGTGCAGTATCAGCCATAAATAATTAGTTGTAAATCATGATGAGAAATATGATACTGGCCAATAACCAAGTAAGACCAACCAAAATTGACAACCGGACCGAGTAAGACTGGCCAAATGGCAACTGACCAAATCTTGTTTTATTGGTCAAAAACATAAACCAGATTAACCCATTGGCGTAGACATACGAGCAGGTCTCGTTCCTTACTTGTAATTTTATTAACGTGTGAATTGGAGTATAAAATTGGTGTTTTTAAATGGATTAATGGCATATTTTAATTAAAATATTGTTTTCTTTCAGTTTAGAGAGTCGCATTGGCACACACACAGTAGACATAAGTAAAAATTAGCAAAATCAGTGTTGACCATGTGCAAGTCTCAAAGAATTAACCGATCCCGTCAACTTCCAAGCAAGCCTGCCACCGTTAATTTTACTTGGGCCCTCCCACCAACGTTGCCACAGACCGTTTAACTCATTGAGAGTTGCACAACTGGTCAGTTTTGGTCGTGTGCGGGAATCGAACCCACGAACAT
Source organism: Allygus modestus (assembly GCA_963675035.1). Lineage (NCBI taxonomy): Eukaryota > Metazoa > Arthropoda > Insecta > Hemiptera > Cicadellidae > Allygus > Allygus modestus. The sequence goes on from OY776111.1 coordinate 319,078,412, forward strand.
CGTATCGCCACCTGGCCAAGGTGTTTCCACGACGTAGCCAACTCAGCTAACACGACCAAAGGCCTGGCGGCGATATTAAGGGTTTTCAGTCAGTCCGCGCCCCTAGCGGATAGAACCGTAGACGCCCGCGGTCATTAGTTACATATTTTGCTACTAGAGTGCAGCACCAATCAATTCCCGTTATAGGCTACTACAAATAGAATAAAATTACTACCTCAATGGGTTAACTGGCCAAAATGTGCAGTGCTACTAATAATATTGGTTGGAAACCACGATTGGATATTCTATCTAGAATGACCAAACACCAACACACTATATGAAATCACCTACTAACAATGATTAATCCTGGTGGCCAATACTTGCTCGGAAATACTCTTAACTTAAGATTAGTTGGCAAATCTTGACTCGATTAAAAAAATTACTAATAGCATACTAGGGGTCTGCGGTGCACCGCAAAAACGGTACCGGTACGGTATAAAACTAATTCCCGTCATCGGTTCGGTACAGAACATGACCCCGGTACAGTTCACTAAAGTTCACTGCATCAAACAATAAACAGAGATAAACTAAACAATGATTAACAAAATAAGTGGTTGAAATGTGACTTCTAATTAATTATAACTAGTAATTTCCTTTAAGGAAAAATAAGCCTCAAAACTACTCTCAAGTCAAATGAAAAGAGATGTTGACAGGTGTTATTTATAGCTATACGAGAATGGAGATAAGAAAGGTAAGTTAGGGGAGCGGGGAGGGGCTGGGTTGAGTCAGGCAAAATTGTCTGACTTTGAGGATGATAAAGGTTTAAATAGGAAAGCGTGATGGGTGAGGGGTCCAGACATTAGAAATGAATCAGTTGTTTGTCCAACATCATTCCTTGAGTGAAAAAAAGGAATATTATGTTTTAATCACGTTATTTGTCCAATATGAAGTCAAATTAACCTGTTACTGAATAAAGTAAACCTCAAAAATAGAACTTGAATTGCTATATTTGCTATTATTTAGTTTATTTTGTATTCGTTACAAAAATTTGTAATTATAATTGCATATACACATCAATAGCAGTTATTTTTTCTTTATATTTGTTACAAGACAACATTTTTTATTGTTGCTAAATATAGGCTATTCTATAAATAGGTTAAGATGAATGGTATATGTAAATAAATATGTTAACTAAATAAGCCTATAACTACTCTTGTCACAGGACTCATTTTTAATAATTTGTTAATAATGACTACAATATTTTTGCAATTGATGTGATATTAGCCAACAGGGTTTAGTTGAAGTTTTAACATGTGGGATGAAATATTTCCCTGATTCAAAAATAAAGTACTACTTTCTATTCCCCACTTCACAACTTTTACAAAGACCATAGTGAAGGCTCCCCTCAAAGAAATTTCAAAGCTTCCCTTATTTAAACCCATAATTTTAGATTATGAGAACCCTAAAAGATAGGAATTTTTATTACAGACTGGCTGCTATGCCCGTGCTTCGCAACGGGGTGAAAATTCAGAGTATAACAATTATTGTAAACAAAACAATGACAGTCTATAGTCTACATATTTAAAATATCCTGCTTTTTGTTCACCCACATCCTGAAGTTAATACTTAACCGATTTTGTTGATTCTTTTTTATCCAAAAGATAATTTCAAGTTCCAAGTCACTATCGAGCCAGAATTTCGATTTAGGCTCCAGGGCTCTGCCCCACGGGACTTCCAAGTTCCCATGTTATTCATATGGAGGAGTTTTTTTTTGTTTATGTCACATGTGTTTTTTCTTGATTCAATAAACAGCTGTTTCAAGGATTATATCCGCAAAATATTGCGGGGGAGCCACTGAGCTCTATGTTATATCTGGAGTCACCACTCTATGTTAGAAAAGCGTGTCGCTGTGGTTTTGGTCGTTATGTTGGCAAACCTGTTTTACTGATGCATTGTGGGAGTTTTTGACAGTTCGGTGGTATAGTTATTTTATTCCCTATTTAAATCAATGTAAATTTAGTGATTTTTCAAAACTGTCATCATTTTTTTAAAGTACATTACAAGTTGAAACCTATTGTTAAACTGAACTTTGGAATCTTGCAAATTTGTTTAAATAAAAAGTAACCAATCATCTTGAAGCTAAGTAATGATTTAGGTAACATGAAAATAGTCTTGTTTCTAGGTTTAGGGTAAGGGTGAATGACATTGAAAAACGGGCACTTGGGTGGTTAATTTAATTATTTATTCTACTTACATATCAACATAATAAGATTAATAAATAATGGATGATTCCAATATTACATTCAAATCCAATGTCAATGTAAACTGTTGACAGTAAACACTATAGTAGACAACCAGTTGGCGACTTTTAATTTTGACAGCGTCCACCCAACGAATTCTGATTGGTCCAGCTAACTCCAAGGTGACAACATAACAAAGTAAATACCCCCGCCGCAGCAAACCTGCGTACTCAGCGAATTTCCTATGCATGAATATATTTCTTACTACCACATAAAGCCACTTACCAAGTTTCATAAAAATACTTAAATAAATAACTGATATATAGCATTTTATTTATTCTCCATAAGAATAACATTAGGGCTGAGAACGCAGGTTTGCCGCAGCAAGGACGATAAAAATATGTTTTTTTTGCAATTATAAATATAACTCAACCAGGTGAAGCTACATACCAAGTTTTAATGATTTATGTTCATAATTAAGGGAGATATAAAGCTTTACGTATTCTCCATAAGAATAACATTAGGGATGAGTATGTAGGTTTGCTGCTAAGAGGATAATCAACAAAAAATCACTTTTTTGTGCAAATATCAATATACCAGTACTAGGTGAAACCACATAACAAGTTTCATTAATATACGTTCATAAATAATCGATATATCAAATTTTATTTATTCTCCATAAGGATAACATTGGACAACGTACTGTGTTTAGCACTTTGAATATCTCGGCAACGGTTGGACATAAAATCACAATTTAAACACTAAAATGATTGTTTTGTAGAGCTAAACTGATTGGTAAAAGCAAATGTGAAGTTTACATTGAAATGAACTGAGGAAAAGCCAAAAACCTTTTTCCCATAAGATTAACATGGGAGATTTTATGAGCAGTTTTTTTTGGATTTTCTCCGCAACCACTTAACCTAGGTTAATAATTCAAAATACCATATTATTTGTTTTTTTAAGCTCTATAACATGGTCAAAACCAAAATTAAGTTTTGTAAAAATTTTAGGGTGAAAAATGCAAAAAACTAATTTTTGGAAAATTTAAAACCCCCATAAACCCCCCTTCCTGTGGTCCGATTTTTCTGGTTTTCGAACTTAAAGTCATGAATGTCACTTTACACATTTGAGCCAAATTTCATCAAAATCGGACGTTTTTTACTCAAGTTATTGCATTCACGGACACATATATAGATATATATATATATATATACATATATATATAAATTTGAATGAATAGTGTTTTTGGCATCTGGGGACCTCAAAACAAAAATTTATCATGGTCTCGGGCTTAAGTCTTACCATGAGACCTACGGTAATAGCTTCTTCCCTATAGGGGAAATTCGCTAAAAGCTGAACTAGACGGCACGCTATTTAGTCAAAGAGTAGTGACTCCAGATATAACATAGAGCTCAGTGGGGGGAGCAGCTCGTTAAGATATTAATCCTCATAACAGCTGTTTATTGAAATGAATTAAGAAAAAACCACGAGTGACTTAAACCAACCAAATAAAACTCTCCTCCATATGAAAACATGGGGACTTGGAAGTGCCGTGGGACAGGGCCCTGAGGAATTTCCTAAATGGCAATAGGCCTATGACACTCGGTACATAAACGATATTTGTGCAAAACTTCAGCAGAATTGGTCCAGTCGTTTTGGCATTATGGAACAATAGACAGACAGACAAATAGACACAACCTCATTTTTATAATAGTGGTGACTGATTTAAACATAGTTCTCTGATTGCAATCAGTGAGTGTACGACGTTCGTCAGAGGCAAACAAACATAACTTTCTCAGTTAACCTCTGTATTTAAAATGTTCAAAGGATCAAGTGCATTTTAATGTAATTAAAACATAAATATCCAACGTATTTAAATTGAGAAACCATAATACCTAAACGCTTTATGAAACAAAACAAAAGCCTACATCAAGAGTTGTTCAAGACAAACTGTTGACATACAGGTTTGCCAACTCACAAATATTTAGCATTGTACAAAATCATGACAAAATTTGGGAATATTTTACAATGAACTAACGAGTTTTTGTTTACTGCTATACATTTAAATTACTTGAAATAAGAAGTGTAAATTATTTTCCCTTAATTTTTTAAGATTTTTAGGGAGGGATATATATCCCCCTGCCCATTATGCTCCTGTTTCCAGGAACTATTTTAAACATATCCTTCGTTTGATTGCAATGCGCGTTATTGAAATTTAATACTGACAAGTTACTTCTGACTTCTGACTAGCTAACTTACTTCTTACTTTTGAATGTGTATGTAAAATGTCTCACATTGAAACAAATGTGAGTGCCTACTAGACAAAATATTTATGCAGGGAATTACACATACAAGATATAGGGATATGCAATAATGATGTTGGGAAGAATGATCAACTAAAGTAGTCATGCGTGACACAATTCAGACAGCCGCCTACAGAACGAATATTACTATGCGATGCACAACGATGTTGAACAGAGACCTAAACCTAGATCAGACGTTGGTATTCACATAAAATAAACTCTAAATGCTGTTTCAGTAACCAAATAAAAGTCGTTTGTCAAATTTTGTACAAATCCCATCCTTTTCATTAAAAAATGTATTTTAAAAATTCCCCCAATAATAAAATTTCCCCGCTAAAATCGAAAAATCCCCCCCAAAATAAAATTGTATAGCGCAACCCGCGCTATCATCCGCCCCTGTGGGCACCCCTGGCTGTACTTTAATTACTTTCTTTCTTTATCTTCCAGTTTTACATGGTCCTTACGTTCATATAAATGTACTTTAATATTTTTTATGGATTACAATTTTGAATTTAAAACTAATTTTTTATTCTTCTTTTAACTTTATTTACAATATTATATTCTTTTATTTAAAAACTTGTAAAGGTTTATTTTAATTTTTTTAGCTTTACATCATATATACCTAGTTTTTTAAGCTATCTTATTTTACCTTGGATTATTGATACAATAATCTCCTAATCCACCAAAGAATGGTATTTATAAAATGTTAGTTTTTGCTACTCTTTTCTGTTTTTAATCAATAGTTTTTATTTATATTTACAGCAATGTAATTAATCACTTGAGAAACTTAAGCAATTGGTTGATTCTCAAGTAGTTGTTTAATTCATTTATCATGAATATTTCAAGAACTTGAATTGATAATATTAATACAAAAATTAAAATTCACTCCAAAGTTGCAGGTTTAAAAGATATTTTAATTTATAGTCTTATAATTTATAGGCTTATAATTATTTTAATAAAATATATAATTAAAATTGTAAATGGTCTCAAGTAATACTCAACAATTTGTTCTGATAAGTACAAAGTAGTATATGACGTACATTGTACCGTACCAAATTTGAACTGAGAACCGAGGTACAAAATCTTGTATCGTACCGATCTGATTTTTATTACCTATAGCATATACCCTACTAAATTGTAGGTAACAAAGTACTTTTCCATTTTATACTAGCATTTTCTATTGTACACTCATGGATATTACTGACATGAATATCCAACTGAAGAAATAGAGGGAATTTAAATAGGTTACTTGTAGTGATGGTCAAAACCAGAAATTTCGAATCTCGAATCCGAAACCTACAAAATCGAATCTCGAATCTCGAAACTCAAATCGCGAAACCCTATTTACTTGCCTGGGTATGGTTATGAAAAATAAATCCAGAAAAATTAATTAAAACTAATTATATATTTTGGTTAGAGTTGTTCTTTCAGAAATAAAAAATCAATAATCCAAAAAAGGTGAAGGTAGACGACCGATGACAGTAGGCTTTTGACCTTTGCATTATTGATCGAAACACGGGCGTGATTTCTGTTAAAAAAACAATAAAGACACAAAAAATCTCAGCAGTTTCGAGTTTTGATTCTCAAAACTCACCGATCGAATCTCGAAACCGAAACTTTTCCAAAGTTTTGGTGGTTTTGAGATTCAAGTTTTGGTTTTGACACATCACTAGTTACTTGTCACACTAATCATAATATTACATTACATTTGAAAATTTTAATTTTTGAAATTGTTTTAGAATGTTATAATTCATACAAAATAATACATTATCTTTGACAATTAATGAATTTTAATGTTACAATTGTTGTTACAATCAAGAGTGTGTTTTGATGGGATACAGTTGTCCCAAGCGTGATCCGGCCACCTTTCACTAATGGGACAAACGTGTCCCACGCACGACTTGGCCACTCTATCACGATGGGACAATCATTACCCCGGCTAACCCCAAAGGATTAAAATTATATGTAGCTGTTCATTGCAATTTACAATCAATATTTAGTAAAATATAAAAATAATAACATTATTAAGTAGAGTGTGAAATGGTTATTACCTTAACGTCTCTCGAGGCCTGAAGGTTAGCTAGAGGTTGTTTAACTCCTTTCCCAACCTGCCAAATGATAGTTTCAGGTGGCTGGCCCTTGAACGGCCATTCTCCACACAACAGCTCATACCATACAGTTCTGCCAACAATAAATATCCAGCTATACGTGACTGCCAACATGTTAAGTAATACATACTGCAATGTTATGAGGCTTGCTAACATTGCTTTTCTTTAATTACAAGTTTTGAAATAATTTTGACAACAGAAAATATGTACACACTTGTGGCTTGAAGGGGCCATAGCCCCTATACTTGCTCCAATACTCTGCCCTACATGAACACATGTCAGTTTGTTAACACAGCAGACACTCAATCACATATTTTAATGTAAACAAAACAGATGTTTTTAAATTCCCATGCATTTTCTTATGTGGAATATTTTATGTTATTTCTCGTTTGCTGGTAAAGTTTTAGAAATCCTGCTATTTTTCCCCGAGTCCGTGGGATCAAGACCTTTAATTCTGAACCCTCTCCCATCACCCTGCGATTTGCCAAACTCTCACAATTTTGACTTAAAAATTTTGTTTACAGAATTATATATAAAGATAATATAGGTGGGATGCACAGTTAACTCACCTGAAGCAACTGGTTCAAATGAGCACAGCAACTATAAGAAGATATTTACTCACAAATATTATATAAGTATCTCTACTCTTCATCTGAAGAAGTCTCCAATAGGGACGAAATATTATGTAACATTTGTGTGTAAATATCTATCTTCTCATTGTTGCTGTGCTCATTTGAACCAGTTGCTTCAGATGAGTTAGCTGAGTTTGTATCCCACCTTTTCTTAAATTAAACCCCTAACCAAGTGCTTTTCCTCTGTAAACCTCAAACAAAATATAGTCTTTCTATAATTAATGCTAACAATATTTTCAAAATTTACACTCAGTCCTAACGAGTGAAGGAAAATGTATTAAGACAATTTAAAATAACACAACATCTGCAGGTAGATGCACTTGCAAATGTAAACAAAAAAGGACTAGAGACTATGACATATAATGGTTTGAGACAGGAATGGGTCCCTGTGGACTAGTCCGACGTGACAGAGGGAGATTAGGTAAGCCTAGCAACAAACGACCGTTGCCCTGCGTAGTGACCAACACATGGAATGACACCCGAACAAGGTCCAGTGCTTCTCCCATTGCCAGCGCCGTTCGTCATGCTTCCATTTAATTGTAAGTTTATTTTCATGTATGTATTATTACAACATGTTAATGAATTTTATATCACGCTCAAAATTTAAATATCAAAACCTTAAATTGATTCAGGATTAAATCAAACTTGATCAACATCATAAGTTATATGATATTTAGCCATATTTCTTTGTCTTTCCATGAAAACTTGTAATTACTATTGAAGATTAAATTTTGATTTATGTGTATATTTAAATTACATCTTAGTAAAATGTATCAAATTTAAAAGAACGATTTTCCATTAGTATGTTAGTACAACTTACCCGAAAGCGTAAACATCAGAGGACTTTGAGAAAGGTAATTCTTCATCATCGGGCTTTTGATGAGCTCTGAGATCCCTGATGATCTCTGGAGCCAGGTAACACAGCCATCCCTTTGGTATGCTCAGTCCATCCACCTTCCTGAGAAACAAATCACCACTTGGCACGGTGTATGGACATACAAGAGTTTACCATGCTTAGCGCGCAACTAAGAATACCTACATCTGTTGTTAACAGCCTATTCAAAATTATTCTAATCAATCAAACTTTTTATTAAGTGCTTTTCAAAACTCATAATATTATTATATACGTTACAATCGTTCTTTCAAGGTCCGGTTTGTAGCATTGTGTAATGCTATATAAGACTTTAAATAACATATGATATTGTAAAGGTCTTATGTGGTGTTATAAAATGCTGCAAACTGGACCTTAAACTCAAGACATCTTTATTCAACAACGGTACTGGTTAAAATACATTTGAATAGTATCATAGAACAATAATAATCTCTTAATTGTTATTAATTAATTAATACTAGGTAACTCTATAAAAGTTACAAATCAAATCAAAGAAACCTCTATTGATTTTACAATTCTTCTAAACTACAGAGAGCTTTACTTATCAATAACCCTTTAATTAATTCTTTAAATTTGTTAATTTATTATTCTTTATTTAAAAAAAACAATCCCTATTTTTTAATTTAATTTTAATTCAGACTGCCTTTTTTTTGTTCAATAAGAATTCGGTCAAGATTTTTTTTGTGAGCAACTAGATCAAATTAGGTTTCAAAAAGACAATTGTCACGGATATAATCACATTTTAAAATGTTTATAATAGCACTTAAAAAAAGCTTGTCCAGCCGCAATTTTTGACTCAGTTTGACCTGTGGTTTTATTTAAGATTCCCAGATAATTTAAAGAAAAAATAACAACCTATTTTCTTGTGAAGGTTACGATAACTATTATTGAAATCAGGTGAGTTCATGCCATTAACAACAATTGACACACAATTACAGGTCCTACAATACAAGCTTTCATTTAATGCATCTGTTATGTTCAACAACTGCCTCTTAGATTTATATTCACAGTTATACACACAATAGTTTGAAGACAATATAAAGTTGCCAAAAAAAGGGAAAATATGTGAATTTTTTTAATGTGCCTGTTTTTACCATACACAGCAGAACTAGTGTAAAATATATTATGTACAATAATGGTTACTAACATATTATACAAACATAACAATTTTTTTTTCTTCGCAAAACGTTAATTGATAACTCTGACTGTTAAAGGATTTACTACAAATCAAAAGAGAAAACTAGTAGAATCCACATCTCAATACATGAAGAGTTTTTGAACAACTTGAGCTGGGATGACATGCCAATTCCATTTTGTCCAAAATATCTTCTGGTTTACATGCATTGAGGTGTTTGTCCCAGGCATCTAATCCACAAGTCCTAAGGCTTGCCCATTATGCTCTTATCCACTCTCATCTTTGATATGGAATTATTAGCTATGGTACAACAACAATAGGGTGTCTCAAGAAAATTTGTTTAGTCCACAAAAAGCCGTTAGGATTGTATGAATGTATGTAGCTAACAAGCCTTGGATGCACCGAGTCAGCGAGGACTAAGTTTGTTCAATTTGGAATAGTGACAGTTTTCAATAAATCTATATTTGAGACGATTAACTGCGTTAATCGTGTATACTCAGGATAACTGCATTTGTTTTCTTGTTAGGCGACCGCCGGAAATCCGGCACGCCGCACTGAACGTGTTAGATAATGGGTGAAGCAAATACAAATTTTACAGCAGCCAGTGAGAGCCCATCGATATAACATTCGGCACCATTACATTTACCGGTCAGCAAAAGTTTGAATTTGTTAAGAAAAAAACATGTTATATGCATGAAATTTGTAAATCATATTTTACAATCAAAATTAAAAATTTACCAGACTGTGCCAAGCTTTTTGAACTTTCAAACAAATTTTTGATAAGAAATCTATTTTATTCATTAGCATAATTTTATAAAAATAAAAATCCATTTTGTAATTATGGAAATTAAATTTAGAATCATTGTTTAACCTACCATATGTTTTGCTATGGTATTTCTTATTTGTAGAACATAAATAATTTTAGTTCTGCCGTTTAGTCCGTGAGTTTTATTGTTATTGACACTATTCTGTCTGTACATTATACAGCAATGGATAATGTTTCAGATTTTGTTACCATAAATTTAAAAAAAATCTATTCAATAACAATTGCTTAAAACTAGTTTGAGGTAGAAGAAAGGGAGGGAATACTTACTTGTTGGCAAAACACAGTTTGGTGACACTGAATAATCCAAAATCTGTGATGATGACTTTACCATTTTCCAGGAATATATTCTTAGTTTTTAAATCTTTATGAATAATTCCTCTTGCATGAAGATATCCCATTCCCTAAAAATCAAACAAATATTTATAAATTTATTAATAAGTTGAGTAATATATATTTGCAATATTGTAAGCTTTCCAAAGAGTAAGGCATCACAACCTATGGAATAGATTTATTTTTCCCTTTATGACACTAGAGCAGGGGTCTCCAACCTATGGCTCGCGGGCCAAATCAGGCCCGCCACATCACGCCCTCCCACGGGGAGGGGGGCCTGATTTATACACTATATTCGCCCTGATCTGAGTACATGTATCTTCAATTATGTATTTGTGAGTTTTCAAGTTAAACTTAAAACAATATTGTGTAAATAAATGTTGTTGAACAAAAAGTATGATTTTATTTTGTTTCACCCTGAATTTTGTTAATTTATGTTTGGTAAAAAACCCTTTAAACAGTTTTTCAACTTGGCCAACTATTACTAGTTACAGAACCTATGCCTTTTTTAACAATGTTTCAAAAATTGCTGAATGAGCAACTACGATTTGTTTAGGCAAGTGTAACATTCTGAGTCTTGAAATCACGTTTTAACCCTTTTACTGCCGACCATTTTTTTTATGACGTTGCTAAAAATGCCAGACCACTATTAAGATTTACTTGCCAAGACTGCCAGGTTGAATTAGAGCAAATTACATGCTTACATGAAAAAATTTGTAACTTTTAGCGAATTTCCCCTATAGGGAAGAAGCTATTACCGTAGGTCTCATGGTGAGACTTAAGCCCGAGACCATGACAGATTTTTTTTTTTAAGGTCCCAAGATGACTAGAACACTATTCGTTCAAATTTATATATATGTATATATATATCTATCTATATATATATATATATCTATATATATATATATATCTATATATATATATATATCTATATATGTGTCCGTGAATGCGATAACTTGAGTAAAAAACGTCCGATTTTGATGAAATTTGGCTCAAATGTGTAAAGTGACATTTATGACTTTAAGTTCGAAAACCAGAAAAATCGGACCATGGGAAGGGGGGTTTATGGGGGTTTTAAATTTTCCAAAAATCAGTTTTTTGCATTTTTCACCCTAAAATTTTTGAAACACTTAATTTTGGTTTTGACCATGTTATAGAGCTTAAAAAAACAAATAATATGGTATTTTGAATTATTAACCTAGGTTAAGTGGTTGCGATAAAAATCCAAAAAAAAACATGCTCATAAAATCTCCCATGTTAATCTTATGGGAAAAAGGTTTTTGGCTTTTCCTCAGTTAATTTTACTTTAAACTTCACATTTGCTTTTACCAATCACTTCAGCTCCACAAAACAATCATTTTGGTGTTTAAATTGTGATTCTACGTCCAACCGTTGCAGAGATATTCAAAGTACTAAACACAGTACGTTGTCCAATGTTATCCTTATGGAGAATAAATAAAATTTGATATCTCGATTATTTATGAATGTATATTGATGAAACTTGGTATGTGGCTTCATGTTGTACTGGTATATTGATATTTGAACAAAAAACAAATATTTTGTTGGTTGTCCCCGTAGCAGCTAACCTGCATACTCAGCCCTAATGTTATTCTTATGGAGAATAAGTAAAGTTTTATATCTCCCTTAACTATTAACATAAATTAATAAAACTTAGTATGTAGCTTCACCTGGTTGAGTTAAATTGATAATTGCATAAAAACACATATTTTGTGCTCCTTGTTGCAGCAAACCTGCATACTCAGTCCTATGTTATTCTTATGGAGAATAAATAAAATGCTATAGATCATTTATTTTTTAATTTATTTTTATAAAACTTGGTAAGTACCTTTATGTGGTAGTGAGAAACATATACATTCATTGGAAATTCGCTGAGTACGCAGGTTTGCTGCGACGGGGGTATTTTATTTTTCATCAGAAATGGATAATTTAGGTCTTGTTTTATTTGTATTGAGTTGTTTGTTTCAAATAAAATATATATTGTGGTGTATGTCATAGTTTTTTGTTTTTTTTTCAAAAAAAAAAATATAAAAATATATTTATTTTTTAGTTTGGACTATAAAAACTACCCCTAAAACTTATACCTCAACCAATATTAGACATCTATGTTGTAAAACATGCATTAGTAACCACACACCCAAATTTTCATGCCATTACCTTGATAAATGCAGGAGTTCTGATGTTTTTTCAAAAGTTATTCAAATTTTCAAAATTGAAGATACACTGCATATACACTGGACACTATCAGTTTTTTCATAAAAACATGTTCATTTGGTTTCTAAATAGCAAAATCTTCTAAGGCACATAAAATAACACTAAAAACAGACTAAAATAATGAACCTAACAATGACAAAAATATTTACAATGGAGAAAATTTCACAAAATACACTTTCAACACCTGTGCTCACCGAAACAGGTAGGGTGAACACCTCTTTTGCACATTTTACAGACAGTTCTGCTCCTCTTTCTAGGGCCCCCAGAACTTGTACTCTGCAAACTACATACACAGCAGTTTTTTAACATTCTACCTGGAAGAGATTCTAGGCCGAATTCGGGGCGCGCTTCTCCATTGTCGCCACCACCGCCCATCGCAGCAACATGAAGTTGGGTCCTCTGGCCATGCCATTCTCTGGAAAGCTCTTCAATAATGGCACTTGTAAATTGAAACCTGGAAAGCTGTTTTCCACGAGAGTTTTCTTTGTATATGATGTAAGAGTTTAAGATCATTCTAGAAAACACATTGAACACCACCTTTTTCCAGTATTTCACTGTTCTACGTTCATCCAGATAACAGTACAGCATTTGGTCGGACCCATCAATGCCCCCCATGTACATATTGTAATTATTAATTACTTCTGGTCTTAGTTTAGGGGTTTCTTCATGCCTTCTCTTCCTCCTAACTTCTACAGATTTAGCTGTGGCCATAGTTGAGAGTAACAACACTGGTTTTTTTTTAGAAGCTTTCTCTCGATAGCCTAAAAATAACATACTTTCTTTTCGTAAGTATATTTTTTGGCCAACAGCAAACTTGTTTTTCAAGAGTGAAGGTATTCCTTTACGGTTTTTTCGAACTGTGCCTGTTATGGATGTGAGGTTTTCATACAAGTGTTGAGCCAAAGGGATGCTGGTAAAAAAATTATCAATGAAAAGATGGTATCCCTTCCTCAAATATTGTCCTAACTCTAAAAGCTTACAAACTACATTGTAAGCAAGCCCAGTTGATTTTTTTTTGTTTTTATTGCCCCTGTAGCAAAAAAAAGCCAGACAATATTTTGACACCGAGTCGCAAAGCATCCACATCTTGATGCCCCATCGATGGTGGTGCTTGTTGGGCAGATATTGTAGTATTTGGGAATGACTCTTGGTCCCTACCAGGCTTTCATCAACTGAAATTTCACGATGAGGGGTGTAATAAGTCCGGGAAATTCTATTTGCATGATCTATCAATGGGCTGAATTTTGCGCAGGGGTCGTAACCAGGTTCACCTGGTTTAGCCAATGACCTGTTATCAACAATATGAAAAAACTGAAGCAAGCACTCAAAACGATTTCGGCTGAACATTTTTCCGAACCAGGGAGTAAGAAGGGATCCTGTTGTGGACCAATAACTCTGGATGGTAGGCTTTCTCATGAGACCCATGTTCAAAATAGTTGCTATAAAAGCCTTCATTTCTGGTAAGGTTACATTCTTCCAATCTCTGGCTCGAGAACTTGGCGATAAGTTATTGGAATGAGTTGAAAGGTACTCTCTGGCATACTGATTTGTTCTAAGTACAAAAGAATTCAGAAGGTTGATTGTGAAAAATAGATTGAAATATGAAATGGGAGGTGAATCATGCGGAGGGCAATGTTTTGGTCCAGGCAATTCATCAAAGTTAAAACTGTGGGGGAAATCCGGATCATTATTTTCATCTACAACATCCCATCCAAGATCATTTACATTGACATTCTCATTGGCAACATTTTCATTTGGATCATTAGGCCTAGGCCTATAATTTTCATCTGGTACATAATTCGCTACAACATCTTCTATAACTAAATCTACTGTTGTAGGCCTAAGAGGTGATCTTGGCAATATGAAGTTGGGCTCATTGTTATCATCTACAACATCCCATCCATCATAGTGATTGGCATTTCCATTTGGAACAGCTTCATTTGGATCGTCATAATTTTCATTTTGTACATGAAAATAATTTGCTACTGCATTATCCCTAACTTCATCTACTTTTGTAAGCCTAGGAGGTGATGTTGGGGTTTGAAAGTTATTGATTACATCGGCAATAACGTCATCAACTGTACTTGGGGTATGCCTATCCCTAACCCTACGTCTTTTTTTAGGTGTTTCACCATCATCAGATTCGTCAGCAGAAGGCTCTGATTCCACATAATAATCGGGATCATCGTCTGTGTCGTCCTCAAACTGTGGTCCTAAACCTGATTTAGAACTAGTGTCTGATTCAGAATTTTCACCGTCTGATTCTGTTTCAGACTCTGAAAGGTTCTCAAGAAAACTGTCACTAACATCACCGTCGTCCACAAAATTGATTCCATCGCCCAAAAGATTGTTTACAATGGTGTTTTCACTCACAGGCGATCGACTTCGCTTGTCCATTTTCGTAATAACATAAAAACTGTAAGAACTAATCCACGGATAAATCCACAAACATAACCAACACCGGTAAACATAAACAACAACAATCGAAAGACGGACGGCAGACAACACTCACTACACAGAGTAACTGTTGACTATGCACAGACGATAGGTGAAATCAATGAGTATAACTTTATAGGTTATACAACTCACAGAGTATAAAGTGTACTTTTTTATGTTCCTCATAGTCTTGACAACGAGAATCTCAAGTTTCGTGGCATTTGGTAAACATATAAGGCCAATAAGTTATAAATAGTAGACGTGCTTTATTGCGCACGTCGGCGTTTCTCGCACAATTAGTGACGTGCGCATATGCGCACGTCGGCGTTTTTCGCACGATTCTCGGCGTGCGCAAATGCGCACGTGGGCAGTAAAAGGGTTAATCAGTAAAAACTGTAAACAGTTTGTTCAGTTCAGTACAATTTGTCAAAATTACTTAAAAGGAACTACAAAAATTTAACAAAGTTAAAAAAACTGCTACAATAGCCTTAAAACTCACCATTTAACACTTTAATTTTACAATTCACGTGGACCCCCCTACTATTTAGGGGATAGGAATACCGCCCAAACCCCCTGGTTGTTATTGGCTCGCTTGATCTCCAACGATTTATCATCTGGCCCCCCTTAGGGTAAATAGGTTGGAGACCCCCTGCACTAGAGCATCATTAATACTTTTTACCTAAGATCTGTGTCTACCTAAAAAATGATTGACAACAATGCAGGTAAACTGCCATAACCTAAACTATATCCCTAATTAACAGTCATCTTAATACTTATTATTTAGGTTTGTACTGCTGTGATGTCTCTTTTCCTTATTACGAGCAAGTTTAGGAACACTAGAGGTGAATCGTTCCAGTTCAAATGGTGTTCCACTGGACACTGGAACTGTTCCTTAATGCAGTTATGTTTCAACAACGAAATTCCACCACCTATTAGAAGGTAGTTGCAATAGACTCTGCTTTTTGTTTTAAGTAGGTCTACCCCAGGGCATGTAGAAGAAAGGCTACCGTGATGATTTAATTATCTTAGTATAACTTTAACTAATTTCATGTTATTAGGCTGCAGGAAATACAAACACTCGTTAGAATGTTTTGTTGTGACATTGTGACGCTTCGACAGTTGCAATTGAAGTGCTCCAATAAAATGGTTCCGCCTGAGCAACTTGCCTCTAGATAGTACAGTACTATTTCTTTTGTTGTCATGTTGGGAGATGCAAGAATCTAGTAGTATAAAAGCCAGAGATTGGCTGTTCTGGTACAACTGGTTGTGGGGGTTGTGAGGGCATAAGCACAAAGGATTTGTATATGTGTATGGTATAATAAACTACTAACAATTACCCAAAAACCCAAAGCCCCCCCCCCAAAAAAAATCATGAATAATCAACAAATACAGCAGTTTTAAATTATAATGGCAAAGTTCAAAAGCCATGACAGCATTAATACATCTCACCTAAAACGGGTCTCACATTTTTATTCTTCTGCTTTAGTTTTCATGACTTATACAGGTTGACAATAGATTTTAACAGGGGCATTAAACATTAAAATACTAGCAGCATACTCTAAGTACTCTAATTCAAGCAATGTCTGTCCGTCTGCAAATTTTACCTCGGAATCCAGCTAAACGATTTTGTTAAACTTAGGAATTAGGTGCTTTTGGACCTAAAAATATGAATAGTAAATACCCCCGTAGAAGCAAACCTGCGTACTCAGCGAATTTCCAATGCATATATATGTATCTTAATACCACATAAAGCCACAAACCAATTCATCAATGTACATTCATAAATAAACGATTTATGACATTTTAATTATTCTCCATAAGAATAACATGGCGGCTGAGTATGCAGGGTTGCTGAAGCAAGGAACACAAAAAATGGGGTTTTAGACAAATATCAATATAACTAAAGAAGGTAAAGTCACGTGGTATGTACCAAATTGAATTAATTTATGTTCATAATTAAGGGAGATAACATGTTACTTATTCTCCATAAGAATAACATGGGAGCTGAGTACGCAGGTTTGCTGCTACGGGAACTATCGGCCAAAAAATGTTTTTTAGTGCAAATATCAATAGACCACAACGATATGAAGCAATATACGTTTCATCAAGATAAGTTTATAAATAAGCGAGATATATATTTTTCTTATTCTCCATAAGAATAACATTGGACAACGTACTGTGTTTAGCACTTTCAATATCTCTGTAACCATTTGACGTAGAGCAATGATCAAAACACCAAATTGTGCGTCTTTTTAACTTGATTCCAATGGGAAAAACTAAAATTTGACTTTTTCAAAAATTACATGTAAAAAACTCATTTTTGGGGTACAAAACCCCCCTTATACAGTTTTGAATGAATGGTGTTTTTGGCATCTGGGGACCTCAAAACGAAAAGTTATCAAGGTCCCAGGCCTAGGTCTTACCATGCCAACTACGGTAATAGCTTCTTCCCTATAGGGGAAATTCGCTAAAACCTCAAACCCAGGAAAATTTGTAATTTGTTAAAAATCTAATTGGAAATTTTAACATTGGGCTTATGAGTTCCAAGTCAACGAAAGAATCATAACAGCTATGAATCAATTAACCAGTGAACTGTCAAAGTAGATTTCTTGAAAACAGTAACTAAAACCATTGAATAAAGTTTACATATAGACATCTTTTTCAAACAGAAAAAATCGAATACCAGGGAGCATGGCTCGGTCTCCCCGGTTACATTAACGTTAATGTAATACTATGTATATTTAGCGCAAATATTTCTGACGCATTGATAATTACTGTAACACATGATGTGTGTTGTTGCAGTATTCATTATATGGAATTAAGTCCTCTTTAGGTACTGTTAGGGCCTCCAGTAAAGTATTGAGTTATAATGTGGTTTAGAAAGAAATGTGGTGGAAGGAAGAATTACAATTTAGGTTTATATCTATTAAAAATGTTGTTTTAATTTATAAAATGTCTAGCAGCTCACATGACGCTTAGTTTTTAGATTATGTAAACAATAACAAATTACTGCTGAGGAAAACTTGATAAATTTTGTATTTTATTTGTTTGAGTTTTGAACACTAGGTGAGCAATTTGATACAGGAAATGTATCCGTCGCATAATCCACCATGTGAGTTTGAGGTTTGTGTGTTTGGTTTGTGTGTGATGTTTGGTCTACATTAAATCTGGAGAAGCCCTGAACTGCCGACTGTCGCCATTTTATGACTGCTTCTATCCATGAGCGTCCAAACATTTACAATGTTTGAGATTACACCGGAATTTTCCTGGTCATTTTTGTTGTTACAAAGCAGCCTAGACAAGCTTGTTTTGAAATACGTCCAAGAGGTAAAAACTGCCAACTCAGCCGCTACAAAACCGTCTGCCTTTCCAAGAGATGATTAAAACATGTAGCTTTAAATTTATTTATTTCGTATACTTTTTTAATAATATTAAATGTTTATGAAGAAAACTAGTGTATTTTTTGCTAAATATACCTATAGGTAGTGTATTTATAAAAATAGAAAATTAATGTAACGCAAAAAAAAAACAGTATATCACTTTGATTGCACTCTTAGTCAATTTATGGATCCCTAGCACGCACAGACAAATATTCATACCAGTTTTAGAAATTACCTTCTCCAATATGATTGTCCAGATCCGCCACTGACTATTACAGCAACAATTGTACATCTGCAGTTGAATTTTAAAACCTTTTATCCATCATTATTTTCACCTTTTGCCATATGGTAAGGTCAAGCATTGTTTGCTGGTAAATAATTTCCTAAATAAAAAAAGTATTACAAGTTTACCTGTGATATCTGCTGAGCAACAGATGTGGTCTTGTTCATGTTGAACTTGTCCTTGCACAGGTGTATGTGAGTGTAGAGGGTCATCCCCTTGCACATGCTGGTGACGATGGCCAGTCGGGGGGGCTTCATGCAGGCGCCCATGAACAACACCACGTTCTCGTGCCTCGTCTTGCGGAATATCGCCACCTATAATATTCAACATCAATATTAGACAATGCATTATTATTAGTATCCAGTATCCCAAGATTTTAAGCGTACACATTTTGTATGAAAATCTGAAACTTTTTTTAATTTAAGAAAAACTTATCACAATACAAGGCCTACCCATCTATTAAACATGTAAAACAATTCCAATAAGAATAACAAAAACAATAACATACAAATATACCAGTTTAGCTCTATCAATACGATAGTATAACTACATTGACCTCTTAGACTGTTAATCCATTTAATATTAGTATATTTAAGTTAGGAACATTGTATATTAAGGGTGTTAGGCCGCTAGGCTAGTCTGGCGGTGAGGAGCAGTAGTTCTACAAGTCGCCACCGCGCGCCGCTAGGAAGACAACTCGGGCAGTGCTGTGAGGAGCTGGGGGGAGAGAGGAGCATATTCTTATTTCTCCCCCTCCCCCCACGCAGCACTGTTTATCCGTCTTCTCGCTTCTTCGTCGGTCTGGGGGGCACGGCTCAGGGGGTTTTGTAATGGGAATGAAACCTATAGTTGTAATCTGCATCAACTACGGAATCCTACTGTTTAAGTATCTTTGAGTTTTTTAAATGTTTGAATTTGTAATCAATACTATAATTTGCATTTGTCTGTGGCTCCGTGTGTCCGTCCGTCCGCGGCTGTTTCTCGAGCTGTAATGGCTCCCAAGCTACGAAAAGATATTTTTTAGGGTAAATCGAGGTCCGGGAAGCTGCACGTGTTGTTTTTCTTGAAAAGCAACCTTGTTTGAGTTACAGTAGCTTAATGCTTTATGATTTTAGCATATATTAACGGAGCCGGGAGTATTCAGCTGTGGATTTCTATTTCTACAAGATTTGTTCCTGAAACAGCTGAATAAATCTTGGAATTTTGAAAAGGTGATATGAAAAAGTTCCTAAGCCTAAACATTTTCTACTATTGGGTTAGAAACAAACTTCCAGTGGCAATGTTGCTAATTATTAGTTGACCTATAATTTTATTTCTAACATTTTTCAATAATATTATCAGTTTATTCATTAAATGTATAAAGAAGCAAGATTGTGCACGCGCATAAAAAACGTGAGTATCGTTACGCGACTAAAACCAAGTTTATTATTGCTGGATTGAAATATTTTTTTGCTCTAGTTTAAAAATAGAATAAGCTTAGAACATTATTTTGTTTAGTACAAAGTAATTTATATTACAAAAAGCTTGATAATTATTTTACAAGAAACACGATACATTTGAATTTAAAAAGTTTACTAAGTCACTCCAATCACCAACATACTAACCTTTATTAGATGTATTTTTTACCGCTATTGTTGGAATTTAGTATCTGTTTGTTGTTAAGCAGGGTGTCTACTTTATTCCAAACAGAAAATTCCTGATCAATTCCCATACATTTAAGGACATTCCCTCCAAAATTTAAGGACATTTTCTAAAACTTTTAAGTTCTGTAAAAGTTATATAATACTGTAATTAACAAATTTAGGCGACAAGTAAGAGGTAATCTATCACTAATTAGCTATTTAAATGTAACTATTTTTTTATTTAAGAATAAAATAATTAAATTAAAAGGTTAAAAAAGGGAGAAAAATTGGTCTACAGAATAAATTAATATACTAAAGTATAATTCTACAAGATATCGATACATAGACCTATTAGAAATCTTAAGGCTAGGCTGTAATAGAAAACATTATACAGTAGAACTCAGAACAATTAAAAAGGTCTACAAAATATTCAATTAATAAACTTACAACTAACTTTCACTCATCACTCAGAAAATCACTTTTGTATATATCTAGGCCTGTCTTTGCAATTTTATGAATTAGTTACCTATTACAATAAATTAAATAATTGAATGTTGATCCATAACACTTAAAATGAACTTTCAACAAGTTAAGTTGACCTAAAATTAAATTGAAATCCAATAAAAATCAGAGATGAAGAAAATATATTATTAACTTATTTTTACAGAAGTACCAACAATTGTAGCTTAGGCCTTTATGGCTTAAAGACTACCAATGTTTAACTAGCCTATTTTAGAATAGACCTAGTTCCCATTGGCAAAGAATTAGACGATTATAACAAATTGAAAATTGGCTAGGCTATGTACGGTAGTTGAGAGGTTTTCAAAGGTAAACGTTACATTGACTACTTAATATTTTGTTCAGCTTAGCCCACCAAACACCACTTTCTTTAAATGTTAGACATTATGTAAATTACAAAATTGTTAGACCATAAAACAATATTTCCAAGAGTTAAAGTAAGTAATTAACCCAGCTTAATAACATAGCCTAGGCCTATTTAAAAATTTGGGAATGGGTTATCAAATTTAGTTAAAATATAATAAATGATGCCTTTTTTACAGATTACATAACATTTAAAAAATATGAATAAATATATAACTTACTATTAACAAAATTAAAATGATTGGGATTAAATATACCTATTTTGTAGGAGCAATTTGACAATTATCACTTTTGAAAATTATTATGCAATTTAAAACGATACAGGCTCCTAAATACGTCCTCAAATAAACGCACAGCAACACAGCTGTTTATTTTGTTTACTTTCATTTTGGAATCATACCCACTTTAGCCAACCTAAATAGTAGTATACAAAAGATAGTGCACATGAGAGAAACAAATTTTCCCACTAAGTCATTCTATTTAGTGAAAAACAAAAACTTACTACTAGCATTGACGCAGGACATAGTCATTACGGCCGTATAACCCTTGTAACTGACAAACAAAATCATCAATGAGGTATTCAATCAACAAGTAATTTGAAATTGGATTTTGCCGTGTATAACTTGATACAGTGATTACAGGTTCGTTCAATGTTGGAATAATTTTGATCCGTCAAAAGGTTGGACGGCTCCCTGCAGTTGGTCATTCAAATCGAGAATAAAAATTGGGAAAAGAACAATTATTTTACCTTACCGCAATTTTAACTTTTTAATATTTGCAGTACGTATACAACATTATCATTGTTATTACTTTAGATGATGCCAGGACAATATAACTCAGTATCACTTACCATATTATGACATAGTTTTTTTTAAGGAAGGACAAAAATGTATTCAAGCTTGGTGGTTAGTAACAAAAACAAACTAACCAAATAACCATCTCAGCGCATGCGCTGCAGATGACGCGACGTCAGCCCACGGTCGGGCCGGGCTAACAGAGGCCTTGTCTCCATGGTGCGAAGTAACTTGCGCGACAGTTGCTAGCGCTTTTACTGTCAAAAAACTGGCTCCTGACTTGCACTTGTCTAAGACCGTTAAACGTCTTCTCTACTGTACATCAGTTGCCTGCAGTCTTGTATTGACTGTTGTAAAAAAGCGATAGTAGGAGCAAGCTACTTAGCACAGGGGGGCAGCTACTGTCATTGTACAACGGTCGCATCATTAGTTGAAACCGGCAGCAGCTTCACTGGCTACTGATATCTCACTTGGCACCGGCACCGTACACAGTGTTTCCACTCAGCAGTAAAAAATATCCCACGAGCTGATACAAAAAATCTCACTTTATCCCACAGAAACTTTATTCACCTTATAATATCCCTCTAAACATCCCACACTTTCCCACTAATTTGTCAAACAGTGCAACACAGTAACAGAGTTAATGTTAAATATTATATGATAGATAGAGCTTATTTAGATCTACTAATTACCTACAGTTTACATTTTAGTTCCTCAAAGGATTTTGAGTAATGAAAAACTATGAAATAAAAGGGATGCCAGAGAACTTACCCATTGAGAAGAGTCAACAGGAAAGCAAAAAAAAGTCACTGGCAAAAAGTCACACAAATACACACAGAAACTAGATAATTTTTGGGACAACTTGTCCCTTTCTCTATCAGTTGAGGAAGAGGAAGTGTTTCTGAAAGTGTGTTTCTTTGTGTTCTGAAAGTGTTGAGGAACTGATTGAGAAAGGGACAAGTTGTCCAGAAAATGATCAGGTTTCTGTGTGTATTTGTGTGACTCTTTGCCAGTGAATTAGCTTTCCTGTTGACTCTTCACACTTCTTCTCAATGGGTAAGTTCTCTGGCATCCCTTTCCTTTCATAGTTTTTTCGGTAACATGGCCAAGAGCCACCATAACCTAAAACCTACATAAGATATTTTTCGAACTTCAAAATAATATTTTATTATTTTTAATACTAAAATAAAGATGTTAAATTACTTAAGAATATATATACAGACTGTTAGCACACCCAGGGCCTGAATAAGAGATGAGGCGCCCATAGGCTTACCATAGTTGATTTGGCGCTCCCCCGCCCCCCCCCCCCCCACGCTATTGAAGGGGGAAGTGTGTTGAACAGACTCGATGCATGAGTCTCTGAACGTGGCCCAACTTAACTTCATTTTGTGTGGGGATACGTTATGCGTTATGCTCCAGTCACAAAACTTTTCACGTTTCTACCTGCTTCGCCCATAAGGCCAATGTTAACTTTCAAAGCCCGTCCCTCCTAAACGGATTATTCGATATTGTTTATTTATGGCTCATTTTAAAGAGCAAAAATATACTTAGCGATTTCAGTAAGCAGAATTTTGATACCGCAAATAATAATCAATAAAATTACAAAATGTTCAATATTTACGATTTGTTTATGCGCGAACTATTTATGATAACGAAATTCTGCTTACTGAAATCGCTAGATATATTTTTGATCTTTAAAATTAACCATAAATAATCGATTTCGGATAACCCATTCAGGAGGAACGGACTTTGAAAGTTAACATTGGTCTTATGGGAGAAGCAGGTAGATGCGGAGGACTGGAGCCCTCTTTTAAGGGGATACCAGCTTCAGGTATCTTTGTCTCTTTTCAACGAAGATCTCCATCTCTTTCCAACCAATGAGTGGTTGCATAAACTCAGAGGCACTGCTGGTATCCCCTTAAAGCATATTGTCTGATCTAAAGGGTCCTATATCTCTCGGTTTCAGTCCCATCATAAATGAGGCCACCAGATCGCGTAACATCAGCAGTAAATGACGATCGTACTGTATAACATTGGCTGGAGTTGTCGATCGCGCCACATAATATTAGCCGTAAAAGACAACCGGACCATGCAACATCAACGTAATAAATTACCATACCGCGTGATAGTTGCCGTATTTGATGATCGCAACACATGCCTTAAGCCATAAATAACAATCGCACCGCACTTCCGCATCGCGTAATCACGACCCGTAATTGACGATCGCACCACGTGGTACAGGCCACAAATGACGATCGCACTATGCAATATCGGCCGTCTCGTAAATGACAACAGCACCGCGTAATCATGGCCGTAAAAGCCGATCACCCCGCAGATGACCGTTCTTCGAGGATATAATCCCGTCCTAAAATAATCCTGAGGTAAAATAAATCCCGCCCGAAAAACCGGATTATTTTTTCCTGAACATTACCTATGATTTCGGGACCTGTCCATCCCTAACCACGAGCTAAGGAACAACAAAAGTAACCTGTTAAAGTGTCAAACTGAGAATAAGGCAGGTTTGGCGACCGGGATAGGGCGCACACGAATCTAAAATTCCCTCTATTCAATTGATCACCACGAATCTAAAATTCCCTCTATTCAATTGATCACCGCACTTCCAAGATTATTAAAAAGCAAAATTGGTGCCCCTTGGCTGACTGGCGCCCTACGCTGCAAACTAGTCAGCCTAATGGTTAATCAGACCCTGAGCACACCACAACAAGTAGTTTGAATTAAATTCTAACCTCAAGTTTGAATGCTTCGAAGGTCTTGTCGTCATCCATATAGTTCATATTAAGCACCTTGATGGCTACGTCGCCGTGCCAGTTGCCTCGGTACACCGTGCCAAAGTGGCCCGTGCCGATCGCCTCCCCCATCTTCAGCTCGTCAAATGGTATGTCCCACTCTCTCATTGAAAGCTACAAACATTAAATTGAGGAAAAATAATTCTATATTACATAATACAATGAATTTGTATAGTTTCTTTCCCTCCCTAAGTAATAAATATAGAAAAATTCATGTTTTAATACAAATTTTAAAATTTGAGACAATATTTGTTTTTAGATACTCCCTGAACTCTATAGTGGTTTTTATTTACTTGTTTTTGTTTGTTATTATGGCTAAATATCTGTTTTATTGGGTTTAGAATCCTGAACGAACATTTCCAAAATAGTTTAGAAAGGACAATCCGTCCCGACCTAAAAGTCCAAATGGTCCATCCCAAATGCATCCCAAATGCAAATGCATGTGTAACTCACTGACTGACTGACTGACTGACTGAGGTATACAAATTCTAACCCACTTCTAGATATGCTAGGGACTTGAAATTTGGCATGCACGTAGCTTAATGTTTGAAACCTCTAGGAAAATTCACATTTCCAATTTTATATTACATTTTCCTTAACAATTAAAATAAATAATTTAGTTCTCGTTTTTGAAGTTAACTGATGTCGGTAATGCAGTATGCAGATCAATTGGCATGTTGCACTGGTTGTATTACGAATTTAGATATTTTTGTTATTAAACTTATTTATTTTTAACAGGTTTCATGTATATTGCAAATTGGCCAGGCGTACAGATGTATTTCTTATATATCACAAAGATTATCTAAATTAAGTATTCAAAATTAATTTGTTAAATTGTTCTCTTCATGAAAGCTTCTCACGAACACCACTCTGTGTAATGGATTCTAGACGATCTACGAGGTTTTATCATCACAGATAATATTTACAAATTACTTAAATGAATTTGAAGTATTTCTCAAATAAACGCTAAAACCAAATAATTAGCACATTAAGTAGATTTTTTGGTCTTTTGGTTGGTTTTTGTTTCACATAGTTTGTGGGAAAAGCCCTACATGAATTAGGTTAAATATGTTACAGATGACTTTTATTCGCTAAAAACATAATATGTTACGGTTGTAACGTTTATTATGGTAGTCTAATTGATGGTAGTCTAATCCATTTAAAAAAATACAAGTTGTCCAACGGTACAGTCAACAGCATAGGGAAAAAGGAGAAAAAGCGGTATGCGGAGAAGGGGTCTGCAGTATTATGTGATTCAGCAGTCCTTCTGTACAAGAATTAAACGCCTGAAAAAATATAAACATTACATGTTATCATTTTTTGCTTAGTATTATTGTATTTTAGGTCCACTTAAAGGATTAAAAGCATTGTTATTTAGGAAACATATACAACAGATCCTTTATAGCTACCATATTTGTTATGTTTATGTTGTGATGATTTAAATATTTACAAATTAGAAAACTTCACATTTAAAAACTATATATTTGTTGTACAGATGTAAATTATTTCTTTACAATGAAATGATACATGGAGGCTTGTATTTTGCCACATACTACATTTCTTAGTTCATCGCAACAAAACTCAAAATTGTGATTGAATTATTCTTGTAGTAAAAGCTTCTCGCAAACGCCACCGTATTCTGTACGATCTACAACGGGGTTTCCCCCTACAAAATCAGAAATCACATCTTGATCGCTTATGTATGAAAATCAGTTTCATAAAGTTTTTACTTAAAAAAAACATGCTAGAAGCCTTGTAATCAGAACACTATGTGGATTATTTTAGGTCTTAATCAACATTGTGTAGTTGCTACAAACATAATATTTTATGGTTGTATTTTTAAGGTAGTTTAAGTCATTTAAAAATGCAAGTTGTTATATAAGGGTAACATTTAAATATTTTCTTTTGGATATTAATTTATTCTACACACTTACGATATTATCTGTTGGCCTAATAATTGTCACACGAAATTTCCCTTCCAGGGCCTCTTTTCCTAAACTATACCTAGAGTCTTATAATTTAGCATCTAATTT
Organism: Allygus modestus; assembly: GCA_963675035.1. Classification (NCBI taxonomy): domain Eukaryota; kingdom Metazoa; phylum Arthropoda; class Insecta; order Hemiptera; family Cicadellidae; genus Allygus; species Allygus modestus. The sequence continues at coordinate 319,105,326 of OY776111.1, forward strand.
CTGAATACTATGACCTTTACAAAACTATAGTCAAATTAACAATTTCAATTGTTTCAATCCCTCAAAAAAATTGGTTAAACATTGTTTCATGTTTGTAAGTTATGATCCTGTAAAAAAAATCTTTGCAATGCTACAATTCTTCTGAAACAAATATAGCATAAGAAGGGTTTTTACATTCGGTTGAGCACAAAGTGCAAAACATACAAGAAAAAAGCATGTAACAAATCTCTCAACGTTAAAATATTTCTATTTGTTGGCTATTTTAACTGTCAAAACTGGGTGTCCCACTACACAGATAAATACTCAGTACGATGCTGATTTTTTAAATTTTACTATTTGTAGTTTCATTTGCATTAAAAAAATGAAATGGCGAATAATAATCAATTCAAAATGTAGTACCTTTTCAGTTGAGCTCTAGCAGCCAAACGGATGGTCCCATTGAAAAACGAAGAGCTTCACGTGGCACGGATTTGAGACGATCTACAACTTTGTCCTATGACTTTTTGCTGTATCTCTTTACCCTTCACGCTAGATTTTTCAAATTTCAGCTATTTTTCAAGATTGATTCATTGTTTTCAATTGTTTGTCTTTCTAATATATAACATAGAGGCCTAATATTTGACACACAGTATTCCTACATTACAATAATTATCTAGCAGGAGTCATACGCCCAAATTCTTTCATTTAAACCCCCAAAAAATACAAAGTCTTTAAACTCCTGTCGATTTGGGTTTTTTTTGTTAATATTTTGCATGTTGCGCTCCACCGAGGGCAAAACCCCTTATAAATTATGCCCTATTTGCTGCAGAAGGCTTGTAGTTACATACATAGAATCATAGAAACATAGCAATTTAGACTGTTATTGGTGCTTTTATTCCTTATAAGGTTCAAAAGGCGTCTTATAAAAATTTATAGACAAAGTTTAAAGATGACAATCAGGGTAAGGTTTTAATTTTTTATAAGCACTTACAATATAATACGTAGAGGCTTCAAATTTAACATACAATACGTCCCCAAACAAAGTATAATCCATCAACAGCCGTATGACCAGTTTTGATGATTTCAACCCCCTCAAAATAATTTAAATCTTGGAAAAGATTAGGGGTCTGCGGTGCACTGAAAAAACGGTACCGGTACGGTACACAACTAATTACCGCCATCGGTTCGGTACAGAACATAACCCCGGTACAGATTCGATACGGTACAGTTTACTGCTTCAAACAAAAAACAGAGATAAGCTAAACAATGGTTAACAAAATAAGTGGTTAAAATAAGACCGACTCCTATTTATAACTAGTCATTTCCTTTAAGGAAAACAAGCCCCAAAACTCATAGGAAAAGAGACGTTGACAGGTGTTATTTATAGCTGAAAGAGAATGGAGATAAGAAAGGTTGGCAAGGGGAGCGGGAACGGGGAGGGGCTGGGTAGGGTCGGCAAAAAATATGTCCTTGAAGACAAGAAAGGTTTAGACTAGGAAAGCGTGAGGGGTGAGGGGGAGGGATCCGTTAATTAGCTATAAATCAGTTGTTTGTCAACATCATTCCTAGAGTGAGAAAAGGAATACTATCTTTTAAATCATGTTCTTTCTCCATTATTATTTCAAATTAAACTGCTTTTATTTATGTATTATTATTATTGTTATTGAAGTATACTAGTGAAATTTTTTAATTATATAAAAAAAGGTTTCAAAAATGTTTGAAAACTAGACCTAATTAAAAAATAGCCACTAACTTCATAAATTTCAAATGGTAGCATAAATTTATTATTGTTTTATTGTGCTGTGAAATTTTTACATACATAGATCTGTTATATTTTAGATTATCTTGTGTGGTTTTGGAAAATTCAACTAAAAATTATTATTAACAATAACCTAAATTTATTTTTTGATGAGAATAGCTAATTATTTTAAATGTGATATAGCCAAATTAACATTACATCACTGTATTACTTTTATTACTTTCTTTATTTATTTTCCAGTTTTACATGGTACTTATGTTTAAATAAATGTACTGTAATATTTGTTATGGACTTCAATTTTGAATTTAGTAGTGTAATTAAGTAATTTTAGAGTTATTTTGATTTTAATCTTCAGTATTTAAAGGTCTAATTTTCTAATTTATAATTCATTTTAGTTTCACATCATACATAGTTTTATTTAAGTTATCTGATTTTACTTTATATTAATGATACAATAATCTCCCAATGCAACAAGAATAGTATTTATAAAACTTTGGTTTTTGTTGTTTGTATGATTTAAAACAATAGTTTTTATTTATATTGAAAGCAATATAATACATCAGTTAAGCAACTTATGCCAATTGATTGATTTTCAAGTAATTTTTGAATTTATTTCTCATGATTATTTCAAGAACTTATATTAATACCTAATAATAACAATGTTAAAATGTAATATTCCAAAGATGCAGGTTTTAAAAATCTTTTGATCCATAGTATAGTAATTTTTTTAATAAAATTAATAATAAAAATTGTATATGACCTTAATTATTACTCAATAATTTGTTTATGATACATTAAAATTAATAACTAAATTAGTACATATTACGGTACATGTACCGTAACGAATTTGTACCGAGAACCGAGGTACAAAATCTTTTACCGTACCGAACCGTACCGATCTGAAATTGTTGGTACCGCAGACCCCTAGAAAAGATTATTCAATTTTAGGTTATTTTCGGAGATTCTATGATTTTTCCCCGTCACTTTAATATACTTGATATATGCCTAATGTTTGGCACTCAATAAGTTTACACCATATTTTTTGGTATGTAGCAGAAATCACATGACCAGTTTTCATAATTTAAAGCCATCAGAAAACTAAAAACCTAAATATCTGCTAAATTATCTTATTTCTACTAGAACTAGGAACGTGAGATTTAGCACGCAAGTGCCTAGTACCATAAAATTTCCTTAAATATTCCCAAAACCTACTCTTTCAAATTTGTATCATCTCAAATTTAAATATCTGCTGATTTGTCTGTTTTCTTAGTATGAGTAGTAGTAATATGTCGGTTTTTCGCCACTTGATATAACACCACTTCTACCAGGGCTAGGAACATGAGGTTTGGCTTTGCTAACCTCAGGCTAAACAGCTTAGGTTAGCAAAGCCAGCGGGCGAAGCGAGTCTAATATATATACAGCCGCATGTGTAACTCACTCACTCACTCACTCACTGAGGTATACGAATTCTAGACCACTTCTAGACGAGCTAGAAACATGAAATTTGGCACGCACGTAGCTTGTACCTTGTAACCGCCAGGAAAATCACCAAACGTTACACTTTTTAGTTTTAACCTCCTCAAACAAATTTTAAATGGAGGACAATTTGAACATGTCCAAAATAGTGCCTTTTTATTTGAGCTGTAGTGGCCGAACTGATGGTCCTATCGAAAAACAGAGACCACCACAACACACGGATTTTAGACGATCTACAACTTTGGTTCAATTATTTTTTGTCGTATCTCGTCTCCTTCACCCTTAGGTGGTGTTAGATTTTTCAAATTTCGGCATTTTTTAGGTTTGTTGGTTTTTTAATTTTTTATCACATTAATATACTCAATGAAGGCTCAAAATTAGGCACGCAGTATGTCTACATAACATTAAGTAAATAGTAGTAGTCATATGACCAGTTTTGATTATTTAAACCTGTCAGAAGAATCAAAAACTCTTAATATCTTTAGATTTGGCCGTTTTCTTGGGATAAGTAGTAATGATACTATGATGGTTCTGGGCCAATTGATATAAATTGACATGCACACGACATCATTTATACTTGAGCTAAATTGAGCTACTTGAGCTTGTGAGATTTGGCATGCATGTGCTTTGCACCTTTTAACCTCAGAGAAAATTCCCAAATCCTACTTGTTTCAGTTTTAACACCCTACAAAAAAATAATAATGGCGAATAAACAAAAACCAAAACGTAGAGTGGTTTTATTTGAATTCTAGCGGCCAAATGGATGGTCCTATCGAAAAACGGACACCCTTACGTGCCACAGGTTTTAGCAAAACTACAACTTTGGTCCTATGACTTTTTGCCGTATCTCGCCCCCTTGATCCTTAGGTAGCCCTAGATTTTTAAAATTTCAACTTATTTCCAAGATTTAATCGTGATTTTCTATGGTTTGTCGCTCTAGTATTAGGGGTGTGCGAGTACTTGAAACTTTGAGTTTTCGGCCGAGTATTTTAATACTCGAACTCGACTCGAAGATTTGAAAATTACTCAAAAGTTTGAGCGAGTATTTCCTGCCGATTTCCGGACGATCGCTAACGATTGCGACCGGCCAAAACGCATAGTAACGGCCGCAAAAGACAATCGCATCACTTAAAATCGGCCGAAAATTATGACCGCGAACGATTGCGGTTGGCCAAAATGCGTAGTAACGGCCGCAAAAGGGATCGCATCACGTAAAATCGGCCGAAAATGACGACCGCAAACGATTGCGACCGACCAAAACGCTTAGTAACGGCCGCAAAAGGTGATCGCATCACGTAAAATCGGCCGAAAATGATGATCAGACCGCGTAATTTCGGCTGTGACTAACAATTTCGTCATTTAATATTGATTATAAGCGATGTCTGGACCAGGTGAAATTGGCCAAATGACAACCGGGCCCTGTTTCATCGGCCGGAAAATAATGACAAACCGTGTTTTGTTTGTCAATACATAATCCAGTTTGATTGTACTGGCCAAAACTTTGTATTGCTACTCATGTACTAGTTAGAAACTATGTTTAGATTATCAAATCTAGGGTGGTATCCAAATCCCACTAGTTAGAAACCATGTTTAGATTATCAAATTTAGGGTGGTATCCAAATCCCATTACACTATTTTAAACTACCAACTGATGGCAAATACTTGCTCGAAAATACTTGAAACTCGAAAATAATTGGCACTACGCGACTCGATTAAAAAAATCACTACTCGCACACCCCTATCTAGAATAGAACTTAGAGGCCTAATATTTGGCAAACAGTACTCCTAAATCACAATTAGTATTTAACAGCAGTCATATACCAAGATTTTATCAGTTAATCACCCAGAAAAATCAGTCTTTGAACTTTTGTTGATTTTCGTGATTTTTGTGTGTATATTTTGCATGTTACGCTCCACCGAGGGTAAAAGCCCTTATAAATTATGTTCTATTTGTTACAGAAGGCTTGTAGTTACCCAAAGTTATACCATTTTAGGTTGTTTTTGGTGGTTGTTCAAAAACCACCTTAAGGTTCAAAAAACACCTTATAATGGCTACATTATAAATCAGGGTAAGGTATTAATTTTTTCCAAGCACTTAGTTAAGGCATGGAGGATTAAGATTTAACATACAATACGTCTCCTGCCATGTAGTAGTCAGCAACACGCAGGCATATGACTAGATTTGATAGGTTAAACCGCTAACAATAATAAAAGCCTTGAGATTTTTATAGAATTTAGGTCTTAAATAGAATTTGGACCAATTTACATTAAACTGTGGCCAAAATGCGACCTGGAGGAGAAGCCCCCCACAGGGGTCTGGGGGCGGAGCCCCCAGCGAGAGAAGCAAGTATATGTATATAATATATATATATATAATATATATATAATATATATATAAAATTCAATATCTTTCCAATATTATGGTAAGTGATGCCTTTAATGGGCATGTCATGGACAAGTGACTAAGAATAGGCTGCATAATCATTCACAGTCCATAGGGAGACTATACCCTAGAGATACTTCTTCGTTCTCAGTTGAAGGGAGCGACAGGTCTCGAGTCGGCCTAGTGAAGCTAAATAGGGCCCTACATTGGAGCTTATTCCTAGATAACTAACAACAACCACCAACACTGAAGCTTTGGTGCAGCCTAAAACAGAATTATACTTTGTTTATTTCATTGATGGTACTTACACTATTTTGTCTCGGCCAGCCACGGTTGTCGACGTTTTCACTGTCCGACACTTGACTGTCCTGGCTGTCCACTCTGACGGGGGTGTGTTCGGAGTCGGTACTCACACTGCCAGACACCGTACGGTCGGAGTCCTGCAAACATCAACCATCATATTGCTAAATCATTCTCAACACTACAGATAGTGTTAAAACTAGGGATCTGCGGTACCAGAAATTTAAGGTCGGTAATGTTCGATATGGTTAATATTTTTGTACCTCGGTTCTCGGTACAAAATTGGTATTGTACGCGGTAATAAAATAGCCGCAATTTATCATAGCCTAAGTGTATTCGGAAACCAAACAGAACAAATACAGAAAACAGATTTTAAAAGAAAAACATACTGACAGACAAAAAAATATACTTAGGTAAGCTTTTGATTATAATTAAATACAGGTTTTGTGAATCGTCAATTATAGCCCCCAACAACTTGTAAATCTTGTAACCAAGTAGCACATCAGAATAAGAATTTTTATTGCAATCAGACGACATACTCAGCAGACGTCGAAGTTGTAGCCTACTCGTTGTAACAGAAGTCGGCGGCAATGGCGGTTCATCAAGAATCGATCACAATCACTCATTGTTTGTTTTAAATGGTTAAACTATAAAGGCTGTCACAAAATTTGTTCAAAACATTTTATCAACAAAGATGACGCGCGGTCACTTTAAGTGGAAGTGGTGATTACGTCCAAACGTCATCGTCACACAAAGAGTATACCTAAAAAGTGAATATCGGAGAGAAAGAAATATTCAGTTTCCAAAATTAATTATGAAATACGACATAAAATTATGAACTACTGTAGGTTAACCTTTTTTATTTGTTATAACAGTAGTTTGTGTAAAACATTTCTTTTGTATTAACCAATGTTTTAGCAATCAAACTGATATTTAACCTAAATACTCTTCTAAACCGTTGACGACATATTTACATTTTCTTTTGGTAGGTTTAGTTACCATCAATAAAACCTTAGGAAGTGTTATAATGCCTATTAGCAAAATGTTAAGCTCGATTTGTGGTTTTCAACTGATGTACCGTACATTTTATTGCGTTTGCATATCAAAATAAGTGTCAACCTAGACTTTCTGCATGTTGTTACTCTCTGTAACGCACGATCGTAGATCGGAAGGAATTTGCCAAATGTTTGGCGATTTTAAGTAGTATCAAGTTTAACGGTTTTGAGGTTAGGGGGCCTTTAATCGGCATTGTACAACACAAAACGGTGTTAAAATTTTGTTGGTATAAAAAGCCAGAAATTTATGTGTTTATTCCTCAGTTTGATTTAAAAATTATTAAATGTCATACAAATTCGGTTGCAGGTTTTATTTACGTATATACCGCCTCCATACACTGGCCAAGTCTAGGCGATCAAAGACGATCGTGACAGTGTAAATGCGTAGTAGTTTGTTACTAATCTCTGTTATTCTCGATAATTATTTACATTATAAAATTACTCGCCGAGTTGTACGCAACTCGACGAAACATTTGGCCGGTGTGGGGAGGCGGCTTTATCAATGCTGTAAAGGCATCTCGTCATCATTCGTGATCGTGAACCTATAAACTCACAAATGCCAGTCGAAGTTGAAAGTTGCTGTCGTGAGCACAGGAACGCCACGTCGTGTAAATGGAATGTCAATGTACGAAAAAGATGTTAATAATAAAACTAAAGGAAAAATGTGGTTGATAACAGTTAATAGTTTTTTTTTTTAGGCTGTACACTACCCACTTAGTACCAGCACCGTTACTGGTACCGAACCGAATATGGTAAATCGTTATGTACCGTACTGGTACCGATTTTTCGGTGCACCGCAGACCCCTAGTTAAAACAGGAAGAATGCACACAGCACGCTGACCTGAGGGGGCAAACTTCCATGCTTCAAACTTAAAAAATTCAATTAGGTTAAAACAAACATTTAACACCAATTTTGTGCCAATTTTGGATGGTGAATTTTCAATCTTTTGCAACACAATTTAAAACCTACTCTTTCAAAGAATACGTTCTTAGTGCTTGAATGATTGAAAAACACACTGATCAATTATTGAACAACTAATACGGCAAGATTATCAATCATTAAACAAATTCACCCACTCATCAGTCCAAAATCAAATCGCACATTTATGGAACTGGCCAGTATACACTTACAGTTGAATAATGCTGCAGTTAGATATGGATTACAAAATCCCTAAAGATGCACTATGAACATCTTACACAGCACAAATGTTGCAAGAATGGAATAGGCCATCTGACAAAAAGCCTTGCTTGCACCCCAAGACTTATCAAACAGCCTTATTCGTGGCATGGTATGGATAAACTTAAAACTTAGAAAGTCTACCAAACTGTATTCAAGTTTTCCCTTCAGCACGCAAATTTTTCCCTGACAAGCCTGGTTGTAGATTAAATGTATATCCCAACTTTGACGTTTCTTGCTACTGGGGTAACTAACTGCAAACGGTGTGCAACTGCCCATTCGCTTTGGGTTACCTGTTATACTCTTAACAGCTGTACATACTTGCGATCGCTCCAGGGGGTGGGTCTGCAGCGTGACTACGTCCGGGAAGTGGAACTGTTGGTGTTTGGTGATGATGGCCGCCGGTGTGTGACTGGCCACCAGTGCCGGACTGCTGGGTGTTGAACTGTTGCAACTCGATGTGTTCGATGACGAATCCAACCCGCCCTGTCAACGAATTCAATGGTTTTCATCACACGATTTAACAGACAACTACTGGGTATATTTAATATTGAATATTGGGGCTTCAATATTATATTGGTGATATTGATCATGAAAATAGCTCACTAAGATTTTCGACTTCTGAAATAATGCCAAACATTTTATATTTATAACACGGCTACTGCTACCGGATGCAGCGGGGTTAAAATGCCTGACTTGGGTAGAGTTGTATCAAGCTCCGGTAGCTTTAAAATGTTTAGTTTTTAGTAATTTGTTGATGTATTACTTAAATATAAGCTGTCCTAAGGAATGGGCTACATTGAAATTTGATAATAATAATTGGATTACACAAGAGATAAAGAATGATAAAGCAAAGATTATTGAATTAAGTAAAATGTTTCGAACCATGCATGATGTTAACTTAAAAACATCTATAAAAGAAAAGAAAGAACTTAAAAAATCAATTGATAAAGCAAAGAAAGAATACTTTGATGATCTAATTAATAAATCAGACAATGCTACAAAAACAACCTGGAAATTATTAAATCAGGAAATTGGCACTTTCAATGACAATCAGATAAACATATGTATTTATGAAAATTATCACATTGTTATAAACCCAGTAGAAGTAGGAACTAGATTTAATGACTATTTTGCTGATGTGGTTGATAAAGAGGCAGTGCCAAAAATTGATTCCACAAAAATGTCTTATTCAAGGGAGTATAGGGAAGAATCCTCCCCGATGGAGTCATTTCGCTTTGAATAGATAACTGAACAAGAATTAAACATTGTAATACAGTCATTTAAAAATACTTCATCATCTGGTATGGACGAAATCCCTTTTACAGCGATAAAAAAGTTCATAAATTCCTCTCTCATAAGTAGTATATTTCCCGAGCAGCTTAAGGTCGCCAAAATAAAACCAATTTTCAAAAAAGGGGACAGAAAACGTTTATCTAGCTATAGACCAATCTCTATTTTGCCAACATTTTCTAAATTATATGAACAAGTTGTTTATAACCAGTTAAAAAGTTTTTTAGAAATGCAAAATTTGTTTGATGCACAACATGGTTTCAGGCCAGGCAAGTCTGTCTGTCATCACAGCGGGCATTGAATTTGTTCAAAATATCATTCACAAAATTGATAGGGGGGAGAAAGTTGTTGGCATTTTCTTGGATTTAACTAAAGCTTTCGACAGTGTTTCACATAAAAAATTGATTGAATCATTAAAGTCACACAATATAAAAAATAAAGAATTGGCCTGGTTTGAATCATACCTGCATGAAAGAAAGCAGTGTGTCGAAATAACACAAGTAAAACACAAAAATTGCAGATACATAAATAATGTATTGTCAACACTGCGTACAGTGAAATATGGAGTTCCTCAGGGGTCCATTTTGGGACCCTTATTGTTCCTGTGCTACCTAAAAGGACTCCCTAAAGTCTTATGTGGTGTTCACAGCTCAATTTGCATGTACGCAGATGATACAAACCTAATCATTTCCGGAGAGAACCAAGAATCAGTTGAAATTGCCTCATATACAAACCTTACACTAATGAAACAATATTTAGAAAACAAAAACCTTCTAATAAATCCAAGTAAAACAAATTTTGTATCATTCTCAACAAGACAGTGCAGAACAAAAATTGACCCAATTATTAAAATAGATTAAGGTGAAATACTACAAGAATGTAATACAAAATTGTTGGGACTGATTATAAACGAAAATTTGACCTGAGATGACCACATTGAAAGTGTTTTGAATAAAATATCGTCTGGGATTTTCGCACTTAGAAGAATGTCAAAAAAAGTAGTTTAAAAACATTGAGAGGTTTTTATTTTGCACTTATAGATTTTCATATATCATATGAGGTAGGCATTTATGGGGCCACCTCCATCCAAAATTTGAAAAAGATTTTGAAAATACAGAAAAAAGCAATAAGGATAATACTTGCTTTAAGAAATACTTGGTTTAAGAAATAGAGACTCAGTCAAAACAAAATTTACAGAATTAGGCTTTTTAACCGTTTTCTTCCAACATGTGTATAACACATGTTCCTTGACAAGTTTTACTGTGTATACAGTAAAACTTGTCAAGGAACACAATATACCTCTAATGGAAGCGGAAGCCAGAAGTCGTCCATACAATACCAGAAATTGTTTAACTTTCGAATCCCATAGACTAGTTTTTTTAAGAAAAGCATAAATTATAGAGGTTTACAATTTTTTGAAATACTCCCAGATTCTATAAAAAAAACACAAAACCTGCCAGAATTCATAACAAAACTTAAAAAGTTTATGATAGATCATCCCTTATACTCCTTTGAGGAATTGAATGTAAATTTGAATGTCTAGTCGCTAGGCCTAGTTCTATCAAATTTGTAGATTCTATCACACGTTTATATATAACTAAAGAGACACTATTCACTATGACAAATGATGCTATTCATCTGTAACAATTGTACAGTTAACGAATAAAGATATTTGATTGATTGATTGACTAGCAAGTCAGATGTGGCCGGTTCGATCCCGGTCCCGGCCGACTCCTGTAATATCATGAGCGGTCACCTCTGGCTTGCCCATGTGACTAATGCCATTACGGTACCTCGCTGTCTTTAGTTCACCACACAGGTCAATAGCTTATGTGAAGGGCAGTTGAGGTTTTTTTAAATAAAACAAAGAATTAACACTGTTCAGTATAATGGTTTTTGTTGAAGTTAATCACAGCTGTTGAAACAAGTGCCTGTTTCTATAGTATTTTAATTTATGTCAATGCAACCAAAACTTAACTTCTAGGCCTACTTTAACAATCAAAACTTAAAAAAATAGCAATCCAAATTGATTTCAAGTAAGAAAACTCATCATCAGTGGACATATAGGAAACCAAGTTAAGCTAAAAAATATCAGCCTTAGCTGGGTTTCGTCTGAATTTCACATACTGATTGACACATACCCGCAAACATATAAATAAATTATGAAACTGAAAAAGGGTACTTTGTTCTAATAATATTAAACTTAATTTCATTTTGTGTTTAATATTAAACAAACACGATTTGAAACCCTAAAGTACATTAAAAAAAAATTTTATAGGAGCTCCCAACCTAACTTCAAAACTTTAGTTGCAACCTAAATTCCTAAGATGCATTTTTGTGACACTGTACTTATCTCTATGATAATGTAATAAAGATATTTCGATTTTGCTCTTATCTTGAAGATGGTACTATGAGATTGAACGAGGTGATGATGAGGATCTGGACTTGAACAATCTATATGGATTGCTAATGTTTCTGGATTGGTAAGGTAAAGTCTAGAAGTTATATAATTAAATGATCCAGAGGCTGCACACCATGAAAAACCCTTAACATATTATTATTATGTTCCAAACTGTAAATCCAAGGTTATGACACCCCTGATAAATGGGGAAAACAAACTGTGCACTGATGGTTCACCCTTTATGAATTGCTTTTAAATGGCAAATTTTGTTTAGCAACTTCTAGTTGACAATTAATAACACTGTCACACAAGGTTCAAATTTACCTTTTTTAAAGACTTGATTTACCAGGACAATTTGTTAGGACTCAAACACCCAATCTGACAGGGTAGGGCCTTTTGGGGATCCACCACCCTCCTCTAAGAATCTGTCACTGAAAATATTTTGTATCCTCGATGCTCTGACTCTAATGCTGAGGAACTTGCGATAAACAAAACCACTTGTATAAAAAAGGGACAGTTTCACCAAGTGATAAAAGTTATACAAGAAATAGAAAGATATAAAAGGTGCATAAGGTGCAAACAGAAGTGTAACAAGATTATATCAAACATTGAAACATCATGCATAACATGTGTTATTCCTACAGCTTAAGTAAAAACCAATCATTCTCTAAACCACACACATTTACAAATTATTCAACCATACAACATTTTAACTTTTTAACTCTTATAAATGACCAGTTGATAAAATACTATATCAATTTATTAGAAACTCATGTGTATAGTTATTTGAATTTACCACTTAAGAAAAAAATGTATATAATTATATTTATTTTACAAGTGCCCACATTCATTTGGGAAGAACAAAACTAATACAAGTTATTTCTATCTACAGTGAGCAATATCAAATTACACTGAAAAGACTAACGAATACAGCACTAATTATAAATCGGTAGGTGCACTTAAATCCCCAAGGGTTATTTTTACAAAAATATGATGCATATTTTTAAAATACAGCATGCCAAATAATGTTCAAATTTTGAGTTTTTACTTTCATCACACTTAAAAGTAACGTGAAAACATGGGGAAAACTGGACATTAACCGTTTACATTAGCTGCATCACTGATTTCCCATCAAGATGGTAGGGGTGGGCGAGTACTCGAGATTTCGAGTACCTGTCGAGTATTTTCTAATACTCGAAGGCCGAGCGAGTATTACAGACTACTCGAAAATTCGAGTTGAGTAGTTGATTACTCCCGCTGTTTACCCCAACTAGTTGAAAATGCAAAGCTACTCCCACCGTTTAACCACGTTTACGCCGCTAACCAATATTTTACAAAATAAGTGACTGAAATAAATAAAAATAAGTCTAACATTTATTTTTAGCTCACATGAAAGGAGACAATGACAGGTGGGTCATTTATGGATACCTGTGAGTTAAGATAAGTAAGAGGATGTTTGGGTCAGGGTAAAAAAATCACTTTCTTGTTAAAATGTTCTGGTTTTGATAAACTAACCCAAAATTGTTGTATGGATATACATTTGCAATACTTGTCTTTTGTTTTTTATGGTTGTTGAAAACAATATATATATATATTTTTTTTTTTCTCATTTAAATAAATCATTATTCATTGATGGTAAAATTAAGGTTAAAATAAAATAAATAATAACATTAATAATTCAATAAAATTTTATGTATATAATTAAAGTTTAATATATACAAAAATTGTTTTCAATAAAAGCAATTTAAATGAGTTTTTTTTACTTTTTAAAGAACTACTACACTCGACTCGATACTCGAGTAGTTTGGTTCAATACTCGACTCGATTAAAAAAAACACTACTCGCCCACCCCTACAAGATGGGTAGGCCAATTTGTGTGTGGACAGCTACAGTTGCAAGTGTTATAAGTGACCATGTAGACAGCAGATGTTGGTCATATGGGACAGCTGCTGTCCCATGAAAACTCATTTGTTTTATATTTCTTTAAATAAATTTTAAACTACATTAAAAAATAATTTCAACGGCTTCCAGATAGAATTTACAATATTCAGTGTATATTTTTGTCTCTCATGAATAACTAGGAAGCCCCCTGGATGAAGAAACTGATAATGAATTGGATATGTTGAGAATAACATCATCCTACTGGCACTGGATTAAGGAAATGTATAAGGGGAACTAAACAGATTTTTGTATCAAGGGAGTATTTCAAAAAGTAACACCATTGACAATGTCAGACTTAATGCAGTGGCCTAAAAAATTGAAAATAAATAACTTTCGCGATGTTTTTATCAGGAAACCAAACCCGATAAGCCGTGTGAAAATAATTGCGGGATAATTAATTTGGATGACTTGACAACACAATACAATACACAATACACTTGCACAGTAGGCATTTTTTATGGAAACCGCTAAACGTGTGATATATTTAGACTCACAGAAAGAGATATGATTATTTCTCACATTCATTACTTTCCCCATGTTTTCATCCCAGTAAAAGTAAAGTACACTTAGAATGAGAGAACTGAAGACATGGATACATTTTGATTATTTACTGGAAAAGGTGGAACGTTGATCGTCTTGCGTTCTCGTCGTGTAAGGGGATTGTGACTGGGTGACGGCCGGTTAATGATGGGTGATTGGCTTGGCGCAAACACTGAAAATATTAAAAAAAATTGTGAACAAACACTGAACTTAGGAAATCTAAAGCCAGAGCATAATTTGTAAATCTAAATTAAAAACAGTAGTAATTGGAAGAGAATGGATTACACTCTTTTGTTCCATTCACATGAGGAGGATAATGTTTTCCAATTTGGGATAATATGATGAGTAATAGTCTCATTGTGGATAGGCACCTGGATCATTATTCAAACAAAATAAAGGTTTAAAACAACCTGCCAAATAATCTGAGAAATGCAGTTGAGAGACTACAGCTCTTTCGTGTTATAAATATACATCCTCAGGTCAGAACGTTGAAATGTCACAAATTCACCTCCAAGGATGTTGTATCTTTGTTATTAAATCTTCACGCACATACAAATTTAATTTATTAGGTCAAAACATGAAAGACATAAAGGCTACCTGCTGTGCCAGTAGTTGTGGGTTGCCAGGAGTGGTGACCACCTTCCCCTCTACTCCCTTATCCCCTTACTTCCAGCCTTTTCTTTGAGTTTGACTGTCCAAAATGTATATTACCAAAATGTAAACAATGCTCAACTCGAATGATAATTTTTTCATTGACATGTTGGTATGTTTTTAGATGCTCTGTTGTTCTCAAATTCTAAGGTGGTGTATTTCCCTTTATTACAAAGATTTAGGATTCTACGGTGGATTTGTATGTCTGTCCACTATGATTGGTATTGATTGGTTGGCAAATGCAGATTTTTATATTTTGGGCAGTTGATCTTCGGATTTAGTAATAATGGATCATGAAGTCTAGCCGATATAAAAACTTGGGCAATCGTTGTATGTCGTTTTATACACTTCTGTCCTGTTTATGTTTTATAACTGTGGTTCCCTTCCCTTATGCATGTAGTCATACTTCTTTGTAATTTGAAATGTCACATTACATCGTTCTTGGCCATTTAGTTTTGTAAGATGTTATTTAATGGGTCGTATTAATAACGTTGCTAATTCGTTTAGATTAAATATTTATGTCTCGTGTGTGTTTGCGTGTATTTGAAGTTTTAACAACAAGGCAATATCCATGAAGAATAAAACAGCTTTAGTCCATAAACTAAAATTGATGGATCATTTGACAGAGCAGGCAGTTTAAACTTTTGTTTGAATAATAGTCTTAAATTTTAATTAGGTCCAGTTAAGAAAGCTATTCTGAGTAGGCCTACTGAAGATGGTGGTGACTGTATTATGGACATCCATAAAGAAATTAACAAATTAGCTATTCTGAGTAGGCCTACTGAAGATGGTGGTGGTTACTGGTGGTGACTGTATTATGGACATCCATAAAGAAATTAACAAATTAGCTATTCTGAGTAGGCCTACTGAAGATGGTGGTGGTTACTGGTGGTGACTGTATTATGGACATCCATAAAGAAATTAACAAATTAGCTATTCTGAGTAGGCCTACTGAAGATGGTGGTGGTTACTGGTGGTGACTGTATTATGGACATCCATAAAGAAATTAACAAATTAACGATGGAGAGGGAGTAAAAACATGATCAATATTTTCTCCAAAGATTACAACAAAAAAGGTTTACAACTATGAAGGTGTTTTTTATAAATTATTAGTACAGTAGATGGTTTGTTTTTGGTTCATTAAGTTTTGATATCTTACCGTTACCATCTTGGTTGCCGGTGATGGTCCGTCTAAATTCGTCGACTAGTTCTCTGGGCAGACCACACGATGGTGGCACTTTGGGCTCGCAGTCTCGATGGCATTTGTATTTACATTCTTTACACTTTAACCCTGCAACGTTTAAAATAATTAACACTTTACTCAGTTCCAGTTGAAAGAGTGTAAAATACAGTAATGAAATGGTGAGAGGAGACATAATCAAAATAATAGTGGTGAGATATACAGTATTTTAGGGATGTTCTGAAATAATTGGTTAAACAATAACTTTGGACATTGTAGATTTTATTCACAATTAATCATGTAGCAATCCATTTGGCTTTTATGTGAATTATTATTGTTTAGTTTTCCAATAACCTCATGGTATTATGATTTATTTTTTACCATTGGCGTAGACTCATGAGCTGGTTCCGTTACTTACCTAACATTTTTTAAACCATTGAATTTGAATAAAAAATTTGTGTTTTAAAAGGATTAATGGCGTATTTTAGTTAAATTATTTTTTTTCTTTCAGTTTAAAGAGTCACATTGGCCCCCACACACTAGATATTTAAGTAGAAAATTGCAAAATCAGTGTTAACCATGTGCAACTTACAAATAATTAAACTGATCCCGTCAACTTCCAAGCAACCCTGCCACCATTTATTTTACTTGGGCCCGCCCACCGACGTTGCCACAGACCGCTTAAATCATTGAGTGATGAACGACTGCTCATCACAAAGCAAGCAAAATAGGCATTAAATAGGTTGATGGTCAGTCCGCGCCCCTAGTGGAGAGAACCGTAGTTGCTCGCAGTCATTAGTTACAGATTTTGCATTTGGAGTGCAGCACCAATCAAATCCCGTTGTAGGCTATTGCAAATACAATAAAATTACTACCTTAATGTGTTAAAACACTTATCAACAAGCATCTTTTTCATCACCTCCAAACAAAATTAAGTGAAATAATGACATATCCGGCTGAATTAATAATATAGTTTTAAATAATGTTTGAACACGTTGCATGCATGCAACATGTTCGCGTATGTACAATTAACCTTAGTGTTACATATACTTTTTTTAACTTTGTTATTGTAAATATATAAACTTTGTTTATCATAAGCTTGCTACAATTGAGAATTAGTTGAGAATTCATACCGTCTTGCAAAGTTACACTTAGCAAAGCCTACAATGGGTTTGTATCGTCTAGTTTTACAGTAATAATTACAATATTAGATGCAGGTTTGTTTCCCTGAATCCATGTATGTATAAATATAAAAAAAACACACTAAATATTACAAACAAATTACAACAGGAATTTCCTAAAACAGACACTATCAAATGGGTTTTAGCGAATTTCCCCTATAGGGAAGAAGCTATTACCGTAGGTCTCATGGTAAGACTTAAGCCCGAGACCATGATAACTTTTCATTTTGAGGTCCCCAGATGCCAAAAACACCATTCGTTCAAATTTTTATATATGTATATATATATATATATATTTATATATATATATATATTTATATATATATATATATTTATATATATATATATATATATGTGTCCGTAAGCACGATAACTCTCGTAAAAAAGGTCCAAACTTAATGAAATTTGGTACAAATGTTTAAAGTACCATTTATTTGAACGAGTTCGAAAACCAGATGAATCGCACCATCCGAAGGGGGGTTTTTGAGGGGGTTTTGTACCCCAAAAATGTGTTTTTTGGGGTTTTCACATGTAATTTTAATTTAAATCAAATTTTATTTTATACCATTGAATTCAGCTTAAAAAAACAAACAATTTGGTATTTTGATCATTGCTCTACGTCAATTGGTTACCGAGATATTGAAAGTGCTAAACACAGTACGTTGTCTAATGTTATTCTTATGGAGAAAAAGAAAAATTGCATATCTCGTTTATTTATGAACATAAACTGGCGAAATTTGGTATATGGCTTGATCTGGTTGTGGTTTATTGTTGTTAGCACAAAAAAACATTTTTTCGCTTATGGCTCCTGTAGCAGCAAACCTAGGTACTTGGTCCCCATGTCCCCATGTTATTCTTATGGAAAATGTTTAAAATGTTATATATCGCTTATTTATGAATGTATATGGATGAAACTTGGTATGTGACTTCATTAAGATGACTTCTATTGATATTTGCATAAAAACCCATAATTTTGTGTGCCTTGTTGCAGCAAACCTGCGTACTCATCCCCAATGTTATTCTTATGGAGAATAATTAATATTTTAAATATCGCTTGTTTGTGAATACATTTCTTATGAATCCTGTTAAGTTTTTTAATGTGTTATGTTATATATTCATTGGAAATTCGCTGAGTATGCAGGTTTGCTGCAACGGGGGTATTAGAGTTAGTACATGAATTGGAAGACCAATTCATCATTACAATTTTGTTAGTAACTTTAAGTAGAAAACTTGTGGAACAATAACCTACCAACATTCTTAACTGACCCAGATTCAATTTTACGAACTATCACTATATTTGACTAACAAAATCTAGATAAGTTAATCTTTTTTATAGGATGAAAACTCAAAAGTTTAGACTATTTTATAACTTGATTATGGATAGGGGCCTGCTCATTGAATTACAGGTCATAATGAAAAAGTGCACAGTTATAATGTAGCTAAAATATTTTCCAAACAGTTTTTCCTTTTCTTTACTAAACATTTATTAACAACTGTGCTCATGCACAGGCAGTTGCTCATGTGAGCATTCCACCAAATTTAAGATTAGTTCTGATTCATGTCTATTCTATTTTAAAGTCTTTACACGCAATTTCCAGCATGAATATTGCAAGCGCTAGTGTCCCGATCATTATTCATGTGATGTTATAGCAGCTTCAAATTATCCAGATGTTTTACTATTCTTTTTAGTCTGGATAATCCGATGTGTACTGAACCTACTTTGATAAATATAAGTTTTTTATGTTATGTTTTAAAATTGTATTTGTAAATTATGGAATTGATAGTGTGTAACTTATGCTAGATATTTCTTTTTTGTGGCAAATTTAATTTAATATTAAGCGTACAGAAACTAGACTTTCAGCGAACATTTTTCGCTCACCTGTACCTATGAACATCTGCTTATCACAATAGTCGCAGGTGGTCATCATCTTGAAAGTTTTGGTGAAGCGGTGAGAGATGACATGACCCATGCCCCTTGAGATCGTCGGTGTCCTAGGGGATTTGGGCACTTGAAGGCTGGCTGCAACACCACAACAGACTGCATTTAATATATAGCCTACTTTTTAACCTTAGCCACTCATCCTCAGTTTTATTGTGAAAATGGTGGTATGATTGTTTATTAGGCCTACTCAATTAGAAAAGAAATAATACAAATATTGACGAAAACACATTCACTGTGGTAGCGCAAGGGCTGGGTATTTCACCTGTGTAATGCAGGAACTGATTTGATTGGCATGGATGATTTTAATTCCCGGCTAACGAATGATAGTTACTCTTGGGTTCAGTACAGCATTGCTTTGTGGAAACAGGCGACAGAGCTGACGCAGAAAGAAAGTGAGGGCTGCATACAAATCAGCCAAATAAAATTTTAAGTTACGGCTGCCGCAGAAGTCAACAGTAAGTTAATAAAGTTATTTCTGCAGAATAATTCTCTACTCTGCAAACAAAAATTATGGAGAATAAAAATGGATTGAATGACTGCAAACTTAAGTTTCAAACACCAAGGTCACGCAGTCTATTTTTGGGGACAGAGGTTTACGATCCGCCAGTGTTGACTAGAGGTCCTGCAGCTGGAACTTCTTTGTACAATTCATAATGTTCCAACGTCAATAATAATTCATTTTCGCTTGGAACTACTTTTAAAACCAGCTAGTTAGTACTATATTTAGTGCTGCAGCGATTCGTTCCAAAAACAGATGCAGTGTCTTAGGTCTCAAAACCCGCAGATTAAACTAGCTGCAGCTATACAGTATTTAATTTGGGAGTAAAGAACGAATGCTGGGAATTATTTTGTGACAGCTGGAGTTAAAGTCAGCCGTAACCTTTATATTCATACCTTAATATTTTCATGATTTAACAATAGGAAATAGTATAATTTCTGATTTTGTTTGCAATAATAGTGTTTTAATAGTAATATGTAATGTTTTCAATCAGTTTTATGTACAAGTGCCAGTGTTATTACATAAAACTACATAAACAGGGTTGCCACCAAAGTTGCATTTCAAAATTCATGCATAATTCCAGGTTTTCCAGGTAAAAATCTCAAAATTACAGGTAAACCGCGCGGCATTTTTAATATATTTGCGACCCCTATAACGATTTACAATATAAATAAAAGTGATATTTTATCAAAAGATTATAGAGAAATTATTACGAAGGTTGCCTATGTTATTACTTGATATTAAAGATCTCATATTTGTTATGCTTTCCACAAAAAATGGGTGTATACGCTGGGCCAATAATTTATATTAATGGAACTATATTGTTCTCTCTAAATAAAAACATTACAAGATTTTACTTGATAGGAGGGGGAATATCTTCGATATTATTTTCTTGGCTGTAAAACAATGAGGTTATATTTATATTCGACAATAATTCTTCAAAAGTCTTCTTTCTGTGATACTACAATTAAAACCAGTGGAAATACCTCGATGGCCGTATTTTTAACTGCAGTGTATAATACAATATCAATATACCCGTATCGTTTATGCACAATATGTTAAGCGATACAATACGCGTATCGCGATACACAGCACCGATACGATACAGCCGATACGATATCTGACTCCGATACATATCGTATCGCCGTATTGCGATACACGGCCGTATCGCACATCACTATCTTAAATCATCTGCACAGCTGCAATCTGCAAGTAGGCAGACGACGCGGTATTCACATCACCATATTTAAAACGTACTAACAACAGTAATAATTCTGTTGTACATTTCCCTATCTGAAAACAAATGTAATATTTTCTGATAAGATATTTTTTTATTGTTTTTCAAGTTTGATATATTTTTAAGGTTTGATATCGAAATTCACGGCTTATTCCAGGTTTTTTCACGGTATACGAAATTCACGGCTTATTCAAGGTTTCACGGTTTTCACGGTTGGGTGGGGACCCTGACATCATAACAACTACTAGGAAGGTTAACCCTTTGGATGCCACGCCATTTTGGTCAACTGTGTCACCAGTGCCAACCGAATATGACAGTTGCACACCAAGCGTGCCAAGCCCGATCAGCTGTTCTTTGTATTGTTTTAGATAAAGTCTCATAACTTTTCTCAGAATTCAGCTATGCTAATAATTTTTATGTTTATTTTTAAACCATTGTGTCAGCTACAAAGTTAATGTTCTTTTGAAGCCATTATAGAAATTATTTTGGTATATTATATAAAATAAAATAAAAAAAATTTTTTATTTTTTTTATTTTTTATTTCTAAACCAAAAACACAATTTTAATATAAATTTAAATAATAACTTGATACTGTACTAAAAACGTAATTTTATTTTCTATATGTGGTAAAAATTTCAAAACCATATCTCAGTTTTTTATGTTTTTTTTATAAAAAAAAACCTATAATAACAAATAACCTTTACTTTGAAAAATCAATATTTTAAAAACTTGAACATTTTCTTTCACACTCTTTTCTCGGCATCAATCTTATTGTTATAATGCTAAAATGAAAGTTTAGAAACAATTTTTCAATACACTGTAAGATTATATGTATATAAAATATTATATATATACGTAATATATAAAATAATAAAAGTAAATCAAATTACATGTGAAATTACTTACATGAGCTAATATGAAGGAGCAACATACTCAAAATTCTTGCGGTGAAACAAAATAGTTTTTACACTACACATAAAACACACTTATTATATACGAAAAAAAGTTGATCTATTTACAATATTTACAAAGTCCCAAATGTCTGCTGGACTTTCACTCACGTACAGCGGTGGCGAGTGTGGCAGTCGAGGTGGACTCCGGCTCCACAGTTGATGCAAACTGTCTTAGAGCGCCGCCTCTTCCCTTCGGGGTTGTTTTTCCCACTGCACACGGAACAGTTCTTTTCTTTTGTGCCTTCAAGTTTGATTAGCCCAATTCGTTTTGAGGGTTGTGCTGGGTTTCGTTGTGGGGTGTTTTGTTGGTTATCCCCGCCTGCCATGTCCTGAGTTCGATTTTTCGCTGCTAACCATGCTCGAGCTAAGTCCTCGATTACGCTAATGTTGAAGTGCAGCCTACTCATTTTTTCCCCTGTAGTGTTGCCACAGTAAAGAACATATGCATTTAACATCATCCTACCAAACACATTAAAAAGACCTTCTTCCAGTATTTCATGCACCGCCGCTCATCCAGATAAGTGTACAACATCTGATCGGTGCCGTCAATGCCACCCATTCCATTGTTGTATCGGTGTACAATCTGGGGTTTAGTTTTAACAATGATGTTTCCCCTTCTTCGTTTTGAATACCTAACATTACGGGCTGTGGCATCACTTGAGAGTAGAATAAACTGACTTTTATTTGTAGCTTTCTCTCTGTACGCTAAGAGGAGTAGTGGTCCTTTCCTCATATACTTTTTTTGCCCTATTGCGAATCTTCCTAATAATAGCCGAGGGATACCTTTCCTGTCCAGTCTCAGTGTTCCTGTTATCCAGGTTTGGTTTGTGTACAAATATTCTGCCAGGGGTATGCTGGTAAAAAAATTGTCCAAAAATAAATTAAAACCTTTACCCAAGTAGTTGCCCATTTCTAGCAGTCTTTTCACAACAGTGAAGCCAAGTCCATTTCTTTTTATTTCTTCTCTGTCTTCTGGGGTTTTGTCAACGCTTCCTTTGTAGCAAAAAAATTTCAAACAGTACTTAGTTGTCGAATCGCACAGGACCCACAGCTTTATACCCCACCTATGGTGTTTCTTCTTCGGAAGGTATTGAGTTAAAGCTGTTTGTTTTTTTGTTCCCACAAGGGATTCATCCACAGATAATGATTTATTTGGGGTGTAGTGAAACTTGAAAAGTCGGTTTGCGTGGTCGATGATCAGCTGGAATCGCCCACATGGGTCATAGTCTGGGTCACCATGTCCCGCCAGAGTATTATTATCAACAATGTGAAAGAACTTCAGAATAAGTTGGAAACGATTTCTGCTGAACATTTTCGGAAACCAATCAGTTGATTGGGAAAAATTCGTTGACCAGTAACTCCAGATGTTCGGTTTTCTAATTATTCCCATGTTCATTATAACAGAGATGAAACCTTTAATTTCTTCAATTGAAACGTTCACCCACTCTCTAATACGACTTCGAGGGGAAAGGTGTTCTTGGGATTGAATGTACTGTCGGGCATACCTATTTGTTTCACGGACAAATGTTTCCAAAAGTGATACTGTAAAAAAAAGATAGAATTAATCAATTGGTTTTGAATTTGGGGGAGGGCAATGTTTAGGTCCTGTCATTTCTGAAAAACGAAAGTTATGGTTTGAGCCAGGGTCATTTTCTTCTTCTACATCTTCTCATCCATCATTATTAGTATCGTTTGTGCCGTTTACAATTGGAGCTGCAACATTCTCAGTGCGTGTGGGCCTAATACCTCTATCTCCTCTGTTTCTTCCCCCTCTAGTCCTTACCCTACGTCGGGTACCAAGAGATAGTCCTCTGTTTATAGCATATCTATTTGCGGGCCCTGGCAAAGGCTCAGGGAAAGTCAGAGGTGCAGGTTCAAAAAATACGTTTGAGGGCCCTGGCATAGGCTCAGGGTAATGCTGGGGTTCTGGGTCAACAAAGTCATTGAGGGCCCTGGCAAAGGCTCAGGGAAAGTCAGAGGTGCAGGTTCAAAAAATACGTTTGAGGGCCCTGGCATAGGCTCAGGGTAATGCTGGGGTTCTGGGTCAACAAAGTCATTGAGGGCCCTGGCAAAGGCTCAGGGAAAGTCAGAGGTGCAGGTTCAAAAAATACGTTTGAGGGCCCTGGCATAGGCTCAGGGTAATGCTGGGGTTCTGGGTCAACAAAGTCATTGAGGGCCCTGGCAAAGGCTCAGGGAAAGTCAGAGGTGCAGGTTCAAAAAATACGTTTGAGGGCCCTGGCATAGGCTCAGGGTAATGCTGGGGTTCTGGGTCAACAAAGTCATTTGAGGGCCCTGGCAAAGGTCCAGGTAAGGGCAGAGGTTCAGGGTCATCTGGGTCGTTATCATCATACATCATTGTATCATTATTCACAATTTGAACATTATTAATAATAGGTGGGTCATCGTTTTCACTGTCAGAACCACTTACAGGGCTTATCTCTGGATCTGGCTCAAAGGTCGGATCGTCATCTGTGTTATCACTGAATAGTGAACTAGATGAACTAGAGAAAATTTCAGAATCAGAGTCACCAATGGAACCGTCATTGTCATCACCAATAAAGTTTATACCACTAGACTGGACAACACTATTTATAAGCGTATCTTCACTAACTGGAGAATGAGAACGTCGTCTTTTACTCATTTTATTCTTTACTCTTTTACTCACTTAGTAAAATTTAAAATAAAAATTCCACTAATAAAAATGTAAACTAACCACAACACTCTTTTCGCACTAACAACAATGTAAACACCCGTTTTGGGGGGAATTCCCAAGGTCAACAATCAGCTGTTTACTAACCCGCCAGACTGCTTGGCACCGACCAACGAAACAGACGCGCGAGACTGCGTGGCGCCAGACCGGAAGAAATACGTCGAGCGCTTGTAATATAACAATCGTATGATATAATTTCATGCGTTATAATACTTATATTCGTGTGTAAAACTTTGTTACTATTGTATTAGTGTAAATATTGAGGTAAATATAAGTAAAACCTAATAATAAATAAATAAAAACAACGATGCCGATCTCATCGGCTCGCGGCATTCTTCGCATAAATTGGCGGGCGATGACATCGGCTCTCGGCATTTCTCGCGTTCGACTATGAGCCGATGTCATCGGCTCTCGGCACTCAAAGGGTTAAATGAGCAAAGTAGTGTGTAATTATAAACTAATTAAAATGGCGCCAAGAAATCAAAAATATTCCACCAAACTCGTTCCTACGCTCAAAAAACAATTTTTTACCAAAAACAAAATGTCTTATAATTTTCTTATTGTTCAAGATACAAAAAAGTTACAGATTTAAAGATCTGTGAAATTGAACGTAGAATTGGAATATTTAGTTTGATATTAAATAATATACTTGGTTTCTGTTATAAAATGGTAAAATCCAAAATTTGTAATGCAAGTATAGTGTTTTTATATTTTTTATTTGAAAAATTATTTTTCCCTGATTACAAAAATACCACATATGTGGTATTTTTATCATAAAATAAGTCCATAATTTAACGAAAACTTTTTTAGCAATCATTTGTTGGATATGTTTAACTGGCTAAAGCGTAAAAATATTAAATTTATGATTTACGGAGATATCAGTTGTTTAAAAATGTAAGAAAATCATTAAGATTTAAATTTTTAACCCTTTGCGCTCGTATGTCCACACTCAGTGGACAGTATGGAGTCTGCGTCAGCTGGGAATTATTTTCTGACGCTCAGCGCCCAGAGCCCGCATGTCCACACTCAGTGGTCGCACTAGGTTTCGACGCCAGCTCGGCAGCCATTGTCGGTCGTCTGCTTCTGCCAGCTCGGAATTATGTTCTTCACTCTAGACTAAAATGTCAAGTTGAAGCGTATATTCAAAGTCTAAGGAAAACTCTTTGTATACTTTGAAACTTATTTATTTACCATCGAAAATCATATAATTTACTTCTTGTTAATTATATTTAAGAAAATATTAAGAAATAATTTAAAAAACTGCTTATAACATAAATAGAACAAGATGTCGATGTCACTTTCATGGTCCGAATCACTGCCAAACTCACTTTCACCTTCAAGCGCGTTACGAATTTCGTCGGAACGTAATGTTTCCTCCTTTTTAAAAAATAAGAAAACTCGAAATATTACGTATAATAATAATTATCAGGCATATAAGCCAAAGACTAAACAGCGTAAGACAAAAGCGCTTGACTAACTGTTGTTGTTTACTGTTTACATTAGAACGCAACAGCCGACATTTATGCCCGTTGCATTCTGGGATTGATCTAGTTTCAAAATTCACCGTCAGATTTCAGCACAATACAGCAGAAAGAATATTAAATTTTGTTAAAGTATGCATTGTCACTGTCCACACACAGTGGACATGCGAGCGTTCGCGATCGCATGCGCCATTTAACTCTGTCCACTGGGTGGGGACATGTGAGCGCTGAGCATAAGTGTGACATAAAAAAATCATGGCTAGTGGGAAAATGGCTGCGGCCACTGAGTGTGGACAGACGACCCCAGGGGACCATTTCTAAAGAACCTATCCGAGCGCAAAGGGTTAATAACATGCTATTACAAAAACCTTATTTTCTTACACTGTTAACCCTTTTACTGCCGACCATTTTTTTATGACGTCACCAAAAATGCCAGACCACTATTAAGATTTACTTGCCAAGACTGCCAGGTTCAATTAGAGCAAATTTCGCGCTCTCATTAACAAATTTGTAACTTTTTTATTTTTTATCAGAAATTTATAATTTAGGTCTTGTTTGATTTGTATTGAGTTGTTTGTTTTAAATAAAATATATATTTTGCTGTATGTAATAGTTTTTTAGTTAAAAAAATATATATTTTTCTTTAATTTGGACTATACAAATTACCTCTAAAACTTATACATCAACCAATTTTAGACATATATGTTGTAAAACAGGCATTAGTAAACACACACCCAAATTTTCATGCCATTACCTTGATAAATGCAGGAATTCTGATGTTTTTTTTTTAATTTATTCATATTTTCAAAATTGAACATAGTTGCATATACCATTGACACTATCAGTTTTTTTTCATAAAAACATGTACATTTGGCTTCTAAATTTCAAAATGTTGTAAGGCACATAAAATAACACTAAAAACATACTAAAATAATGAAACTAACAATGACAAAAATATTTAGAATGGAGACAATTTCATAAAAAAAACCCTTTCAACACCTGTGCTCACCGAAACAGGTAGGGTGAACACCTATTTACGATGGTATTTTCACTTACTGGTGATCTACTCCGCTTGCCCATTTTCGTAATGACATCAAAACTTTACTCACTAAACCACGGATAAATCCACAAACATAACAAAAAAACTGACACCAGTAACCATAAACAACAAACGAAAGACGGACGGCAGACAACACTCACTACACAGAGCAACTGACGACTATGCACAGACGGTAGGGGGAATCAATGAGTATAACTTTATAGATTATACAAGTCACAAGAGTATAAATTGTACTTTTCTATGTTCCTTATAGTCTTGACAACGAGTATCTCAAGTTTTGTGGCATTTGGTAAACATTTAAGGCCAATAAGTTATAAATATTAGACGTGCTTTATTGCGCACGTCGGCGATTCTCGCACAATTAATGTTGTGCGCATATGTGCACGTTGGTGTTTTTCGCACGATTCTCGAAAAACAGCTGATTTCACTGTGAATCAACTGTTTTATGTATATCATAAATTGAATACTTTTATGTTGGAGCCACTAAAAAATATCCAACAAATTGTTGCTAAATAAAGTTTCCATTAAATTATGGACTTATTTTATGAACAAAATATTACATACACATATGTGGTATTTTTGTAATCACGGAAAAACAATTATTCAAATACAAATATAAAAAGCCTATTTGCATTAAAGATTTTGGACTTGACCATTTTATATAAAACCCGAGTACATTATTTAATTTTAAACAATATAGGCCTATTCAAACTCTACGTAAAATTTCATATAAATTTGATCTGATATGATTTTTGCATCTTAAAAAAAAAGTTATAAAAGGGTGTCTACTTTATTCCAAACGGAAAATTCCTGAACAATTCCCGTACATTTAAGGACATTTTCTTAAACTGTTAAGTTCTGTAAAAGTTATATAATACTGTAATTAACAAATTTAGGCGACAAGTATGAGTATCACTAATTAGCTATTTTCATGTAACTATTTTTCTATTTAAGAACAAAATAATTAAATTAAAAGGTTAAAAAGGGGAGAAAAATTGGTCTACAGAATAAATTAATATACTGAAATATAATTCTACAAGATATCGATAAATAGACCGATTATAAATCTTAAGGCTGGGCTGTAATAGAATACATTATACTGTAGAACTCAGAACAATTAAAAAAGTCTACAAAATATTCAATTAATAAACTTAAAACTAACTTTTACTCATCACTCAGAAAATCACTTTTGTATATATCTAGATCTGTCTTTGCAATTTTATGAATTAGTTACCTATTACAATAAATTAAATAATTGAATGTTGATCCATAACAGTTAAAATGAACTTTCAACAAGTTGACCTAAAATTAAATTGAAATCCAATAAAAATCAGAGATGATGAAAATATATTATTAACTTATTTTTACATAAATACAAACAATTGCAGCTTAGGCTTGTATGGCTTAAAGACTACCAATGTTTAACTAGCCTATTTTAGAATAGACCTAGTTCCCATTGGCAAAGAATTTGACGATTATAACAAATTGAAAATTGACTAGGCTATGTACGGTAATTGAGAGGTTTTCACAGGTAAACATTACATTGACTGCTTAATATTTTGTTCAGCTTAGCCCTCCAGTTTCTTTAAATGTTATACATTATGTACCTTACAAAATTGTTAGACCATAAAACAATATTTCAAAGAGTTAAAGTAAGTAATTAACCCAGCTTAATAACATAGCCTAGGCCTATTTAAAAATTTGGGAATGGGTTATCAAATTTAGTTAAAATATAATAAATGATGCCTTTTTTACAGATTACATATCATTTAAAAGATATGAATAAATATATAACTTACTATTAACAAAATTAAAATGATTGGGATTAAATATACCTATTTTGTAGGAGCAATTAGGCAATTATTACTTTTGAAAATTATTATGCAATTTAAAACGATACAGGCTCCTAAATACATCCTCAAATAAACGCACAGCAACACAGCTGTTTATTTTGTTTACTTTCATTTTGGAATCGCACACTTTAGCCAACCTAAATAGTAGTATACAAATGATAATGCACATGAGAGAAACAAATTTTCCCACTAAGTCCTTCTATTTAGTGAAAAACAAAAACTTACTACTAGCATTGACGCAGGACATAGTCATTACGGCCGTATAACCCTTGTAACTGACAAACAAAATCATCAATGAGGTATTCAATCAACAAGTAATTTGAAATTGAATTTTGCCGTGTATAACCTGTAAGCAAAACATGAAGGGCTGGACTGACGGGACTCGGCCGTCGATCGTAGATACAGTGATTACAATGAAGGGTCTTATCAGTGAATTATTCAATGTTGGAATAATTTTGATCTGTCAAAAGGTTGGACGGCTCCCTACAGTTGGTCATTCAAATCGAGAATAAAAATTGGGAAAAGTATGATTATTTTACTTTACCGCAATTTGAACTTTTTAACTTTTGCAGTACGTATACAACATTAGTATTGTTATTACTTTAGATGATGCCAGGACAATATAACTCAGTATCACTTACCATATTATGACATAGTTTTTTTTAACAAAGGACAAAAATGTATTCAAGCTTGGTCGTTAGTAACAAAAACAAACTAAACAAATAACCATCTCAGCTATCTCAGCGCATGCGCTGCAAACGACGCGACGTCAGCCCACAGCCAGGCCGGGCTAACAGAGGCCTTGCCTCCATGGTGCGAAGTAACTTGCGCGACAGTTGCTAGCCCTTTAACTGTCAAAAAACTGGCTCCTGACTTGCACTTGTCTAAGACCGTTAAACGTCTTCTCTACTGTACGTCAGTTGCCTGCAGTCTTGTTTTGACCGGTGTAAAAAAGCGATAGTAACAGCCAGCTCCTTAGCATGGGGGGTCAGCTACTGTCATTGTACAACAGTCGCATCATTAACTCGCTTACACGAAGAGTATAGTTGAAACCGACAGCAGCTTCACTGGCTACTGATATCTCTACTTGGCACCGGCACCGTAATAACAAACCAGGTCTTCCGGATATTAGCAGACGAAACTTGACTGTGTTTGAATTAAATTTAAAGGTAATACTTTTTAGGTTATAACATGTTAAATAATACGTGCGTGAGGCTCACGTAAAGCACTGCTGAGCAATATTTGAAACATTATTAGAATACAAAGGGAAATAAATACTCCTTTTAAATACACTCAAACATTCTGGCGATAATGTAAGGACATTATCCAATATTTACGGACATTTCCCGTACATTTCATGGCCACCCCAAATTCCCGGACAAATCCCGGATTTTACGGTTTTCCCGGTCAGTAGACACTCTGTATTAGCAATATTTTTTGTTCAAAAATCGTTTTTTGAGCGTAGCGAACGAGTTTGGTGGAATATTTTCATATTACTTTGCTCATTTTACCTTCCTTGCAACTATTATGGTTTATGAGATCCTAATGGTCAGCATAAGAAAATGAACATACTGTATATATCTTACGAAATCCTAATAGTCAGCATAAGAACATGAACACACTGTATAAATCTATATATATGTCTTAATATATCTATATATTATATATATTAAGATATTAACCCTTATATTGTTACTATCTAAATCAAACATTTTCTTAGAAAGCATTATCATGGCAGCTGGATCCAGTTTTTAACTTTCCAAACCTTTTTGCTAGGAATCAATCTGACAAAAAACCTCAGATTATGAAGGGGTCACCAAATTATCCAGCGACTACAAAGACTACTTATTACAAACTGAGCTCCATATCAACGATTTTACAATTTTGACCAGACCGCAATTAATTACAAATAAGCCACTTTGATTACCCACTGTTTGTAAAAACATACTAATTAATTTATTGATCTTAATAAAAAATGTCGTGTTAGTCATGTCTGCATTTCGTAAAGTTTCGTCAACAATAGCTCTCACACTCACATGGTTAAATCAAATCAAAACATCTTTATTTCATAAAATGTACAATCTGATATATGAAATAGTGTCATAATTCTACTTTTTTTCTAGTAGGCAACATTTATAGTAGGTTAATGTCGCCGACCATCGGAAACGCATCGCTAACGTCGCCGACCAACGGAAATGCATCGCTAATGTCACCGACCATCGAGAACGCATCGCTAACGTCGCTGACCATCGGAAACGCTTCGCTAACGTCACCGACCAACGGGAACGCATCGTTAACGTCGCTGATCATCGGGAATGCGTCGCTAACATCACCGACCAACGGGAACGCATCGCTACCGTCACCGACCATCGAGAACGTATCGCTAACGTCACTGACCATCGGGAACGTATCGCTAACATCACCTACAATCAAGAACGTATCGCATCGCTAACTTTGCCTACTATTCAGAACGCGTTACGCAATCATCAACGATCGCGACCTGAAATTCCCGGTTCGGCCGAAAATTCCCGCATAATGCACACATTTTTTCCCGGTCACCAAAGTTCACGCATAATTCCCGGTTTTCCAAGTTTTCCCGGTCAGTGGCAACCCTGATAAAATAAGTGTTATTTTTGGGGTAGACATAGGTTATTTTTATTACCGGTATTCGATTTTTCTTTAGAATGTTTTAACCAGGGATGTGCGACTAGTGATTTTATTAATCGAGTCGAGTCGAGTAGTGCCAATTGTTTTCGAATTTCGAGTATTTTTGAGCGGGTATTTTCCATCAGTTGGTAGTTTAAAATAGTGTAATGGGATTTGGATACCACCCTAGATTTGATAACCTAAACATGGTTTCTAACTAATACACGAGTAGCAATACAAAGTTTTGGCCAGTACAATCAAACTGGATTACGTATTGCCAAACAAAACAGGGTTTGACATTCGTTTCCGGCCAATGAAACAGGGCCCGGTTGTCATTTGGCCAATTTCACCTGGTCCAGACATCACTTATAATCAATATTAAATGACAAAATCGTTAGTTACGGCTGAAATTACGCGGTCCAATCGCCATTTTCCGGCGATTTTACGTGATGCGTTCGCCTTTTGCGGCCGTTACTAAGCGTTTTTGGCCGGTTGCAATCGTTCGCGGTCGTCATTTTCGGCCGATTTTATGTGATGCGTTCACCTTTTGCGGCTGTTACTACGCAATTTTGGCCAGTCGCAGTCGTCATTTTCGGCCGTATTTACGTGATACGATTGCCTTTCGTGGCCGTTACTACGCGTTTTGGCCGGCCTCAATCGTCCGGAAATCGGCGGGAAATACTCGCTCGAACTTTCGAGTAGTTTTGAAAACTTTGAGTATTAAAATACTCGGCTGAAAACTCAAAGTTTCGAGTACTCGCACACCCCTAGTTTTAACATGTCCTCTACAGTAATAGTTTCTTCCCTATATGGGAAATTTGCCGAAACTACCTACAATGGCAAGTTTTTAATTCATGCTCAGTTTTCTTTCTAAAACTTGATGTAATACCGATATGTAACTCACACTTGAAAGTGTTATCGTCGAGCGGTGGCGCAGCTGTGGTGGGGGCAGGGGCAGGGGGAGGCGGGGGTGACTTAATGGGGCTGGACACCAGCGGGGGCCCCGGCTCTGTTGGTAACCTGCCTCTCCTCTCTACCGTCCTGCTCCTGAAACATATCATTATTATCATATTACTAACAAAATTGTTCATTTGGTACCGGTACAAAATGAGAATTAAATCAAGCAGAGGATTACAATAATCAGGGTGCTGATTCAATTTCAGACTAAATACTGATGACTAGAATAAACCTTTAAGAAATGGATTAGTTTTTATCGACTGAGATTAAAAGTAACAAATAGGATATTTAACCAGGAACTCTTCCTAAGCCCTTAAATGATGTATTAATGACTAGTTTGGGCCCATTACGGGCATCTCCAAATATGATGATGTCAAAGTTATATTTATTTTACTAACTTCTTGAGTAGCATGATAAGTGATGTTACAATGAAACAGGACCAAAATAAAATAGCCTACGTCTCACAACACTACAAAGTATAACTACACTTGAACTGTATTTACATACAAGACGGTAAATACACACAAAAGATAGTTCAATGCTGAAGAACTAGTGTACTTTTACAATTGGAAAATCTGTAAATCTGTGTTTTTTCCCACATCACAACATGCGCTTTTTTTTGGCCAATACATGAATAAAATGTACAGTTCACTGGGTGATGTGCATATTTCAATGTGCCCCCAATGCAAGATAAGTAAATCTTTCAGGTATTGTCCAAATTATGTGTTTAAGTGTTTCAGAATCCGTACTCATGTAAGGCTGAATATTGCTCAAATAGAGTTCATGACTGGAGTCTGATCAGAGGTATTCTCAAGACAACTTCCCAAATTTGGCCAAGTGGCGATAAATCAGTCACTCCTGGAAATCGGACATCAACCAAAAATTATTGTGAGAATATTTTTTAGTTTGCCTACTGCTACTGACTTTCCGCCTCATGTAAGAAAGTTCAGGTACAAAAATCCACTATTGAGGTTGGCATATCTAAGTTCATGATGAAACACATTTTAAGATCCCAATCTTCTCTTATTTCCACAGTAGAAGTAAAGTGTATGTACTGCCACCTACGAAGGTCGAGGCCACTACGAAGGTCGAGTTACGTGATCACCACATGATCTGGATTAAATTCGCAAACCTCAGTTAAGCGATGTTTTACGCTCTAAAACGATCTCAAACTTAAGCCATGTTTTAATTCATAAACGAGCGTTTTCATTAGTGATTTAACAATAAATTTAAAAAACAATATTTTAATTTAACAAAATTGTTTTAAAATAAAATTTGTTGTGGTTTAATAAACATCAGCTGACTCACAAGGTCTGTCTGTCTGCACGCTGTTATCTTCGCGTCAAGCTCCGCCTATGTGAAAGATCACTTGTTTATCTCTTGATTTTAACTGGTTTATAAAGACGCCATTTCCTTTTAGCGATTCTTCTTACACCAAAGCTCCGCCTAGGAGAAAGATAACTGGTTTATCCCGCGATTATTATTGGTTTCTAAGATCAACTGACTCCTCCCTTCACCGATGATGTTAATGAAGATTTATTCCTGTCAAATGCTACTAACTGGTGTATTTTACTGCAATCGTTTGCGGTTAAAAAACGTACTGTGTTGGTAATTTACATTTTTCTAAGAATAAATAAATAGAATTAATGGGTTTTAATATTTTTTCTTTGTAAATATATGGAGTATAACTGAGTAGTATCCATAACTGAGATAGTATAAATTTATCAGTTTTGCATAATATCTTTAGAAAATATAAAGAAAAAAAAGTTAAAAATTGGATGTTGTAAGGTAGTCTCAGATTAGGACGTTATAAGGTAGTCCCGGATTAGGACGTTGTAAGGTAGTCCTGGATTAGGACGGGTGACGCTCGGTAACCGCAATCGTTGGACGGTGCGATCCGACCTGAAGACGTGCGTGATGTGCGTTGACGATGGTCGTTATACCGTGACGTCCGTGACTTGCGTCAGTTTCGTACGGCCACACTTTATAACGAATCGTTTGACGCACGTCCAGACA
Source organism: Allygus modestus (assembly GCA_963675035.1). NCBI lineage: Eukaryota > Metazoa > Arthropoda > Insecta > Hemiptera > Cicadellidae > Allygus > Allygus modestus. Next base: position 319,139,996 of record OY776111.1, read on the forward strand.
CTCATTAATATTATTGATTAAACTTGTAATTCCCAATTATATTTATTAAAAGTGAAGTATAAGTTCGTTAAAAATATATGAATAAAAACTTTCAAAATCTATATTTAGACATGGTGAAAAGAAGTTTTAGTTATAGCGATATAGTCAATACTTTAGTTAAAAAAACACAAAATGGCAGTTAAAATGTGGCCTGATGAAATGACTCCCGAAGCGGGTGAGTTTGTTAAGAAAAAACCAGTTCTATTACCGGTACTGGAAAGACATAAAAATCAATTGATACTTTTACCACAACCCGATAGGACACCTGTAACAGTTGAGGAGGCGAAGAGCGGAAACATTTGTATGAGAAATGGTATGAGGATAGTAAGAGAATTCAAAGGGAGTAAGTGGAGGATCAAACAGAGTTTCGTAGAAAACACCAGTTGTATTAACGGTAAAATTTAAAAATCAAATGATACTTTTACCAAAACGCGATAACACACCTATATCAGTTGAGGAGGTGAAGAGAGTGGATAAATTGCAGGACAAATTGCTTAGGGAATCTGAAGAATATCACACTCGAGAATTCAATGAGAAACGAGAGATCGAAAGACAACACGAGCCAGTTGTCAATGCGTTGGAAAAACTGACAAATGAATTGAAAAAGAAAGATGAAGAGAGAAAAGAACTGCGAAGTAAACAAAACAGACCCATTTTATTTAGACCCCAGGCGATGAGTACACCCAGCCGTAAAGTATTTGAAAAAAGTACAATGATACCGGGAAATGATGTGAATTTGCCAGAACAGGACGTTTTTGAAAAAGATACAATGATTACGGATCAGAATTTACCACAACAAAAGGGCATTTTTGAAGAGGAAACGATAGTCGAAGCCGCTAGCACACCGTTGCCTGACAAGGAAAAGGAAATGCGTTTTGATAAATCGATTCAAGCTATCGTTGAAAGAAGCGGTACCGAGGTGGGCACCTTGGCGAGACAATATTTATCTAAAGCTAACGATGGAACATTTGGTCTTAACTATGATATCGGAGAGCGAAAACTCAAAGTAGGAAATTCCAGTGTCACTATTTCAAATGATGATATAATTATCGACAAGACGAACCAAAAATATACTGGTACACCAGGCTTATGGAGACTTTTAACACAGTCTGGAGATGTCGGGAGTGAACAATATACGAAAAGTGATAGAGATGCTTATAAAAAGATTTTAATCGACTCTGGTGCGTTATTTCAAAGCAACGATCCTTCTTCCGGACGTCCCAAATCCAGTCAAGGGTTTAAGTGGAAAAAGGTGATTAAACCTATGTGGGAGGAGCTTCGATTGGAGAATTTATGCGGAAAACCAACGGGAAGCGGTTTAAAAAATAGCAGAACACTTGAAATTGTGAGAGCTTTGGATCCGGTTTGCTGGAAGAAACAAACAATCCAGCTGAATATAAATAAATAAGACAATATGCGGACCTTATCAAAAGGCTCTATTTCCTACAAGCAGAAGAGAGAGCTGGCAATAACAACTTCCATAATGAAAAGTTGAGTATAGCTCAATTTATTTATAATCGACTAATAGAATTAACAAAAAATCCAAACGGACACAAGTATATTATGCGATGTGTGCTTGCACTACCGAAACCTTATGTGAAATACATGATTGATATGATAAAAAGTACAGATCATAACACAACTGAATACGTAAATGATGTTATTAATTTTATCTGGGACATTCTCAATCAACAGATTGACCTTCCAGATGGTCCGATGTATTTGGTACGATGTTTGGCTGCTTTACCCGAGAAAATAATAGAAGGATCTGGAATTTAAACGATAGTATCAACAAATTACCCTTTGAACTTCACGCGCCGGGTATGAATTTTCTAGGACCTGGGACGAAACTCCAAGAATGCTTAGTTAGAGGTGATAAAGGTGTAAATCCTCTTGAAGAAGCAGCAAAAGAACACGATATATGATATAGTAAACACAAGAGAGCAGAGGATAGATGGGAAGCAGATTAAATACTAGAGGATAAGGCATTTGATCGCGTTTCTGCACCTGATGCCAGTCTTTACAACATAACTTTAGCTTTGGCAACAGGGACAGCGATGTGGGCAAAACAGAAATTAGGCATGGGGTTGCCTGTAACATCGCCAGACAAAGATGTTGCCTTTATTTAGTCGAAAATAGTGCGTACAAGACTGATTTGATTTTGAATTTATTTTTTTATTCCTATAAACAGCAACAATGGAATTACATAATGCTGGCAACAATGAAGCTTTGATATCACAGCGGCACTACCCTATGCCCGCAGCCAATTGATAAAGGCGCGTGCCGCATGATAACAGACTTCTAGGCCGATTTGAGAGGTCAAAGGCAAATTTTGAGTGAAAAATCAAGCGTTTTAGACAAATCGAGAACAAAAATCAAAGTCGCATATACATTTTATTTAAAAAATCCCTACACGTGGGTCAATAGCGTTTAGTGCCCTTAACGTACATACCAAATTTCATACAAATCCGCTGATAAATAACCAAACGCGAGGAGCATTTTTGCAAATGTGATTATGCATGTGATTATGATATATAAAATGTTGTTTTTTTGGTAAAATAAGCTATTTTAATTTATTTTAAGGTAAATTCCTACTATTTGCGCAGAAGTCACCAGTATTTTTGCAAATTGTGTGATTATGATATATGAAATTTTGTTTTTTGATCAAATACGCAATATTATCACTCTTGAGAAGTAAATTATATATATATTGAAATTTGTATGTTATTAATTAATTTTGAAAGATTGAAAGTTACAATTTTTATTTTTTTGTTGTACGCGAAAATACACAACAAAGAAACAACAATGTATACTTGGATATCACTGCGAAGTTGAACTCTGACCGCGGCCGACTGATAAAGCCGCGCGGTGCCGGATAACAGGCTCCGGACGGGCGCTGTGAATCGGACAATATTTAGTGCATTACAGTGGTAAATTTAAAAATGAATTATTCAAGTAGAAAGTGGTGTTTTTAAATAAGAAAATAAAACACAGTTTAGAGGTCGTTTTCGCAGTTTAACCAATACACTCATGACGTCACTCGTACATCCTCGTACATCTCATCTATGAGCTCGTACATCTTTGACCTTTGACTGCGTACATCCTCGTACATCGTCATAGTCCATCAACTGTCCTTTTACTACTACTTTCCAATCTTCAAAGTACTGGACTGGAAGTTCCTCCCCATATACAGTAGAAGGTCCCCTGGCACTTACCCTGTACTTGCAGTGTCGCCATCCACTTTGTTGGCTAGCTGGCTCTCGTGACTTTTGGATTTGGTGAGAGGTTGGGGCTCAGGGTAGAGGGTTGGCAGCCCTGTTTGATGTTTGCGACGCGGGGGAGGCGTTGTGGGAAACCTCACCCTCTCTCCCACTGAAACACGGATTGAGTAGAATTGGTACTTAAGCTAATTCTCTCTTTGAAAGTGCTAATCACAGTAGGTTGTCCAAAATTATTCTTATGAATTAATACATAATAGATCTCGCTGGGAATATTTTTATGAAACTTGGTCTGAAGCTTCATGTAGTTGTGGACTAATAATTAGAGGTGTGCGAATAGTGAATTTTTAGTTCGGATCGGTTTCAAGTTCGGATCGGATAGTAAAGGTTTCGGATCGGATAATTTTCGGATTCGGATATATATTTTGCAAGTACCGCTCGTTACATAGATCTCTAAGGATTACCATATTTTTAAGTCGGAACTTTACATTATCATTTAGGTACCTTGCAAGATTATGAAATATAAAATATTTCAGCTAGGTAATTTTATTCAATAGGTACACAAAAAGTAGTTATTATTTTTACAACTGTATCTTTCTGAGTAACTGAAGACTACACATGACGTAACCAGAAAACAGCATGTCTAAATGGAGGAGCAATAACTTATACCAACCTGTGCACATACTCAAGAATACTTCTGCAGTGAAAAATTACAAGAAATACGTTTATGGATGAGCATGTAATTTGGCAACATTACATTTGTTATTTAACCAGTGAATAAAACCCACTGTCTGTGATGTTTTATTTGAATAACCATTGTTCATCCTCTAATTTGCAGTCTTATAACAAATGAACTGGTAGGCTAATATAAACAATTGAACTGGTTGTAAAAAATAGGCTAACATTATATTATTTATTTTGGACTAAAAATTTGGAGACTGGATGATAAAAGAATCAAATGTTTATGAATAAACCAAATTTGATCATGTTTTTGGCAATATCACAACTTTCAAATTGTGATTTTAAAACTTGGTAATAAAGGCCAAACAACAAACTAGTTGACTTTAGTGGTAACAAAAAATTACAAGTTAAAAAGTAATAATTTTGCTAAAGTTAGGCTATATAATTTAATAAAAGTAGGCCTAGATTAGGCTACTCCACTTCAATAATTTAATGTCACCATGACTATCATACTTGTCATTATAAGTCCTGAGCCTATCTGGATTTAGTAAAAACCAAACTTATACATATGGTCAGACAAGTGAAAAAACAAGGGCACATTTTAATATGATGACAGCCGACAGCCTAATTAAAATACCAGAATCACCGATCTTAAAAAGTAGTAGACACCGCAACATACTTTTAGGCCCAGCATGACTTAGGCAATGAAACAATGACTCAGTAGGCCTTCTCTGTATGAGTTAAACAAAACAATCTATAACCAATAAACTTCCTTTGTTTTATAAATTTACTAACTAGTTTGAATGTTTGTTCACTAAAAAATAAAAATTTTGTTTAATTTGTCACCGGAATGTAAACAAACAACTTAACCTTGAACCTTAAAGCTTGCATTTCAGACATTCAGCGACTTCACAATCGACTTTGTTCTTTTTATAATTTCCATATAATGCTAATCTTTTTCAGTTCCATTTTAAAGAAATGAATTTAACAAAATCAAATAATAACCGAACGATGAAACCTGTGAAAATAAACAGGTAACTAAGCGATGCTCTCGTGAATCCGTCTTTGCTGTTACGCATCGTCGTAATACACAACAGACAACCAGCTTAATATATCTAGAGGTCTCGTCAGGGTTTTTAAAGGAGTATGATAGCTGTAGATGGATTAAGCTCTTTAATCATACCGGGAAACTTCCCCGTTTATAAAGCTATGTAACTCGTTTTGTGCCAGTCAGCAATATTTTACTCAGTGTGCAATAATTTTAAATTTCATACACTAACATTTCTGTTTGCATAATGCAACTTTGGAATTACTACTTACTCTATAGGAGCTTACTCACTGAATTGTGAGATGTTGAAACAATCGGATATTGACTATCGACTGTAAATTATCGACTTATTCGCCAGTAAAACACTACTGTTGTCTCGTTCTCGTTGTCTGCATCTATCCCGTGAATCTTGAATCGACATCGAATTGCAATCTTGAATACATTTGCTATTGTTTACATCAAAAACGTTCGCTATCGTGCATTTCTCTTTATAGACCGTATTTGTTCTTTGTTTGCTATAATGATGTAAGATCCGGCCATGTATCGCGATACGATACATCGCGAATTTACACAAATATAGTATCGTATCGATGCATTGATACGTTCCGAAACCGAAAAACAAAGTTACAAGCATTTCGTCACGTTATCTTTAACGATGTCATCAGAGTCAAAGCGTTTTTAAATGGTCCAAACGTATTTATTTTTTGTTTCTAGCTTTTTATCCCCAGATATACAGTCTATCCGAAAAAGTCGGATTTATACTGGACCTTATCGAATAATGAAAAAACCTTCGGATCGGATTCGGATATCAGATCCAATCGAACCGAACCGGCTTTTCAGATATCCGCAAACCTCTAGTAATAATACTCAAATAAAAACTCCAGTTGAATTTGTATGCAGCCCCCAGCAACAAATCTGCATACTCATCCCTAATTCTTATGAAGAACATTATAATTTCTGATCATGCTTAAGTATATATATATATATATATTAGAGATGTGCGAGTACTCAAAATTTCAACTTCGAGCCGAGTTCGGCACTGAAACTCGAGGTTTTACTGAAACTCGAAAGTTTCGAGCAAGTTTACTCCCGCCGTTTACCCGCGCTACCAAGGGTCGTCCGCAGCCGCGCGTCATCTGTAAATTCAAATTGAGTGTGAACGCATTTGAGGTGTTAAGAGTTGTGATGTGGATTTTAGTGTTTTATTAATAAATAAATAAATTGTGGCTTATAAATTTGTGTTACTCTCTACACCAAAATGGAGGATTTACCAGGACCTTCAGGTTGAGTTGTATGAACACTGTCTGTATAGTCCACTTTTAGGTTAACCTAACCTTGTTATTTTTAAGTAAAATATCAAAAACATATCTGTAATGAAATCTAATATGTTAGCATAAGAAGTTTGTCCTTGTTTTTTGTTCCATAATAATTTGTATTGAGTCAATCCATTAATTTTAGGCTCAACTGTCCTTTGGCATTGAGCTGTTTTTAAAAACAAGTGATTTGTTTTGGCATTGTTTAAGTTTCATTAAAAATTTGTTAAATAATTTGTAATATTTTAAAACTCTATTTAAGACATGGCTTCAACTTAATCAATTGATTTTCCAGGCACTTATACAATTTTAATTATTCTCCATAAGAATAACATTGGGCTGAGTACGCAGGTTTGCTGCAACAAGGAACACAAAAAATGGGTTGTTATGCTAATATCAATATAACTCAACTAGGTGAAGTCGTATACCAGGTTTTATTCATTTATGTTAATAATTAAGGTAGACAGAGCATTTAATTATTCTCTATAAGAATAACATGGGGGCTGAGTACGCAGGTTTGCTGCTACGGGAGCCTTTGGCAAAAAATATTTTTTTGTACAAAAAATATCAATAGACCACGAGATGAAGCTGTATACCAAGTTTCGTCAGTATACGTTCATAAATAAGCGAGATATAAAAATTTTCTTTTCCTCCATAAGAATAACAGACAACGTACTGTGTTTAGCACTTTCAATATCTCCGTAACCAATGACGTAGGGGAATGATCAAAATACCAAATTGTGTGTTATTTTAAGCTGAATCCAATGATAAACTAAAATTTGGATAAATGGTTAAAAAAATTATATGTAAAAAATTCAAAAAACCCATATTTGGGGTACAAAACCCCCGCAAAATACCCTTTTGGATAGAGCAATCTAGCTGGTTATCAAACTTATTGTCATAAATGTTGCTTTACACGTTTATACCAAGTTTCATCAAAATCGGATCACTTTTACGAGAGTTATCGTGCTCATGGACACATATATATATTAGGGATGAGTCGATTCTCGATACCGACTCTTGATACCACCGATTCTTGGACGTTGGTATCAGTATCGAGATTCATTCGTTTAATGTCGATACCGATACCATCGATACTCCCGCCGTTTATCTGCGCTACGAAGTGCACGGGAAGGGATACTTCCGCCAAAATACAAAATACTACTAAATAATTTTAAATGATTACACAAATTTGTAACTATTTTTAACAATAGGTTTAACAACTATAGGTACTGAAAAATCGTAGGTATCAATGGTATCGGTATCGAAAATAAATTTTTCCGGTATCGATATCGGTATCGAGAATCGATAAATTTTGGTATCGACTCATCCCTAATATATATATATACAGTTTCGAACGAATGATGTTTTTGGGATCTGGGGACCTCAAAACGAAAATATATCATGGTCCCGGGCCTAGGTCTTACTATGCCAACTACGGTAATAGCTTCTTCTCTATAGGGGAAATTCGCTAAAAGAGGAAATAAAATAAAAAACTGAGATTATTTTTTTCGTGAATCTGTTAATACCATTAAGGCTATAACAACCTTAATACCAAAAGATTAAAAGTATTTCATCTTCATGGCAAAATGTTAAGCAATAACTTTGGTATGATTTATTTCAGATAAATGTACTTACCTTTTTCCAATGAAGCAGGAATCCATTTATTTTACTTAATATTGTTATTTTCAGGTCATAATTATTGACCTGAAGACTAGGAAAGTATATTTTAATAACAACATTTATAAATGGAACCCTATACACTGTTTTGATCCAATTTAACTTGAACAATATGATTTTTTTTATTTGGATACTCGACTCGATATTCAAATATTTTTCCATTTACTCGACTCAAACTCGACTCGACTTAAAAAACCTGTACTCGCACATCTCTAATATATATATATATATATATATATATTTTAATAACAACCATATCTCAGCAAACCAAATTTTCAATGCTAAACAACATACATAGAAACGTAAATCCATAATTAATCTTTAACACTTTCCGTGCAGTTTAAATATTGTAAGGTTGACTCAGGAGCTGAAAATTTGTATTCCCTAAAAACATTGCTTATACATGCAGAAACAATGTTTGAGTGTTAAAAAAATGTTTTTGATAGTGCTTGCATGTAATTATTGTCGATAATTTTTTGGAGTTCATGATCTCCACCCGCAGTTTTCGATTGCCGCAATGGCCTTCTGCGATGCAACATGCACCACTATCCCATGCGACTGAAACACACTATTCACTGGAACGTACTATTATTACCTTCTGGAAATGTAAACAAACAAAAAACCAAAAGCTGATAAGAGCTGAAGAGTTGGTAAAAAACTTTGAAGTAAGCGCATGGGAAGCACCCTCCCCCCCCCGCACCTTCGAGGGGGGAACCGGAAACTCACCATATTGTGGACATTGTATACGCATAGACAAACTCGTGACGAAGTTTCATTGGCTGAGGCACAGTATTCCTCTGAAAACAACATTAGACTACGAAGCTCATGAACTCCACACGATACCCTGGCAAGGCTAGCTTGGAGTTCCATGTACTCTACCCGCACGGAATGTGTTAAAGGGCTGAATTATTACGTGGCTTTGAGTTTAATATTTTATGGTGTAGGTGCCAACAATTTTTGATTTTATATATTTTTCTTTTTGTAAATGGGCTAAAAACTATAAATAGGCCCTATACTGATTTTTTGCCGAAATAATTATTTTTAAATAACAAAATAAAATATAACTTTTTAAAATATATTTTTATAAAACGGGAGTGCTTTAAACAACGATTATACACGCCAAATAATTGACACGGTTATACAAACAACAAATAACAATCGTTTTTGTGTTTGTGTTATATTATTTTAGACGGATATATCCGTCTATGGCCCGGAACAGAACAGGAAAAAGACGGATATATCCGTCGATAGCCCTTTAAGGGTTAAACACGCTGATGATGTTTAATTTTGTTACTATTTTAACACTTGTTTAACCACTTCACCAAATTTAATTTTTTTAATACTTTCAAATTCTTATTTATTCCAAACGCAACAAAAAATGTATACTGATATTTTTTATTCACTTTTAAAATTTGTACAAATTTCCGAAGTCAGACATAAAAATTAGCGAAACTGCCCTGGCCACCAAGCAATTCACTATTGGTCACTGCTAGGTTTAAAATACCACTACAGGTGATCCTTGATAGTCTGAACACCCAGTAGTCTGAACGCCTCTGTAATCCGAAAGACCTTCAGCCGCCAGTTGGCCTATTTTAGATTTTTATGTTTTGAAAACACATCCAGGCCAGTGTACTTAAGTGCACACAGTACTCAAGTAGGCTACATTTTATTTCAGTGACTTTTGTTTAATATTTATCATCATTTACATACAGTTCTTTGCTTTTTAAACTGTATTTGTCACATTAAAGTAATTTTGTTATAATTATAATAGTTTTTACCGAGTTTGTGGTCTTTATTTGAAACTTCCTCAATAATCCAAACGCCTTGAGCAAACAAATATTGGCATTAACGAGGTTTGCCTGTACTCGCCAAACCCTAGTTATTTGCTGGCTGTGGTTTCTTGATTTAAAGTATTCTCAATTCGTTGGGTCAACTGATTTAAACTCGATTAACTACTCAGAAACAATATGGTCTGCTCAGGTCAGCTGAATTGCTCTAAGGAAATATCAGATTTAGTACTATCGTTAACTTTAAACTTACATTTGCCCTTGCCCACAGGAGGAGTGGAAGGCGGGGTGGTATGGGGGTATGGGGGTAATGGAGGGGAGAGCGGGGCTCGTTCTGACATGGGGTGTAAACTCTCTTCTGAGGGCACAGAGCAGCGGCCCGCCCGTGAGCGGGGGGGTCTGGGGGAGCTGCCACCCCCCACCCCCACACAGTGGCGGTCCCATGAGTCCCAGTACAACGCCTCCACGTTCTCACTGTCCCCTCGCTGCAGGATGTCTGCAAACACATGATAGTTGATTACAGTTTACACTTGACATTGAATGTATAATGCAGTCCCGTTTAGTAGCGCAACGTAATGATCAATATCGTTCTAACTCATACTAAATAATCAAAAATACTAAATAATCACATTTTTTCACTGTTCCACATGCTAAAAATCTTAAATTACACTTTCGACATCGATATAAAAATAGCATTTACCAACCATTCAACAACTACATGGTACTCACAAAATTGTATAGGACTTTTTTCCTAAGATTCCTTCATTGATTTTGGAATTCATTCCAAAATATTTAGATTGACGGGATTAAAAAAGGACAATTTTTAATGCAACCTCAGCTATCCAAAAAGTTACCCCGCTCTCACTGTTTTTAATTAAATGAAAAGGTTTTGTAAGAATAAACAATCAACCAAAAAAATACCCCCGTCGCAGCAAACCTGCGTACTCAGCAATTTCCAATTCATAATATATGTCTTAATACCACGTAAAGCCGCACACCAAGTTTCATAAAAATATATTGACATATAAACAAAATATACAGTTGTAATTATTCTCCATAAGAATAACATTGGTGATGAGTACATACGTTTGTGAAACAAAGAACACAAACAATTAGTTTTTATGCAAATATAAATAGAATTTAACTAAGCGAAGCCACATACCAAGTTTCATCAATATTCAATCATAAATAAGCGCTGTATAACATTTCAATTAATCCCCACAATAATAACATGGGGGCTGAGTACGTAGGTTTGCAAATGTTTGCTGCTACGGGTATAAACAACAAAAAATAAATTTTTTGTACAAATATCAATACACCAGTACTACGTGAAGCCACTTACCAAGTTTCATCTGTATACATTCATAAATAATCGAGAAATCAATTTTTATTTATACTCCATAAGGATAACATTGGACAACGTGCTGTGTTTAGTACTTTGAATAGTCTCTGCAATGGTTGGGTGTAGAATCATAATTTAACACCAAAATTATTGTTTTGTGGAGCTAAACTGATTGGTAAAAGCAAATGTGAAGTTTACATTAAAATTAACTGCATTCACACTCAATTTAAATTTACAGACGACGCACGGCCGCGGACGACCCTTAGTTGCGTGGGTAAACGGCAGGAGTAAACTCGCTTGAAACTTTTGAGTTTCAGTAATACCTCGAGTTTCAGTGCCGAACTCGGCTCGAACTCAAAATTCCATGTACTCGCACATCTCTTATTAAAAACTTATGCAATCTGTGAAATTAATTGTTCAGCTTAGTAAAGTTCAATTCAATTAAACAACTTCCGAAATAAAATCCCAAGAATATATTCATTAGAATATGAGACACAACTTCACTCAACTTAACCATTATTTACACAAACTGACCAGTGTAGCGTTTCAAGTTGTGCAGAGCATGACTGAGCCTCCTGAGTTCTTCGTCGCGCTGCGGCCGCTCTGACAGCCAAGTCCGCAGCTCTCTCTCAGTCACTGACTGCAGTGCCTCCAGCGATCGCACCTTGTATGTCACTATCTGTGGAAATGCAGCCCAAATGTGATGGTTATTGGTAATAATAAACCTAAACTGAATAATAACAACAATTGTATTTTTGTAATTTGTAAAGTCCAAATAAATCAAAAAATAAAAACAACAACAATGCTATGCTTACTACATGACCACTTCTATTTTAGCCTACTCAGGAGCAGTTTACTAGGTTAGTATAACTACCTTTCATTAACCAAGCACCAAGCTTGTAAATGGAGTGGTTCAATATTTTTGTTTTCTTGATTTTAGCGATTTTTGTTTCAAAAAGTGGGCAAAATTGTTCAAAACTACTATTACAAATAGTTTTAAGATGAGCTGACCTATTGCATTTGGATGATAGCTATTAGTTTGTTTTTTTTCAGCGAATTTCTCCTATACTAAGGAAGAGCTATTACCGTCGTCAGCAAGGTAATACCTAGGCCTGGGACCATGATAACTTTAAGTTTTGAGATCCCCAGATGCCAAAAACACTATTCGTTCAAAACTATACAGGGTGTCTTGCAACCATATGAACAAACTTTATCACGTTATTCAGCATGTCAAAAGAAACGAAAAATGTAATTTAACATGTGTTATTATTTATCTCATTCCATTTTCGGTCTATCTATCTGTATGTGTTTTTTCCCAAAACCTTATATCTTTGAAACTGTTTTGAGAGAAAATCATGATACTTGGGTATGATTGTTACTGTAGGTAGTTTATTAATCCCATTACAATTTTGTTTCATACAACTTTCCGTTTCAAGATGGCGGCAGTTCAAAATATTCAAAGTTAAATAATTAATAAACAACAGATTTGATCAAAAAATGTTGAGACACAAAAAAGTTAGACAATTTTAAGACAAATAACGTGACGTAAAATGTATTCTTATTGACTGAAGGATAACTAAGAAAATTACATTTTTGCTAACATGGGTTACCATGGTCATTGCCCATTTCTCCAATATTGTCAGACAATATCTAGATAAAGTGTTCAGAGATCGTTGGAATGGACGTGGTGGTCCGATCCCATGGCCTCCACGATCCCCAGATCTCACATCTATTGATTTCTTTCTGTGGGGACATATGAAACAATAGTACTTTGGTATTATACTGATGCCACTATTTTTGGAGGTTAAATTTTTACAGGATATAAAGGATAACTACATAATTCGAAAAAACGTACTTTTATTGACTTACTGTACAAATTTTACATCATTCTGATGAGCGGTCTTTGTGTTGTGCCTCCCAAAAGGCAGCGATGTCCGTTAGGATCGTGTTGAATGCGTCGCCGCCGCTAGCAGCCACACCCATTAATAGCACACACTTTAGTTGAAGGCAATAAATGTCTTTCTTGAAGAAAACGTACGGTTTCCTCTTCATTTCGAGGTAAATCCCATACCAAATGAACGTCACTAATTATGAAAACAAATGTAACGTAGTGCACGGCATCACTCATGACACTGACTCAGATACAGGCGGTGACAGGTGATGCGCGCGCTCCGGTCAACGACCTGACCTTGGCCTATTTGGAGGGGGTTTGGCGGCCGGAAGTATGACTCATCAGGTATCGTTCGATTCGTAACGAAACAAGGAAAGTCCTACAATCATTTTTATGATAACCCATCCTGACATAACTGCCGCAGCGCACTGTATAAGGGTGGCATCCGTATAATACCAAAGTACCAAAACGATTGGTAGATGCAACTCCTGTAACTGATGCTTTGGATCTTGTAGCAAGAATCGTTGAAGCTGCTGCAACCATTCTAGAAAGTGATATTTTCGAAAAAGTCAGAGAGTCATCCTTAAAACGCTTTTAACTCTTCAACGAAGTTCGAGGACGCCATTTTGAGCAACGATATTTTGGGGACGCAAAATAAGCAAAATAGTTTATATAAACATATGTCCTATCTCATTTCGTTTAGCATCTGTCTATCTCTATGTGTTTTTTTACAAAAACATTCATAACTCCTTAATGGTTTGAGCTACAGCTACGCTTAGATTCTGCACAAATGTTCATCTTATTGGCCGCTATCTTTGTGCAAAATGTGAATAAAAACTCTTTAGCAGTTTCAAAATGGTGGCTATTTTAAATATTTTAAGCCAAATTTCACGAAAACCGTTAATTTTACCAAAAAAATTGCAGGATACATAAAATTTAGTAAATTTTATGGAGATTTCAACGATACCTTATTAAGCTTAGTTTGGACAAAGAATAACGGGGAAATTAATTTATTCCTTGCTATACCTACAATTTTCTCTATTTAAACAATGTTAAAACTATAACAAATATCATTAATAAAATTAATTTCTCCGTTATTCTTAGTCCAACCTAAGCTTAATAAGGTATCGTTGAAATGTCCATAAAATTTACTAACGCGGAGATGATGGACTCTGGTTGCATGAAGCAATAAATTGGATTACTTAATGCAGGTATATAAACCACTTTAAGAAACATAGTAGACGCTGATCCCTTATGATGATAGTGGAGTCATCTTGATTTGTAGCTAGTATATGATTTTGTTAATTTAATATGTGTTAACATGTCAACCACTCTATTTAACTGACAAGAGTTTCAGCACTTGGGTCAACTGGTATCTGGGCAAAACAACCTATGTTACTTATCGTGCTGAGACAATTTGTACTAATCTACTGTACAATAGGTTGCTCCTGACCATGACCAAACAAAAGTATTTTGATCAATATATATTGATAACAAACAAGACAAACCTGCACAGAGTCTGGAGAGAGCCCAACAACTTGCAGCCACTGTCGCAGTGATGGCACGTGTTTGATCTCTGCCGGAGTTCCATCATCCTTCAACTTAGCCTTGAGCATTAACTGCCGCGAGAACAGCTTGATGAGCTTGCCCTGTAGGCAGAAGAATAGGCTAAGTAGATAAATTGATTAGATAACCAATGAGAAATAACTTATTTGTTAGAACTTTTTCCATCTCTAAAGGGTCTATTATTTACTATCAAAACCTTATAAAAGGTGCTTTGATATGAAACATAACAAAATAACCAAGGAAAAACTGAGGAAACCTATAAGGCTGTGTTAAGGTGGACGTAGCTTTTAACCGAGTGTTTGAATGCACCGAACAATTGTAATGCTGATATTTAAGTTGGTTACATTGCAAAACAATGAACCTTTTCCTACTGTAGACTCACATCCCATGTCTACAAGCACACATAAACCACTAGTGGGCTGAACCCACACTCTTGAGCTCCAACAATTAGGTGTTAGCTGATTATTGGTTGGAGTTGTACTGGTGTATTGTAAATATAATCACTGTAAACTATCATTATATCTTATTGTACTCACAGAAATAAGTTATCCAATAATCGTAGGCCCGGCTTATGTTGTATCTAACCTATTATCTAATAGATTTAACCTATTACATCTGCTTGTGAAACCTTCTATTTCAGAAGCAGAAGTTCCTGGTGGAAGAGGATCGTCAATGCATTCTTCTTCCATCACTGATTTAACAATTTGATAGCTTACAATTGAAAAGTGAAATGATTTATACTGAAGTGTATTCACAAATTCAAACAATCCCACGGCGTTAACAATATAATTTTAATCGCACAGCTGA
Organism: Allygus modestus; assembly: GCA_963675035.1. Taxonomy (NCBI): domain Eukaryota; kingdom Metazoa; phylum Arthropoda; class Insecta; order Hemiptera; family Cicadellidae; genus Allygus; species Allygus modestus. Next base: position 319,155,368 of record OY776111.1, read on the forward strand.
GTTGTAGCGAAACAAAACACTATGCCAATTTGATCATGTCTTGCTCTTGGTTAGACGTTCATAGAATATAATCAAATAAAGACTTGTAAATAATATGACCACCGGTATTATAACGTGCGTGACGTAGCCATTTAGAATTATGATCATTAATTCCTTTGATCTTGTGAATCTCGCAATTAGTGATTTTGATTTGTAAAGTATTACAACGGCGATGCAACGATAATTGTTAACTTTAACAACTACAGTACAATTACAGTTGCATTTCTATTTGCAATCTTATCTCTTTAAGAACTTAAGATTCTACGTCAATTGATGATTTTTTAACAATACAATTTTTGGAGAGTACTATTTTGGCTGCACACCAAAACGCCGTCATGATTTGGCGTTCATCACCTACAACCTTGCCCCTCGTCATTGGTCACGCTAAATTATTATAACATTATAACCATCTTCACTCAACGTCTTAAGACAGTTCACAATCAACAGTGTTGCCAGATGTAATCTCAGACGCCACAAAATTATTATTGTGTAATGTACGAAATTGTAAGTTGCAGTAAAGACTGTACCGCTGCAATAGTTAGAAAATGTGTTTTCAGGGATTTTAGATTTTTACTGAGGTACTTTTTCTGGAGCAGTAGGTATTAATTATATTATTATTAACCGTGAAGTATTGCACAGCTCAACTGGGCAACGACAAAACTGTACTGCAAACAGTATTGTGTAGATGTCTACTTGATGTGATTAATGAGCGTAGAGAAAGTAGATCTACTGCATTGGTTGATCAGGTCGACAGTTTAAAATATTTGTACTTTTATTGTAAAACATTTGAATATGTTATTCCGTTATTGTTTTAAAACGAAGGACCGAAAGCATTAGCATTGCTGAATTATATCTGTTATGAAGCTCTACCAATGCAAACTACAAGAATTCTAAAATTGATTCTTGAAAGCTTTAAATTTATGTTTTTAAACAACTCTTTTCACTAGTCGGCTTTTTAAATATTCGGCTCGAACTTCAAGCTTTTTTGCATATCTCGAGCCAAGCCGAATACTGCAATATCCGGCTCGAAAAAGCTAGAAGCTCGAATCCTCACACACCCCTACGCGAGAGTATGGCACAAATGCTGGATTTGGCAGAACTCATCAAAAGGAACAAAAAACTTTCTATAAACTTTCTTCTAAATCACTTTATTCTCTGTCTGTCTGCTTGTATATAATTTTTAAATAATGCAGCATATCTTAGGAACCACTTAAGGTACTGATTTAAAACTTAGCATGTCTATTATACTAGTTTACATCTGATTTGGCATTAAGTTTAGCGTTTCTGGTTTTAACCGTTTCAAAGTAGCAGCCATTTAAATTTGTTAAAGCTTCAAAACGGCAAATTTTCGAGCATTTGATGCTGATATAAAAAAATGTGAAGGTTTAAGCCAAAAAGGATGGTATAAAGATTCTAAAGATTACTCAACCCATAGCTGAGCAATTGCAATTTTTAAGAGCAAAATCATGGAAATTCTGTGTGAATTATTAGAATTACCATGATTTTCCTCATTAAAACTGCAACTGCTCAGCTATCTCCAGCTATTTGCAATTGCTAACCTAGATAATGCTGCATACCTCCTTCTCTTGTTCGTTGCTCAGGTTATAATGATTTGGATATTGAAGAAGATGAAGAACCAAGAACGACTCCAAAGCATGACAACCCTGAGCAACGAACAAGAGAAGGAGAGTTTGAGATGTGCAACATTTAATTTCACTGGAGATAGGACATGGAAAATTGTAAATCGTTTAAAAAGTATGGAGTAGGCTATTTGTAGCCTTTAAGACGGAAATCATCATGAGTAAAATACTGCATCCTAAGATAGAAGATTGTGATAAGACTGATAAGTTTGATAAGCCCAGTGTAGGATAATAAGATCAGTTGTAATATTGTAATAATTTGTATAAAAAGATACATAAATCATGTTTCAGCATGAAAGAACAGGAAACCAGAAAAGATAAAATCTCAAAACATCTCCTGTCGCCACAGCGTGGGAACAATTGAAGAGAATTTAAGTATTCTCCATATTCACATAAGAAAGGAAATGTAATAAATGCATGGAGAAATGCATATCTTATTTATTTTAAGAAAAAAATGTAAGGATAGGAATATACTGAATAATGAACTTGTCAACTTTGACTCTGGCGGTACTTATTGCAGCTTGTTTCTGTAACTTCTCTAAGCCAATGATATAAGCTGTACCTATGCCATTTTGATTCTGTCTGTTTTGAATTGGCCTGATGATGACAGGCGTGACTGGTTGAAATCGATCGCCTTGAACAATACTTTTTTGTATATTTACGGTCTTGTATGTAATGTAAATGTATTTAGTAGTGTTGTGAGATGAAGTTTATTTTATCCTATTCAATAGTAAATAGGTGTGATTATGTTAGGACTATGATTGGTTAACTTCCCCTTCAAGTAATGAGTAGGGCGAGTGACGGAAGCTGCGCCCTCTCGCCACTATCGGTATCTCCCTCTCTTTCCCACATTATTTAAAAGACACTGTTAAAATAATTTAGTTATAAAAGTTTGTGATTCCCCTTTGTGTAAAGCTTTCAAGAAAAATACATGTCTGGATTTAATACTGCTTATATGTTGACAAGGGTTACAAACTATTTATAAGAAATCAGAAAACCAGAGTGAGACATTCTAGATAAAAATACTTGTGAATAATCTATGTTGATCACAGACTTATGTTAACTGTAATAAGATTACATTATTCCCTTGACTTCAAAATTAATGTCAATATAGAATAAGAAGAATTTTATATTTTAATATCTCTAGAGAGAGCGGTGCTTAAAAGAGAGAGCCCATGTGGAATGTGGAATATGGTGTGGGGGAACACTTCTCCTCCTCTGCTACCGCCCCTACAGAAGCAAAGACATTCTCGCCCAGGACACTGTTTCCCCGGCCCAACTTTAGCTTGAATACAAGTCAACTTATTATCATTACTTGAAGTTAACTCCAAACCTGACTTAATATTAGTAAACAAATTGTAAAGCAGCATAAATTTGAATCAAACATTTTTCATGTACGTCTGGTTGAAAAACAACCAACTAAAGTGGTATAGAAGTTCAAGATTAACAAAATGACAATATGAAATATAGAATACCCCGTTGCAGCAAACCTACATACTCCGCAAATTTCCACTGCATATATATATATATATATATATATATATATACTATATACAGCCACTTACCAAGTTTCATACATACATATTAAAAAATGAGCCGTGTATTAAATTTTAATTTTTCTCCATAAGAATAACATAGGGATTGAGTACTCAGGTTTGCTGCAACAAGGAACAGAAAATAGTAGGTTTTAATGCAAATATCAACATACCACAACCAGGTGAAGCCACATACCAAGTTTCATCCGTATCCATTTGTAAATAAGCAATTTATACAATTTTAATTATTCTCCTTAAGAATAACATGGGGGGGATTGCAGGTTTGCTGCAACAAGGAACACAAAATATGGCTTTTTATACAAATATCAATATAACTCAACTAGGTGAAGCTACATACCAAGTTATATTAATTTATGTTCATAATTAAGTGAGGCATAACATTTTCCTTATTCTCCATAAGAATAACATGGGCGCTGAGTACGCAGGTTTGCTGCTACGGGAACCATCGGCAAGATTTTTTTGGACTATTACCAATAGACCACAACGAAATGAAGCCATATACCAAGTTTCGTCCAGATACATTTATAAATAAGCGAGATATAAAATTTGTCTTATTCTCCATAAGAATAACATTGGACACCGTACTGTGTTTATCACTTTCAATATCTCGGTAACCAATTGACGTAGAGAAATGATAATACCCCCGTCACAGCAAACCTGCGTACTCAGCGAATTTCCAACGCGTAATATATGTCTTAATACCACATAAAGCCGCATAGCAAGTTTCATAAACAAATATGTTTAAATAAGCTATATATACAATTTTAATTATTATCCTTAAGAATAACTTATAGTACGTAGGTTCGCTGCAACAAAGAACACAAAAATGGATATCAATGCAAATATCAATATAAATCACCGAGGTGAAACCACATACCAAGTTACAACAATATTCACAATATTCATCAATAAATAAGCGATATATACCATTTTGATTTTTCTCTATAAGAATAACATGGGGGATTAGTACGCATATATATATTTCCCTAAGTTCCCCCATGGACTGAATTTAAGATAGATTGTGCCACAGATGTTATTTAATGGCCAATTTACATGTGATCTTTATTTATATTTATATTTTCGTTCTTTAATTTTGTTAGATGTTATAGTTTTTATTTTTTATTTATACTTATTATACTTTTATTTTATTTTATACACCTGAAGAAGCGAAATGCGAAATATAGTGTAATGTATTGAATTTTTCAGTTCCTTATTGAATTGTAGCTAAATATAGCTGAAGGCACCCACTAATACCAAAAGGAAGTAAGTCTTTTGACACGTATACACTTTGTTATGGATTTTCTTATTTTATGTTTTCTTGCTTAAGAATTTTGTATTGAACCTAATATGTCCTCATCTGAAGGTATGAAGGATTTCTGGTTCAATCAGTTTCACTTTCACACGATGAAATTAGCTAAATGTTATTTACATGTTCTTTTTTTATCAGCTTGCATTCATCTAGGATTAACACCCAAAGGGCTGACAATTAAACTTCCAATGTCTGGGCTTCCAAAATATATGCACAGCACTGTTCAAACGATTGGTAGAAATAGTAATATTCTTTTAACGCATATTGTGCATCAAATGTACTCAAACCAAGTAAAAGTACATCAAACACAGTTATCCAAATATTATAATTTACTAACAACTCAGTTCCCTGAACTGAAACAAACTGTTGACAACGTAACACTTGAAGCTAAACGATTCATGTCAATAAAAGCAAAAAATCATTTAAAGAAACTCAAATTCTTAAAAATGGACAAATCAAAGTGTAGTAACACTGCACAGGTTGGAAACTCCCAAGACATGAATTGTCCGCACCTAATTCAAAACTCTATGACAAACGAAGCTTTACTTAGCAATTTAAAACTGTTTAAAGAAGAACCAGCTTTAATTAAAGCGAATCCAGACAATCGTTCTTTAACATCACTTGTCAATAATAAGCAAAACCATATTAATCTATCTGATTACAATCTCAACCAAAATGAAATCAAAGTGATCGAAAAAGGTTTGAACTTTGCCCCGACACCCCGTTTTGATCACATGAAATTGGTATCAGATGCTTTGGATTTTGCAAAAAAGGTGATAAATAAACATCACTTGTCAAATAGATTTGATCCCATTAATGGCATTGCTAACACTAATTCAGATAATGTTGAACAATGTCTCATCAAGCTCAAACCTAAATCAGAGTATGAGCCTCAACACCTAAATCCAGATCATCCAATTGAACAATTTCTTAATGTAATTCTAACCAATATTTCTGATCCTGGTTTTCAAGAGAGCCTACCAAAATATAACAACTTAACAACAGATGAGCGGAAAGCTATTAATTCCCTCCGTAGAAACAAAGATATTATAATTCTTCCTGCTGACAAAGGTGATATGTCTGTAATAATGAATATTGAAGATTATATTAAAGAAGCGGAAAGACAACTTAATGACAGCTCAACATATAAATTGCTAGACAAAGATTTGACTAATAAGTTCTCTTCTGAAGTTGAAAAATATGTTAAAACTAATGGATTAAAGGAAGGATTGAATGAATCCTCTATCAGATTGCTTATCCAAAAGAATCCAAAAACTCCTATTTTTTATATATTGCCAAAGATACACAAAGACACTATGCCGCCACCAGGAAGACCAATAGTTTCATCTATCTCATCTCCTACCGAGCGGATTTCTGCATTTGTGGATGCTAATCTTAAAGATATCGTTCAAAACTTACCATCATATGTGAAAAACTCAAATGAATTTTTAGAAAAGTTGAAAGATGTCAGACAACCACTCCCTCAAGAAACTCTTTTAGTAACAATAGATGTCACTTCCTTATACACAAATATTTTGCACTCAGAGGGAATAAAAAGTGCCGAACATTACCTAGAGAAACGAACAGTGAAATCTCCTTCTACGACGTTTCTCTCTACACTAATTAATTTAATACTGACCATGAATTGTTTCCGATTCCAGGATTCATTCTACCTACAGCAAAAAGGTACTGCAATGGGAACAAGAATGGCGCCTTCTTATGCTAACCTGTTTATGGGTAAGATGGAAGAGGATTTCTTAGCCTCTCAGTCTCACAAACCTATATTCTGGAAACGATATATCGATGATATATTCATGATATGGACATATGGTCGTGATAAACTGGAGAACTTCTTACTGTCCCTGAATACTTTTAGTAATCTAAAATTTACATGGACCATATCCATATCATCTGTTACGTTTCTAGACGTGAACGTGTATATAGATAAAGGAATTTTAAAAAATAACATAAATGTGAAAAGTACAAACACGTTCCAATATCTACATTATGAAAGCTGTCATCCTCCACACATAAAAAAGTCTATCCCAAAAAGTCTGACAAAAAGAGCAATGAATTTATGTAGCGAGAGAAAACACATAGAAAATTATGTTGACAACCTACTAATAGCTTTCACTAAAAGAGGTTATCCACGGAAGCTTCTTAACTCTAAACTTAACACTAGGACTATAAAAGTAAAGAATAAACCATCTTTTGAGAAAGAAGATCCAAAATTTATAACCACTTACCACCCTGGGTTATACAAACTTAATAACATAATGCGAATAGCTTATAATGTATTACAGCAATCAATCTTCTTCTACAAATGTAATATTTAAAAAGATTCCTAGAATAATATTTCGAAGACCTCCTGTACTAAAAGAAATATTATCAAAACCTAAACTTCCTTCTAAAAACGAACAGATGAAAACAGAACAAAAGAATAAGGTACAACCCTGCAAGAAACCAAGATGTCTCGTTTGTAAAATGATGCCATGTTCATCGACATTCTCGAGTAGTATAACAAACCACACATACCCCATTACAAGAAACATGTCCTGTGACTCATCAAACATCATGTATCAAGTTAAATGCAGTAAGTGCCCTAAGGATTATATAGGATCAACCATAAACACATTGAGAACAAGAGTTACAGGTCATAGGTATGCCTTCAATCATGGGAAGATGGAGCAGCCACTAGTCAAACACGCCGATCATCACAAGGAATCTTTTGAAGAACTATATACAATTGTACCGATTCGGCAATTAAGGAAAGACTCAACGACACAACAGCTGAGATATATGGAACAAGCTCACCAAATGGTTTTAAAATCTAAGTTCCCCCATGGACTGAATTTAAGATAGATTGTGCCACAGATGTTATTTAATGGCCAATTTACATGTGATCTTTATTTATATTTATATTTTCGTTCTTTAATTTTGTTAGATGTTATAGTTTTTATTTTTTATTTATACTTATTATACTTTTATTTTATTTTATACACCTGAAGAAGCGAAATGCGAAATATAGTGTAATGTATTGAATTTTTCAGTTCCTTATTGAATTGTAGCTATATATATATATATATATATATATATATATATATATATATAAATATATATATATATATATATATATATATATAAATTTGAACGAATAGCGTTTTTTACATCTGGGGACCTCAAAACAAAAAGTTATCATGGTCTTGGGCTTAAGTCTTACCATGAGACCTACGGTAATAACTTCTTCCCTATAGGGGAAATTCGCTAAAAACACCAAATTGTTTGTTTTTTTAAAGCCAAATCCAATGGTGTAAACTAAAACTAGATTTCTTAAAATATTATATGTAGAAAACTCAAAAACCCATTTTTAGGGTACAAAACCCCCTAAAATACCCCTTCAGATAAAGCGATCTGTCTGGTTTTCGAACTTAAGTCATAAATGTTGCTTTACATGTTTATACCAAATTTCATAAAAATCGGACCATTTTTACGAGAGTTATCGCACCGACGGACACATTATATATGTACACAGTTTTGAACTAATGGTGTTTTTGGCATCTGGGGACCTCAAAACGAAAGGTTATCATGGTCCCGGGCCTAGATGTTACCATGCCGACTACGGTAATAGCTTCTTCCCTACAGGGGAAATTTGCTAAAAAGAGTCAAGTAGTTGGTATCTTAGAATTGGAGTTCTCATCACCAGTAGGCCTAATGAGTCATGAGGTTAATAGGTCAAGGCAAGTGAATTAACACATACCAGGGTGACGTGCTATAATAGTACACTGTACATCCCAATAATGTCCACACCGTTTAATTTCTGGGCCATTTATATCATTCTAGTAAAAGAAATTCAGTTAAATTAGTATTTCTGCCTCTAGTCCATTAGTCTATTCTAATAATCAATCCATCCCAATACTAATAATTAGACTGTTAACACTCAAATTACTTGATAGTTTAATTACTTTTTCACAGTTACTTTAATTTCAGAGTCAACTGTAGTAGTATTCCATTTAACTGATATGGGTGTATTATATGAATAATACATAAATGAATATTACTAAAGAGAGTCTGGGAAACCTATTATTTTATTACAAAAGAAAAGTAAAGGATGGGAGTTAGTGATTGAAAAAAGTTCTGCTACTATGATCTTTTTTACTTCTAATATACTGTATAACTACTTTAGGCCTATTATATATATTAATTTTTGTGTAAAGCAAGATTTAATTCAGGACAATGTCTGACTTACATTTCTCCATTTCTTTCCAATGGAAATCAGTACAAATTTTGATATTTGTTGTAATTTTTCTCTTGAAAGTGTCAAAGACATACGAACAACAACAAATTGTTCTTGCAACAAACTGCTTCAAAAGCAGCATACAAAATCTTAATCTGTAACAGTTACCACTGTAACTAGAATTTCATTTTCTTTGCTATCCTTGGGTCAATAATAATTAAGTGATTTGTGTTCGTGAAATTGTCTAAATTTTTTGATCTTAACATTTTTTAATAAAATTTGTACCTAGTTCTTAGATAATTAACTTTGAAAATTTTGAACTGCTGCCATCTTGAGGCAGAAAGTTGTATGAAACTCAAAATTGTAATAGAATTTGTAAACTACCAACAATAACAATCATAGCAAGTTTCATTGTTTTAACTTAAACCGTTTAAAAGATATTAAGGTTTTTGTTCAAAAAATACAAACAGATTGGCGGACAGAAAACGGGACGAGATAAGATACATGTTATACTACATTATTTGTTTGTTTTAACCTGCTGAATAACCTGATTAAGTTTGTTAAAATGGCTGCAAGACACCCTGTATACAGGCTGCATGTAGCCTATAATTAACTCACTGAGCAAGGTATTCAAATTCTAGATCACATAGATAAGCTAGGGACGTGAAATTTAGCATACACGCAGCTTGTACTGCTAAGGGTGAAGGGGTCGAGATTTAAAAAATAACCCCTGGAAGAATTGCTAAAGTTACAATTTTAAATTTTAACCTTCTCAAAAAAATTAAAAATGGCAAATTTTTGGACTTTTCAAAAATAGTTTTTGTTATTAGGGCTCTTAACAGCCAAACCGAATGTCCTATTATCGAAAAGGGACACCACCACATGCCACAACAATATACAACTTTGGTCAATTTTTAGGAAAATACAACAAAAACTCCTTGGTTTTAGTGAATTTTCCCTAAAGAAAAGGATCTATTAACGTAGGAGGCATGCTAAGACTTAAACCCGAGAACATGATAACTTTTCGTTTCGAGGGCCCCACATGCCAAAAAACCATTCATTTAATTTATATATATGTGTTTTATATATGTGCATTTGATTTAACAATCAGAATTTACTATAAAAAAATACAATAGAAACTCACTAACTCGACCCTCAATAGCACAAATTCCTCGATAAAACATACATTTTTACAATACCTGTGAAATTGCCATAGCACTTAATGTTAAATGTACCTCTATAGTACAACTATTATTGTTTTACAATATCACGGCTTTTTTCTAATTCAGATTGCAGTTCTAACCCTCTATAACATATATTTTTGTGACACTGAACCTTTACAACACGACTTCAACCGCAGTAGTGCATCGTTTGACATAATGGAACCTTTATAGCACAAGTTAAATCTTCCCTAGTAGTGGTCAAGCTTAAACCAACAATTTTTATAATATTTTATACATTTTTGTGTGGAAGGTTCATGAAAATTGTATCATCACCCACTCCTCCAATAAATTTTTGTTTTCATATTGTTATAGTTAGAAAATGCAAATAAACTGTGTCAACACAACAAAAAACATAAAACTTATCATATGCCTATGTGAAAGTTTTTTTTAAAATTATAAAATATATAAGCTATTTTAGACAACAATTTAAATGAAAATTTTGGCATTTATGGGGAATACAAAACTTGTTTCTTCAAGTAAACTTTTAATTTTGTTAATATCAATGGACGAATTTGTTTACACGATAGAGGGTGATTTTATAAATGAAATAAGTAAATTAGGTTTCACCATAATTTCACAATATATTTATAAAGAGTAAAATATACTGTATCTTGGATTGTTTACGATGCTGAAACATTTTTATCTTGATGTTTGGTTACAAGTGGTGTTTTATTACAAGTCCAAGCAGAAAACAGTACAAGAGTAATATAAAAATAAAAGTTAAAGATGAAAATCTTACCTTAAAAAATGTATCCAATACTTGTAATTAAACCACTAATTTGACATCAAGGTACAAAGCAACAAAACACTTTATTTAAAGTTGTTTTTAGCAAATTTCCTCTATAGGGAAGAAGCTATTACCATAGTCGGCATGGTAAGGCCCAGGCCCGGGACCATGATAACTTTTCGTTTTGAGGTCCCCAGATGCCAAAAACACTATTCGTTCAAATTTATATATATGTATGTGACAAGATATTAATTTAAAGACTTCAAATATCACAGTTTTTCATTTATTGACACCGTTCCATACAAAAAATATATATAGAGGTCTCGTCTGGAGTAAAAAACTGCAGCCTACATGCTGACCACCATTTTGACCCTCTGTCAACTATGCTCCCATGGCAACAACCAATCAAATCCTCTTTTCACAAACTATGTTGGTTAGTCTTTATTTGTCTTTAGTCAGATGTTTTGTTTAAAAAAATATCCTCCAGAATGAACGATTATGTGTGGTAGCCTTTGATGGTAAGTATAAGACGGCTGAAATAACTTTCTTTATTACCTTGAGTTTGAAAATTAATCGACAAATTATTACAGTATAAATTTTTTGTCAGCTCAAATTTGATTATTGCAGCATTTTTCAGTCATGTGCCTTGGTCATTATTGATATTCTGTAAAAAATCATTTTAATGCTATGCGAATGTACGGGTAAACCTTTTGAAGTCCGTGAGTTGGACGTAGTCATATAGTGGCGCAGTGTCTGATGTAGTTCGTGGCTTGCCGCCCTTTCTCTGTAGCGTAATCGTCTTGTCGCTAGTACGGATGAATGACAAATGGACAAATGCACTATGACTGTTTTGAGGAACTGCAGTGTGAGGGACTGCAAGCGTAATACATTAGTCTCTGATTATTACCTTTACCTTAAAAGGGCGGCACACCGTCATTAATTGTCATCCGTTTTCTTCAAAATGTTCCCCGTGTCAACATTTCTTTTATAAACAACTTAAATTTGCCGCCTCTAAAAACTTGCCGCCCTGGACTACAGCCCCTATAGCCCCCCCCCTAAATCCGCCACTGCATAGACATATAGTTATAAACTGTCATTATTTTTAACGAAACAAAGTGTTCTTTTACTCATGTCCTTGGTTTAAGATTAAGAATCATTCTTATTGCTTTTTTCGGTAACTTTAGAATATAATTTAAATTATTCGTAGATGTTGCTCCATAAAGAGATATACCAAAAGAGATAATTGAATGAATGTAAGAATGATACACTGCTTTTAAGGACTCAGTCACAACATTTTTTTCAATCTTGATAAAGCAAATAATCCGGAAGAGATTCTAGAAGCTACTTTTCCAGCATGTGAATTCCATGAAAGATTTTTGTCTATTTCTAATCCTAAGAATTTGACGCAATCTACTTCATTGATAGAACTGTTATTAATTTCAATTGATGGTTTGATTGGGAATTTTGTTTGGTGAGTTATAAATGTAAGAAAATTGGTTTTATCAGGATGAAGTAACAGTTGCTTATCATTAAAATATGTTGATAAGAGTTAAATCAGCTTTTGATACCAATTCTACATCATTCTCAGAAGAAGCTGATATTTTAAGATTGGCATCATCTGCATAATGTGTCACATATATATATATATATATATATATATATATATATGTGTGTGTGTGTGTGTGTGTGTGTGTGTGTGTGTGTGTGTGTGTGTGTGTGTGTGTGTCCGTGGATGCGATCTCTCGTAAAAATGGTCGGATTTTGATAACATTTGGTAAAAACGTGTAAAGCATTATTTATGTCTTTAAGTTCGAAAATCAGACAGATCGGCCCATCCAAAGTGATATTTTGGGGGGGTTTTGTACTACAAAAATGGGTTTTTTGAAGTTTTTACATGTATTATTTTAAAAAGTCAAATTTTAGTTTTCACTATTGGATTCAGCATAAAAAAACACACAATTTGGTGTTTTGATCATTTCTCTAAGTCAATTGGTTACAGAGATATTGGAAGTGCTAAACACAGTACTTTGTCCAATGATATTCTTATGAAGAATAAGAAAAAAATTAAAGCTCGCCTATTTATGAACGTATACTAACGAAACTTGGTATACGGCTTCATCTGGTTGTGGTCGTTATTTGCACAAAAAACACAATTTTTACCGATAATTCCTGTAGCAGTAAACCTGCGTCCTCAGCCCCCATGTTATTCGTATGGAGAGTAAGTCAAATGTAATGTATCCCTTAATTATGAACATAAATTAATAAAACTTGGTATATTGGTTCACCTAGTTGAGTTCTATTTATATTTGCATAAAACCCCATTTTTTGTGTTCCTTGTTACAGCAAACCTGCGTACTCACCCCCATGTTATTCTTATAGAGAATAATCAAAATGGTATAGGGCCTATATCGCTTATTTATGGATTTATATTAATGAAACTTGGAGTGTGACTTCACCTAGTTGAGTAATATTGATATTTCCATGAAACCCCATATTTATTGTTTCTTGTTGCAGCAAACCTGCTTACTCATCCCCAATGTTATTCTTATGGAGAATAATTCGAATTTGATATATCGCTTATTTGTGAACATATTTTTATGAAACTTGGTATGCGGCTTTATGTGGTGTTAAGACATATATTTTGCATTTGAAATTCGCTGAGTACGCAGGTTTGCTGCGACGGGGGTATTTTATCATTTTTATAGGCCTATTATGAAAAAGAGTTGTTGTCTGATAAAAAAATCATCAAAATGTAGTATGGTAAGAATTGATTTTAATTTATTTTGCATTTAGCCTACCTAATTAATGTACAATTAAGCACAAGAAAAATGGTAAAATAATGAAGGAATACTGAAAATAATGTTGTTAGAAGTTTTTTTTTATTGTGAGGCAATAAAACCGACATTCCTAGTTATGAAAACAACTCAGGGTCTAAAACATTATTTTAAATTGTTTATAATAAATTATTAACTTAAATATGGTAAGGTAAAATTAAATAAAGCAAAACATTCATGATTTGCTCAACAAAATTAAATTATTAACTATTTATTAAGGGTAACTTTGTATCTCGTACCAGCCGTTTTACGTCCCGCCGCTCACGTTTTTCGTCGGTGGCGTGAGCGACGGGACATTTCTTACTCATTGGCGTATTACGGCTGATCACGATGTTGAGATGAACTTCAAAACTTGGAGGTTAAGTTTGCCGTGAATCATTTCAACAGTACACAAAAACTGTCCCGTTATTTCCAAAACATAACTAATTCATACACGTGAGCGACGAGACATACTATGCTTTATATATCATACAAATGTGCTATTTTGATTAATTTACACTATAACTACGAAGAAATTAACAAAGAATCACTGATAACTTTGAATAACGATACTTAAACAAACTAATGCAATACTCGTCGGGAATACAAGACCACAGTTGCCAACAGTGACAGTGAAATATAAATTCCGTCCCATTTCCCATTTTGTCTGGGGACAGATAAAAACCACATTTTTTAACCTTTTACGAATGGAGATTAATTTATTTAATTTTTATCACGCCATTATTTAATAGTGTAAAAATATAATAATAAGAGGTAAAAGTTTTAATTTTTTTATCTGAAAATTATTATACTATTAATACTTACCGTATATGATGTGCTCTGGGGACAGTGAGCGACGGGACAAATAACACACTAATTGTTTTTTTGTTATACTTAAATACCAAAGTTTTTTGTTTATATTTTTATTGGTTTACATACATATAATGATAAGTTTAAATTATAAATATTTATAAGGTCAAATATTTAATTTAATAACCTGTTTTAGCTCCAGGATTTAAATTCTATCTCAATTTGACATTCACCCATAATGTCCTCAAATTTCCCCTTGTTATTCATATAGGAGAAATTTTTAACAGGGACTCGGCCATAGTTTGAGAAAACCCTGTAACGTGTGGTCATGGAATTTGCAGGTACCAATTTGAAGCTTTAACATTCCATACTCTCCAAAATTGTCAGATGTATCATTTCGCTTTTAAAGTTTGTTAACCCTTTGAGCGCCACAGACTTTTAATTTACCGAATCCAAAAAGGCCAACTGTACCCTGCGTGTGCATATCAAAAAGCACCAGACCGTTTTTGGGAATTTTCCCTTAAAAAAACTGAAAAATTGATTTCGATACATTGGTAATAAACAATCGAATATATTGAATCGTTGAAGTTTCAACTCAATGTTTATATATACATAGGGTTAAAGTACTGAAGTATTCATTCGGTTACCATGGCAATTTTACAATTGTGACTACATGCCCATATATCGGCAGTTGGTTTTATTTTCATAACTATCTATTTGTACCATAATTTTATTATTTTTTTATTATTAAATAAAAATTCTTACAGAATTTAATAGGTAGGAGTAAATGTCTGGTCAAGTAAGAGTTTAGGAAGTTACAATCAAGAGCCTGTTATTAGCCAGAGCAAGTTTAAACCAAAAATCATGTTGAGAATTGTTTAGATGAGTCATTTTCCATATATGGGCACATTTAAATCCTTGTTTCATGATTGGTTAATAAAGTTGTAGAGGGAGTCTCCCCACTTTACCCCACCATGTGCTGTAGGTACGGGGAGCAATACAGAGCTACTCTTAGTTCAAGTTCAGGACAAGCGTCACTACGTTGATCACCCTCAAATTAGAGGTAGAGTAGCTGTTTTATTTTTATAATATTGTACTTTTAAAATTGTCCTAAAAAATTTCAGTTTTTCAACGCGGGCATTTGGGGTAAACTGAATGTCTTTTCAAAAAGAAAGTTCAATAAGTCAAGTTTTACAGAATTTGTTTTATTTTCATGTTCACAGGGTTGTAGCTTCATGGGCAGAATTCCCAAATTAAAAATTTAAATTTAATAAAAGACACTTTAGAAAGTTTTGTAATATGATAAATTATCAATAGCTGACAATATGTAACAAAATTTTAATCGATGTGTGCTCTGGCTCTATTATTTGTTTGAATAAGTCAAGTCATTTAATAAATGAAATGATGGCTCAGTTAAGGATTTTACGTGTGAGTGAGGAATATAACTACGTGTTTTCAAGAGTAATGGAAAGGTTTTATTAGGTTTGATATACATTGACCCTATTTTTTTGTACTGATGTACAAGATTTATAAAAAAAGAATTTTGGATTGATTGATTGAGTTGGCGCTCAAAGGGTAACCCTAGCAGTGGTGCAAGTGGGAAATTGCAAAACAAATTTGGTGAATTTACAGACTTTTTTTGAAAATTTGTATAAATTCAACCGTAGAAGTAAACCTAGTCAACCTTATATTCATTTTGATCGGAAAGAACAGTAGAATCTGAAAATACTAAAATAAAAAAGATATAGAAAGGTATATTTTACGGTAAAGTGAAAAAAAATAATATTTTTTTGTGAAATATATCAAAAGCAGCCTCGGTGAATTTTTTTCTACAGATTTTTAATGGAAAATGCATTATAAATACATTTTGACGACAATCTAATTCCCTACATAGAAATATATAACATGCTGGGGAAATAAATTTTGTAAGTTTTAGGGGCGTAATATAATAATAAACGGAAAACCGAAAAATGGGTAAACTGTACATTGTTAGTTTGTCTTGTGAATAAGTAATAATATATGTATATAATAATAATGTTATCTACATATTTGTAAAGCTGATGAAGTAAGGAATCTTAAAAGTCATAAATTTGATGGTAAAAAATTATTATCTAATATAAAACAATCAATGTTTGTCAGTTTGTATTTTATGCGCTGCCATACCGTTCATCCGATTGCTTTGAAATGTTGCATAGTAACACAGGTTAACCCTGGGAAGGTTATAGGCCATTAACCGAAGTCCTAGGACATTAGGGCTGTGCCCCACTGGACTTCAAAGATTCAACGTTAATCTTATAGAAGAAAGATTTCTTTTGATTTTATCAGATATCTATAACTCAAAATATTGTAAACATCTGTTTATCATTATGGAAGTAAAAAACCTACTTGACTGGCAACTCTCATAATGGAAATAAAAACTACTTGAATGGCAACTCAAACTCTTTTTTCGATAGGCGAGTGAGTGAAGCGAACGAGCTCATATTGAAAATGAACGATTATTTGACATAAAACAAATTCAATACCTCTTCTGCGGCAGCAACGCGTCGGGTACCAGCTAGTCACTTATAAATAGAAGAATGTTTTAAAATTTTTGCATATTTGGAAAAATAAATTTAGTAGTATTTAGTATATAACTTTTTCACCAACATTTTCCCCCCCAAAACAATAGAAATATATTGTAGTACAATCAATTCCGTACATAAAAATCTATAACACCTAGGGTAATTATTATTTTTATAGCCTATGTGTTATGCAAAAATACATAAAGTAGTCACTTACTTAGTAATCTTTTGAAATGTTGTTTTTATTGAAAGCTATTTAAAAACACTATTTCTTGTATTTATCCATAGTATGCTGCATAAAGATTACTATTATATACACACAAACACTTCACTAACACTAAAACTCCGAAATAATAAAGGACTTAGTAATAATTCATGCATAAGAGATGACAGTAATAATTCACGCATAAGAGATGACGTGCATGCACAGAGTTCTACAAGCAATGGCTAACAAAGAGACAACTAAAGTATCAGGTGTGACGCAATACTTCCGTCTTTATCAGTGAAGGCAGATGTTACCCTGCAAGCAGTGATGCCAACGGAAAAACTAAATTCCTCTACATTTCTTCCTCTTCTAAATGATATATTACTTTACTAGTAACTATAACTTACACTGCATATAAATCTGATTTTCCTAACAGTCCGATTCAGACAGTTGGCCTTTCGTTAAAGAAACAAAAAAACACCTGTTTTCATAAAATCATATCATCTGTCCATTCAATATTTTGTTCTAAAAATCAATACCAAAATGAAGCACAACTGTTTAGCAGTGCAATGTTACCAACCTCAACTTCCCGCGACAAAAGCATTTTTGTAATAAAATCAAAGTTGAGAATATGATCTTTCGAATGATATATAAAACTAATAACAAAGATAGTGTTCACTTTGGAGTTGATTATTTGTGGTTTTTTAACATTACAAAATTTTCGGTCCCAAACCGTCGGATTCGGACAGCTGCCACTCTAAGGCGACAGAACAAACAGTTCGAATCGGACGGTTTGCCACGGCTAGGGTTAAATGTAAAAATATTTTTCCCCTATGATTAACATGGGAAATTTTATGAATGAATTTTTTGGATTTTCTACGCAGCACTTAACCCTAGGGCTGCATGGAAAGAAAATGCCTCATACTTTGGGATACATGAAGTAGGGTACTCATCACTTTCTGCTAAATTAAAAATGTTGTAACCCATAATTTCTGAAGGGTTTTTTGGCACAAATCGATGGTAAGATCTTGTTTGTGGAATTTGTTTGTAAATATCCCTACTTACATATAAAATACGGTCTATGACGGTAAAAATTTCAATTTTTAAAATATCTAGTGCTCCACTTTTATAGTCTACTATTTAAAAAAATTCCTACTTTTTGTTCACTCACTTCCTGAAGTAAATACTTAACCGATTTTGTTGATTCTTTTTGGCGAATTTCCCCTATAGGAAATAAGCTGTTACCGTAGGTCTCATGGTAAGACTTAAGCCCGAGACCATGATAACTTTTAATTTTGAGGTC
Source organism: Allygus modestus (assembly GCA_963675035.1). Classification (NCBI taxonomy): domain Eukaryota; kingdom Metazoa; phylum Arthropoda; class Insecta; order Hemiptera; family Cicadellidae; genus Allygus; species Allygus modestus. Next base: position 319,173,788 of record OY776111.1, read on the forward strand.
CCCAGATACCAAAAACACCATTCGTTCAAATCTCTTTATATATATATATGTGTGTGTGTGTGTGTGTGTGTGTGTGTGTGTCCGTAAGCACGATAACTCTCGTAAAAAAGGTCCAATCTTGAATGAAATTTGGTACAAATGTGTAAAGTACCATTTATTTAAACGAGTTCGAAAACCAGACAAATCGCACCATCAGAAGGGAGGTTTTTGGGGTTTTTTTCATATGTAATTTGTAATTAAAACTAATTTAAATTTTTACCATTGAATTCAGCACAAAAAAAATCGGTATTTTTATCATTTCTCTACGTTAACAGGTTACGGAGATATTGAAAGTGCTAAACACAGTACGTTGTCTAATGTACAAAACGAAAAATCGTCTTAAACGAAAACGTCCAAAACGTTGTCTTAAGGAGAAAACGAAAAATTGTAGGCTATATCTTGCTTATCTATAAACATAAACTGACAAAATTTGGTGTATGGCTTCATCTGGTTGTGGTTTATTGTTGTTTGCAGAAAAAAAACAATTTTTCGCCTATGGTTCCCGTAGCAGCAAACCTAGGTACTCGGTCCCCATGTTATTCTTATGGAAAATAATTAAAATGTCATATATCGCTTATTTATGAATGTATATGGATGAAACTTGGTATGTGACTTCACTACGATGAATCCTATTGACATTTGCATAAAAACCCATTATTTTGTGTTCCTTGTTGTAGCAAACCTGCGTACTCATCCCCAATGTTATTCTTATAGAGAATAATTCATATTTTAAATAACGCTTGTTTGTGAATATATTTATTATGGATCCTGTTCAGTGTTTTAATGTGTTATGTTAGGCCTATATATTCACTGGAAATTCACTGAGTATGCAGGTTTGCTGCAGCGGGGGTATTTTATTTCAAAGATAATTTCAAGTTCTAAGTAACTGTGAAGCCCTAATTCAATGTCAATTTAGGCCCCAGAGCTCTGTCCAACGGGACTTCCAAGTTCCCATGTTATTCATATGGAGGAGAGTTTCATTTGGTTTATGTCACGTGTGTTTTATTAATTCAATAACGACGATAAACAGCGATAATATATTTGTATTCATATACAGTATATATTTACATAAAACTGATGAAAAAATTTATTCACATCTCACGATAGTAAAATAATTATTTTAAAATGTTTTCCAATGAATAAATTTTAGGTATTAGGTACCAAATTATGATACACTTCCAACTTCAATACCATTTTCTAATTGTTAAAGGTTAAAATGATGGAATTAAGAAATAAATTCAAGTTATTTTTTGTTATTGTTTATTTAATGAAACATTCTGTCAGTTGTTTGCATAAAATATCTTAAACTCGTTTTTTGTGGGAGGTTAATTGAGTGTGACTGATCCCTGAGTTGGTACTGAAAATATTTGTTTTTTCATATAAAAATGAAAATTGTGCTCTGCTGCAGCATTGGAGTATTCCCAACAACGTATCAGACTAAACAATCAATAGTAACTTAGACAATTTTAATTTTAAAAATTTTCCTTGACCTAAATTATCCCATTTGGTGATAATGACCCGTAGAAAAAGAGGATACATCTCTCAGACTTCAAACTTTTTCTACATGTACTCTAGTATGAAGCCTACAGCCACAAAAGCTCTAAAGTGAGTCTTAGTTTTGTTTAAGTATTACGATGCTTTAAAGTTGGCGTTTTGTTTCGTTTTCATCAATTTTTTAAAGCTATTTCCTTAAATGTAGGTAAGTTTAAGCTTAAACATTATGAGGATATAAAATGTAGGCCTAGTGTGTTTTATGTTTATTGTTCTGGTTTTTATTTCATTTTCATATCTCTGTATGTAACTATGGAAAATATTCAAAATACCGTAAACCTCTTCAAAATGCAAAATTTGCTGTTTTGCCTGAACAAAATGGCGACCCAAAAATATACAGGACATGAAAAAAATTAAACAGCCCCCAATAGTGACTCTACAGGTGTCATAAGACTTAAGTTACCGTATTCCCAAAATTGCAAAAAATTCAAATCCATCAGCAACTACCCTTGGATGGTCTGAAATGGACTGTCCCAATATTTAAAAAAATTGTTAACGATTTTCCAGTTTTTCCATTAAAAAATTATTGGATTCAAAAAAATATTTACATAAGTTAATCGTGTTCAGGACGGAATTCCGCACCTTTTGAGTAGGTACCCACAACCTAATATTAAAAAATACATATATTTTGGGCATTTTCCCGGTTTTTCTTGTTTTACCCGGTTTTCCTAACGTTTCCGCAAAAAATGAGCACCATTTTCAAAATGAGGATAAGTTTTAGGCTAAGTAATTATTTTAAACATTTAAAAAAAAATTTTTAAATCGGTGTCTGGAGGTCGATATAATTACCGCTCCGCTTAAATGAAAGCCTACCCTCTATGTTAGTTTTACCCTTCCACTTAGCAACCCACGGTAACTTATTAGCTTAGCTTCTTTCCTGTGAAGGAAATTAGCTAAAACAAACCAAACACACCAAACGTGACATAATAACTATTACACAGACGATAAAATATTTTACAATCGACATAACAAACAATTTCATCCAATTTTGTACCTATATCGTTCTGCTTATGAAAGTGTAGGCCTACCAAACTTAGCCTAGGCAGTATCGAATGCAGCCTGGGCCTAGGATTATATTTACATCACTTTCAAATAGTTAACCCTAGCAGTGGCCTAATGTTGAAGTGGGAATTGGCCAGCAGATTTGGCGATTTTGCAGACCTTTTTTTAAAAATATGTATAAATTACAATTTTGGAGTAAACCTATCAATATGCATACTCATTTTATTCAGAAAGACCAGGGGAATCTGAATATATATAAAACAAATGAATCTGGAAATTTATTTTTTTTATAAAATAAAAAAAAATAAAAAATTCAAAAATTTTCGATTGAAATTTCAAAAGTAAAGTTTTGTAATTTGTACATTAGATTTTTTAGGTAAAAACCATTATATACATTTTGTAGTAAATCCAATTCCCTACATAGAAATGTATAACACATGGGGAAAATATTTTTTTGTACATGTGTTATGTAATAAAATACGAAAATTCGCAACTTTTGTCGAGTAAGACGAATAATTAGTGAATCGGAGATGACTCATGGTAGGTAATTATTTATAATAATATTGTATATATATTTCTTTAGGTTATGAACTAAGGAAAACAAATATGTAATATTGTGGGGAGTAAAAAAATTATTATTACCCGTTTACTATACAAATAACTAGAAAATTAGCATTTACGTAAAAAAAATTTCCAACACATTGAAGTACAAAAATCTTGTCAAGATTTTTTTAGGCCAAATATACTATAAACATGTTGTAGTACATTCAATTCCCTACATAGAAATGTATAACACATGGGGGAAATATTTTTTGTACATGTGTTATGTAATAAAATACGAAAAATCACAACTTTCGTCGAGTAAGACGAATAATTAGTGAATCGGAGATAACTCATGTAAGGTAATTTTTTATAATAATATTGTACATAAATCTTTTTAAATTATGAACTAAGGAAAACAAATATGTAATATTGTGGGGAGTAAAAAAATTATTATTACCCGTTTACTATACAAATAACTAGAAAATTAGCATTTACGTAAAACAATTTCCCACACATTGAAGTACAAAAATCTTGTACAGATTTTTTTAGGCCAAATATATTATAAACATGTTGTAGTACATTCAATTCCCTACATAGAAATGTATAACACATGGGGAAAATATTTTTTTGTACATGTGTTATGTAATAAAATTCGAAAAATCGCAACTTTTGTCGAGTAAGACGAATAATTAGTGAATCGGAGATAACTCATGTAAGGTAAATATTTATAATAATATTGTACATATATTTCTTTAGGTTATGAACTAAGGAAAACAAATCTGTAATATTGTGGGGAGTAAAAAAATATTATTACCCGTTTACTATAAAATAACTAGAAAATTAGCATTTACGTAAAAACATTTCCGAGCCACTGAAGTACAAAAATCTTGTACAGATTTTCTTAGGCCAAAAATATTATAAACATGTTGTAGTAAATTCAATTCCCTACACAGTAAAGTATAACACATGGGAAAAACATTTTTATTTATATGTCTTATGTATATAAACAAATATACACGCGATACTATGAATGATAGGCCTAACAATCGTCTAACATTATGCTACAACACACAAAAACATTACTCACTTTCACTTCACCAATTGACTAATATATCCCTTTCCAGTAATATTTATGCATAAAGATTACTGGGTACTTTGGTATTATACGGATGCCACTATTTTTGGAGGTTAATTTTTACCGAATACAAGGGATAACTACATAATTCGAAAAAACGTACTTTTATTGACTTACTGTAAAAATTTTACATCATTCTGATGAGCGGTCTTTGTGTTGTGCCTCCCAAAAGGCAGCGATGTCCGCTAGGATCGTGTTGAATGCGTCGCCGCCGCTAGCAGCCAGACCCGATCGCCACATGTACTCCGCAAAATATACAGCGCGCTGCGGCAGTTATGTTAGGATGGGTTATCATAAAAATACGTACGGTTTCCTCTTCATTTCGAGGTAAATCCCACACCAAAAGAACGTCACTCATTATGAAAACAAATGTAACGTAGTGCACGGCAATAAATCACTCATGACACTGACCCAGATACAGGCGGTGACAGGTGATGCGCGCGCTCCGGTCAACGACCTGACCTTGGCCTTTTTGGAGGGGGTTTGGCGGCCGGAAGTATGACTCATCAGGTATCATTCGATTTGTAATGAAACAAGGAAAGTCCTACAATCATTTTTATGATAACCCATCCTAACATAACTGCCGCAGCGCGCTGTATAAGGGTGGCATCCGTATAATACCAAAGTACCGATTACTGTTATAAACACACAACCACTACACTGTCACTATAAACTCCGAATTTAGAACAATTTCTGAAATAATCGCAGATAAAAATTCACTTACAAAGATGTAGGTTATACTTGAGGTTCATCTGACAACAGCAAGAATCGGCCAAACACCTGCCTAACTGATATTTACTTGCGTTGCTGAAGGTTGTGAGAGTGACCAGTGCTGCCATTTGTCAAAACAAAATTATTCTACGTTTCTTCTGCTACAATTTGACACAACTATTGACTAGTTATAAAACTTCCTATATATATATATTTACAGCGTTTCATAATGGTCGCCGGGCGACCATTGGCCATTCGTTAGTTTTGGCAAAAACACCTGTTTTATAAAAATCATATGCTCTTTGTTATCAATGTATCGTTCAAATAATAAATACGATAATGTACAGCAACTCGTCTGCTGTCCAGTGGTACCACCCGCTACTCCATACCACGAAATTTACCCCAGTTATGTTATCTTGTCCCAGGCCATGTTTGACGAATTTCGACGTGTCAGTTGCAGGTATTGATTTGCACTAAAAAAACCATTCACTTTATATAGTCGTTAAGTTCTTATACAACTGCTATACGGTTCATTTATATAATAAAATGAAAGTTCAGAATGTCATCTTTCAAATGGTATATAACTTGTCCACTTTCAAGTTAATTATAAATTACTTTTTAGCATTGGAAAATTTGTGGACCTTAATGGTCGCCCGGCGACCATGGCCATTTCAAGGGTACGATTTCAATGGTCGCCGGGCGACCATTGGCCACGGCTAGGGTTAAAGGCCGCACATCATACTTCACCACAGTAAATAGGCCTATGGGATTTGCTAAACATGAATTTAATGTAATTTAGTCCTAGACTAGAAACCAGTAACAGTAACTTAATAGTTACGGCTAGCCTATGCTAGATGATTCAAGGTGAAACTGGTTTTCACAAATGAGGCCTACAGAGTAATTATTTAATAAGGGTCATGAAAACAAATCTAAATCCATTAGGCCTATATTTTTATCAATATAATTAGGCCCTACTGACAAATTTAATTGGGGACCTAATCGGTCACAGAAATACGAATTAATTCTAACAGAATTAACTGGCCATAAACAATTTTATCCGACAATTATTAATTATGTACAGACAATATGTTTACCTCCAGAGTTCTAATTTCATGCTGGGTCAATTCAGCACTCGTTGCACACTGAGTTCTTAACCCCTCCAATCTATCTGCAGAAATGTCAATCATGGACTGGACCACATCTAGGGCACGACGAACTTCTAGTTCTGGATCTTCGTCTGCCATCACAGTAAGATAATTTACCCAAAAACACTTTACATTGCAACAAAATACTTCCTAAAACTAACTACACCTAGTAAACTAAAGGTAGGCCTTTCAGAACTACACTTTACACTTTCAGGCAATGCGAATTCCGAATATGTTGCAGCCATCATAGAATTGGATAAGAACTACAGTAGTAGTAGGGTGGGAGGAGGTGATGGTGGTAGTGGGGATAAGAGTAATCTCCAAAACGGTGAGTACAAATTCACCCGGAGCAGAGTACATCCATGACGTCATAACTACTAAAATCGTTTCTCTTGATATCGACTATCGATACTTCATTTTTTGCGGCTTTCCGATTAAATCGTATGAGCCCCAGTCGCCGAGTCAGTATTCATCGTTAAATTCTTTGTGATTTGGATCTCGTGACGCTTGCTTGAAGAAGGAAGGAATTCATGGAGATGGAGTTGGAAGAGGACAATTCTTTGGTTGTAAAATGTGAAAACATTAAATGACGTGCTCAGTTGAGGGAACACGAAATAACAACGACTTCAAAATATTATATTGTTATGGTAAACGCTTAATTATCGTACTGTATTCACTGAGTTCTATGTTATATCTCCGGGAGTCACTACTCCATGGTGAAAAAGCTAGTGATGGGATATTCGAATAAGAAATATATTCGTTATTCGATAGTTGCGATTTCTATTCGGTATTCGATAGTAGAGATAGTTATTCGAATAAATCTTTCGAATAGATTTTGCTACCCGTATCGTATCTACCTATTCCAAGCTGAAAGATATAATACTGTACAAGCCTTTAAGTTTGTTTTGTTCGAATAAATCTATTGAATAGATTTTTCTACTCGTTATAACTCCAGAACACCTGCACCTACCTATGGACGGATAGACAGACAGCCGGGCGGAAGTTAACGTCTAAAAATAGAAACCAATCAAAACAACCACCATTTATTTCCCCGATGTTTACCCTCTCTCCTCACTCGTTATCACATTTTAAAGTTTTCAAAAGAATTTACTGTACTTACATGACTGTACTGTACTTCTGTATTTAACACACATTACCAGATATAGGACTTGATTAAAGAGGGAGCATGAATATAAAATATACATTTATTATGGACTATAAAATATTTATTAACCTTAACTAATAAAATCAAATAAATATTTGATCATTAAACAAGTTATTATAACAAAATTAATGTTGCCCTGAAAAGTAACTTACAATAAAATTATCTGTAACTTAATTGCATTACAGTAGAAGCAATTTATACAACCTTTTTTATGATGTTTACAAAATACATCAAATCAGCTTTACGTCAATAATTATTAAAATATATCCTAGATTTAGGATTAAATTGATCAAAATACAATATGCTAAGTGTATTTCCCACAGGTAAATCGCACAGTACTTTTGTGTGATACGTAAGATTTCTACATATTGCTGTGAAGAAACAAAATGCTATTTACAGTTTTTGGCTTTAGTCTGCTCCTACGATCATTTGTCACTAGCCCTGCTATTGAGAAGAGTCTTTCGGATGGCACCGATGTAGCTGGTACGGAAAGGTACTTTTTCTGTAAGTTGTAAATTTCTGGCAGCACGTTTTTATATTTTTGGCAATGTGGAAGAGGACTTTTCCACCTGTCTGGTTGAGGCAGCTCCAAATAATGCCTTATAATTAAGGCTGTGCTCGCAGTAGATGATGTGGTTGTCTTTTTTTTCTCCTTCACTCGAGAATCAACCCACTGCCAAAGCTGCTGTCTTTTTTTTAGCCTCTCTTTCTTATGCTCGCTCATTTCACCTGGTTGCTGATCGTCTTCCGTATTAACAACATTTTCTGTCGAGGCCGATGTGATTTGTTTTTTTCAAATTATACTCAAGTTCTTCAGTGACATATCTCTCTGCTTTATCGGCATTTTCCCTCACTCCAAAGGCTGTCTTCATAAACCTGGGGTCCAGGAAGGTAGACTTTGAAGCTATTTTGTTAGTTTCCCAAGCCGTAAATCTCCTGCAAATCACAGACAGCAAGGAGTTTTTTAGGAAAATACCTTCATCAGTTTCTGGAGACATACTTTTGATTGCATACTCCAGGCTTCTTACTAACGGGATCACCATAGAAATTGTGGGATACGTCTCCCCAGACATTTCCTCCGTCATTGTTTCCATTGGCTCTAGAACTTTGGCACAATCACTTAAAATATTCCATTGTGCCGCATCTAAGGCTTCTGGAGCCTTAGGCAAGTGAGACATAGCTACACACAGTGGCTCTCTTATTTCTAACAAACGAGAAATCATAATTAACGTGGAATTCCACCTATTACTTACGTCTTGTTTTACTTTCAGCTCTGGCAGTTTCATTTGTTTTTGTACTTCTGCTAATTTATCTGCTGCTAAGTTGCTTGACTTGAAATGGGTTACAATTGATTTAGCTTTTTTAATGGTTTCTATAAAGGAAACATTTTGATCGATTGCATCTTGCACACACAAGTTCAATGTATGTGCTACACATGGTATATGAAATTTATGCAAACATTCAGTAACAGCACGTTTCATATTGGAGGCGTTATCTGTTACAATGGCTGTTATTTTATCTTCAATTTTCCACTTTGAAAAAACCTCTTGTAAAGATGCAGCAATATTTTCGGATGTGTGGCTACCAGGTATTTCTTTTGTTTCTAGAACCACATTTATTTGCTCATCATTATAAATAAAGTGAGCCGTCACGGTTATAAACGATTTGTTTGAGTCTGAAGACCACGTGTCGCTAGTAATTCCCAACCAATCGGTCTCATCAAGCATTGCTTTTATTGTGTTTGATATTTCACTTTCAAACAAAGGAAGTAAAGTTTTAGTCAACACTTTCCTTGAAGGAAGAGAATAAAGGGGTTGCAATTTTCTTGAATACTCAATAAACCCCTTGTTTTCAACTATTGACAAAGGTTGAAGGTCGACCCCAATCATTTTCACTAAAGATCTGTCAATGGACCTTTTTTCACTAACAACAGAGAAACGACAAACCATAGCCTCTCCACCGCCCACGGGGGGGTGGGTGTTGGGGGCCGTTCACTACCAGTCCCCCAACCACCACCACGGCACTGTCGCTATCTCCTGTTTTTTTTTTCGCTGTGTTTGCATTGTTTTTTGATACCTGTACAAGCTTCATCTGACGAGGGCGTTTTCTCTGAGGTTCTGCAGGTTCCGCTGGCTCCATTGAGTTATCGGTTGTTGTTGTTGAGGAACTTGGTCCAGTTGCTGAACTAGTGGAAGGCTGCGACTGCGTTTGAGGTCCAGCTGATGAGGCTGATGAGGATGTCGCAACTTGTAGGCTGCTTACTGGTAAAGGTTCATCACACTGATTTTCATTTTCTTCACGTTCTTCATTTGAACTCATCACAATAGGATGTTTAAACTTTAAATGTGACCTCATATTGCTTGTGTTGTTCGCAAACTTTAACGTTTTTTTACACAACGTACAACGAACACTATCTTTTCCCAATTTAACAAAGTAATCCCACACTTCTGATCGTTTAGGCATCGTAGGTACAGCACAACAGCACTTAATATGGATATAATAATCCCTTAGGATGTAACAAAACTAACTGCAATACAATCAATGAACTCAGCTGATATCTCAAGTCACTGACTACTGAACGTCGACTGTCCGGAATCGAGGAAAACTGAAGCGTGGGAAAAGGGTTGATCAGCGACTTACATCCGGCCTTGCTCTAGGTTTGTAAATCATGGGATTTGTTTACTACTGTACTTACTTGGGTTCGAACAATTTTTTCGAATAGTTATTCGAAAAATTATTCGATAGTTAGATTTGTTCGATAACAAATAATCGATATTTAAATTTATTCGATAGTCCCATCACTAGAAAAAACGTGCCGCTGTGTTTATGGTCGTTATGTTGGCCAGACGTGTTTTTGACGTTTGGGTGGGTGGTATAGTTATTTCATTTCCTATTGGTTGAAATTTTGACATCGTCCACCAAATGCATTTGATTGGTCCAGTTAACGGTAAGGTAGCAACACAATAGAGCAAAAAGTCAGTGTTGACGGCACGTTCTTGGAAAATATTTAGGCAGAGAATAGTGACTCCAGATATAACATAGAGTTCAGTGACTGTACCCATTAACATCCCCGAAGTAATCAGATTCATTCTTGTAAATTGTGGGGAATTAATTAACTCGAGTTATTCAAAGGATTTTTTGTAATTTCAACACCAACAGCATTTTAAAACCAGAGATACCCTAATATAAGGGAAAGCAGTCCAGACCCCTCAAAATATTCTGGGATTGGAACCTTTAACCATATCCGCTCTTTAAAGGCGGCTATGCTGTAACCCATTAAACCAAAACGCTAACCTTTACGTTAGGCTAGCGAGATGCCCTATAACATAATCTACTTAGTTTCTTTTGAAGGAGGAAATTAAAATAGCACAATATCCATAACTGTTAAGCCTTATAATTATAGCCTTTTTTTGTACTTTATCAGACTGTCTTACCTGCTTTTAAAAGTTTTACGAACAGCATGTGATAGGCCCTACTTATTATAGCATGCCTAAATAATTACCAAATTTATTGAAATATATATATTTTTGTAATAAGTAGGCTTGTGTTTAGTTTTTAACAAAATTAAAAATTCTTTAATTTTACTGTCACCAGCCTTAACAGTGTTTGAGAGTGACTTTGTTGCAAGTTTACGGTTTTAGGCCTACCCTGCCAACAAAGTTTTAGTTAAGAGAAGGCTAGAAACAATCATCTGTTAAAAATGATAATCATCATTAACTTATTTAATTGATAACAAACTAAATGAAAAAATATATGACGTCTTATATAGGATAATTGTATTGGAATTGTTGGAATTACTGTAACAACTTCGCATTACTTTAATTCCATAGGACTACTTATGTAAAATCCTATGTTAACGATGATTAAAGATTACTGTATTATTATTATCACATATTGGGCGCTGAAAAACTAGAGCTTACATTTTAAGATGAGTTTAAAGGAATTATTCCTTAATTCCATGATTTTTATGAGTGTGAGATAGATACACAATGTTACAAGCTCAGTGATTATTAAAGGTACAAAACTGTAGACTAAATTGTAAAGTCCCTCTCGTTTCGAGAAGAGAAGTTTCACGTTTCGATAGCTGCATTTTAGTATACCGAACGAATGAAAATCGAATATCGGAAGTTCAAATCATCAGCTCTGGAGGTGTGACGTTTTGGATATATACTCTGCTCCGGGTGAAATTTGTTCTCCGTCAAAAACAGGGTGTATAATGATTTTGCATACGAAGTGTAAAAACGTTGTAAAAGTTCCCGCGTTAAACAAAATAATAAAATGTGAAGATTGTATGTAATACAAATATCATGCATGACATAATTACACGCGGCACAGAAAACGTCCTTCGTCGTCATCCAGGTGAATCGTGGCACGTTGTTATATTTAGAATTTTGCATTGTTTTCAAAATGTATGTTTGTTTTGCTTTGTTTTCTATTTATATATCATAATAATATTGATTTGGCAAGCACAAAAATTGTGCTAAACTTTTGTCAGCGTGTGTGCGTCGTAGGAGAAATTCTCGCATTTCGTCAGAAAGGTGTGTAGACGATGAAAGTCCTCAGTCTTGAACTCTGGAACTGTCGCAGCGACGACTACGCGCAATAGAAATATTTTATGTTTTTTTAATTGATTTCTTTATTTCAACGGACAAACCATTTTACATAGTGGTGTAGAATATTGGCAAGGCTTAAGTACTAATTCTTGCATGCAAAGAAAATATTTGATGCAAACTTAGAGATTATTGTTTGATTATACACGCATTATAAACAATACAGCAAACTAAATGAGCTAGGATCAAACATCATATAATCTCTTAAGCGGAAGAAAACGAAACATTACCATTTAAGATGGTCAATATGATAATGAACAATATTATAGAAAAATAACAGTGCAAAGATGAACTTTGAATAGAAAATCAACAATGAGGCAACAAAGGAAAACAACAACGAGGCAACAACAAAAAAACAAAAAAATAATCAATCAAGCAGTCAAAAAACAAATGGTGGGAGAATTGTCGCAGCCTCCCACCCTGCAGCTGCGAGTACTACAGGGAGCCACGCCCTCGTTCCCACTCCGTACATATGCTTTACAGTTCCCACTCCATCCCCAATCAATGCTTTACAGTTTACAAGTTCATGGAAACAATTAAAATTATGTTCAAAGCGTACAAAGGACGACAAGATTTGTGGTTTGAAATTGTCGTATTTTAGGAGTATAACAAATTTGTTGTTTATGCCTGTTTTGGTGTCACTGACGGGGAGGGAGCAACCTTGGTCAGAGGGCGTGGTCTAATGGTGCAGTAATTGTGGCGGCATGGGGCGTGAACACCATGAATTCCCCCACCGAACCTTTTATAGTAGCGGCAAAAAATAAATTGACAGTTGGGATTGCCAATAGCATGGCTGTACGCTGCCATTGTTGAAATAGAAAAATTTCACTCGAACGTTATTCCGATCAGCTGGTGTGGAGATTAGGCAATGCAAAACGTCTACTATTGGCTGATCTCGGTTGATAGCCCGGTGAACCACGCCCTCAACTGGCAATTTATTTGTCCGCTATTATAGGATAATATAATTTGTGAGACCGTCATAAATTCAATTATACACGTAAATAACGCGTCTTTTCAATAACGTGTTAAATCGTCCGTGCCGACCGAACGGCGAAAGCGCCAGAGTTCCCCAAATATCCCCAAATAGCCCCAGAGTTCCCCAATGATTTGTCGGGAATATTTCCCGAGAATCAGGTAAAACGAAAAAACTGGAAGGTAAAACTAAATCGGGCAAAGAACTGGAGGCGGCAGCCGAATTAACCTTTTAAACCCGTTCTGTCCGCGCTAGACACCGTCCGCGCTTGACCACCTTGTTACGGCACCATTTAGGCATAATTAATGTAGAAAGACTGCCGGACTGGCACCGCTCTTCTGTTTTATTTTTTTGCTATACATAAACCAATTGTAACCTGGGATTTTACTGTTTACTTGGAATACAATTTTTCTATAACCATCATTAAAGATTTAGAATTAAAAAGTTCACAATATTTGTTTCATCTAATTTATTATATACAAAATTAAGTTTTGCAACACATTATTGACTCATCACTGATAACGAAAAGATAAAGAATTATTAGAACTAGTCATTAGTAGTTCATTGACGTTTGAAAACGTCAGTTGTCAGTAAGTTTCGTTTATGGTGTAACTTGTTCAAACAAGATAATCTGGTAGTACGTAAGTAATATTAGCTTTATATTAGAGAATACACGAACATAATGAAATTGAAAAAAATGTTCAAGATGTATTTAATATAAAATCTATTTTATAATATTGAAGAGTTTTTACAAGAATCATAAGACAAATTATAAAGATAAAGAAGATAGATCAAGAAGAAGTTCAAAATTATTGTAAACCATCTGCTACCCACGGCTTCGCTCGCGACAAATTAAAATACTACATTAATAATACTAACCTGACCAGCACTATCGAATCTTTGATTAGTTTTACCATCTGATTTCATTTTCCCTAACTGACAAATAACTACAGCTGGTAGTTTTATAAATGATATCCTTTCATAAGATTTGCATTGGAACATACAGGTCCCGGGGGTGAAGCTCTAAGCTTGGATGATGTGGACATTATCAGGTCTGTATATGTTAATGTTATATGTAGGCTATGTTCATGCCAAATTTTAGCTTAATCGATCCAGTAGTTTATGCGTGATGGAACTCCAAATATCCATACATATATCCAAACAAACATCTAAACTTTCACATTTATAATGTTAGTAGGATTTAATCCTAATTATGTATCTTTTACAGTTTATAAGAAATTAATTGTATCGACTTAAAAATTCATGCTCTGGCATGTTGTTGGTAAATAAATAAATAACATATAATTATTTACTTGTTTAGTTTTACAGTCAAAATCAAATCATACACCCAGCCGATCAAATTCCAATACTTTAAAAATGTGTTTTAACTTGACAAGTTTATTTAATTTATGAGCTTAGGACAGGTTTTATAAAATACCCCCGCCGCAGCAAACCTGCATACTCAGCGAATTACCAATAGAGATGTAAATTTCTTAATACTGTATAAAGCCACTTACCAAGTTAGTAGTAATGCCGCGCGCCTTGGCCGTAACATAGGGTCTTATGGAGAATAGAATAACATGGAATCTTATGGAGAATAGATTAACATGGACTCTTATGGAGAGTAGAATAACATGGGCTCTTATGAGGAATGAAATTAGGGTGTAATTGCCTCCCTCTGTGGCTCTTTTGCTACCCTTTCTGGTTGATTATTTATCTTGCAACCCTCTGTGGTTTATTTCCTGACCCTCTATGTTTAATTATCTACCATTTTTGGTAATTATTTGACCCACGTGTCCTTCTGTTGTTAATCATCTAGCCTTCTGTGGTAATAATTTGACCCTCGTGTCCTTCTGTTGTTAATCATCTGCCTTCTGTACATCTAACCTCCACATCCTTCACCCCCTTCTGCGTATCTAACTACAGCTCCTGTTCTCTCAGCGTACTGTAGCTGGCGGGTGTAACACTTTAAGTAACCCTATTGACTGGTATGTTAATTCGCGTTCTGCTCAAGGGTTGAAACCCACTACAATTTCGCAGTACTATCGCCTCCAAACCTGTCCCCCAGCCAACGTTCACTACCAGTCCCCCAACCACCACCACGGCACTGTCGCTATCTCCTGTAACAAATAAACAAATCAGCCACCTCCCCACCACTTTCTATTATCTCGCGCGCTTTCTCTCTCTCTTTGCTCCCTGCTCCCGTTGCGATCGGACGTGCTTTTGCGCTGCTCCGTTCGTTGCGTTTTGCAAAGATAAAACTTGAGCGTTTGCTACCCATAGTAGCTTCACTTTTCCTAACCTCACTTTTTGCTTTGTATTATACATAACCTCACTTTCAATTTGTATTATTCTGTGTAACATAACCTCACTTTGTATTATAGTAATCTTGCGTGTCGTGTGATTTTTAGCATTATCTGACTTGCTAGTGTACAGCAACCTCAGTTTCTTGTTTGTTCTGGCTAAAGTAGTGTTGTGTTGACTAACATAACCTCACACCCAGTAACCTCAGTTTCTTGTGTCAAGAGTTGTGTCGTACTTGTATTTGTTGACTGACATAACCTTACATCTGTAACCTTTGAGAGTTATCATAACCTCACTTCCTTGTTCTTTTATGCAGTAACTTCACCATTTTGTTTTACTTGGTAGTGTTGTGTTTGTATGTGTCGGCTAAAATAACCTCACCCCCCAGTAACCTTTGAGAGTCACAAAAGCCTTATTTTCTTGTATCAAGAGTAGTTTTGTGTGTTGTATTTAATTGTTTGATTTGGCTAGATTAGTGTTTGTATGTGCTGACTAACATACCGGTAACAGTAATCCCACTTCCTTGTGTCAAGAGTTGTGTCGTACTTGTATGTGTTGACTGACAGTAATATCACTTTCTGTCCATGTTAAGTGACTTCACCATTTTTTTTTACTTGGTAGTGACGTACTTGTATATGCTGACTAACATAACATCAATCTCAACCATTTGCTTACCATAACCTAATATAACATAACCTCACTTTTTGATTTGTATTATTCTGTGTAACATAACCTCACTTTGTATTATAGTAATCTTGCGTGTCGTGTGATTTTTAGCATTATCTGACTTGCTAAAGTAACCTACTTTTTCTAACCTCACCCATAACACTCCAAAATGTATAACCTTACTGTATTATATTAATTTTCCGTGCATGGTGTACTTCATTTTATTGTCTTGGCTAGAGTAGTGTTGTGTTTATATTTAATTGTTTCATTTGGTATTTTACAGAAAAGAAAGTAACATAAGCTCACTTCCTCGTGGCTAAAGTAGTGTTGTGTTGACTAACATAACCTCCAGTAACCTGATTTTTTGCCCTGGTTCTTTTGTACAGTAAATTCACCTCAGCAACCTCACTTTCTATTCTTGTTCTTTTATGCAGTTTTGGTTAGAGCAGTTTTTGTATGTATTGACTAACATAACCTCACTTCCTTGTGTTAAGAGTAGTGTTGTGTTTGTATGAGCTGAGTAACAGTAATCTCACTTTTCTTTAATGTAGTTTTGGTTAGAGTAGTGTTTGCAACCTTCATTAGAGTTGTTTTATGACTTTCGGTAACCTGTAGTTCTGGTTTGACTTGTGTAGTTTGTGTGTTAGTATTTTTCTGACTTGCGTAGTAATACAGAGGTACTGTGCTCTTTTGTAGATCCTCTGTACCTGTTCTTTTAGAGAACCTGATCGGTGACTTTAAAGTATCAGTTCCAAGTGTTACAGTTACATCATCTATCTTGTTCATTTAATATCGATGAAGACTGCCACAAAGTAACAGTTCCAAAAGTAACCGTTGTAATAAAGTAACAGGTCCAACACTACCCATTCCCATTCCCACAGTTTTCAAGGTAACAGTTCCAAAAGTATCAGTTTCAGTAGATCAAACAGTGAAAAAGTAACAGGTCCACTCTCTATATATATCTCTTACAGCTAACTCTAGTTCTTCAGTCTGATTTCAGTCGTGACGCTGATCAGACGTGTTTTGTGCTGCTCCTGCGTAAGTGTTCTCTTGCACAGATTATTATTGATTCTGCGTAATTCAGTTATATCCGTGTGAGCTTGACTCTGGTTGGGGTACTTGCTCTTTTAAAAGTTAGCACAGTTTAGCTTGTTTTCAGTATTTAATTCTCTGTTGAATGATGGACGTTTCTAAAAAGGACCCTCAAAACCCGTTAAATTTAATTAGTAAAGATGAAACCTATGTTAGACACTTTAGACTTTACGGGACTAACACAGTTTTCAAATTCACTAAACCTCCCAAGGGTATCTCTGAGTTTGATTGGATTCGTAAAGGTTTTAATCAAATTGTAGAGACATCCAAAGCCAACGTTGCATCTACCGACTATCTCGGGTTTAAATTACAGTCTATAAATTTAAAGAGTGCTGAACCGGGCTACGTATCTTTGAGACCGGTCTCTGAAGTTAGCGGTGATGTTCTCTGTGACATTTTCGGGGGCATAATTCAAAGTAACTCTGAATCAATTACTAGCAGTGACACGTTTAGAGCTGATGTTACGAGGATTAACGTCCCCGTAGGTAAAGGGAGAGTACGTCCAGAGATGTACAACACCTTTGATGAAGAATCTATAGCTAGGAAAGGTATTATAGTAATTAATAATAAAGACAATTTATGTCTGGCTAGAGCGTTGGTAGAAGGCAAAGCACTTGCAAAAAATGATCCCCAGTACAAAGCAATACGTCAGGACATGGGTAAAAGACAAACTTTCAGAGCTAATAAGCTCATAGCAAAAGCCCGTGTAGAAATGCCCGAGGAGGGTGCAGGAATCCCTGAGTTTGAAAAATTCCAATCCCATCTTAAAAAATACAAAATTACCGTCTACAACTACGAAAAAAAGGCCGGGATGTTTACTTTTAAGGAGGTAATGAAGACGCTAAATTCAAAATTAACCTTCTCTTTCACAACGGTCATTACAATGTAATTAGAAACTTAACTGCCGCATTTGTTTGTAATTTCTTTTGTGAAGCCTGCCATATTCCCTATAGCAACAGACATGAGCATCGATGCTCTAACAGATGCACCTCCTGCCATACTATCTCCCTGCCCTGTAAACTAGAACACGGAGGCGTCACATGCCGTTTTTGCGACCGTTTCTTAAAAAATTAGCGGTGTTTAGTAGCCCATCAAGGGCAAAAGAAGGGTGAAATTAGAAAAGCTGTAGAAAAAGGCTATGTGATCTTGGACATGTATGAGTTGTGGGAGTATGAAGTCGCCACATACGAGAAAGATGGTCTTTTTAACGATTTTATTAATAAATTCTTGAAAGTAAAGCAGGAAGCCTCAGGGTATCCCGCATGGTGTAAAACAGAGGAAGGTAAAGACAAGTATGTTTCTGATTTCTTTGAGCGTGAGGGTATTCAAATGGAGAAAGACAAAATTGCTAAAAATGGAGGACTCAGGTCAGTAGCTAAATTAATATTAAATTCATTCTGGGGCAAGTTTGGTCAACGAGAAAACATGGCAAAAACTGCAATCGTGAGATACTCTAAAGAATTATTCAAATCGTTAACTCAACCAGGAATAATAGTAAAGTTTGTTGAAGTAATTAACCAAGAGGTTTTATTAGTTAATTGGCAGAATGTTGATGATGCCGATGAGGCTCTAAAAACTGTAAATGTTGTAATTGCGGCCTACACCACTGCTCATGCCAGACTTAAACTGTATGAACACTTAGATGCTCTTGGAGGTCAAGTCTTGTATTATGACACGGACTCATGTATTTATTTATACCGGGGAGGGTTGTACAGGATCCCTACGGGAGATTACCTCGGGGAAATGACGGACGAACTAGCGAGTGAGTACGGGCCCGGCTCTTATATTGTAGAGTTTGTTTCTGGGAGGCCTAAAACGTACGCATACCTTGTTTGGTCAACCAAAAAGCAAAAGCTAGAATCTGTGTGTAAAATAAAAGGCTTAACATTAAACATGAAGACCTCCGAAACATTAAATTTTGAACAGTTAAAAAAATGGTCCTTAGTGAAGCTGCTGAAATTTTAGAAATTTATGAAACAGAATCAGGAGGACAAAGAGACGAGAAGTCGTTACAGTAAGTGAAATTAAAAAGTTTAAAATTACAGGGCCCAAGATTTAATGATGATCACGATACCTTTCGGCTTTAAAAAACAAAGAGTTGCTTCATGGAGCTGTCACTCACACAGGTACTGAGCGTATATACCTCTAAACATCAGCTCTGTTACCTCATTCTGTTCTGAGACACGGTACTGAACGGACGTGTCTTTGTCTTACCCTGTTTTTCTCTTCTTTTAGAATGCCTATTGAACATATTACACCCGCTAACCAAGAGGTGTTTCTTTTCCTTTTACACAAAAGTAGTTTAAATGAAGATTCAGAATGTGGCATTATATGCTTGGAGTATGAGTTCTTACTTGACGGTTCAATAAATGAACGGGAATGGCCTTTGGTGTTTTCGGAGTATATAGTAGATAAAATAACGGAGGACTCCTCATCAATCACCTACATTGAAGTATCAATAATGCACGGTGGTATTTCAAGAGATATATCGTTCATGCCCTTACCTGATTTAACACCGAAGTTTTTTGATGATTACATTAAAAAAGTATTTTGTAGTAATGCGGAACTGCCTGGTTGTTTAAGTCTTGAAGTATCACTTATACATCTTCCATAATGCTACCTTCGATTAAGGTAGCACCTTTCCTTATGGAGCAATGTTACTCCTGTATATTACACTTGCCACTAGTACAGTTCATCATTCTGCCCCAAGACGCGGTACTGATCAGACGTTCTTCTGCGCTCCTTTTGCCTGTACTATTGAGTAAATTGTGACATGGCTGCCAAGTTCTATACATTCAATAACAAACCGGTATTGGTTCTGTTTGATAGTGAAGGAAAGCCGTGGTTTAAAGCTAAAGACTGTAAGGAGAAAAAATACGTACTATCTATATATATATATATATATATATATATATATATATATATACTCCTTACAAATAATTGGTTACTCTGGGGTTTGAGAAAAAGTCTGAGCACACCACAGCTCGCAGCAGAAATACGAAGTGGAAGCCTTGATGTTTCTTAAATGTTGGCTTGGACCCTGGAGACGAGAGCAATATGCCCAGAGGCACTTGGGGATCTGGGGGAAATGTTTGGTGGATACACAACCCCTATCAACACTAAAATAGGCACTGAATCTACTTATATATTTACTATTTTGGAAGAAACTTCAAAATGGCATGTCATAAAAACTTAGTGAACTACGACAAATACTCTAATTACTTACTGGTTTTATTTTATATATGAAAGGTGAAATGAAACATGAGAAATTATGCCACTGACAAATGTATTCTGCTGTAACTGAATGAATGTACTAGAATGAGTTATCTCCAAGAAATCTTTAAATATATGGAAATTGTTGCAAATATTATGTTACTGACTAATGTCAGGGCAGCAAATATTAATACAATTTAAATTAACTTAATAAACCAGTATCTAATGAGCTATTACTTTACAGTTACTAAAGATTAATTAAAATGCCATCTCTTGTAAAAATTGTGTACTTGAATGGTTATAATATACAGGCAAATAAAGACAACAATATATTGCAAATGAACAGTATTGAGCTTCAAAATATGGTATATGAGATACGTTTGTTACACATGAAACAGGCTATTACTGGGTTTAAGAACAGTTTGACAACAATATTTCTATGGTGTTAGTGTCTGAATATATGGACTCTACTTTAAATACAATGCAACTAATAAAATGGGGCGGAGGCCTTGTCCAACGGAGTATCTCCTAACTCTTGAATGTAATACGGTTATTAATATATTATTTTTAAAGCTACCAAGCGTCAAACATCAGCATAGACACGACTGGCCAGTCGGTTAAGTGGGCAATTGGGTGACTGTGAGGCGGTGGTAATAATTACACCTTATTTATGCCTATATATTACGGTAAGGGCCGACTCTGAGCCAAGCCTGTTTGGGATATAGGTTTATTTAAACTACTATTATGACTCTAAAGACGCTTTTCCTTGTAGTCTATAAAGTAAATAGCTCCCTGCACTTATTCGATTTAACTCCTGGATGTTATAGCGTTTGGCCACCCCAACTTTATCTCAATACAAAATATATATTCAAAAATATATTCAGACACCCTTCCAGAAAAATCCAATTGATTATGGAAACGATACAGTGGTTTTTTTACAAAAGAAACAAGGGTTGCATTCTAAAAGTTATAAAAAAATACAACAAATATGTAAACAGTTTTAGTAAAGCCCAATGGAATTAAATTTCTCTCCTTGTTTAAATAATTTATGCGTTCTAAAAATACAGACGGGTTTTTACACCCTAACCCTAACAATAATTAATATTCAATAATTTCAGTTTAAGTAATAAATTCGTTGATTTCACAAAATAATGCAGCAAATAATAATGCGAGAGTACTATGTTAAAGATATCTTCTAAGCAATGTGCGGCCTGGCTGACCTTAAACTATAACTAATTTACAAAGTACCAAAATAAATAATTATCAACTTACATTTTCTGGTCGACCCATACAACATACACATTCACACAACATATAATGACTTGACTTGGTCGGTGGACCGGCTGCTGTTATTTTTCTACCGATCGAAAAATTTATCGTTTAACGGTTATTTTGTACGAAACTATCTGTAATCTGTCTGATTTGGCCAAGTTCGCGTATCGCGGCTTGTTTCGCGTGTTTCTCAAATCTTATAAATCACTCGAATTAGACAATTACCTCCCTGCGGGATGTACGTCTGAATGTAGCGAATTTATGAATTTTAAATGACCATCGACGGAGTTTAGAATGAGTCCCGAAACAAAATTAGCAGCACGCCCTGTCCTTGTAGACTCTTTCCACCGACTGACGCTATGTCGATGTCGGCGTTGCCTCGTGGCCGTTGGATGATTTGTTCGAGTTAAATCCTCCCGCAACCCCCTCCCAGTGATCCTTTGCACTGATTGGGCGATTTGAATTTCGGCGTATTTGCGGTTTGGCGGCTGGTTTGAATTTAAATCGGCACATAATGCCCTCCACCAAAAATTGGTTCCGCTCCGGCCGCAGGTTCGCTCGCACTAGGCTACATCCCGGAAGCAATCAATACGGCCTTGACGTCAAGCCCATTCACACACTATTCACACACTTATAACTAGTTAACAAGAATAAGCCATTAGTAGAACATCAACTATAAACGTGGAAACAATAAATTATATTTTTTTTTTGACAGCTGGGCATTTATTTTGTTAATGAACTTACAACAACAATTCCCGTATTTTAACTGAGGTGGAGTATTGTTTTCTACAGTGTCGTGAGGGAGGTTGTTTTTTTTAGCGAATTTCTCCTATAGGGAAGAAGCTATTACCGTAGGTCTCATAGTAAGACTTAAGCCCGAGACTATGAAAACTTTTTGTTTTGAGGTCCCCAGATGCCAAAAACACTATTCGTTAAAATTTATATATATGTATATATATATATATATATATATATATATATATATATATATGTGTCCGTTAACACGATAACTTGAGTAAAAAATGTCCGATTTTGATTAAATTTGGCTCAAATGTGTAAAATGACATTCATGACTTTAAGTTCGAAAACCAGAAAAATCGGACCATGGGAAGGGGGGTTTATGGGGATTTTAAATTTTCCAAAAATCAGTTTTTTGCATTTTTCACCATACAATTTTTAAAAAACTTAATTTTGGTTTTGACCATGTTATAGAGCTTAAAAAACAAATAATTTAGTATTTTGAATTATTAACCTAGGTTAAGTGGTTGCGGATAAAATCCAAAAAAACCTGCTCATAAAATCTCCCATGTTAATCTTATGGGAAAAAGGTTTTGGCTTTTCCTCAGTTTATTTTAATGTAAACTTCACATTTGCTTTTACCAATCTGTTCAGTTCCACAAAACAATCATTTTGGTGTTTAAATTGTGATTCTACGCCCAACCGTTGCAGAGATATTCAAAGTGCTAAACACAGTACGTTGTCCAATGTTATCCTTATGGAGAATAAATAAAATTGGATATCTCGATTATTTATGAATGTATGTTGATGAAACTTGGTATGTGGCTTCAAGTAGTACTGGTATATTGATATTTGCACAAAAAATTTATTTTTTTGTTGATTATTCCCGTAGCAGCAAACCTGCTTACTCAGCCCCCATGTTATTCTTATGGAGAATAAGTCAAATGTACTGACTCCCTTAATTATGAACATAAATTAATAAAACTTGGTATGTAGCTTCACTTGGTTGAGTTATATTGAAAATAATATAAAAACCCATTTTTCTGTTCCTTGTTGCAGCAAACCTGCTTTCTCAGCCCCCATGTTATTCTTATGGAGAATAACTAGAATGTCATATATCGCTTATTTATGATTGAATATCGATGAAACTTGGTATGTGGCTTCGCCTAGTTAAATTCTATTTATATTTGCATAAAAACCAATTGTTTCTGTTCCTTGTTTCAGCAAACCTACATACTCATTACCAATGTTATTCTTATAGAGAATAATTAAAATCGCTTATATGTGAATATATTTTTATGAAACTTGGTTTGCGGCTTTATGTGGAATTCAGACAAATATTATGCATTGGAAATTCGCTGAGTCTGCAGGTTTGCTGCGACGGGGGTATTTTGTAATGCACATATATACCATACAAAGCAAGAAATTCACCTACATAATGACAATGAAAGGGGGAGCCCGCGCACAGACATCCCATTAATAATTCGCATCCTGCGGATGCTATTAGCAGTCCACCGTCACACGCAGGTGACAATCCTCACAGTCCGTCTTGTCAATGCAATTTGGTGCTGTTGTGGCCGGGTGGTGAGGGGGGGGCAGGTTTCCGTTGTCGCTGGATTGCTGGTTGTCACTGGTGCTAGGTTGGGTTGGAATGGAATGTGGGACGATAAGATAGCGATAAGCGCTCCATAACCACGCTTCGATAGATGAACAGGGCCTGGTTTATTATTGCGATGTTTTAATTGAAAATAAGATAGATTGGTCGTGGAGAAGGGATGAAATAACTTGTGAAAAGTTATAACTGTGACAGCAGGGGGGTTATGGTTTGATTGGATGAATATATTGATGTTATGGATTTGTTCTTGCTGGATACTGTTTTCACTTAGGGTTGGGGGGAGGCTAGAAATTAATAATGTCCTATTATTGGTTTTGATGACTTTGATGATGGATTTTAAATTAGATTTAGTTTGATTTGTGGGTATTTGTTTGAAAATGTCATTTATAGCAATAAACATAATGCATGTATGGTGAAGTTGAGGTAATAGGAGTCTTATGGAACGCTTTAAGTCGTCAGTCGTCCAACCACCGTAGGCTCCACGGGCATCAATCTCGATGTTGTTGTTCAGTCGACCCCACACCTCACTCATCCTCCTCGCCTGAGAGTCTCCCAATACACTGACACTGGTACACGGCATTGTTCAGCACATCCACTGCGCCAGGAAAAAA
This sequence comes from Allygus modestus, assembly GCA_963675035.1. NCBI lineage: Eukaryota > Metazoa > Arthropoda > Insecta > Hemiptera > Cicadellidae > Allygus > Allygus modestus. The sequence continues at coordinate 319,198,173 of OY776111.1, forward strand.
CAAGCTATCACTGTCCACTCGTTGCTTATGTCTACCTATTTACAATACATGTACTTAATGTTTTTTTTTTTTTGGTTTTGTATTTTTTTAGCGAATTTCCCCTATAGGGAAGAAGCTATTACCGTAGGTCTCATGGTAAGACTTAAGCCCGAGACCATGAAAACTTTTTGTTTTGAGGTCCCCAGATGCCAAAAACACTAGTCGATCAAATTTATATATATGTATATATATATATATATATATGTATATGTGTGTCCGTTAACACGATAACTTGAATAAAAAGCGTCCGATTTTGATTAAATTTGGCTCAAATGTGTAAAATGACATTCATGACTAAGTTCGAAAACCAGAAAAATCGGACCATGGGAAGGGGGGTTTATGGGGATTTTAAATTTTCCAAAAATCAGTTTTTTACATTTTTCACCATTAAATTTTAAAAAAACTTAATTTTGGTTTTGACCATGTTATAGAGCTTAAAAAAAAAATAATTTAGTATATTAAATTATTTACCTAGGTTAAGTGGTTGCGGAGAAAATCCAAAAAAACCCACTCATAAAATCTCCCATGTTAATCTTATGGGAAAAAGGTTTTTGGCTTTTCCTCAGTTTATTTTAATGTAAACTTCACATTTGCTTTTACCAATCTGTTCAGTTCCACAAAACAATCATTTTGGTGTTTAAATTGTGATTCTACGCCCAACCGTTGCTGAGATATTCAAAGTGCTAAACACAGTACGTTGTCCAATGTTATCCTTATGGAGAATAAATAAAATTTGATATCTCGATTATTTATGAATGTATGTTGATGAAACTTGGTATGTGGCTTCACGTAGTACTGGTATATTGATATTTGCACAACAAATTTATTTTTTGTTGATTATTCCCGTAGCAGCAAACCTGCGTACTCAGCCCCCATGTTATTCTTATGGAGAATAAGTAAAATGTAATGACTCCCTTAATTATGAATATACATTAATAAAACTTGGTATGTAGCTTCACTTGGTTGAGTTATATTGATAATTATATAAAAACCCATTTTTCTGGTCCTTGTTGCAGCAAACCTGCTTCCTCAGCCCCCATGTTATTATTATGGAGAATAACTAGAATGTTATATAGCGCTTATTTATGATTGAATATTGGTGAAACTTAGAATGTGGCTTTGCCTAGTTAAATTATATTTATATTTGTATAAAAAGCAATTGTTTCTGTTCCTTGTTTTAGCAAACCTACGTACTCATTACCAATGTTATTCTTATGGAGAATAATTAAAATCACTTATATGTGAATATATTTTTATGAAACTTGGTTTGCGGCTCTATGTTGTATTAATACATATATTATGCATTGGAAATTCGCTGAGTACGCAGGTTTGCTGTGACGGGGGTATTTTTCAATATTATCATAAATTAACTTAATGAACCGAACATTTTCAGTTTATTCTCTGTTGTGATATTTTTTTGTTTGACTCACATGGACTACCCTTGATACGGAAGGATCGGAAACTAACTGGATTTTGACGTTTACTGGAATCGTCACCTTAACCACGGAGTACGGCCCTCTCCACCTTTGTGTGAGTTTGTGGGATGTTTGGTTTGCTTTGTTGCTGGGTACGTATCTTCGATACAATACCAGATCACCCTCGCGATAAGGCGACGGCTTCCTATTTTTGTTGTATCGTTCCCGGCTTCTTTTGTGGGCGTCCCTAGTATTTACAATGATTTCTAATACCCGGTCCTCCGCTATTTCCGGCTCATCTTCCGTTCTGATATCCCATTGCAATTTCAATGAATGATTCAAATCTCGGCCTAGAAAAGCACGTGCAGGGGTGACTTTGGTGCTTTCGTGTACCGCTGAATTTAACCCCATACACAAGAATGGAATATCTTCGTCCCATCGTTTTTGAGTTTGGGAGTGAAAAATTTTTAAAGCCATTTTCAGATTTCGATTGACCCTTTCCGATTGATTCGCGTTCGGTCTTGCTACGGACGTGTTTATGTGTTTGATACCAAGACCAAATCAAAAACTTTTGAATGACTCGGATTTGAAAATGGATGCGTTATCGGAAACGATAATCTCTGGGAACCCGTGTTGTGCGAAAATTTTCTCTTTCAGCGCATTTATGACAGTTTTCGAGTTTGCCTTTTTTAACGGGATCACCCAGCAAAATTTTGAGAAGGTATCGACGCATACTAACGCATACATGTTTCCTGTCGCAGATCTAACAAGCGGCCCAAAAGTGTCGATGTGTAGTCGTTCAAAACATCGTTCGGGGGTTTTCCAGTTCATCAGGCCGATATTCAGATTTTGCGCCGGTTTTGACAACTGGCAGAGTTCGCACGACCTCACGTATTTCTTTACCTCGTCAAATATTCCGTCCCACGAAAATTCTTTTGTTATCCGGGCGATAGTCTTTTTTATTCCCAAATGGGCGGACATTGAGATGTCGTGATAATATTTCATTATCATTTTCCGCATCGGTGAAGGTACGACCACCTTACGTGAACATTTGGTGTTTTTTTGATACCGCAAAATTCCGTTTTTCAAAAAATAATTTTGCACGCGATCTCCGCTTTCCAATTGTTGTATTATCGGAAGGAGGGTTTCGTCTTCACGTTGCTTTTCACCGAGTGATTCGAAAGTTTCGGGAAAATGTTGTAAGAAAAACAATCTCTCTTGGTCTTTTCTCGTCTCGAGCGGCGTTGTGTCGGCAGGTTCGAACATCCTACTTAGTGTGTCGCTCGCGATATTCTGCGTACCGCGGCAATGTTCTATCCTCATGCAAGGAAATTGTGAAAACCGCAGCTTCCAGCGGGCCAGCATTCCGGTCGTTTTATCAGATCCCATCACGTAAGTGACAGCCATGCAGTCTGTTTTTAATACAAAGCGATTATCTGTCAGATAATCCTTAAACTTTTCAAGGCCGAAAAGTACGGCGGCAAATTCTTTAAGGTACATACTATATTTTAACTGATTTCCTGAAAATGTTCGGCTGGCAAAAGCAATAGGTACAGGCCTCCCATCACGACACTGTTCCAAAGTACAGCCGACAGCCTGTTCGCTAGCGTCACAAGACAATATGAAAGGTTCGGACCAGTCCGGCAGGTGGAGTACAACGGGTGAGGCAAGGCAGTTTTTTATTTTTTCAAAACTAAGTTCGTGTTCTCTTCCCCACCTAAATCTGACGCCTTTCTTTTTCAAAGCATTCAAGAGCCTACCTATCTCAGAAAATTCTGGTATAAACTTCCCGTAATACGCCGCCATACCCAAAAATCGCTGGACTGCTTTCAAGTTCTTGGGTCGGGGGAAATTCTTTATTACTTCCGATTTGGTTTCGTCAACGTACAATTTACCATCTTTTACAATATGAGACAAAAATCGTATTCCACGTTTCGCTAGAGTGACTTTACTCGGCTTCACGGTAAGTCCCGCGTTCCTAAGTCGCTGAAGTACCATTTTTAAATCATTATGGTGATCGTCGGGGCTAGAGCTATAAATACACAAATCATCGACGAAATTTACCACGCACTTGAATTTCAAATCCCCCAACACTTCATCAACTATTCTCCCTAACACTTGGCTTCCGATTTTTATCCCCTGTGGACAGGTTCGCGGCTGATACAATGCGAAACCTACGTTGAATGCAGCGTATTTACTACTTTCCGGATGTAAGAGACATTGATAATAGCTATTGTTGAGGTCGAGGGTGGTAAAATACCTCGCGTCCTTGAAGTATTGGAATATTTTATCTACCTCGGGTTGTGGAAAGCTGTCCATTTCAATGAACTTATTTAATTCCTTGTAATTAACTACAAGGCGAAACTTCCCGGCTTCTTTTTTTGGTCTCAAAAATGCACTGGAGCTAAATTCTGACACGCTTTTTTCGATAACGCCTTGGTTGAGCAAATCCTGAACTGTCTCACGCATAACTCGCATTTTGTCCGGTGGGAGGTGATAAGGTCTTTGTCTGAACGGTACAATTGTTTTACTTATTCGAATTTTGTACGGTTCCGTTTTCGCCATGCCGATTCTATCCGTGATAACGTCACTATAATCTTGAAGCAATTTTTCAAATTTTGATTTCTCTTCATTTGTAAGTGGGGAGTCGCCTAGGTCGGGTTTCTCACACGTTGGGATTTCACCTTCCTCTAGCAAACAAAGTGAATGTTCGTTTCCCCTGAAAACAAATTTAGCTTTCGAATCGCTCATATTAACTGACATTCGAGGAAATTTCATAAAATCGTAACCCAAAATTAATTGAAAGGGCAGCTGATTGACTACCCAAAAATCGTAATCCCACGAAAAATTTTCGATCTTTAAATGCACCCGTACTTCCACCCTAACAGTGATTTTTTGACGATTTGCTACCTCTATCGTGCGGTTAATTTTCGTAACTTCCTTAACCAAATTTTCTCCTTTCAATCGATTGAAAAGTGATTTGCTCATGAGTGATCGACTACTTCCGGTATCGAGTAAAGCGGCGCAATGCTCATTATTTCCAAAAAATACTTGAACAAAAGGCAGTTTCCCGTCGGTATCTACCGCTTGCATTTTACTTTGGGAGGGGCTTGAAATTTTGACAGGGCGACGCCGATTGCCCGCATCAGCGTCGAAACTCAGTTTAAATTTACCCGGCAGTTCCTGGCCACATGACCCTCCTGCTGGCACCGGAAACATTTTACGATTTTTTCCTTTGGTCTATTCCTGAGGTCATTTGCATGAAAATTTGGCCTGGATGCGCCGCGCTGTGAGTTTCCCAAATGATACGCGCTATTTGTGAAGGTTCTATGGGGTACAGCTCCAAAATAGCGCTCCTCCGCCCTAACTGCGCTAGTGACTCGATTTGCAAGAGCCCTCAACTCATAAACATTTTCCGGCATGCAACCAAAAGCGAAATGTGTTCGTATCTCCGGCCTACATTTACTCAAAGCAATTTCGATGACTTCCTGTTCTGACAGCGAGGTCTTCAACACAAATGCAACAGAGAGAATGTGCTCCACATATTCAGCGTACGACTCGTTTGGATTCTGCGGCCGGTCAAGTTCGAAAGATGCGATTTCCCGGCGCCGCAAGGGGGGAATGAATCGTGATAGAATTTCCTCATGCGAAATATTCCAGCTTGCGTGCGCTTTCACGGCCTCCATACACAGTTGGAACATTTGACCTTTCACCTTGGGAATCAATAATTTTATTATTTCGACGTTACAAGACGGGGAAATGTCAAAAATCGGTGCTAAGTTTTTCAGAAAGTTCACTAACTGTACCTCGTCAGTACCATCGACGGCAGTTATTTTATTTAACATTTCCAAAATCACCATCAAGTCAGTTTTGGACAAAACATTTGGGGATGGACGACCGGCGTAATCTCCCTCGCGGGGGTAACCGTAATGACGGGCTCCCGTAGGCAAGGGGGGCAAGTAGTGCACGTAAGGCCGGTGAGCGCCATCGGAGGGCGGTGGCGGCGGCGGGGGTGGTGGCAGTGACTCGCGGGCTAGGGGCAAAGTCCGGTTGACGCGATACGTCGATTCGGCCATTTCATGATATTGTGTCGTGGACGAGTCGGCCGAGTCTGCTAAATTTGGACCTTAACCCTGGCTGACGTGAATGGCTCCATCGGACGCGACTGACGCGACGGTTTCAAGAACATCGTTGTCCAGATCCATTAAACAATGGCTATTATTCAATAGGCCATGGTGGTCTTGTTGGGCCGAAACGCTGTGTCTCGTACTCTGCGCAACATCTCCTATACTCCCCTCCCGAAATGTCACGTGTTACAGCCGTTGTGCAACCGAACAATCCCTAACATGCCTTGATGATGGAATCAGGTCAAAGGCTGATGCCTCACCTCGCGTGCCTCCACCATCCTGATCCTGCAAAACCACGGCTGCCGCGCCTGAATCGCGCATGCGGTTGGCCATGCGGGCATTTCTGTCCGCCACTGTGGTTTTATATGCGGGGCCAAAAGTGAGCCTATCCATCTTTTGTTTCAGGATATTACTTTAATTTGAGAAAATATTTTAATCTTTAATTTCCTCAACCTCAGTTCAACTCAAGGTAAATTTTAATAAATGCCTATGTAAAAAATAATCTAAGCCATTCACATAATAATAAATAAATGAGTATGCAATTCACTGAATAAATACAAATGCGTAGACTAATAGTATACAAGTGTAATATCTCTCAATGAGCTTCAATAGAAAATAAGTCGATACATTCGCGAATTGTAAGTTGCTTAAAAAATATAAATAAATGATAAATATATTTTATATACAGTAACACTCAAAATATTTTATAATTGGGTTCAAGCCAGGCCACCTAAGTGTGGTGGGGAAAACCCTAAAAGTAATAAACTAATTCATCGTAGTAATCAAATTCATTTAAACAAATAACGGGTAAGATTTATTCAGTTGCAACCAACGGCTAAAATATTTTCAAGTAACAACGAGAAAAGCGACGAGTTACCAGAGTGTAAAGACACGAAACGCGAAAATCACGGGAACGGGAGTTACCATGAGTGGTTCTAATGAAATAGTCCTCAAGGGACGCATCTCATTGGTTGAGCAGTCACGTGACTTATTCCACTGCCCCCGAGAGGCGCGGTGGTCCGGGCATTATCCGTTGAGCCCTGGAGGTGACTAGTTGTGTTAGCATTATGTATCGAGCACCCACGTCGGTTGGACGCGTATCATACTTGGTACCGAGCCCTCGAGGCAGTCAGTCGTGTTGCACTGTACTCCGAGCACCCATGGCGGGTGAACGCGTATTAGACATTGTGCTGTGAACCCTCGATACGGCCACTTGTGTTAATCAGACTTTGCATTGAGGACCCGAGATCCATAGTCGTAGGCGAGAGTGTCGTACACGGGACGCAAGGCCCTTAGACACGTGTAGACTCTCAAGACCCGCTTCGAGCAATTATTAGACATTTAGACTCTAGTGCATTTAACCCTAAGGGTGTCGAGCCACCGTTAAGGAACTTTGCGTTCAACAATCGACTTGACGCGCGGACCACAGACGTTTATCATGCTGAGAGGTGAGACGAACCGACGGACCACATCGCTGACTACAGAGGCGGACGACCTGGGGTATAATCAATCAGCTAAGTGGAGTTTTCACCATTCAGTGAACTTATTTGTGTGTTGATTTCCATGTCTAGATTTAAACTTTAACTTTGACTTAAAATCATAACCTTAATAATTATTAATACTTTCTCTGTATTCATTTTCATTTGACAATATGTATTAAAGAAATCTTAATTTTGAAACTTAACTTTTGTTTTTATTTAGATACACTTTAAATTCTTATTTTTGTTAAAGCGACCCTGAGATTAATTTAAAAATGAGCTCTGCTAAATATTGACCGAACTTGTGGATATGAGATACAAAAACTGAGACCCAAGTCGGTGCAATAATTACATTTAAAATATAGAAAGAAGCGTTAAATATTAACAATCAAGGAAAGAAGCAGAAAAGCACGGCTTCATAAGATCAGCCAGACGCACTCACCAAACATTCCCACCATAAAATGATGCTATCATTTAATTTGTAAGGAGAAAAAATACGTACTATCTCTCTATATATATATATATATATATATATATATATATACACTCCTTACAAATAATTGGTTACCCTGGGGTTTGAGAAAAAGTCTGAGCACACCACAGCTCGCAGCAGGAATACGCAGTGGAAGCCTTGATGTTTCTTAAATGTTGTCGTGGACCCTGAAGACGAGAGCAATATGCCCAGAGGCACTTGGGGATCTGGGGGAAATGTTTGGTGGATACACAACCCCTATCAACACTAAATTAGGCACTGAATCTACTTATATATTTACTATTTTGGAAGAAACTTCAAAATGGCATGTCATAAAAACTGAGTGGACTACGAACAAATACTCTAATTACTTACTGGTTTTATTTTATATATGAAAGGTGAAATGAAACATGAGAAATTATGCCACTGACAAATGTATTCTGCTGTAACTGAATGAATGTACTAGAATGAGTTATCTCCAAGAAATCTTTAAATATATGGACATTTTTGCAAATATTATGTTACTGACTAATGTCTGGGCAGCAAATATTAATACAATTTAAATTAACTTAATAAACCAGTATCAAATGAGCTGTTACTTTACAGTTACTATAGATTAATTAAAATGCCATCTCTTGTAAAAATTGTGTACTAGAATGGTTATAATATACAGGCAAATAAATACAACAATATATTGCAAATGAACTGTATTGAGCTTCAAAATATGGTATATGAGATACGTTTGTTACACATGAAACAGACTATTACTAGGTTTAAGAACAGTTTGACAACAATATTTCTATGGTGTTAGTGTCTGAATATATGGACTCTACTTTAAATACAATGCAACTAATAAAATGGGGCGGAGGCCTTGTCCAACGGAGTATCTCCTAACTCTTGAATGTAATACGGTTATTAATATATTATTTTTAAAGCTACCAAGCGTCAAACATCAGCATAGACACGACTGGCCAGACGGTTAAGTGGGCAATTGGGTGACTGTGAGGCGGTGGTAATAATCACACCTTATTTATGCCTATATATTACAGTAAGGGCCGACTCTGAGCCAAGCCTGTTTGGGATATAGGTTTATTTAAACTACTATTATGACTCTAAAGACGCTTTTCCTTGTAGTCTATAAAGTAAATAGCTCCCTGCACTTATTCGATTTAACTCCTGGATGTTATGGCGTTTGGCCACCCCAACTTTATCTCAATACAAAATATATATTCAAAAATATATTCAGACACCCTTCCAGAAAAATGCAATTGATTATGGAAACGATACAGTGTTTTTTTACAAAAGAAACAAGGGTTGCATTCTAAAAGTTATAAAAAAATACAACAAATATGTAAACAGTTTTAGTAAAGCCCAATGGAATTAAATTTCTCTCCTTGTTTAAATAATTTATGCGTTCTAAAAATACAGACGGGTTTTTACACCCTAACCCTAACAATAATTAATATTCAATAATTTCAGTTTAAGTAATAAATTCGTTGATTTCACAAAATAATGCAGCAAATAATAATGCGAGAGTACTATGTTAAAGATATCTTCTAAGCAATGTGCGGCCTGGCTGACCTTAAACTATAACTAATTTACAAAGTACCAAAATAAATAATTATCAACTTACATTTTCGGGTCGACCCATACAACATACACATTCACACAACATATAATGACTTGACATGGTCGGTGGACCGGCTGCTGTTATTTTTCTACAGATCGAAAAATTTATCGTTTAACGGTTATTTTGTACGAAACTATCTCTAATCTGTCTGATTTGGCCAAGTTCGCGTATCGCGGCTTGTTTCGTGTGTTTCTCAAATCTTATAAATCACTCGAATTAGACAATTACCTCCCTGCGGGATGTACGTCTGAATGTAGCGAATTTATGAATTTTAAATGACCATCGACGGAGTTTAGAATGAGTCCCGAAACAAAATTAGCAGCACGCCCTGTCCTTGTAGACTCTTTCCACCGACTGACGCTATGTCGGCATTGCCTCGTGGCCGTTGGATGATTTGTTCGAGTTAAATCCTTCCGCGACCCCCTCCCAGTGATCCTTTGCACTGATTGGGCAATTTGAATTTCGGCGTATTTGCGGTTTGGCGGCTGGTTTGAATTTAAATCGGCACAAGACGTAGCTACTTCTCTAAAGCATGTTAATGGATGGAGTGCAGTTCGGAAACATGTAGATGACAGTGATAAATTAACTGTTGGTAGTTTTTCTGACGCCCAAAACCGATTGACCGATTGAGAAAACAACGGTTTTCATAAATGAAGCCGGATTATGTTCTTTGATGTTAAAGTCAACTACTCCTGAAGCAAGACTATTAGTAAGAAGTCTGTTGCCGGAGAAGTTTTACCTTACTTACACAAATATGAAAGATGAAAGATCACTTTAAATGTAATTTTTAAAATCACAAGTTTCCACTGTATGTGTGTGTTTGTGTGTAAATGGAGGTCTATGGCACGGGTGACGAAAAGCCCCGTAAACCTGAATGAAGGTCACTGGCGTGGGTGACGAAAAGCCCCGTAAACCTGAATGTGTGATGAAGGGTTTAGTAGATTGAGGCGCCGGGCTAACACCCCGGCTACTCCTTTGAACAACCTGGTGTGAATGAAGGTCTTTGTACATTGAGGAGCCTGGCCAACACCCTGGCTACTCATTGGAACGGTCCGGTGGGTAAAAAAGTATAAAATTAAAAATAAAATAAAAATATATAAAACGGAGGAGACAACTATTTTGTTTTCGAAAGGTATCCACGAGTCATGGCGGTGGAGGGGCCATGACTTTACTAAAAATTCTCTGTTTATCTTAGTAAATGTAGAGTTTAAAGGTGTTAAAATGAACGGACTTTGTCTTAGTAAATGACCGCCTTCCTCATATACAATGAACGGATTGACAGAGAATACAATAATATAAAAAGGAGGTAGCATGTTGTTATGGAGTTGCTACCACAGTGAGAGGCGATGGTTGGGGCCTCTCACCCCAGAGGTTAGGCCTCCAGGGGAAGCTCTGGGTAACCAAAAAGAACGCGCCGACGCTCCTACGGCTTAGCCTAACGGCTTACCGTGGTGTGGAAACGCGAGCGTTCAAAATTATTTCATTGGGGTTAGAAATGATTTGCCGAGGAATTTAAAACGTTCCAGGCCAAGTACATCATGGCCCCCGGGGCAGTTTTCAGCGGTCTTGGATACAATTGGTCAAGTTATTACACCGTCAAAGTACCCAACCGTCCCAGGCAAACAGCTTCATGGACCCGTGTAGTGGGGGTATAGCTTTCCTGCCTGTCCATTTCTGCTAGTTTTTAAAAGCCTTTTCTCTCCTTTAAGTTACTATTAATAGAGGTTTTTCCAAAATAATTCTGCTGTCATAAGTATAAAGTTCCAAATATTCCTCAACGTAGAGTTTTTAAAGCAACTAATTACACCAAAAAGTCACATCTGAACTCTAAAATGTGTAATCTCTGTACCTTTTTAACTTTACAAAATACGCTACTGTCACTTAGCTCTTTATTACACATTAGTTTGAATTTTTAAACAGTGGGCCATGCGTGTAGATAGGTCTATCCCATAGACCATCTACAAGTGTAATTTGTATTAAAGGGGTGCAGGCAATGTAGTGATTCTGACCAAATTAATAGGAAAATCTAACTCCACCATTACGGTGGGGTTTGAAAGTAATACCATTAACACACCATATCCTACCCTGCCATTCCTCCCAATACCATATTCTACCCTACTATACCTCCCAATACCCTATCATACCATACCATACAATACAATACCATACCACACCCTACCCTACCATACCTCACCAAAGCCAAAACATCCTATACCAAAGCCACAATACCAATACCCCCACCAAAGTCACCATATCCTAACACCCCACCCAAATACCATACAATAACATGACATGACATACCATACCCTACCCTACCATACCTCCCAATACCATATTCTACCCTACCATACCTCCCAATACCCTACCATTTCATACCATACCATACAATATCAATACCCTACCATACCTCCCAACACCCACACCATACCAAACCATCAAATCCCATACCATACCATTACCCTACCATACCCTACCCTACCATTCCTCCCAATACCATATTATACCCTACTATACCTCCCAATACCCTATCATACCATACCATACAATACAATACCCTTACCACACCATACCCTACCATACCATACCTCACCAAAGCCATAACATCCTATACCAAAGCCACAATACCAATACCCCCACCACCATATCCTAACACCCCACCCCAATACCATACAAACACATAACATACCAAACCAATACCCCATCATACCATACCATACCCTACCCTACCATATTCCACCCTACCATACCTCCCAATACCCTATCATGCCATACCATACAATATCAATACCCTACCATACCTCCCAATACCACAACATACCGTACCATACAATACCATGCCATACCATGGTAATGTTATGAAAGGGGTGCGGGAATTGCTCACCCTTGCTGGTTTTTATACTTTCCTTAACAGTTGGGGTACAAAATGTAACCAAAATACCTTCAGTTTATTTTATTAAAAGAGAGTCCCAATTCCAGACCCATTGAGTGGGGGTATAGTATTCTTGTCTGTCCATTTCTGCTAGTGTTCTCAGGTTTTCCAAAGTAATTCTTTAGTAACACTTAATTTACAGACATCCACAACAGCTACAATTATTCCCTCATGAAGCTAAAATCCAGTTAATCCCCCAACGCCTCAGGGCAATGTCCCTAAATAACAGCTAAAATGTCAACATACTTTATTAAAAATTACTTTTCTTCATAGCAGCTAAGAATAGCCAGAGAGATATTTTAGCGAAGAGGGATGTATTGACCCCCTTTCTCTTCAGTACATTCACGTTAAACAGTCTGTCAATGTATAATTTATTTTGTCTTGGTTTTTAACCAGTTTTCTTGTATGTGAATTTGTTCCAATTACATATATATTTTACGATAGTATGATTTAAGAGTAGCTGAGATCTTGGATGATGTAGAGAAAACAATGCTAGAAGGTCGAGGGTAAGGCACTGACCCCTTTGAACTATCAATCAAACACAGTTTACACCAATAAACCAGGCCTTTACTATATTTAACATAAAAACAGAAGCTAAAACTTTCTAACATCCTGAAAAGCTAGTACGACAGAGCTTGAGATATGGTCCTATCCAGTTTTTGTAATGTTTCTTCTTTACAGAGTTTTTGAACGCTCGCGTTTCCACACCACGGTAAGCCGTTAGGCTAGGCCGTAGGATCGTCGGTGCGTTCTTTTTGGTTACCCAGAGCTTCCCCTGGAGGCCTAACCTCTGGGGTGAGAGGCCCCAACCATCGCGTATTTACAATACGTTTTAGTATTACCCGTTCTGCCTCCAAAGAAGGAATCCCTAGGATTAAGCGGAAGTGTGTTTAGAATGGACAGTTGGTTCAAGTGATTTAGTTTTTTGTCCTTCTTCAAAGCTCTAAACTCACACTCCCACATCTCCACAACATCATAGTCGTTAAATTTTGCCATTTCGGATTTGGTTCTCTCGTAACGGAGATGCAAACTCTCTGAGGGATCCTCCGGCAGAGGTTCTTCTCTGCTGTATTGAAAACATTTTGGACACCCGTGCCAGTAACACCCGTGACACTCGTAAATTCGTTCCCCGTCAAACCCATCTACTTTTAGTCCATTAATTTTAACTTCTCTGCCCCGGCCCGCATGTTGAATCTTTACTCCACGTTTCTCCTCCTCCCATGTTAACCACTGTAAAGCAACGGCTGACTGATTGTCTGCAAGTCGGTACCCTGATTTTGGTATTAGTCCAATAGTATTTTCTTTTAAGAAGTTACGGCGGAAGGCCAAGTTACATGCACTGGCGATTGTTATAGCCTCGAGAAAAGGATCTACGTTACAATCTTGAAGAAGTAAGGCTCTAAATTTAATACATGCCTGAGCTAAAATCTCCACGTCAGAGATGCAATACTCCAAGATTTACTTTTTAAAATCAAACATGTAGTCATCAGCGACTAGTTCATTGTACCAAATCTCGAAAGCTTTGTGAGGTTTCTCAAACATGGATTCGGGACAATAATACTTTTTGTCGGGCATAGGGCCTACATAATTTTGGTTCGCCAAGGTGTTGAAGAGGTGGGGAAAGTAGCCCTTCTTTTCTCGGGAGGCAGTTCGAAGGCATTAGGGAGCGCAGCGAGGGCCATGGGAAAATAGCTAAGTGAGTCCACAAACCTTACGTTGGCTACTTCAATCAATATAGCTTTAGTTCCCCGAGGAGTTATTTTTGGTGTAAATTTATTTTCTTCCATAATATACTGTAGTATGAATTGGAAATCAAAACCCTGCCCGTTGTGGGCAATTACACAGACATCTTTATTTTTTTCAAATTCCCATGATATAGTCCATGAAGTGTTTTACCGGTTCTTTTTCAAATACCCTTTGCCGTTCCGAGCAAGTTTCACACTCACCCCCATTAATACATTTAAAGCAGTACTGTTGCGATACACACAAGTTTACTTTATGAACTTTCTGTTGTGGGTCTGAGGGAAGTGACTCATCCTGCCTTGTTTCCAAGTCAAAGAAAATAAACAAAAAATCACGGTCTTTCGGTGTTCGCCTATCTACCCTCATAAAACACTGATGCGCGGGGTCTTTGAACGCTTCGCAGGGCTTACAGTAAACTTCTCCGCATACATGAGCTGTCTTACGTCTTTTTGGATAAATCATTTTCTTACAGTCACGGCAGAGTTTTACAGTTTTACAAATTTGCCCTTGATGGGCTACTAAACACCGCTCATTTTTGAAGAAACGGTTGCAAAAACGGCATGTGACGCCTCCGTGTTCTAGTTTACAGGGCGGGGAGATAGTATGGCAGGAGGTGCATCTGTTAGAGCATCGATGCTCATGTCTGTTGCTATAGGGAATATGACAGGCTTCACACAAGAAATTACAAACAAATGCGGCAGTTAAGTTTCTAATTACATTGTAATGACCGTTGTGAAAGAGAAGGTTAATTTTGAATTTAGCGTCTTCATTACCTCCTTCAAAGTAAACATCCCGGCCTTTTTTTTCGTAGTTGTAGACGGTAATTTTGTATTTTTTAAGATGGGATTGGAATTTTTCAAGCTCAGGGATTCCTGCACCCTCCTCGGGCATTTCTACACGGGATTTTGCTATGAGCTTATTAGCTCTGAAAGTTTGTCTTTTACCCATGTCCTGACGTATTACTTTGTACTGGGGATCATTTTTTGCAAGTGCTTTGCCTACTACCAACGGTCTAGCCAGACATGAATTGTCTTTATTATTAATTACTATAATACCTTTCCTAGCTTTAGATTCTTCATCAAAGGTGTTGTACATCTCTGGACGTACTCTCCCTTTACCTACGGGGACGTTAATCCTCGTAACATCAACTCTAAACGTGTCACTGCTAGTAATTGATTCAGAGTTACTTTGAATTATGCCCCCGAAAATATCACAGAGAACATCACCGCTAACTTCAGAGACCGGTCTCAAAGATACGTAGCCCGGTTCAGCACTCTTTAAATTTATAGACTGTAATTTAAACCCGAGATAGTCGGTAGGTGCAAGTTGGCTTTGGATGTATCTACAATTTGATTAAAACCTTTACGAATCCAATCAAACTCAGAGATACCCTTGGGAGGTTTAGTGAATTTGAAAACTGTGTTAGTCCCGTAAAGTCTAAAGTGTCTAACATAGGTTTCATCTTTACTAATTAAATTTACCGGGTTTTGAGGGTCCTTTTTAGAAACGTCCATCATTCAACAGAGAATTAAATACTGAAAACAAGCTAAACTGTGCTAACTTTTAAAAGAGCGAGTACCCCAACCAGAGTCAAGCTCACACGGATATAACTGAATTACGCAGAATCAATAATAATCTGTGCAAGAGAACACTTACGCAGGAGCAGCACAAAACACGTCTGATCAGCGTCACGACTGAAATCAGACTGAAGAACTAGAGTTTGTTGTAAGAGATATATATAGAGAGTGGACCTGTTACTTTTTCATTGTTTGATCTACTGAAACTGATACTTTTGGAACTGTTACCTTGAACAATGTGGGAATGGGAATGGGTAGTGTTGGACCTGTTACTTTATTGGAACGGTTACTTTTGGAACTGTTACTTTGTGGCAGTCTTCATCGATATTAAATGAACAAGATAGATGATGTAACTGTAACACTTGGAACTGATACTTTAAAGTCACCGATCAGGTTCTCTAAAAGAACAGGTACAGAGGATCTACAAAAGAGCACAGTACCTCTGTATTACTACGCAAGTCAGAAAAATACTAACACACAAACTACGCAAGTCAAACCAGAACTACAGGTTACCGAAAGTCAGAAAACAACTCTAATGAAGGTTGCAAACACTACTCTAACCAAAACTACATTAAAGAAAAGTGAGATTACTGTTACTCAGCTCATACAAACACAACACTACTCTTGACACAAGGAAGTGAGGTTATGTTAGTCAATACATACAAAAACTGCTCTAACCAAAACTGCATAAAAGAACAAGAATAGAAAGTGAGGTTGCTGAGGTGAATTTACTGTACAAAAGAACCAGGGCAAAAAATCAGGTTACTGGAGGTTATGTTAGTCAACACAACACTACTTTAGCCACGAGGAAGTGAGGTTATGTTACTTTCTTTTCTGTAAACCACCAAATGAAACAATTAAATATAAACACAACACTACTCTAGCAGAGACAATAAAATGAAGTACACCATGCACGGAAAATTAATATAATACGAAGTGACTGCGTACACGTCCAATGTAAGGGCAAATTCACTTCGCTACCGCTTAGGTTAGGTTGGGTTACGTTACGTTATGTTAGGTTAGGATAGGTTAGGTTACGTTAGGTTATGTTAGGAGGTTTTCTGGCTTTCAATTTGTTTTAAAAATCACAGGAAAAGTAACGTACGATGCATAATTTGGAACGGACGTGAACAGTAGCGGCTCACGTCGGACGTGTACGTAGCCACTGCCAATATAATACAGTAAGGTTATACATTTTGGAGTGTAATGGGTGAGGTTAGAAAAAGTAGGTTACTTTAGCAAGTCAGATAATGCTAAAAATCACACGACACGCAAGATTACTATAATACAAACTGAGGTTATGTTACACAGAATAATACAAATCAAAAAGTGAGGTTATGTAATATTAGGTTATGGTAAGCAAATGGTTGAGATTGAGGTTATGTTAGTCAGCATATACAAGTACGTCACTACCAAGTAAAACAAAATGGTGAAGTCACTTAATAAAGAACAAGGACAGAAAGTGATATTACTGTCAGTCAACACATACAAGTACGACACAACTCTTGACACAAGGAAGTGGAATTACTGTTACCGGTATGTTAGTCAGCACATACAAACACTAATCTAGCCAAATCAAACAATTAAATACAACACACAAAACTACTCTTGATACAAGAAAATAAGGCTTTTGTGACTCTCAAAGGTTACTGGGGGGTGAGGTTATTTTAGCCGACACATACAAACACAACACTACCAAGTAAAACAAAATGGTGAAGTTACTGCATAAAAGAACAAGGAAGTGAGGTTATGATAACTCTCAAAGGTTACAGATGTAAGGTTATGTCAGTCAACAAATACAAGTACGACACAACTCTTGACACAAGAAACTGAGGTTACTGGGTGTGAGGTTATGTTAGTCAACACAACATTACTTTAGCCAGAACAAACAAGAAACTGAGGTTGCTGTACACTAGCAAGTCAGATAATGCTAAAAATCACACGACACGCAAGATTACTATAATACAAAGTGAGGTTATGTTACACAGAATAATACAAATTGAAAGTGAGGTTATGTATAATACAAAGCAAAAAGTGAGGTTAGGAAAAGTGAAGCTACTATGGGTAGCAAACGCTCAAGTTTTATCTTTGCAAAACGCAACGAACGGAGCAGCGCAAACACGTCCGATCGCAACGGGAGCAGGGAGCAAAGAGAGAGATAAAGCGCGCGAGAAGATATGAATGTCTTAATACTACATAAAGCCACTTACCAAGTTTCATAAAAATATATTCACAAATAAGCGATATATACGATTTTAATTATTCTCCATAAGAATAACATTGGGCTGAGTACGCAGGTTTGCTGCAACAAGGAACACAAAAAATGGATTTTTATGCTAATATCAATATAACTCAACTAGGTGAAGTCATATACCAGATTTGATTAATTTATGTTCATAATTAAGGGAGACATGGCATTTAATTATTATCTATAAGAATAACATGGGGCTGAGTACGCAGGTTTGCTGCTACGGGTGCCTTTGGCAAAAAATAATTTGTTTGAGTAAATATCAATATACCACAACCAGATGAAGCCATATACCAAGTTTCGTCAGTATACGTTCATAAATAAGCGAGATATAACATTTTTCTTTTTCTCCATAAGAATAACATTAGACAACGTACTGTGTTTAGCACTTTCAATATCTTGGTAACCAATTGACGTAGAGAAATTATGAAAATACCAAATTGTGTGTTTTTTAAGCTGAATCCAATGATAAAAACTAATACACCCGTCGCAGCAAACCTGCATACCCAGCGAATTTCCAATGAATATATAACATAACACTTAACAGGATTCATAAGAAATGTATTCACATACCATCGATATTTAAAATATTAATTATTCTCCATAAGTATAACATAGGGATGAGTACGCAGGTTTGCTGCAACAAGGCACGCAAAATAATGGGTTTTTATGCAAATATCAATAGAACTCATCTTAGTGAAGTCACATACCAAGTTTCATCCATATACATTCATAAATAAGCGATATATAACATTTTAAGTATTTTCCATAAGAATAACATGGGGACCAAGTACCTAGGTTTGCTGCTACAGGAACCATAGGCGAAAAATTGTTTTTTGTGCAAACAACAATAAACCATAACCAGATCAAACCATATACCAAATTTTGCCAGTTTATGTTCATAAATAAGCGAGATATACAATTTTTCTTTTTCTCCATAAGAATAACATTAGACAACGTACTGTGTTTAGCACTTTCAATATCTCGGTAACCAATTGACGTAGAGCAATGATCAAAATACCAAATTGTTTGTTTTTTATGCTAAATTCAATGGTATAAATTAAAATTTGATTTCAATTAAAATTACATGTGAAAACACCAAAATCACATTTTTGGGGTACAAAACGCCCCAAAAACCCCCCTTCGGATGGTGCGATTCATCTGGTTTTCGAACCTGTTCAAATAAATGGTACTTTACACATTTGTACCAAATTTCATTAAGATCGGACCTTTTTTACGAGAGTTATCGTGCTTTCGGACACACACACACACACACATATATATATATATATATACATATATATATATATATATACATGTATACAAATTTTAACGAATGGTGTTTTTGGCATCTGGGGACCTCAAAATGAAAAGTTATCATGGTCTCGGGCTTAAGTCTTACCATGAGACCTACGGTAATAGCTTCTTCCCTATAGGGGAAATTCCCTAAAATTTGATTTTTTCAAAAATTAGATGTAAAAAATTCAAAATACCCCCGTCGCAGCAAACCTGCATACTCAGCGAATTTCCAATGAATTATATCACATTAAGACACTTAACAGGGATTCATAAGAAATATATTCACAAACAAGTGATATTTAATTTTTATGCAAATATCAATAGAACTCAGCTAAGTGAAGTCACATACCAAGTTTCATCCATATACATTTATAAATAAGCGATATATAACATTTTAATTATTCTCCATAAGAGTAACATGGGGACCGAGTACCTAGGTTTGCTGCTACGGGACCCATAGGTGAAAAATTGTTTTTTGTGCAAACAACAATAAACCACAACCAGATGAAGCCACATACCAAATTTCGTCAGTTTATGTTCATAAATAAGCGAGATATACAATTTTTCTTTTCTTCCATAAGAATAACATTAAACAACGTACTGTGTTTAGCACTTTCAATATCTCAATAACCAATTGACGTAGAGCAATGATCAAGATACCAAATTGTTTGTTTTTTTATGCTGAATTCAATGGTGAAAATTAAAATTTGATTTTAATAAAAATTACATGTGGAAACCCCAAAAACCCATTTTTGGGGTACAAAACCCCCCCAAAACCCCCCTTTGGATAGTGCAATTTGTCTGGTTTTCGAACTTGTTCAAATAAATGGTACTTTACACGTTTGTACCAAATTTCATTAAGATCGGACCTTTTTTACGAGAGTTATCGTGCTTACGGACACACACACACATATATATATATATATATATATATATATATATATATATATATATATATATATATATACATATACATATATAAAAATTTGAACGAATGGTGTTTTTGGCATCTGGGGACCACAAAATGAAAAGTTATCATTGTCTCGGGCTTAAGTCTTACCATGAGACCTACGGTAATAGCTTCTTCCCTATAGGGGAAATTCGCTAAAACTCATTTTTGGGGTACAAACCCCTCCCAAAATACCCCTTCGGATAGAGCGATCTGGCTGGTATTCGAACTTAAAGTCATAAATGTTGCTTTACACGTTTACACCAAATTTCATCAAAATCGGATCATTTTTACGAGAGTTATCGTGCTCACGGACACATATATATATATATATACATATATACATATATATATATATATACATATATATATATATATATATATACAGTTTCGAACGAATGGTGTTTTTGTGGTCTGGGGACCTCAAAATGAAAAGTTATCATGGTCCCGGGCCTAGGTCTTACCATGCCGACTACGGGAATAGCTTCTTCCCTATAGGGGAAATTCGCTAAAATCATCAAAATCTGTTAATTATTAACTTCAGGAAGTGAGTGAACAAAAAGCAGGATTTTTTAAAAATATATAGATGTTCTTAAATAACATTTTTTGTCTCTTTGTAAAGTTAATTAAACTTTAAACCACCCAATATGTATAGTTTGTTGTTATGTATAAACTTAAAAACAATAATACATTACAATATCATCACTACAGTAATAATTATAAAATAAACTACAATAATAATAATACAAATAATCTGTAAACTTTATACGAGTCTTCACTACTCTGATTTATAACTATAATGACAGAATATTATTTAATATTAATGCGACTGCCACTACTGACAGTACAGAACAACTAAACCAGATCCATCCCAAGCCAAGGCTGCGATAGGTGTAAGGCGGCCGCACGAACTGGCAACAGCGCGAACTGTGGTGGGGGAGGAGTCACACACACTGCAATACATTTCACCGGCTTGAGTATATACGTAGTATTTTCGGTGTGTATTGCTTAACCTGTCGTTGAAATAACTAAAGGAGTCCCTCAGGCACCACGTGGCGTTGTTGGTTTGGATGATGCCACAACCAAGTGTTTACCACAACCGAGCGTTTATCTGTGTGTGTGTGTGTGTGTGTGTGTGTGTGTGTGTGTGTGTGTGTGTGTGTGTGTGTGTGTGTGTGTGTGTGTGTGCGCGTGTGCGTGCGTGCGTGCGTGTGTATCCGTGGGGTGATAACTCTCGTAAAAATTTCCGATTTTGATGAAATTTGGTACGAACATGTAAAGCAACATTTATGACTAATTTCGAAAACAAGTCAGATCGTTCTATCATTGACTATAAATACTGAAGTATTTAAGTAATACTTCAGTATTTATAGTCAATGGTTCTATCCAAAAGGGTATTTTGCGGGGGTTTCCCAAAAATGGGTTTTTGAGGTTTTTACATGCAATATTTTAGTAAATCAAGTTTTACTTTTTACCATCTGATTTGGCTTAAAAATACGAACAATTTTTTTATAATTTCTCTACGTCAATTGGTTAAAGAGATATTGAAAGTGCTAAACACAGTACGTTGTCCAATGTTATTCTTATGGAGAATAAGAAAAATTGTATATCTCGCTTATTTATAAACTTATCCTGACAAAACTTGGTATATTGCTTTATATCGTTGTGGTCTATTGATATTTGTACAAAAAAACATTATTTTGCCGACAGTTCCCATGGCAGCAAACCTGCGCACTCAGCCCCCATATTTATGGAGGTTAAGACAAATGTGATCTCCCTTAATTATGAACATAAATTAATAACACTTGGTTTATGGCTTTACCTAGGTGAGTTATATTGATATTTATATAAAAACCCATTTTTTGTGTGTTTGTTTCAACCAACCTGCATTCCCAGCCGCCATGTTATTCTTATGGAGAAAAATTAAAATTGTGAAAAATAGTTTATTTATAATTGTATATTGATGAAACTTGGTATGTGACTTTATGTGGCATTAAGATACGTGTATATGCATTTAAAATTCCCTGAGTACGTAGGTTTGCTGCTACGGGGGTATTTTTGTTTATCACAATGACACAACGGGATGGACCCCATCGCCCATCGGTCACAGTGTGACCGGAATTTCCAGGTTTAATTTCAATGAGCCCTCTTTATTCAAATTTACATCCAAGAATAACTTATTAGATGAAGTTGCCACCATACAAATGAGGTTTTCCTTCAGAACTGAGAAAAGGTATACCCTAAAACTACCTTAAAATAAAATTGGGTAAAAAAGTGTAAGCATATTTAGTTTTTAATGATTAGCTTATATATGATATATGACGATATTTAATGATTTTTGTTTAAGTTTGCTTTATTTTTCCTCTTAAATCTTTTAATGAGTGATTAAATACAAATATTGGGGGTTGTTATGCATTTAAGAGATTTATGATAATTCTAGGGAAATCTAGGGTAGAGCTACTAAAATTCTAGGGTAAAACTAGTCGGTCTGTCATTGTGGCTACATTGGCTGGTAAGATAACCTCAGTTTGGTTGAACGGTTCATGTTTATTTAAAAATAATAAATAATAATCGAAGCTTAAAGTTGCTACAGGGCTAACTAAATCCTGTTATCGGTAAGGCAACTATGTTATTTTCATATTAGTACGGTATGTTTTGTAATATATAAAACCACCTTGCATGTTTACTTGGGCCTGTATGATTTTTTTGCAGCAGGACTTTGGAGGTGAATTGTGAATTTCACTGAACAAATTTTCAGGCTTGATTTGATAGTAAAAGTAACTGAATTTGAACCAAGGAAAATCAAATTCGTTTGTTTGTAACAAAGACTAAATTCAAAATTTTCAAGAACTCCAAATTTACTTGGTGGGGGAGAAAAACTGGAAGAATCAAAGCCAGCTGCACTCCTGGATATCAATCTGGATGGTGGTTAACCCTTAAAAACTGTCTTGTGTCAGAGGATATTGGCCCGATTAGTGTTGTCGGTGCACTTACGATGATTGAATTTACTCCGGAAACAGCTAACTTATTGACATGATAAGATCTATTGCCTTTACATTTGCTATTGCCATATAATACAAAAATGTAAACATTTGATTACTTACCTATAGTCAGGCAATACATCATAAAGGAACCGTCTTAATAATTCAGTTAAAGCCTTGCTGAGGATTAGATAATCAGGCTGGAATAATAATTTTAGTTGATTAATGTAGGCATATATGGTAGAGGGACAACTGAAACTAATTTTATTTGTTCAAAGTACAAATTACATTTGAACACATTTTATCTTTTACACTTTCAATACCTGTATATTATTTGTTTAGTTAATTTATAACTTTAGTACCTATTATGACACTATTTTTTTAATTTCATACACTTAAAAAGTTGTAGTTTTCTGTAGGATATTCATTTTTATTACAGAGTGACACAAACAAACAAGAGTACAGTTTCATAAGTGGCCACCAACTAATCAGATACGATATATCAATCTTAAACATTCGATATATGGAATCGGAACACTCGATATTTTGAATTAAAATTTACATAGGTATAGAAAATTATTTACTTGATATTTATATTAATGTTATAATCTAAAATCAACAAACTTTATATCGTGTGGTTTTATGCGATGCCAGTTACACATATATTTAATGAAGCATTTAACAAATAACAACCAAAGGAAAACTTCAATTAAACAAATAAATAAATTATAAAGAAACGTACAACTCAACTAAAACTTAAGTTATCTTTTCGAGGGTAAACTTTACGGGCTGCTGTCATGGATTGAATAAACTAAGCTAATATAAGCAAATATAACTAAATTTTTGCTTGGTTACAGGTTTCTTTATGATTTGTTGTAGCCTATTTTTAAATTTTAGTTTTCGTATGTATGTTACTTGTTAAATGTTTCATTAAAATATATGTGTAACTTCCATCATCGCTCTTCATCCCAAATCGATCTTTAACCTAAATAACACAAACACCCAAACATTCGAGTCCTCATGGCGTATGTTTCGGTCTCTTCGATATATCGAATGTTTAAGATTGATATAAAGCATCCGATTAGTTGGTGGCCTCTTATGAAACTGTACCCTCAAACAAAGTTACATTAAACAAGTATGAAAGTATCATAAGTTAACACTGGTTAGCCAGAACCATAGAACTATATAAATGGAACGCTGAGTCAAAGCAGTGCGGAGCGAGCCGGCCGCCGTGCTGTTCCCTCCACCACTAGTAAGTTAAGAGGGGGACAAATAGTGACAAGCAGTTAGATGACTAGATCAGTAAGATATTTAAACAAAATAAGTAAAATTGCGCATGAAAAGATACTATAATATACAACTACTATACGTGACATCAGGAAATTACATGGACAAAAAGCTGAAAACCACACTCTCTGGATGGTTAACAAATCGACCCGTCTATTCAAAAGAAGAATTCGTAAATTGGAGCTGAGACTCTTATCCATATCCACCAAAAGTTCTATGTATTGTTAAATACTATTGTAATTTGTACTTTATTTGATTACAATTCTGAATTTATTGTAATTGTCTTGATACCCCACTACTTTTCTCAACGAAAATTTAAAGAAAGAGATTTGATTGATTGATTGATTGATATATATATAGAACCGGCACACAAATATATAAAATCAGACAAGGAGTGACATGCTACAGATAAAATGCAAACAGGAACTACAATATTTTGGTCTAACCTACATCGTGCTCCATGCCACTTCTCACATGCTTAAAAAATCATTTATGTGATAGGCTACATTGGATTCTTGATTGGCAAATTAAAAAGCCTATTTCTTAAAGTATCAAAATCTAAATTATTCACAGCCAAAGAAACCTCATTTTATAGCCTAACTCCCATAACTATATGACCAGATCTTTTCTTCTCTAACCATCACTAATAAGTTGTTTTAAATGCAAGATTATGTTAACCTAACACCTACTATATCATAATGAAGATTTCTCAAACTTTTTAAAACCTCTCTCCCTAGTGTACAGCCTAATTATAAATCAGAATCTGGCTCATCTTAAAATATACCATTTTTCAGGAAATGGATAAATCAAGCTCTACAACACCCAAACCTCTCCCTAAAAAGAAGTTTTACAGACAACGAGCTCATTCAAATCCCATAGCAGATCATTGTTTTGACTAGTAAGTACAATTTTATATTAGGCTTAGTACTATTTACTGGTCCTTGTAGGCCAACTTTGAAAGCCACTGGCTGCATTCGCTTAAACAGTGCAAAAATGTGTATGCATTTGCTGCTTGATAACTATTTCTTCAAGTGCTGTAGCCAACATGTCTATATTAAGGGATTTCCTAGAGCTAGACGTGGCAGTCCCAGACCTAATGATTTAAACCGATTATTTTGAGAAACCCTCCTGAGTTGTGATTGGGGAAAGGGAGGAATGACTACTGAAAGGGCATAAAATGGGCAGGGTTATCAGAGTGCTAATCAGATGGTTCACGAAAAGGCGGAAAGTGGGGGGGAGGGGTCTATAGAAACCGGTTTCAGCAGTCAATGGCCATCTGCAGCACAACAGAGGTGTTCCAATCAGAAGTCCTTGCAATAGAATCTGTGTGATGATTCTGAGTGCGGAACAGCTTAGGAGCGAGAAAATACTCATTTTGTCTGACAGCCAGGCTGCGCTCAAGGCACTAGATGCCACTGTTATGGAGTCAAAACTAGTGCAAAGCTGCATAAAAGCATTAATCCTTTGCACTCGAAAGGCCACTCCCTGTGGCGAGTGCATACTCCATAATAGCTTGTATTTATTCCTGCCTACAAAGTCCTCTCAGGTCGTATAACCACTCTGACTATCCTCATCATTTTCTTTGTCAGCCCGGCAGCCATTCCTACCTTCTGCTCACACCAGCTTGTAATTATTTTCTTAATCATAGCCTAAAATGTGATGTTGGATGGTATATTGGGTGGTTATAAAAACTCTTTGTATGCTTAAGTTAGACTTCTGTTTATTGTCAAACTAAGCATGTTTAACTATGTTTTGGTTTATTTTAAAACAACTTAACTATGCTCTATCCAGTGTTGGAGTCAATATCACTCTCATATTACAAACCATGTTTAAAATCATGAAGTTGTCTTCAAGCACATCTCGGATTTTTTTACTCATATAACCTACCAATACATATTGTGCAAAGGTGAAGTTTACAAATGAAGTTAGTTTAAGTTTGGATATATGAAGCAGCGAAAGACATTCTATTTAAGGATTACCAAAGATAAAATCAAGTACGGTATGCTTTGTTATATAAAGTTCAAAGTTAATTTCTCTAATGTTAATTACAGTCCTCCAACACCAGATCAGATGGATTGGTCTACTTTATATCCACATTTCATCCTCCCGAAGGATAAAGAGGGCGATCAAGTGAAGAGAGTTGAATTTGCAGATATTGGTTGTGGCTATGGTGGACTTCTAGGTAATATATTTATTTTAAACTATTTTAAACACTCAATATATAATATTAGAGCACAGCCCTGGTTAGTGTTTAGAGCATCAAGTTTGGTCTATGAGGTTCCGAATTCGGTCCTTGCTTTTAGTTCAGAACTGGCTGTTACCCGCGGCTTGGCTCGCGACAAATTAAAACACATCAAGAGCATTAACCTGACGAGCACTATTAAATCTTTGTTTAGTTTTACAATATGACTTCCTTTGTCCTTACTGACAAACAACTAGAGCTGTTAATTTTATAAATAATATCCTCCCATAAGATTTGCATTGGAACTTACAGGACAGGACCCGCGGGGTGGAGCCTTAAGGTTGGATGTTCGAGCCTGCAGCTCGTTTCGTTCAGTAGTTTTACGTTAAAACGGAACATACAAGTGGACAGATAGACAGACATACAACACCTTTATTTTATAAATGTGTAGGATTGTATTCTCAACCAGTGTCAAATTATTGCTTCTGAACTGAGTCATGTAGGTTTGTACATTGAATCTATGTAGAAAAAGTGCATATTTGTACTTCATGTCTTTTATGGTCTACACCTTAATTAGAGGTTTTTTTAAGAATAGTCATATTGTTTCTATAAAGAACTAGATTAAAATTACGTTATAAACTACTAGTTTCATTGAAAAAAGGTGGGATACACAGCTAATTCACCTGAAGAAACTGGTTCAGATGAACACAGCAACAAAGAAAGTATTTTACACACATATTACATGATATTTCGTCTCAATTTGAGACTTCTTGTAGAGGGAGACTGAAGAAGATCAAGAGGGAGACAGTCTCCCTCTACATTTGAAGAATTCCCAAATGGAGACGAAATATCATGTAATATGTGTGTAAAATACTTTCTTTGTTGCTGTGCTCATCTGAACCAGTTTCTTCAAGGGAGTTAGCTGTGTATCCCACTTTTTTTCAATGAAACTCCCAAGCTAAGTGCTTTTCCTTTGAAAACCTAACGTTATAAACCACTAATGATTTAAAACAATTGTGTATATGCTTATACCTTAGTTATGATCTTGATATGTAATCAATCTCATTTACATCCAGTCACACTGTCTCTGATGTTCCCTGAGACTCTTATGTTGGGGATGGAGATCCGAGTGAAGGTCTCGGATTACGTGATGGATCGTATTGAGGCGCTTCGCTCTCAAAATCCTAGCCAGTATCAGAACATTGCCTGCATTCGCACCAATGCTATGAAGTATCTGCCAAACTACTTCTATAAAGGACAGGTGGGCTAGCTCTTTCACATTATTACCCTTAGACCATGGAAAGATTTATAAAACCCAACAAGTACAATATTTTTGAGGATATATTCTGTTTATTTATGAAGAGAGTATGCCTATCTCAGAAAAGTGAGTTTTGCAAAGTTCCAGTGGTTAATGAAGGTCATCAATAGGGTTGTTCGACTATTACGTAGTTGATCTGTTAAATTAACCTTGCTCCTCAACCGGTAATGTTAGGGAGCTATCTTTTATCTTAAAACATTTATTATGAGTTTACAAACATTTGTTGTTGTTACACTTTTTTCCTATTCTTTTATTTTCTAGATTATTTAATTGTTTCATCGCCATTATTTATGACTACATTTGTTTGTATATTTATTAGGGGTGTGCAAGTAGTGATTTTTTTAATCGAGTCTAGTAGTGCCAATTATTTTCGAGTTTCGAGTAATTTCGAGCGAGTATTTCCAATCAATTGGTAGTTTAAAATAGAGTAATGGGATTTGAATACCACCCTATATTTGATAATCTAAACATGGTTTCTAACTAATACATGAGTAGCAATACAAAGTTTTAGCCAGTACAATCATTGCCAAATCATTTTAAGGAATTAAATTTAGTAAAATTTAAGTGTGTCTTAAAAGAAATTTTAGTTGATAAGGTTTATTATAAAGTACATGATTTTTGAATGACAATACATTGGAGTTGGTCTAAACAAAAAATTTATTTGATATCTTGTTCATGTATAGAATTAGTTTATTTTATAAGAGATATTGACGAGCAACCTGTTTACTTTGCAAATAATGTATTGTTTGTAAACTTTGTGAATTTTATGTTGCAATAAATATCTTGAATCAAACTGGATTACGTACTGACAACAAAACACGGTTTGACATTCGTTTCCTACCGATAAAACACGGTCCGGTTGTCATTTGGCCAATATCACCTGGTCCATACATCTCCTATAATCAATATTAGGTGACGAAATCGTTAGTTACGGCTGATATTAAGTGGCCCGGTCGCCACATTTGCCAATATTATGTTTTCCGTCGTCATTTACGGCCGAAATTACTCGGTCCGATCGGCATTTTCGGCCGATTTTACGTGATGCAATCGCTTTTTGCGGGCGTTATTTGCGGTTTATTACGTGGTCGCAATCGTTGGCGATTGTCCGGAAATTGGCGGGAATACTCGCTCGAACTTTTGAATATTTTTAAAACTTCGAGTCGAGTTCAAGTATTAAAATACTCGCCCGAAAACTCAAAGTTTCGAGTGCTCGCACACCCCTAATATTTATTTCAGTGAGGCACAAAATGTGTAAGATACATGTACAAGTGCTTCGTTGAATATTTTTATCTGCTTTTTTTTAGTGTTGCCAGTTTTTACTTTGGTTTTAAAATGAATATATCTTACTCTGAAAAGTGGCGAATTTACGTATACAACAACCAGACTCTTTATTTAACATTTTATAATAATTGGATAGTTGGAATAAAGTTGAGAGTACCCCATACCAAACTACAGTGATTGTACTGCTAACGAAAGTGATTCAAACTGGAATGTCTTTTAACGCATAATAACTTGAAAACGCTGTACAGATAAACTTCAAATTTTGCAGATAAATTTAAGTTATAAAATCTCAGTCGAGTTTGTTATTTGAATGACTTTGTTTAGTATTGACAAAATTATCTTAAAAACGAATTCACTTTTTTCTCCCATAAGAATATTTTTGGAAGCCATTTTAGAGGTGGTTGTCGTTAAAATTTACCCAACGTCTATGTTTCACCAATACCTTCACTTAAGTCATGCACTTGTTTTGTCTCTTATTTTGAGTCACATCTTCAATCTTTCAATAACCAGTGGTGTGTATCCCGATAAATTGAAATTCGCATCTCTATTCACAAGAAAAACTCCAAATTAGACATCAAAAATTATCGCCCGATTTCCCTCTTACCTAATACCTATTTCCAAAGTTTTTGAGAAGATAGGATTTTATGGAAAAATCACTTTGCTTAGACATTTCAGAGGAGGAAAAAGATAGGACACAGCTAACTCACCTTGTGAAAAAATCATGAGTTGAATAGAACACACTAAAACATATAAAAATCAGTAATATTTCTGCTAGCTTTGTAGCCTTTTTCAAACTTCAGAAGAGAGTGAAAGTCTCTCTTCTGAAATTTGAAAAAGGCTACAAACCTAGCCGAAAATTACTGATTTTTATGAGTTTTAGTGTATTCTATTCAACTCATCATTCTTTACAAGGTGAGTTAGCTGTGTCCTATCTTTTTCCTCCTCTGAAATGAGAAGATAGTGTTCAGTTTGCAGATTTTAAGGAGAGAAATAATTTCTTTTACCATTCTCAATTTAGTTTTCTAAAATAATTTGGCACTAAAACCACCCTATCCAATTTCATAAATCAGACACTATTGGCCTTGAATGGACCCCAGAATGCTACTGGTGTGTTCTGAGATCTGTTCAAGGCATTTGACTGTGCCAATCATAAATTATTAATTGAGATATTGGAGAAGGGTATTGGTGGCAATGACTTCAGTTGGTTTTCCTCTTATCTGGCAGAACGTATGCAGAGAACATTTGTTTGTAAAATTTTAGAAATATTTACACTGATTGGAAATGCATATTAAATGGTGTTCCATAAGGATCAATATTAGGCCCCTTACTTTTACTTTCTCCCTCTATACATTGTATATGGAGAAAGTATTGTTTTCGTCAAAATTTTCGAATTTGAGTTGTTAGTGGAAATATTCGTTTTGGTGCTCCCTGAACCCAAAAAAGTGGTTTTTACGTGATGTCTGTCTGTCTGTCTGTGTGTGTGTGTGTCCGTGTGTGTGTGTGTGTGTGTGTGTGTGTGTGTGTGTGTGTGTGTGTGTGTGTGTGTGTGTGTGTGTGTGTGTGTGTGTGTGTGTGTGTGTGTGTGTGTCTGTGTGGATGTGTACAGAGCTAGAGCCCTAACCAATGGGCCGATTTTGATGAAATTTGGTATGTAGGTACTAATCCACGACATCTCCAGGCGTTTTTTCATTTTCTTGAATTTTTGATTTTTAAGGGTAATTATCCCCCAAAAACCGCCAAAAAACATGAAAAATCCAAATTTCTGAAAAACGGCTCTAACGATTTTGATTAAACTTTAGTCGTTTGTAGAACTTTAGTTTTCCAACAAAATGACACCACTCACATTCCTGTAAAAATTCGGGTTCAGAAATTACAGGACTTAAAACATCCAAAATTAAGTTTTTTTGGATTTTTCATAAAAATACATAAATATAAAAAATATTACTATTCACCATTAAAAAGAGCTCAAAAAACTAAATAATTTAGTATTTTGAATTACTATTCTACGATTGCTGGTTTCGGAGAAAATTGAAATTTTCATTTAGCGGTAAACGCAGTACGTTGTTCAATGTTATTCTTATGGGGAATACAAAAATTACTATTTCTTTCTTATTTACTGATCAATTTAATTCAAACCTGATATGCTTGTCAATTAAGCATTGACCAACAGAGTTAATTCGAAATATGTTGCTCCTTAATATCCCTGGGGGGGGAATAGAGGGCATTTCCCCTCTTAAAACCCCGAGTATAGCAATGGATCCTGTAGTGCCTCCAAAGCAGGGATTTGGGTGGATGTTTTTTAAAACAACTGGTTTACAAAATTTTCTGTACATTCTACCGTGCTTTGTATTCTATATTTAGTAAATAAAAAATAATTTATTCATTAAAGTTGGGCTAAAAGGGAGAAAGTATGTGTCAGTTTCCTGATACCGTTTATTTTAATATATATTAATGACTTTCCACCACAAGTTAATTTAGATCTGGTGCGTTTTGCTGATGATACTACCACTGCTTTAGTTACAGCTAAATCTTTATCCAACTTAAGAGTTCCTCCATTCTGACGCACCAAGTGGACTGAAAGCTTGGTTCTTGGTTCCTTGAGCGAAAAAAATGCCCCCGTTGCAGCAAACCTGCAAACGTAGCGAATTTCAAATGGTACTTAATTAAGTCATGAAGCCACTTACCAACTTTAATCAAAGCATATTAATAAATAAGTGAGATATGACATTTTATTTATTCCCCATAAGAAAAACATTGGGATTGAGTATGCAGGTTTGCTGTATCAAGGACTACAAAATCTTGTTTTTATGCAAATACCAATGGATCACCTCCAGATGAAGCAACATACCAAGTTTTATAAATTTACGTTCATAAACAAGCAAGCTATCACATGTTTATTATTCTCCATAAGAATAACATTATAGCTGCAGGTTTTCTGCCATGGGGACCACAAAAAATGAGTTTTGTATGCAAATAGCATTACAACACAACCATATATAGCCACACACCAAGTTCCATTAATATATGTTCATTAATAAGCGAGATATAAAATTTTACTTATTCTCCATAAGATTATCATTGGAAAACGTACTGTGTTTAGTACTCTCAATATTTCGGTAACCAATTGACGTAGAGCGATGATCAAAATACCAAATTGTTTTTTTTTTAGCTGAATTTAATGGTAATAAACCAAAAATTTGGGTTTAAAAAGAATTATTTGTAAAAAGTTCAATAAACCCATTTTTGGGGTACAAAACCCACCCAAAATCCCCCTTAAAGTAGAGCGACCTGTCTGGTTCTCGAACTCATGAAAATAGATGCTGCCTTATACGTTTATACCAAATTTCATCAAGATCGGACCATTTTTATGACAGTTATCGTGCCTACGGACACACACACACATATATATATATATATATATATATATATTCATATATATGAATTTGAACGAATGGTGTATTTGGCATCTGGGGGCCTCAAAACGAAAAGTTATCATGGTCCTGGGCCCAGGTCTTACCATGCTACCTACGGTAATAGCTTCTTCCCTATAGGGGAAATTCGCTAAAAGAATCAAAAACTAGTTTATTACATTTTAACTTGATTGAGCATAATAATATAGCATAATCTGCTAGGTGTTGTTGACAGTAAAATAAACTGGGAACACCACATTGAGTTCAGCTAAAAAAGATTAAGATCCTTTGCTTATTTTGCTATATCTGTACTCCCAAAATGTATATCACTACAGACTTGGAAAACTGTTTATTTTGCTTACGTTGAGTCAAACTTAACCCTTTTAAGGGCTGAATTATTACGTGGCTTTGAGCTTAATTATTTTATGGTATAGGTGCCAGAATAAATTTTTGATTTTAAATATTTTTCTTTTTGTAATTGGGAGCTAAAAATTATAAATATACTGATTTTTTAGCCAAAGTATTTTGTTTAAATAAACAATTTTAAAATATTTTATGGTATAGGTGCAAGAATAAATTTTTGTTTTGATATATTTCTCTTTTTGTAATTGGGCTAAAAACTATAATACACTGATTTTTTAGCCAAAATTTTTTTAAATATAATAATTTTTGTTTCAAGGAATATTTTTTATTTACAAAACAGAGTGCTTTAAACAACGATATACACGTCAAATAATTGACACGGTTATACAAGCAACAAATCAGTATCATTTGTGTTATTTTATCCCAGAAAAATATAACTAATAGACAATAATATCCGTCTATGGCCCAGAATGGATTAGGAAAAAGACATATATATGCGCCGACAGCCCTTTAAGGGTTAAGATATGGGATAGTTTTATGGGGTAGTACTTCATATAGTAAGAAAATCGTTCTCAATCAAAAAAGATTTGTCAGAATCATATCACACCCTTAAAATAAAATTTGCCAAGTACGCAAGTTTGCTGCAATGGGGATATTTTCACCGTTGTCACTACAAAATTTGTTGACATGGTTTTCAGAGTTAACAGAAACATTAGATTGTTTTGAACGAGATTTTTTTTAAATTTTCTATATAGATTTGATTTTTGAACAAGAAATATATTTTGTATTTTTTGCCAAGATATTGCTAAGCAAATATTTTTCTAGTTGAAGAAAATGTTTTTCCTGTATCCGGATCCACATTTCAAGAGAGCTAAACACAAGTGGCGGATAATCAACACACCACTGTTGGCGGAGTATGCATATGTTTTGGCAGAAGGCGTAAGTAAAAACGTTCTGATAAATAATCATACTTTATTAGTGTGTTTATGTTAGTGTCATTTTAATGAAGAGAAATAATCACTTTAGGGAAAGCATTATAAACGCAGCATACCTTTGTTGGGACCGAAAACTAACTCCATGACAAGCCATGAGCTGACTCTAGTACAAGGTTGCGGCGAGTGAAAACTGGCAATGTCACAAGATCAGGCCAATGCCTCCAATTTGTAGCATTAAGCCCTACATTGAATGGCGAACATGGCACGCTCAGTCTGTTGATTTAATTTTGTGGCTTTAAATGTCAAATCTTGAGGTTTCATTTTGTAAGGTATTATGCCTTGAAACATGTTGAAAACCCCAAAATTCAGATTTGGGTTCGTAGATCTTTAAAATTAGTATTGCCTCTATGTCTGTATTGAGAGGTTTGGGTGTGGTAAAACATGTCAATCCAAATAACAAAATACAGTTTAATATTCAAATAATCATCAAATATGAACAGCAAATACACAATTTACAAAATATCTATTAAGTCAGGCCTATTTTGTGTAAAATTAAAACCAAAAGGGTTTAACCAAATGAAAGTTTACAATTGACAAGACAAAATACCTTTTTCTTTTAAAAACAATTAAGTTAGAATGCACTTCATTAAATAACTAAATTCTGACAGAAGTGTCCCGGTGAGGGACAGTGCGCCCCAATGCGGGACAGAGGTGTCCTGATGTGGGGCAATGTGTCCCAGAACAATTAGTATACTTTAAACAGGGCCTTAACCTACAAGAACATTTGAACAACAGTTTTTCACAATATGACATAATTACATTTTTCAACAATACACAAGAGCATGAAAGAGGATTTTAAAACGTTTACCTAAATAATCCTAATCTTAAACAAATACTAAAGCAGAACTCCAGTTAAAATAAATAAACTAAACAAACATTTCAACTAGGGGTGTGCGAGTAGTGTTTTTTTTAATCGAGTAGAGTCGAGTCGAGTAGTGCCAATTATTTTCGAGTTTTGAGTATTTTCGAGCGAGTATTTGCCATCAATTGGTAGTTTAAAATAGTGTAATGGGATTTGGATACCACCCTAGATTTGATAATCTAAACATGGTTTCTAACTAATACATGAGTAGCAATACAAAGTTTTGGCCAGTACAATCAAACTGGATTACGTATTGGCTAACAAAACAAGGTTTGATATTCGTTTCCAGCCGATGAAACAGGAACCTGTTGTCATTTGGCCAATTTCACCTGGTCTAGACATCGCTTATAATCAATATTAAATGAGGAAATCGTTAGTCATGGCCGAAATTGCGCGATCCGATCGTCATTTTCGGCCGATTTTACGTGATGCGATCACCTTTTGCAGCCGTTACTACGCGTTTTGGCCGGTCGCAATCGTTTGCGGTTGTCATTTTCGGCCTGTTTTACGTGATGCGATCGCCTTTTGCGGCCGTTACTAGGCGTTTTGGTCGGTTACAGACGTTTGCAGTCGTCATTTTCGGCCGATTTTACGTGATGCGATTGCCTTTTGTGGCCGAAATTGCGCGGTCCGATCGTCATTTTCGGTCGATTTTACGTGATGCGATCGCCTTTTACGGCCGTTACTACGCGTTTTGGCCGGTCGCAATCGTTCGCGGTCGTCATTTTCGGCCTATTTTACGTGATGCGATCACCTTTTGCGGCCGTTACTACGCGTTTTGGCCGTAATCGTTAGCGATCGTTCGGTAATCGGCGGGAAATACTCGCTCGAACTTTTGAGTAGTTTTCAAAACTTCGAGTCGAGTTCGAGTATTAAAATACTCGGCCGAAAACTTTTAAGTTTCGAGTACTCGCACACCCCTAATTTCAACACCATTGATCGACAGGGATCGACAGGTAAAACTATAATAGAACAAGTAGGCTCAAATAGTTTTTATGTCAGTCTCTCATATCACAGCTCGCAGCAGGTAGGAAGAATCTACAAAACACATTTAAATCCGGTTTCTAAGTTAATTACAGTGAACCTCGATCAACCGTCACTCCGTTATTCGTCACTGCATAAATGCACATTTTGCTATTTTTAATTTGTCTTAATTTACGCCGTGTGCCGCGCACCGCACGGAAGAAATTGTATGCGCCGTTGTGATTGAACACGACTGTACTCCCTAAATAGTGTGGCGGCTAATGACCTTGAGTTCGCGCGGAAAATCCCCCCCTCATGCTGGCTGTGGTTGGGGGTATTGTTTCAGTGGCTCAGTACACCTTGTGTTGGCGAGCAGATCAGTGTTATGTAGTGTTGTTTTTACAGTTTACTGTTACAGTGTGTATGTATTGTTAATCAACTGTTGTGCGTGTGTGTGACTGTTGATTGTTGTGCTTCGAAGATGGCTAAAAAGCGAAAACGAGTTGTATTAGGACTAGACCAAAAACTCAAAATTATTAAACGTTTGAGGAAGGGCAAAACTGCTACAAGTATCGTGTCGATTTATGGTGTTGGAACAACGACCGTAAATTACATAAAATGGGATGCCGAAAAGATTTGAACATTAGACTAAATTATATATTACAGTCAAACAGATCAGGCCTAAATTTTAATAATAAAGAAAATCAGTTTAACAATTTTAGCAAAAATCTAGTAAGAGAGGGAGTCGCCACCACGAATCCCCCTAAACGCCCTGAGACCAAAGAAACTTTATTCTCACCGTAAGAGTTAAGCCGAGGACATTTAATAGCATTGTAAACAGTAATATTTCATAAATTAAAATCATACCTTATCCCCATCCTTTGTATTATATATTTGTTAGTCACCTGGGAATTTGTAT
This sequence comes from Allygus modestus, assembly GCA_963675035.1. Lineage (NCBI taxonomy): Eukaryota > Metazoa > Arthropoda > Insecta > Hemiptera > Cicadellidae > Allygus > Allygus modestus. The sequence continues at coordinate 319,234,640 of OY776111.1, forward strand.
ATGTTGGAATGTAAATTTTGTGAAATAAATGTGTGATTTTGTTAATTGTAACTGCTAGTCTTTATTTCCAGCAGAAGTAGCCATCTTGTTTTCTTGTCATCTTAGAAACTAGAAGTATCCAACGCCACAGAGTATTTAGGCTAGCAATACAAGAACAAAACTCAATAGAAATAAGTAGGTATCTATATATTTAATAACAGAGAACAGTATATATCACAAGTCTGAACAATAAACAGTAAATATAATAAACAGTGAATAGTAAATATATAAGTAGTAAATACAGAAAAGATGTAAGAGAGTGGATTTCAGTACCTCAAAAACATGTTCCTGGCGTACCAGCCAAAACCTGAAATTTTCCTGCCAAGAACAATGTGACAAAGCTGATTTTACACATCTAACAACATTTAAATACTTAAATCCAACTCTAAACAGATTTATGGCAATTATCGAAAGTACAAAACAAATCTTTAAAACATTCATACAGCAAAATTACTTGGGGGCTCGAACACCTTTGCTTCAGGTTTTAACAATCGTACAGGTCTGAATTATTATTTTCTATACTTTTCTCAAGGATTACTCTACATACCTGGCACTCTGGTGTCTGAAACTAAAACACCATGCTGGTGTTGATAATTAATGAAATAAACTTTCTGTAGAAACATTTCAACATGACTAACTTAACATATTCGCTGTGGAAAATTGTATATTAAGACGACACAAAGGTGCTGAAAATTTGTATTTCATAAAATCTTCTTTTTTTTATGTTCAAAAGTCAGGAATAAGTGTTATAATCTATATTCACGACTCCTATCGATGGTTTTGGTCATAAATATTTATTGGTCACTGGCGGATCCTCAGCACTGCGCACAAAAAAACCGCACAAAAACTATCACACACCTTCGCAGCACCGCAGTCCCGCGATGTTGTAAATGACACAGTTTAGTTTTATTTATAATCTATTGACTAAAAATGAACTATTTACACCATATACGTGAACCACATTGAGTACATACTATATACATAAACACGTAATAGTGCGCTGCCCCGCAAGCCGCAACCAAACGACAACTCCTGTAGTCCGCCGGCGGACCAGCCGCAGTGAATGGGTTAACAGAGCAGCACAGAGACGCGATGTAGATGTAGTGAAGGTTGGTTTCCGACTGACGCTGTGACGCTACGAAGAGTCGTTGGCCGGTACCCGAAGGGGGGAATGGAACATTCCAGTTGCTTCTCGACAGAACTTTTCCATCCGGTCTCCTCGTAAAAACAGACATCGGTAATCAGTGCAGTCAACACAAAATCTGAGCCGAAAAAACTGACACGACTCAGCCTGATATGTCTGTGGTTCTTAGATGTAAAAATAGGTATGTCCACACTCGTGCGCTTTTGCGTGCGCTATGACGTATGCGTCTACGCATGCAGCAGCGCAAGGTGGGGCATGCGCTGACGCATGCCTTATTTGGACAATCTGACAGCGCACAGCAGAGCGCACAGGACAGCGCACGTAGTTCCACCAGGCTTGGATCTCTATGCGCTGTTGCTTTCAACTTCGAACGTTGTTTGAGAAGTTTTTGTGAAGTGTTTTATTTCATTTATTGTAATCATGGAGAACGAGCTTACTGTAGAGTTTATTGAGGATTATAGGTTTCACGAGTGTTTGTGGAATATTCACAGTAAGTACTACACCAATAAAATGAAACGTAAAGACGCTTATTCAGAGCTATCGAAAAAATATAATCTTACAGAAAAGGGAGTGAGAAACAAAATAAAAAGTCTTCGCTCGTACTTTTCGAAAGAGCACCATAAAGTAACTAGCAAGAAAAGCGGAGCTAGTACTGAAAGCTGTTATGAATCGACGTGGTTTGCTTATCGGCCACTGTTATTCATAGCGGACTATGTTACGCCGAGACAAACAAAGGACTCGTTAAGTGTTGACACCCCCGGCGATGGGACTGGACTCTCTGAAGATTGGAATGAAAATGAGGTAAGTGACTCAACAACATGCAGACAGTGTATCACACAATAATGTATTACAGGGGCGTAACAAGAAAAATATGTTACTCTTTAGTACATACGTTACTTATTATTCTGATATACATGTATATAATATATTTACAATATTATTAACTGTATTAAGCTACGGCAAATTAACATACTATTGATATTGTACAAAAAATACAAATAATATTTTTCAAAATGTAAAGGAACTGATGTGAGATAAACCTAGACATTTATTTGACGTGAAATGCAACCCACAGGCGATGTGAAATATTCCATAAACTCTTCTCGAATCGCTTTTGCGGTATTTGATGCATTTCGAGGAATTTTGCGAAGTTGTCTTACCCCAGAGTCACTTGCAGTTACCTGCCTCCAGGTACCAGGAATTAGTTCACCTGTGGAGGCATCCTTGTTATCGAACGACCCTGGAGGTGAGTAGAACCGTTGAGAGTCAGGCTGCGATCTGAGAAAGTTGTGGAGACATACACAAGCAAGTGCTATATCGCACACAGTATTGTCGACTTTCACCTCTATTGGTTTACGGAAAATTCTAAAAACGGATGTTAGCAAACCAATCGCATTTTCAACTAAACGCCTGGCCCTTGAGAGTCTGTAATTGTGAATTCTACGCGGGGAGCCTTTGACTAAGCCATCTGTGAACGGTTTCATAATATGGCGTGTTAATGGAAACGCGTCATCTGCTACTAGTACGTACGGGATGGGTTTTTTTCTTCCTGGTAGGGGTTCTTCACTTGGAATATTTAAAGATTCATCTTTGAGCCTTTTAGAAAATTCTGTGTCCCTGAAAACCCCCCCATCTGATATACGGCCTTGGAAACCGATGCTTACGTAAATAAAATTGTAATTTCCATCAACGATTGCCATAAGCACAATGCTGTGTGTTCCTTTATAATTGTAAAATTCTGCCACTGTATTTTCTGGCCGAAGTATCAAAATGTGCTTGCCATCTAGTGCTCCTATACAGTTCGGGTAATTCCACTGCTGGAATATTTGGTCGGATATTTTTTTCCATTGCTGTTCGTTAGCTGGTATCTGAAAAAAAGTGCCTTGATAGAGAATTTTGAAATTTTATATCACTAATGAGTTTTTTTTTTTTAATTTGTAGGAAGACGATGGTGACATCTCCAGAAATGATTTATATTCTCCTGGCCCTTCACCCTCTTCGCTAGAAAAAAACACAAATAATGCAACAGGTGTCAATAGCGTTGTACCAGAGGCAATACGCACAAAACGTAACATTGTCAAACGAAAAAGATGTGAAGACGATCAGAAAGAAGCTGAGGCTTTAAACTTCCTCAGAACAGCCGCAGCATCCATCGCTGAAAAGGACGATTGTACCATTTTCGGACAAATGATTGCCACTGAAATCAGGAAGTTAAATCCCCGGAACAAAGTCATTGCTAAAACCAGAATTCAAAATATAATATTTGAACTTCAATTGGATGAAATAGATGGACGAACATCTGCCGGGACAAGTGTAAGCACTGATAACAGCTATCAACAATCGTCTTCCGGTGGAAGGATGGACCCTGAGAATGTCCCTGGAATGGAAGAATTTTTAATGTTTAATCTAAACCACAACGAAATAAGTAATGTTAAAAATAACAGGTAAATTTACTTTTTATTTATTGTGGGTATGTTTACACAATAAATTTCGTATTTTGGAAACACGTACTTGTAAAAAATTTTTATCTTAATGAAAAAATGTAGTTGTCAAGATTTCCGAATTTATTATTATCTATATACATTTAATAACTGTTTACCTTTTTAGCGATATGTTACATCAACTTTTTAAGTTCATTTCTTACTATTTTATATTAAGAAAGAAGTTTCTACGCAGTACACTAGAAACGTTATTCCTTTCGATTTATTATAGGTATTATTATTTTGGTAAATAGTAAATAAATGCTTGATTAACATATGTAACACATAGTATTTTACCTGAATACACTCTTTTAGACTTCCAATTATTGCTTTCAGAACTTCAGGAACAATAATCTATATACTTTGTTTTGACACTCTGAACAGGTACATCAAAGACGCAAAACTGTCACCAGAAGCCAAAAACCGCAATGTTATTGCCAATCTCACTTCTGCTGGGATCGCTTCTCTAAAACGACTGTCAGATTTTTCAATTTGTGGTTTAACCAAATCCAAAAGGGTTTCAAAATTCTTCTTAGACATCCTCGTAAAGTTTTTGAATAAAACATTTTCATTTCCTTCTAAATCTTTTAAAATGCGGAAGTTACGAGTTTTAAAGTACTCTTTCATCCAAACTGATCGTCTTGAATTGTTGCGTTTTTTAACTCCCTTTAGCACTAAATATGCGGCACTGATTCCTCCTAACAGAATGTCTTCGTCCATCTTCAAAACACAGCTGAAGTGAGGCACTAGTGTGGACAGGCGAAGGGCATGCGTCTAAGCGCATGCAATTAAGGCATGCGTTGACGCATGTTGAATTGAATGTTGAACTGCACGTTGAAACACGAGTTGAAAGTGAAAGCGCACAAGTGTGGACATACCTAATGATTACAGGAGTTAATTGAAAACTGAGAGATATACTTAATGTTTTCTATCTCCAAAAGACCATACACGATGAGTTGTGGCTTCGAGCCATACAAAGATCAGACAGGACACCGACAAACCATTCTTGTGCCTGCATTAAACACTTTGTGACAAGGATTTGATTTTGATAGAAAAATATAAGAATAAAGATGGTATTTGGTGTGAATGCAGAAGAGAGAAACCTCATTTAAGGGAAAATGCTGTGCCTAAAATTTAAACAACTTTATTTATTTAAAGAAAGTTCTTTATTTATTTCCCTATTTGGCCTCGTATCTTAGTGATGATAAATCGTGTTTAATGAATAAATAAATAATAAATAGATAAATAAAATTAAGTTTTAATTAATCTAGTTTTGTTATTAATTAATTATTTATTAATACTTTTATTTGTTAACTTGTTTAAAGTTTTGATAGATAAAGTTATGTTGAGTTCAAATTTTCAAGAAATAGATTGTAAAGCTTGTTGTCGCTAGGAGGAAAAATAATAAAGGAAAAACAAGTAATAAATCCCAAACTATACAAAATATTAGAATGTGAATATTTAGACTGTGTACAGATTAATAAATCTGGGCTCTGTATGTTTGTGGATATTTTAGTTTTAAGATGGCAAAAAAAAGTGTTTTTGCATTTGTTGGCAATGTTAGCAGTATCCGACAGCAGTATTATGATTGATTTGCAAAACAAATATTATCGGCTGGCAATCATGTTAAATATGTTATTAAATAACTACTCTAAGAAGAGAAATTATGCTTTATCTAAGGTGTCCAAGAGAAGAAAGCTTAATACTTTGTCATAGTACTGTTAGCTGGACATGAAACGAATAGACCTACTTTGTAACAGGTACATAGGTACGCTTATAGGTATATTCGTCTGAAGAAGTATAATTTGAATGTTATCAAAGATACTTTCTAAACATCGACTCATCTATTTGCAAATTCAATTTATTATTTAGGCCTACAAATGTTCCTGTCATTGTATCTTCAGTGACGAGAACAATAACACTCCCTAAGCGCACGAGGCTGAAGCAACCTGTGTGGCTAGAGGTATTACAGCATCGCCAATTCGAACACCACAGCCTTGTACTAGAGATGGCTATGCCGTGACCCATCGATACGACAACCAAGAAGCTTTATCGTTCTTTCCAAAAATGTAGCCTTCCCTTAGGGATAAAAACTGGTAAAGACTCTTGTTTCCAACTCTTTTAAGGTCACATGGTGATCAAAACAATTAAAGATGAACTCGCGAATTATTCAAATTAACTTATAGTGGTCTATTTAACTGAATTATTTAGCGATATCAGACATATTTCTTAGAACTGTGATTCACTAAAGACTAACAAAATATGCAAATAAATAAATATGATAATTATTATGTGAAACCCTTTTAATTGCCCTGCTAAATGTTGAAGGGAAGGCTGTACACAGTGACGGATGTTCCTGATCTTCACCAATGGAATGTCAAACATTTGCGAGAGCATCCTCTATTCTCTGAGCTGTCACAAGAACAACTCGTAAGTGTAATACCGGTATTGCTTTAATTCCAGCATGGGGTGAGGGTAAACTGATAAGTAAGATTAGCGTTAAGGAAACAATATCTGCAAGGATGTGGCATATCTCACGTAGATAAATCCCAAGCTAAACTCTGTAAACCATAAAACAAAAAATAATGCCTTTTTATATCTCATTCGCATACTACATTAACTATTAATTATATCTAACTTGGTAATTTAAAATATTGGTTTTTAAACAATGTAAGCCAGTTAATAAAAATTGTATTAGTCAGTTTGGTATCACTTTTGGGAGGTAAGGTTTATGAGAGGTAACGTTACCAGCCAAACGGATTTGAGAATTCAAGTGACGGTAGTGTTTGTCGCTGGTAATATCAACCATGCCCTGGTTGGATGCCATTGGTGGACAATTTTAGAGACAGATAAATGCATTGTAGGGTCTGTTAAGTGGGAATTTCAGGGAAAAGGCGTGCTATTAAAATGAATTGTCACCGAAAATTCAATTTTTGAGGGAGTTAAGAGCAATTCGCTTTAGGGATGGGTCAGTCACATTTTTTATTGGTTCGGTTTCGGTTCGATTTTTTACAAAAGAAATTCTGCCTTAAAAAAACAACTTTATTGATACCGGTACTTAAAGTAACTAACAACAAACTTTGAGTCGTAACGTATTCAAACATGTTGGGTATTACTAGTAGTTAGGGGGAATATAGCAATCAGGTTGAACAAAGTGGTAGTTGTGGGGTGTTGATACTTTACTTCCCTGGGTGACCAGACTTCTCAGAGTCTGAAGGGGGAGACAGGATGGGGCGGTAGTAGTAAGGGAAATGCTGTATCTGGGAGTAGTGGGCGGCCCTAACGTTACCAATCGCAAAGGTTACCTGCAAGAGGGAGTGTCAGTTTATTCAAAAACTGTGTTTTGTGTAACTTTTTATTTCAAATAGTGTACGCAATACAAATATATTATGGCTATTTGATTAGAGTCAAAGTGAAATTTCAAATTATTGTGTAAAATCATCAACTGAGAATACTATAAGGCTATAGTAGGTCCATAGGCCTACAGCATATTATAGCGGTATGTACATTGTAGAGTAATTTTTATGGATTGAATTAAGCCAAGTTTTTCCAATTATATTTGGGTTAGGGTTTTTTCAAGCAAGTTTTTATCATCGCTCAGAGTCATTAACACCATTAAACGGATTCGGGCAGTAATGTTAACTGCTCTCAAAATCAACTTAAAATTTGTATTTTGAATTATTTTTGTTTTAGAAAATTGTTTACATGATAATTAAAGTAAACATTAACATTTTGTCAAGTCCATAAAAGTTATAAATTCGCACAATGTCGATATATAGCCTTGGAAAATACTAATTTGAATTTGTTACCCTACTCGCTGCTGTGACTATGTTTTTCTTCTTAAAGATTGAAGAATTTCCTGTGCGCAGCTTGCGCATCCCATTTTGAGAAGCGAATATAGTAAATAGTTAAAAAGTAAACAAAAACAATGACAGTCTGTATTTGTATGGAATCCTTATAACAGGTGTTTATTTAATTTAATTGAATTAAGAAAAACACATGTGACATAGGCCTAAACTAAATAAAACTCTCATCCATATGAACAATAGGGGACTTGGAAGTCCTTTGGGGCAGAGCCCTGAGGCATAAATAAAAAATCTAAAGCCAGTTTGCATATCTGCACACCTAGACGTGCGTTGTAGTGTTTAAAATGTGGGGTTAAATCTTAAAACAATAAAACATTATTCAAAGTTTGCATGTAGCGTATTAATAATATAGATTTTTCAACAGGATGCAGACCCAGTGGTATCTAAACTTCTCGATAGCTCTGAAGAAGGCAAGAAAGTATCCCGTAATTACGGAGTTAAGTTTTTAGCAGCGTTTGAAAGGATACCAGACCCTTACATCAAGACAGATCAGGTAAATTAGATTTAGTAATTGAATAGGGATGAATGATTGAATTTCTTTAAAATTTTACATTTTTAAACCATCCAGACCACCATAGTTTTTTTATTATCAGTTTAAAATTTAATACAAGTTATCAGTTTTCAGAAGAAATTAAAATGGTTAAATACCTGTACTGTCTAACTGATCCGTGATCCTAGTATCCTAGAAGGGCTACTGCAGTTTCGACTCTTCTAATATAATTGAGTCTTCATCAGGCGAGGCGCCAATACTGATCCTCGTTTATGTGAACACGTCAAAGAACATCTGCCCATCCAACGTACAACAAAATCCACTTCCGCATTCACCAACCACCTTATTAACAATAAACGAGTTCGCACGCAGCACGCTGACGTGAGGGAAGTGAATTTCCACATAAAAACTTTTAAAACTTAAAATTAGTGTAAAAACATACTTGTATTCCAATTTTTATTGAAATCTGAAAACATTGATTTTTTGGCTGTTCTGATGGTTCTGATGGTCTCCTGGTTTCATTTAGGCTACCTGCAAAGCTGGGAATACAATTTTGCGCATTATAATGTGAGGAGAAGGTCCAGTCAGGCTTGAAAGTAAGTGTGAGGTTGCTGGGGATGATAAAAGTACTCTAACAAAGGAGTAGCAGGCTTTTCTAGTGTAAAACCCCCATAAGAAAACGTACTGTGTTTAGTCTAAACACATTTTCTTTAATAACTCGGTAAATATTGATGCTAGAATGACGAGAGAGGGCTTAAAACTTTCGTCTTACTAATTCCCATCTTTTTACATCCATTAATTTTACATTCGGGGCTTTTTAGTCCCTTTTTGGGCCCAAAAACTCAAAATTTGGAAGATTAATCCCCAAAAAAGGGGTTTGGAGTTTTACGATTCTTTTGCCCAACGAACTTGTCCAACTGATTACAGAAAGGAACGTCCCTACCAAATTTGAAGTTAATCGGACAAAAAATGTGACCGCTAGAGTGCAAACACATATACGGTATATATATATATATATATACATGTCTATATATACATATATATATAACATTTTGAACGACCCCCCAAAATGTGTTCAGGGGGTCACGTTAGGAACTTCTATGGTGGTCCCGGGCTTAAGTTTCACCGTGCGGGTCATGCTAATAGTTCACTTTCCATAAGAAATTCACTAAAAAATCCATGACAACCTACAGATATTACATTCCTGTAAAAAAGGCCGGCTTATGGATAGTTAATAGAAGAATATGAAACATACAAATCAGTAAAAAAAGAACCACACAACATACTAAATGAACAAAGAGCTTTCAAATCCAATGTAGTCTTAAGATTCTGCAATAAACATATAACAAACAACCAACCTGATAACGGAGGGGGAAGGGAACGCCAGTCTAGACGAGTCCTTCGCACGTGTCGCGCCGCTGCTCCACTATCAATTAATTTTACCAGTTTTGGCTAAATATGATCAGTGTTTTATGTACATTACTCGTTTTAATGTCCGTACGTCCGTGCTTTCGTGTGTTTGTGTTGTGTCTTTCAATAGTTTTTAAAATTGACGTGCTCACATGAACGAGAATCAGTCTTGACGCCTCGCCTGATGAAGACTCAATTATATTAGAAGATTCAAAACTGCAGTAGCCCTTTAATGATACTAGGATCACATAAACAACAGCGGTATTTAAAGCATTTTATTTACTAAAGTGATTCGGTGGCTTACAATTTGTAAAGAGAGGAGAAATTAAATAATCTGAATTGTATCCAGAACTGAATGGCCAAAATAATTTTTTAAAGGGACTAAATTAGGAATACCCTCAGCAAACATAGTCAAATGGATAGTTAATAGTAAAATGGATCCTTACAAAAATAAATTGGATATTTCTTGATTCAATAATATTCTTTCTCATCCTGTATATCATATTTGGTAACTATTTCACTTGACAAGAATGTATAAGCAAATTTGCCCTAAGTGAACAGAAGAAGGGACAAAATACAGGTCATTAGGTATATATAATTATAGTGTGTAGTGGCGACGTGTAACAACCTACTCACCTATAGAGCGGCCGGTTTGTGTCAACAGATTTGTCTTAGGCCAAGGATGATGACAAATATCCTAAATTTACTCCTTTATAAGTTTACAATTGGCAACAACACTGTTTGTTTGGCCATTTTTCACCATGCTATGTATAAGGCGACGTGTAACCACCCATTCAGAGTATAGTGTGGGTCAACAAATTTCCCTTAGGCTAAGAATGATGAAAAATTACAATACCTATCCTAAATTTACTCAGTTATAAATTTTCAATTTGTCATCAATTTTGAACAACGTTTTGATTAGCATACTACAGTAGACTCTCAGAAATCCGGACTATTGTGGCGGACGGCCGGTCCGGATTTAGAAAAATCCGGATTTCCCGGAGGTGGGCGTGAATCATCAATTACGCCTTTATAGTGAACAGTTATGTCAATGTGCGTTTATGTTCATATGCCAAGTGGCACCTGTATACTGATTTACATCGCTAGTGATAAGTCGTCAACAGGAGAAGACCTGAACGCAGCAGCGCACCGGATGCGTAAACAGTAACAAACACCGATCACGGCACAGTAGTTGGGCTAAGTGAGGACTCGGACCATACGAGGTCGGGTTGGTGCGCTTGACGATGCAAACTACATGACCATTTGTGTAGTGCGGGATAATCACATGAAAACTGAAGACGCTAACCGTGAAGTTGTGTTTTTTCTTTTTATTTGCAACACAACAATTTAAAAAAATTAAGATCATCGGTCCGGATAAGTGTGATCCGGATTTCTTAGAGTCTACTGTACACTTACGGGATGTAATAAAAGACATCTTCCAACACTTAAAAAAATTAACACTTATACTGTATTCACATAGCAGATGGTAACCATATATGACAGTTGGAACAAGGCTATCAAACCAAGGCCAAGGCTATCGAAACTTGTATCTGAAACTTCCGGTAGCCAATAGGGTATAAGCAGGGACGCCATTTTCAGGGTTCCCACGTGTCCTGGAAAACCTGGAATTTTAAGAGTGTCCTGGAAAACCTGGAATAGTCCTTGCATTTTGCAAACTGTCCTAGAATTTTATCATGTGTCCTGGAATTGTATTATCTGTCCTGGAATGTTTCTATTTTCATGTAATTTTTCAGATTTCTTGAAGGTTTTTAAGTTTTTTCCGTGGTATTTTTCCAGATTGAATTTGTTTGAATTGGTTTTACACATATCTCAAAAGGAATAAGTATTTTCTCGATTATAGGTGAAATGAATGCAGTTTTTATGTTAAGAAGGGAGGGTATTTGGGTGGCAGAATTAAAGAAGCTTGTTTGTCAAATTATTTCTTGTATTGTATCTAATGCTAAAGTCTGTCAATTTTGTAATGAAATTTTGGTTAGAACTTGTGTTTTCAGCAGAAACTTTCATCTACTATTTCTGAGTTCGGTCATCCCATTACGCGAATATTTGAGCGTACTCCAAGTATAATTTTTATAGATTGGTATAGATTTTATAATGTTTGAATTAGCTATTGCTGGAACAGTAGTTCACTTAAACATTGCAAATTGTTTAACAAGTGTCCCATTAAAAAATTGTGTTTTAAGTTTTATACTCAAAGAGTCTGCAGTGGAACCTTTGGCTATCTTCAATTTTGGTCCTATATAAGTAATAATATTACATCAAAATATTAATATACAAATTTTTGACTAGTTTTTAGATTTGAGTACATCTTATAATAACTTATTTTAAAATGAATTTTATGTTACACGTTATTAAAAACTAAAATTTCCTGGATATTACCACTTTTTGTTAAATGCATATTTTTTATAATTTAATCTATCAAACTAAAATCTAAAAGCAATGCCAAAAATGCATTCAAATATTTTTTGCTGATTTAAATTCAATATCGACTAAAAATCATAAGTTTATTGGTATAAGCATATTCTCAATACACTTGTAAATTTCTGATCCTTTTAAATGACTCTTATAGGGCTAAAATTGTTAATGGCTGCAGGTACTGTGTTTGTCATAGTTTTTTCCAAAACATTTTGTTTACTTTTAGCGAATTTTCCCTAAAGGGAAGAAGCTATTACCGTAGTCGGCATGATAAGACCTAGGCCCGGGACCATGATAACTTTTCGTTTTAAGGTTAACAAACGAAAAGTTGATCATGGTCCCGGGCCTAGGTCTTACCTATATATATATATATATATATATATATATACATACATACATATATGTGTCCGTGGGTGCGATAACTCTCGTAAAAATGATCCAATTTTGATGAAATTTAGTACAAACATGTAAAGCAACATTTACGACTTTAAGTTTGAAAACCAGCCAGATCGCTCTATCCAAAGGGTTATTTCGGGGGGGGGGGTTTGTACCCCAAAAATGTTTTTTTTTGAGTTCTTGACATATAATATTTGAGTAAATCCAATTTTAGTGTTCATCATGACATTCAGCTTAAAAAAAAAAACAATTTGGTGTTTTGATCATTGCTCTACGTCAATTGGTTACCGAGATATTGAAAGTGCTAAACGTTTTACGTTGTCCAGTGTTATCCTTTTGGAGAATAAGAACAATTGTATATCTTGCTTATTTATCAACTTATCCTGACGAAACTTGGTATATTGCTTCATACTGTTGTGGTCTATTGATATTTGCACGAAAAATTATTTTTTTGCCGATAGTTCCCGTAGCAGCAAAACTGCGTACTCAGCCCCCATGTTATTCTTTATGGAGAATAAGTCAAATATTATATTCCTTAAGTATGAACAAAATTAATAACCTTTGGTATGTGGCTTCACCTTGTTGAGTTATAAAAAAAATTACATAAACACCCATTTTATGGTACCTTATTTCAGCAAACCTGCACCCTCAGACCCCATGTTATTCTTATAGAGAATAATTAAAATGTCATAAATAATTTATTTATGAATGTATATTGATGAAACTTAGTATGTGGCTTTAAGTGGTGTTAAGATACATATATACAATGGAAATTCGCTGAGTACGCAGGTTTGCTGCTACAGGGGTATTTTACCGTCGGCGGAATACTGTGCTCAGGACCTTACGAGACAAAAGAATTTATATCTTCCTTATTTATCAATCAATGATGATGAATATTTGTGTGATGACACTTCATTGAATAAGGAATTCAGAAAAATAGCATTTATAGGAAATAAGTGATCTCTCCCAGTAAAAAAAATCTGAAACGTAAATTTAAAGGATTTTAAATTTATATGCAGGGTTTTGCGGGGACTGCAATATCTCCAAAAAGGATTAAGAGTAATCATATAATTATTTTTTTAATTTTTGTTCTATTAAGTCTGCTCTATTTTGTGACATAATAATATTCATGGCTTTTTCATCCCTTCAATTTAAATTTTGCTTTAAAGATATAATTGAGTCACCGTTATTTATATCCTTGTATTCCATGTAGTCCTCCTTACAAAAAGATCAAACATAGTGAAATGTTTCCAAATTTTATTCAAAACATATTTCTACTAACTTTTATATTAAAAAAATATTAAAATAATGTTTATAATTAATTACCTGAAGCGTTAAAAATAATCCCACCAAATTGTGACGAAAAAATTTGATGGATCAAAACCAAAGGACGCCTGTACCAAAAAATGTTGAATGCAACAACAACATTGTATTTACTTATTTGTTTGAACCTGAAGCCTTATATAAATCAAATTTCAAAGCAAGTGAAACTAACAGATTGGTCCTAACAGTAAACTACTAATAAATAATAGAATTTTCATTCTTAAAAAATATGTTGATTTTTTTAGGTAGGTAGCCTAATAGAAATATATTTGACTTCTGAAATTCACCACATCGTATGTTATTGATCCTTTAATTTTCTGTACTGGTAATACTGAACAATAGACCAGCCATTATGAATGGGACAAAAAAGATAGGGTCGCTCGCCTTGGCCACTGTTTCCTTATCTGTTTTCTTCATTCACCTACATCCATAAATAGAACTCTTGTCAAGTCTCCTTTCGTGTGACCTGAGAGCAGTTTCAAAACTGGAAAGGAAGTGACATTTTAACCACTTATTTGTTAAACATTGATTAGTTTATCTCTGTTTGTTTTCCCCACGCTAAGTTGTTTTTTTTTGGTACCGACAGCCTAGAATCGGTAGAACCGGAATAGACTCTGGGCCCTCTATTCTCGATTTCGATTGTAAGCCTGAGAACCGGTGGAATCGAGAATCGATTCATCCCTATCACAAAAAAATGAACAAAATGTTTATTCCAACAAAGTTACAGCTTGTACAATTTCACTTATATAATACAATTATTACTAAAATCTATACTACTGTAGAAAAATAATATAAAATTTACAATAAGCTGTCATAATAGAAATATGTAAAAAAGTGGTCATGGGAATCAGCAGACATAGGCAACAAAGGCCTGTGCGTCTGCTGCGTTGCTGTGAAATAATAAATTATTGACCTTCTTATTGTTTAAATTAGTAATTTATTAAATTTTGAATAATTTTGTTTTAAAACGAGATAAAAAATAAACGGGAGAAAAAAGGAAGATAGAAATGTTTTTAATATAAATTTGGAGTAATTAGATTAATTTTTACTGAACTTTTGATTTAATGGTGACAGTGCGCCATTAAGATTTAAGAAAGTTTCATATTAGCTGGACGAGCTCGGTAGGGGAAAAGCCGGTGAGAGTAATCAGTGGTCAGATCAAGGGTCGGGTCTGGCTCTGGTAACCTGCCGTGATGATAAGGCCGGCCTCGTCCACATTCAATTTAAGTAACCATTCTTTTAAACAAATTTTAAATATGTCCAAAGAGTTAGATTCAAATAAATTTAAGTCAGTAAAGTGTTTACATATGTTGTGAAAAATAACATGAGAAATATAGAAATAATTTGTTGTGGAAAATGTATTATTTAATTGCAATGTAGTAATTCCGATCCTAGACGAGTACCTTGTATTATGAGAGTGAGAAATTCTTGAAAATTGTTTTCGTAATTTTTGTAAATGTTAATTAGTAGACTTTTAATATAAAGTTGAATAGTAAGCACGGACCTTTCTTTGAACAGAGCATCAGTCGGGTATCGTTTACATTTACCAAAACGAACCTTCAAAACTGATTTTTGAGAATATATTTAGCGGCTAAAGCACACTCCTAAAACATCCACCCTACGCTACAATCCCAAAAGATAGCAAAGACTGAACATACGCAAAATAAGCCATTTTAATTTCTTTGACTGATAAAATTCCATTGATTTGTCTTAAAGCAAAAATATATTTCCTGACCTTATTTCTAACAAACTGAATATGATCAGTCCATTTTAGTCGATAGTCAAAAATTACACCTAAATATTTATACGCAACAACTTTATCGGTACTTGACGGGGAGGTGAATGGACGCCACACTTAGTTGCAATGGTGGGGGAGCTTGGCTTGACGCAGTAAGCAAACATTCTTTACTTTCCGGAACGACCTTCGTAAAATTAACACTAGTCTCGTGAATTCACTTGTGGCCTGGTTTTTCACTTGTGCAACACACTGTACACAGTTTGCTATGATGAGGGTATATTATTTTATGGACAGTAGCTGACTTCTCTTCACCCCGATCTATATTTTTTATAATTTATAATTAACTAGTTAGTGCCCTGTCAACTTACTGGTATGTATTAAAACCAATCCAGTTCAAATAGTTCTTGTGTATTAAACCAAATTAAAAAAAGAGTTATTAAAACCCAACTATGTAAAGTTTTTTATTCCTCATAGGAAAACTGTTTTACCTTAAAACCCTCTGCATATTTATTTAGTGAATTAAACAGATCAATTTGTATTATTTTATGAGGCAATATAAAAAAAAATAAATGAAGGAGGTAAATCATGTAATGCCTGAGGTATGGGGGATACCCTACACAGCATTAAAAGCATATGGTCGTTGGCTAGAACTAAAATATTCAGGATTATTAGGAGGGGTTGGGCCCAGAGTTATATAGTCTGTAGACCTCACGTCCATTACCCCCAGTGATCTCGTAGACTCTCTTAGTAGGCACGAGACTAGTCTGGTGTCGAGCCACTCTTGTTTGGAGATTTGATTTGATTAGGTTAAGGCTAGATTAGTTGAAAAATGTAGGTTTGGTTTTATATGTTTCATTTGTTAGGTTAGGTTGGGGTTTTAAAGAAGGTATTCCGTCTGTCAAGTCACACTCCAAGGTAATCTGCCATTTAGGATTTTTAAATATGGTACTCAACCGAAAAAACCCTCAGATCGGAGATCTTGTGTCAGTTCGTTCTTCTAAATTGGCTGCTCGCCCTGGTCATCGCAGTACATCCTGTCTCTGTCGGCGTTCAATTCAGTTCTATTCAAAATCTCTTTATTCAGCTTTTATGTACATAAATACATTGAATAGTGTCAGAACAGTATATCATGTAGGCTCTATAGCAAGTATTGTTTAAAACGAAATGACACACTACATACTGAATACACTGGTTCCAATTCTACTCCATTATTCTTGAGTGTTTACATGTTTAAATATTCCTCAATGTTGTACAGCCTAAATCCCACAATGTATTGTTTTAACTTTATTAGTGAATTTCCTTTGGAAAGTGAACTATTAGCATGACCCGCACGGTGAAACTTAAGCCCGGGACCACCATAGAAGTTCCTATCGTGACCCCCTGAACATGTTTTGGGGGGTCGTTCAAAATTGTATATATACATATATATATATGTGTTTGCACTCTAGCGGTCACATTTTTTGTCCGATTTACTTCAAATTTGGTAGGGACGTTCCTTTCTGTAATCAGTTGGACAAGTTTGTTGGGCAAAACAATCGGAAAACTTTAAACCCCTTTTTTGGGGGATTAATCTTTCAAATTTCGAGTTTTTGGGCCCAAATAGGGTCAGAAAAGCTCCAGATGTAAAATCAAAGCATGGAAAAAGATGGGAATTAGAGAGGCGAAAGTTTTAAGCCCTCTCTCGTCATTCTAGCATAAATATCTACCGAGTTATTAAAGAAAATGTGTATCGACCAAACACAGTACGTTGTCTTATGGGGCTTTTACACTAGAAAAGCCTGCTATTTCTTTGTTAAAGTACTTTTACCATCCCCAGCAACCTCACGTCTACTTTCAAGCCTGTCTAGACCTTCAACTAACCTTATAATGCGCAAAATTGTATTCCCAGCTTTGCAAGTAAATGAAACCAGGAGTATCAGAACAGCCAAAAAATCAGTGTTTTCAGATTTCAATGAAAATTTGACAAATGTATTGATTTTGAGTTTTAAAAGTTTTTATGTGGAAATTCACTTCCCTCACGTCAGCATGCTGTGTGCGAACTCGTTTTAAAAGTGGTCTTGTTTGGTTAGTTTTTTAGTAAGCTTGGTAGTTTACCCAGAAACTTACTTCCCATATAAGATGATTTTTGTTTATATAATTCTAATCTGTAGTGATTTCTAATAATTCAGTTTTGTTGTCTTCACTAACATTGGTCTTTACATACAAAATTAGCTCATAAATATATAACCCATATACTGTTAATATTCCCAAATTACTAAATTCATCTTTAACACTGATTTCACTTTTAAATTTTAACATAATTCTTATTGCTTTTTTCTGCATTTTTAATATTTTTCTTGCTTGTTGATCCATAAATTGTATTCCCAATGAAATGTTGTGAGATTAAATGTTAGAATGATAAATTGTTTTTAAAACTGAAATACTACACAAATCGTCGTATAAAAGACATAACGACGTAACTGCAAAATTTGACATTTTGAGTTATCAGTGTATTTATATCATACTTGGTGAGCTCTATCTATAGGTCTAATCGGCGTATCTGTATCTCTATCCATTATGAAGTTACTGGAATGTAGGTGTGTGGCGTAACTGATATATTTTTCTTTCTTAAAAACTCATAACGACGTATCTTGACTTACGCCACTATGTCTCGTGATGACTAATTTTCTTAGTTGTCCAAAACATACTGACGTAAGTTAACATACGCCATTATGTCTTGACTAACCAAAGTGATATTATAAGATTTTTCCTGTGTCGTATCTGATTAAGTTTAATATTACCTGATCAAAGTAACTCATATTAATAAGTATCAAAACGTAATTTTTCAACAAACTAACCTTGGTCTCTAAACGACCGTTTTAATGTGTGTAATACGTTTTTTTCTACAAGAATGTTTTCTTTCACGTTTGATTTAACTCACTAAATCTTGTGAAAAAATGGACTTTATGAGTGACGATGAACAGCCTTTGGCTGCCTTAAAAGGAATTAAAAAGTCAGAAGATAAATCTATGGACTCTATACAGAAATTGACAGTGAATTTGATGATTCTTTTTGTGACCCCGATTATTTCCCCTCTTGTGAGGTTGGAACATGCAAAGGTGTTTTGTTCACCGTATGTGAAGAATGTAGTCTTCCTATTTGCGAAGAACACGCCCTATTTAGGTGCACAAACGGAATGAAAAATACCTATTACTAATTGAAGAGACCATGTCAAAATTAAAATTGGATGGCAAAAACAATAATACTTATAATGAGAAGGAAAACCCGAGTACAGAGACTGTTAATGTCAGAAACCAAGAAACTAGTTGTAAAATTGGCGTTTGCAAAGGGGAGGTGTTTGCAGCATGCCCACTTTGCTTTCGATATCTTTGTTACGAGCACTTAATCAACAGTGTTTGTGTTAATGACCATGAACTAGATCAAGAAGTGATACCAGTTAAAGAGACAATAAAAATCAACAATAATAAAAAGAAAGATTTCCAGGCCACTACTGCTAATAACAAGACTTTAGTGCCAGAAGATTTTGACGTAGAGGGAAACCGAAGAGAAGATGAAACTCTGAATCCTAACAGCCTAAAAAAAGGAAAACTAATAAAAAGAAGATTGCTACAGAACAAAGAAACAAAGGAGAAGAGTATGTCAGTTATGCGACAAAGAAACTAGTGCCTGCAAGAAATACATTAAAGGAACGATGTAATGCCGAGATATGTAAAAAGTTTGCTCACGAGTGTTATGAGTTTACAGAAATTGAAAGACAACAAATTTTGGAAGATTATTATTCCACACAAAGTTTACAGATTAAAAGGGAATATATAGCAAGATATGTCAAACAAACAGAAACAAAAAGAAAAACAAGCTCAAATGAATCATCAAGAAGAAAATACACACAACTATTATTTACCGAAAGGAAACGTTGAAAAATCGGTATGCAAAAAGATGTTTTTGAATACGTTACCTATTACTGAGAAAAATGCCCGCACTGCAATTGAGAAAAAGAAAGTGACAGGTGTATTAGAAGAAGAAAAAAGGGGTGGCCGTTCTGAGAAATTGAAAGTAAATGATATAAAAGTTCGAGAAGCCATCACGGCTCACATAAATAGGTTTCCATGTATGGAGTCCCACTATTGTAGAGCCTCGTCTACTAAAGAGTATTTGCACCCGGAATTGAGTATCAAGAAGATGTATTTCATGTTCCTGGAACAGTATAAACCACTAGGGATATCTTGTAGCCTGTCTACCTATAGTGTTGTTTTCAACAAACTCAACCTGAAAAAAAGATCAATGCAGTCTATGTGTATTACACTTCCAAGAACTGGAGATGACCCAAAGACAAAACCAAAACTACTAAACTCCCTGCCAAAGAAAAAAGTAATGTTGCCAAAGGAGAAGTTTGAAGATTTGATGTCACTTTGTTCAGGACCAACTCCCATTGTGAGAAATGTGGAACATGTTTTATTCTATAAAAGTTAACCACATGCCTAAGACAAGTCCATATTGCAAGAGATACCAAAGACAGTCTATACTACTGTGACTGTGATCATGGACGATCTTTCAATATATTTTTAAGTTATTTTAATATATTTAAGTTCAATATATTTTAAAATTAATATTTAAAATTAATTTTTTAATCATGCAGATTTATTAGGTGTTTTGGAAAAGTAATGTATCTTTGTTCTGAACCTCCCCGTTACAGAAGTGAGGAACATGTGTTATTTTTATGAAAGTGCAAAAGACAAGTTCATACATTGACTATGATCATTAACAATCTCAAGTTAAGTTTTAAGTTAAAATTAATATTTTGCATTACTTCTACTTTATTGGTGAAATTTTATTATGAGTTTAAATTTTACGAATTTCAAGATGTATTTTAGACAAAATTCCTAAGACAGTTTTAGGTTTTATTAATGTTATAGAAATGTTATTCCCCATTAACAATTTTAACTCCGAAAGTGATATATTTTGTTGAGATAATTCTTAATGTTATATTTTTACGTACATCATACATTATACTCCAATAACTACTATTAAAGTTTATACAATTTCCTAGTACTTAATTATTATTATACCGACTTTTATCTTTATGTTAAAAAACTTTTAGTTTATTTCAGTTTTAGGTTTTTATTAAAGTGATTACACTTGAAAATGTGAGTAATTTTATTTTATACCTCTTTTAGATTATACATTGTAAAAAATATAACTTTAGATAAATAATTCATACCATTTTCCATTTAAATGCTAAATAAAGATTCAATAATAATGCGGTGTAAGTGCCAAGTTCTATGATAAGTTAACAAGACATAATGGCGTATCTACTTTGAGAGATGGTGGGGGTAAACCGGAAGTAGTTAAATTTAACTAAACCATACCATCCTTAAGAACAACTCTCTGACAACCTATAATCCAATTTTTATCCTCCTATGAGTCATATATTTCAGGTTATGATGATAAATATAAACACAATAATCTTTAAACTGCTGTACTGAAAAATAGCGAAAATGCAGTTACGTCGTTATGTCTTTTATACGACGAAATATGACATTTGCTTTAAAACATAAAGACCTGAACTTAATTTTCTGAAAGTAAAATTTACATGTGCATCCCAACTTAAAAACTTGTAAATTTCCATACCCAAAAAATTGGTCTCACAAACCTCTTGTACTGAATTAGAATTGATTTTTATAATTGGTTCAATTGGATTTCTGTTCTGTCTAGTTGAAAAAGTAATACATTTTGTTTTATTAGTGTTTAAAAACATATTATTTTAAGTAAAATTTGAGTTTAGGTTTGCTAATTCGGTAAAAGCCCCACACTCCAATTCGTTTACTGTCCTTCCTGACACTTTTAGGTTTGCATCATCTGCATACAGTGTCAATAGGTTGTTGTGGCAATCATTTAGTGAATCAGAAATATTATTCGGTAACAAAGAAAAAATAAAGGACCCAATTTAGAACCTTGTGGTACCCTGTATTTAATTGCCGAGTAATTTGATTTGAATTTCATTACTTCACCTTGATTTGAATTTGTTGTGATTTCTACAAACTGATAACGATTTGTTTTGTACGATTTCAACCAAATTTGAGATAACCCTTTTACCCCAATTTTGAAAAGTTTTTGCAACAGTATACTGTAGTCCACACTATCAAAAACCTTTGATAAGTCCATAACAATTCCAGCAAGTTTTTCCCCTTTATCAATTGAATCAATGATAGAATCTAAAAAGGTTGTTGTAGCTTTTAGCATTGATTTTCCTTTTCTAAAACCATGCTGAATGTTATTTAGTAGTGACTGTTCTTCTAAATAATTATATAGCCTTTTGTGAACTATTTTTTTTACAAACAAAAATGGTGTTTTGAAAGTGGTGACCATCATGAACCCCTTGGGTACAATTACTCAACCTGCAGTGAGATTTTTCTCTCTGCCCCTCATACAGACTTAGTTCAGTTGCTTCAAGGATGTTCAGGATTTATTAACCTTCCTACTTTGCTGGCGAGAGAGTGGGTAACATATCTTTTCCTAATTTATTTTACGGGCTTCCAACAGACACAATTCCCTTACCTGATTTCAATAGGTACTTTACACGTTTGTTGTAAAGTAACAACAAACCGCTCTGAAAACTCCACAGAGCTGGTTTTTTGTTTTTGATTAATGATTACTTTAATTTGGGTTATTTTTATTTTTATATCTGTATAACTGGTTGAAGCAAGCTTCTTAAGAATACTAAATGCCCCGTTGCAGCAAACCTGCATACTCAGCGAATTTCCAATTAATATGTAACATAACACATTAAGGCACTTATCAGGATTCATAAAAATATATTCACAAACGATATTTAAAATATTAATTATTCTCCATAAGAATAACATTGGGGATGAGTACGCAGGTTTGCTGCAACAAGGAACACAAAATAATGGGTTTTTATTAGAGATGTGCAAGTACAGGTTTTTTTAAGTCGAGTCGAGTAAATGGCAAAAGATTCGAATCTCGAGTTCGAGTCGAGTATTCAAATAAAAAAAAAAAAACATAGATCAAGTTGAATTGGATCAAAACAGTGTATAGGGTTCCATTGACAAATGTTGTTATTAAAATATACTTTTCTAGTCACTATGACCTGAAAATAACAATAGTAAGTAAAATAAATGGATTCCTGCTTCTTTGGAAAAGGTAAGTACATTTGTCTGAAAATAAATCATACCAACCAAAATAATTACATAACATTTTGCCATGAAGATAAAATACTTTTAATCTGTTGGTATTAAGGTTGTTATAGCCGACCTATATGGTATTAATCAACAGTTTCATTAAAAAATAATCTCAGATTTGTATTTTATTTCCTCCTTTTAGCGAATTTCCCCTTTTAGGTCGGCATGGTAAGACCTAGGCCCGGGACCATGATAACTTTTCGTTTTGAGGTCCCCAGACCCCAAAAACACCATTCGTTCGAAACTGTATATATATATATATACCCCCGTAGCAGCAAACCTGCATACTCAGCGAATTTCCAATGAATATATACGTATCTTAATACCACATAAAGCCACATACCAATTTTCATCAATATACATTCATAAATAAACGATTTATGACATTTTAATTATTCTCCATAAGAATAACATGGCAGCTGAGTATGCAGGTTTGCTGAAGTAAGGAACACAAAAAATGGGGTTTTATACAAATATCAATACAACTCATTTAGGTAAAGCCACATACCAAATTTCATTAATTTATTTTCATAATTAAGGGAGATAACACGTTATTTATTCTCCATAAGAATAACATGGGGCTGAGTACGCAGGTTTGCTGCTACGGGAGCCTTTGGCAAAAAATGGTTTTTTTGAGCAAATATCAGTGGTCCACAACCAGATGAAGCCGTATACCAAGTTTCGTCAGTATACGTTCATAAATAAGCGAGATGTAAAATTTTTCTTTTCCTCCATAAGAATAACATTAGACAACGTACTGTGTTTAGCACTTTCAATATCTCGGTAACCAATTGACGTAGAGAAATGATCAAAATACCAAATTGTGTATTTTTTTAAGCTGAATCCAATGGTAAAAACTAAAATTTGGCTATTTCAAAACTTATATGTAAAAAATTCAAAAAACCCATTTTTGGAGTACAAAACCCCCCCAAAATACCCCTTCGGATAAAGCGATCTGGCTGGTTTTCGAACTTAAAGTCATAAATGTTGCTTTACACGTTTATACCAAATTTCATCAAAATCGGATAATTTTTACGAGAGTTATCGTGCTCACGGACACATATATATATATATATATATATATATATATATATACAGTTTTGAACGAATGGTGTTTTTGGGGTCTGGGGACCTCAAAACGAAAAGTTATCATGGTCCCAGGCCTAGGTCTTACCATGCCGACTACGGTAATAGCTTCTTCCCTATAGTGGAAATTCGCTAATATATATATATATGTGTCCGTGAGCACGATAACTCTCGTAAAAATGATCCGATTTTGATGAAATTTGGTATAAACGTGTAAAGCAACATTTATGACTTTAAGTTCGAAAACCAGCCAGATCGCTCTACCCGAAGGGGTATTTTGGGGGGGTTTTGTACCCCAAAAATGGGTTTTTTGAATTTTTCACATATAATTTTTGAAATATTCAAATTTTAGTTTTCACCATTGGATTCAGCTTAAAAAAACACACAATTTGGTATTTTGATAATTTCTCTACGTCAATTGGTTACCGAGATATTGAAAGTGCTAAACACAGTACGTTGTCTAATGTTATTCTTATGGAGGAAAAGAAAAATTTTATATCTCGCTTATTTATGAACGTATAATGACGAAACTTGGTATATGGCTTCATATGGTTGTGGTCTATTGATATTTGCTCAAAAAAGTAATTTTTTGCCAAAGGATCCCGTAGCAGCAAACCTGCGTACTCATCCCCATGTTATTCTTATGGATATTAAATGCTATGTCTCCCTTAATTATGAACATAAATTAATAAAAACTGGTATATGACTTCACCTACTTCAGTTATATTGATATTAGCATAAAAACTAATTTTTTTTGTTCCTTGTTGCAGCAAACCTGCGTACTCAGTCCCAATGTTATTCTTATGGAGAATAATTAAAATTGTATATATCGCTTACTTGTGAATATATTTTTATGAAACTTGATAAGTGGCTTGATGTAGTATTAAGACATTTATATCTCCATTGGAAATTCGCTGAGTATGCAGGTTTGCTGCGACGGGGGTATTTATTTATCCTATGTTTTCTATATTATGTTTAGGCCTAAGCTACATCTTTCTACGAATGGAGAAAATAAAATTACATTTAGGGCTATTTGTTAAAATAAACTTTATTTTAATATTTAAAAGTCCTATTACATGGTAAAACATTAGCCTACCTACTTATTACACAAAATGTATTTTCTAACGTAAATGTATTTTAAAAATGTATTTCCTTAGCATTAATAGTCCTAACACTAATAGTCTAACACTAAGAACAATCAATTAGTAACAACATGAAGATATGTTTGAAAATGCCTGGAAAATCAGTTGATGAAATTGAAGCCATGTCTTAAATAGAGTTTTAAAATATTGCAAATTATTTTTAAAAGTCATACCAAAGGACAGTTGAGCCTAAAATTAATGTATTGACTCAATTTAAATTATTACGGAACAAAAAACAAGCACAAACTTCTTATGCTTACCTATTAGATTTTATTACAGATATGTTTTTGATATTTTACTTTAAAAAAGAGAAGGTTAGGTTAACCTAAAAGTGGACTATACAGACAGTGTTCATACAACTCAATCTGAAGGTCCTAGTAAATCCTACATTTTGGTGTAAAGAGTACCACAGATTTATAAGCCACAACTTATTTATTAAGAAAATACTAAAATCCACACCACAACTCTTAACACCTCAAATGTGTTCACACTCAATTTGAATTTACAGACGACGCGCGGCCGCGGACGGACCCTTGGTAGCGCGGGTAAACGGCGGGAGGGCGGGAGTAAACTCGCTCAAAACTTTTGAGTTTCAGTAAAACCACGAGTTTCAGTGCCGAACTCGGCTTGAACTCAAAATTTCGAGTACTCGCACATCTCTAGTTTATATGCAAATGTCAATAGAACTCAACTAATTGAAGTAATATACAAGGTTTCATCCATATACATTCATAAATAAGCGATATATAACATTTGAATTATTTTCCATAAGAATAACATGGGGACCGAGTACCTAGGTTTGCTGCTACGGGAACCAAAGGCGAAAAATAGTTTTTTTGTGCAAACAAGAATAAACCACAACCAGATGAGGCCATATACCAGATTTCGTCAGTTTATGTTCATAAATAAGCGAGGTATAAAATTTTTCTTTTTCTCCATAAGAATAACATTGGACAACGTACTGTGTTTAGCACTTTCAATATCTCAGTAACCAATTGACATAGAACAATGATCAAAATACCAAATTGTTTGTTTTTTATACTGAATTACAAAATCACATAAAACCAAAATTATCTACAAAAACAGTTTATATTTCGGTTTACACCATCGTCAGAACTTGATATAAAATCAGATAACCTACATATTTGATAACAACTAACTGAGTACCATGTGTTGTAAATCTTATCAGAAATCATATGTTTTTAAAAACAGTAAATTTGTACACCTATATATATTAAACAATTGGAGCTTTGTATAACTTTTTCTTTATCTTTTGGCCTTTTGGGCACTTTGACTCGGTCACTAGTTGGCATGCCTGTTCGAGACTTCTAAGTGACGACACACTGAACTTTTTGGTGATTTGTCTAATTGGCTTGACTTGATACGTATTTTCGAAACTGTCACCGTGTTTCTTTCCGTGTGTCACTAGGGGTTTGGTCTCATCCTGATGCTTGATGGAAACCGGTGACCTGTCATCCTTACTCTTAGTGTGTTTGTTGTAGAGCCAATAGAATATATAATATATATATAATATATATATATATATATATATATGTATATATATGTATATATATATATACATATATACAAATTAGAACAGATGGTGTTTTTGGCATCTGGGGACCTCAAAATGAAAAGTTATCATGGTCTCGGGCTTAAGTCTTATCATGAGACCTACGGTAATAGCTTCTTCCCTATAGGAGAAATTCGCTAAAACAACTCGTTAAGATAAACTGTTGTGTAAAAACCAATCCTTTTATGTCTCACATTCCACCCTTCATTCAGTCTTATTTCATTTGAATTATTCATTTATGTTACTCCCAATAATTTGCTATCTTCCACTTTCACAAGGCCACTTTCACTTTCAAGAGGATAATTTACCTCTTGTAAAACATATTTTGTTGAATTATCCATGTTAAATGTCCCTGGTTTATTTATTCTACATTGCTTACTCTACACCAAGGACAATTTGGGTAATTATCATACCAGGGATAGTGTCCACAGCTACAGCTACAACACAAGAAATCAGAGAAATCTGAATATTCCCCATGTAAGATTAACTAAATCCCGACACCACTTTTCGCAAATCAAAGGTATTTTAATGTGCTACCCATAAGTATCTAAAGCAGACCTAGAGAAAGTTTTCAAAATATTCTGCATGGGTGGCTGGTGGCACAAGCTTTCTACCAAGGAAATGAGTATGAGTCTTGTATTAAGAATAAGAATAAGAATCCTTTATTGTCGTTAAACACATTTGTGTAATAGACAAAGTCAAATAAGTCGGACACGACTTGCAATAAATAATTTTATAACACACAATACTTCTACTACTAGGCTATATATACTATCATATCATATATTGTCATATACTGTCATACTATACAGAGGTTCTTAGAGGCACACTTATTTAAAATCTTTAAAATCATTTTCACTTATTTCAAAAAATTAATTTACTGAATATAATGGGTGCTTAAGCAGCCCATTAGTCAAAGCCAATTTAAAATGAGCCATGGATTCAATATTTCTAATTTGAACAGGAAGCTTATTGTAAAGTTTCAGGCCAATTATCTTTGAACTTTTTGTAACTTTAGTCAATCTACAGAAAGGAACTTCAACATTATTTTTATGTCTTGTGTTGTGTTCATGAATATTAAACCGCTTTACTAAATTAACAGATTCTTTCTTAACATCTAATAGGACATTTAGAACATACAAACTATATACAGTTAAAATACTTTCACATATAAATATGGGCCTACAATGATCTCTGTAGTCAGCACCAGCTACAATTCTCACAGCCTTTTTTTGTATCAACAATACATCCTGTGCCCCAGCAGAATTTCCCCACAGGCAGATACCGTAGAATAATATCCCTTGAAAAAAACTATTGTAGGCAAGCTTAAGATAAGACTTGGGCACATTCCTGTTTAAGGACCTTAATAAATAAACAACTCTTGAGAGCTTATTACAAATAAAATCAGTATGGTAATGCCATGTTAACTTTCTTTATTTTAACTTAAGTTAACTTTATTAGTTCTTTTATTGTACAAACTTAAGTTTTTTTTATCTGTTTTCCTAAAAATGTGTTCGCATTTATTTTCTTACGGTATGTTATATGACTATTCATGACTTTCTTAATTGTTATTATTGTTTGTAGCATAGTAGCCAATTTTAGATTTAGTTTGTCAATGTCGATTGCAAATGTTGGAATTGTTTAAAGACAGTAAAGACATTCTTATTCTTTCTTTTTCAAATGATGGAAATATTATCCAAATGGATTATTAATTTATGGTGGAAAAAATACTAATAACCGCAGGCCCTTCTGTTTTCAATTGTTAATTTTCCTGCACAACTTGCATAGAGGCTCGAAGCTCTGAATAAAACTTAAACCTGTATTGATTAAGGTCATCAACTAATTGTTAACTTTATTTTAGAGCTTTTTAATAAATTAGTCATACTATATAAATTATCTCATTGAAGCGCAATCGCATGATTTTGATTAAACATATTTAAGTGTGATGTAAAGGTCTTACAAATCGTTGAGGCCCTAAAGAAAAGGATTTGGACATTAGAAAACAATGTAAATATGGAAAACTGATCAAAATAAGAAACTCTAACTGTTAATGGTGAGTAATTAGTAATCTGTCAATTGAGGTGTATCACAAAACTGTGCATATATATATATATTTTTTTAATTATACTAAAATACCGTTAAGGGTGTTTGGCCAGTTTGTTTTTGCAATTTGTAGATAATATATTTTTAAATCAATAAGTCTGCAGGAAAAATGTAAATACAAATGTAAGCGGTTTAGGGTCTATACGCAAATTACGTAACACTTTTTTTGTCATTTCAGATCCTCCTCCCCTATCTATCATACGTATACGTATCATTACGCTTGACAATACCCCCCCCCACCCCCCTAATGCACTACGTAACTCAATCGTACTAGGCTTTAAAACAGCTTAGACCTTTTAAACATCGTTTTATTAGCAATAATTTGGAATATGGATTTCAATGAATCATTAAAATTTAAATGTCTTTCTTTTAACAACATTTTTTAATAACTTTTCAAAGCAAAATGTATACAAACAAACAAGACTTACTAATAGTATAAACAACATAATAAACTATCTCGGCTAAATTTAATTTATAACTAATACAAATACAAAACAACTTAAAAAACTGATGATGTGTTTTTTTATAATTTAAAAATAAAAACCAATACAAAAACAACTTGTTTGTCATTTAAGGTCAACATTTTGTCGGCACGTTATTTAAAATCACAAGTTTTGAGCATCCATTTTTGTAAAGTATTCCAATTTCCCTGATAAAGAGGCGGCAAAAAATTACATTATCTTCGGATATACATATCTGAGGTTTCATCTGAGTTAGTTCTGCTGATAGTTCTTGCTTACGTTTGTTTCCAAAAATAACTAATGTTGGTTACTGGAATAATTGTAGGTTTAATTTAAATCATCAGAGTAGTTTTTGAACCGTGCTTAATTGATGGTAAGTATCACAGATAAACGATACAGAGTTGACTGATGTGTAACCCCTCTTAGCCATTTCCCTTGCCTAGACATTTCTTTCTTATAATTTCAGGTGATGTAAATGGAAATTGATTACGAGTGTTATTAGCAAATAATTAACAAATGCCACAACATAAAATTCAGGTTAACATTAACATAAAACTCGAGCTATTTGCTCGAGTGCGGGAATGTGCGTCATGAAACAGGCCTGTTTTTGTAAATATCGTTTTTTAAATGTATGTGTTGTGTGTGACAATTTTATGTTTTAACGATGCCTTATGGATGAAATTCAATGTCTGAGGATGGCACAGTGATGCTGAAACGGCCGTAACATTTGTTACAAATTTATGAGCTAATTGACGAAGGTAATATTTTAATTTAGTCATAGAAGCAGCTCAGGGGCTAGAAAAATGGATTTTAATAAAATTCAGATATTACAAAGAGAAAACAAATATTTGTATGCACAGGATGTTTCAAAAGGACTTTACAACTTTGAAAATTAAAATAACTTTATTCAGAGAACCTACAGAGGTGATTCTAGTGTCAATTTGTAGGAAAACACATAAGTTTTGATGCTAGCTGTGTGTTTTGGTTCGAAGAATCAAAGTCAGCGACAACAGTTCAGCGTAATTTCCGTACCAAGTACGCTAAAGATCCTCCTAGTAGGCCTACAATTTATGAGTGGCATAACATGTTTTGTAGAAACAGGGTGCTCGGTAACACATAAGCAATCATCAGGCATCCAAGCACATCTGACGAAGTCGTTGAGCAAGTGAGACAAAGTGTGTCAACAGCCACTAAATCGACCTGGCTTGCATCTCGCGAGCTGCAAGTCCCACTTACGACTGATTGGCGTGTTTTGAAAAATGTTTACAGTACATTTGAAATGGTACAGATTTACGATTTTACAAAGAATAAAAGACACTGATATGATTGCCCGTAAGAATTTAGAGCAAGAATTTACTCCGCCGCTGAGCAAGTTACACCTGCAATGCTACAGCGAGTTTGGGGAGAAATTGACTACCAATGGGATGTGTGCAGGATAACCAACAGAAGCTGCATAGAACATCTTTAGTTTGAGGTAAAAAATACTTGATGTGTTTGCCTTTAAAACAACTCTAAAACCATCTCTGTAGCTTCTTTGAATACATTTTTATAAATTTTCAAAGTTGTAAAGCCCTTTTTGAAAGAAACGTATTTTGGAACTTTTTGAAACAACCGTATTTTGGAAAAGTTCAGTGAACCGTTGATATAATATTATTTGTATATAAACAAGTTTTAATTATCATCCTTTTAACTGTTTTGGCATCAGATTTTGATATTAAGTTTCTGGTAAGATAAACAGTTCTTCTAGTTCCTTCTAGCAGTTTATAAGATGCATTATTTATGTTAATGTTTTAATCTAAAATTCAAGTATACAGTAAAATTATATTTTTGTTATTTCAGGGGACTCAAGTCCAAGAAAGGTCAAGAGAAGAAGAGAAATCAAGATAAGAGTAATTTTAAATCTGCCAGATTTTTTTTATAAATGCAATGAAATTTAATCTTTTTTTATGTACAAAAATAAAAAAAGTAAGTTGTTATTATGTTTTATTTGTTTTCCCAAATGCACCATAGCAACAGTATTCAAAATTGGCTCAAAATGTAAAACAGCAAAAACAGGGAGTAGTGTAGTACTACCATAGAAAACTATAAAACACCAAGACTAACTTCCATGTTAACGGCAGTTGCGTAGTGTCGGTTTGAACACTAGTGCTGCTAGGTCGCTCATAGGGGGTGCATTAGGCTGCACCCGCTAACTCCCCCACTAGGCCAGTCATTTTAGGGGTAAAATGGGTCAAACCTCAAACTAACGGTAATAGAAATTAAGTTATGCCATTATGTCAGCAAAAGTGTCCTCAATATCATACTAAAAATCGGCGAAAATCGGAGTGGTGGAAAGCCGCCATTTTGGAAAAAAGCTTCTGCCATGTTGGATTTAGGTAGGCTTTTCGTAAAATGGTAATACAGTGACACCTAACTGACGTAGAGCGCTAATTTTTGCTTTGTTCATTTTGCAATTGAATTTACTTTAATAAAATAATAACTTATGTAGTAATTAGTTTGTTTATAATTGGGTTTATTAGGATAAAACATTAAATATTGTAAAAATTTAAAACTTTTTTTAAACTCTTGGGATTTTCTCTTGATTAAAGCGCACATAATATTATCCTACACACGTGGTGTGGTGCCTAAAAGGTGCCGAATTTAATTGTGTACAGAATTACATACACGTACATTTTTATTATGTTTGGAAGGTGCCTCTGCGGCCACGATGCGTTGTGAGCCGCACTACTGGGATGGTATTGGTTGGTTACTATTTTATATGAAGTAATTAGCAAGTTTTCTTATTTAATGCCATGTAACTGCAAGTTTATAGGGTTGTAAGCTATAAAAAGCTTAGCTTTAATTTGTTGTATTAAACACATAAATTCTTAATATTTATGTGTTTAGGTTGCAGTCATAAATTAACTCTCTAATATACCTAAAAGCAAATGCAATGATCTACAACTCAATTTCTCGATAGATGTATACATATATATATATATATATATGGTAAGAAAATAAATTATATGTAAAATTATGCTCATCTCTAGATGTTTTACTTTAAAGTCATATGACGAATTACTATCCAGTCTCACCCCTAAAAATTGTTTCTTTTTTAAGCACAGTATCTTATATGATGATTTTGGAAATGTGGCATCTGAAAATAGATATAGCCACTCTTCTCCGAGTTCATCATAAGACAGTTCTCATAGAAGACAGTTTTTCATATATTTTATCATCCCCAGAACTCCCATTCCCATACCCACTTTCGATCCTGACTGGACATCTACCTAACCTTAGAATGTACAACAGCGATATTCCATTGCAGATAAATAGAACCAGGAGCACCATCAGGACCGCCAAAGACATGTTTTACAATTTTCATAAAAGCTACTATTAAGTATATGATTCAACATAGTATTTGAGTTTTAAACATTTTCAATGCGGAAATTCACAACCTTCGCGCCAGTGTGCAGTGTCCGGACTCGTTTGGCTTTGAATGCCTATAAAATAAAATACAGTCTTTATTGATACAAACGTTCGGACAAAAATTTACAATATATATTTATTTACAGAATTAGAGTGTTTTTAAATCGTTCTGATATTGTTGTTGGATTTTGTGTAAATTTGATATTAATATTTTACTTGATTCACTAGTTTTCCACTTGCATAATGGAGATATTTTTGTACTATGTTGTTCTATGAATTTTGTCATAAAACATATTACTAATAACTATAATAATACATGAATAATAATTTTAACTATATTAGACGTAATTTTTATTTCTGGAGTTATATTTTGAATTCATTTTTTAATTAAAACTTTAATAATTCTATAGATAGGCCTACAATTAAAAAACTGTTATTCTTCTTGATTTTTTAAAATAATCAAAACCAATTTTCTCAAAAGAAAGATTATTAATAATGCGCATCGCTTATTTTTGAATACGGAAAATTGTTACCTTATTTGCAAATGTTCCGAACAAAATGGGAAAACATTATGCAAATGTATTTTGTAAAATGTTTGTACCTTTAAACAGTAAATTCTCTAATTCTTTATGGATTATCAAATGCTTTCAATTATTTAGAATTAATTTAAGTAGTACCAGTATTGAAGTTTGAGACACCCTTATATTAATTGTTTTCCATTCATACATGTGGATTTGTGCTGTTTCAATATATTTTGACTTTGGTTTCTGTTATCTAAATAAAATGTTGTGTTATTTTAAATTAAAGATTTTAAATTGTTGTTCTAATAATACTCTATGATTTATACTGTCATATGCTGTTAAATCCACGTACAATACTGTGAACTTCAGTATTAGGATTAGGGATCATTTACTTATTTTTTTATATGCATCTTTTATATTTTTTAAACAATTAGCAGCTTTTTCTTCATTTGGTCTAAGGTTAAGTTTGTAAGTAAAAGCGAAACGTACACTTAATAATTTATAAAATAATAAATATGCTCACAACTTAAAAATATACTTCGATTTATCTCTCTTGTGTGTTTTTTGTTGGAAAAAAACTGTTGTTATCCAGTATAACAAAGTATACTATAGTAAACTAACTATTGTTACTCTGTTGTTGAAACAGACGTCGGCTAAATTTTAACGATTCAAGTACCACTAAAATGGCTTCCAATGTTATTCTATTGGAGAAAAAAATAAATTTGGTTTTAAGATAATTTGATTAATACTGAACGAAATTATCTGAATAACGAACTTGACCGAGATTTTGACCTGTTAAGTTTTTCTGGAAAATTTAAAGTTTAACTGTGGAGGCATTCTCGAGTTATTGTGGTCACAGACACGCCAGCTGAGTTGATTCTCTTACCAGTCCAAGCAGTAAAGTTGTGTATAAGGATAATTTCACTTCGTTCAATTATCCAATTAACTAGGAGTACGCTCTTATATCGCGTATGAGGATTGAGCTCACAGTTTAAAATACAAACAAAATTGTTTCAATTGACAATATACCTCATGGGCCCTCCATTATAACTGCAGCTTGACAATGACATACAAATCCAGAACATGACAAACAATGAGGCCTGAAATCTGTCAATCAGTCAGACAAAGTGCATATGAAGTAGTTACTTACCCCTCAGTCTCACTGAGGGCTGTATCATCTAGGCCCTCATAATAATATTAGCTGAAGATTTTGATAAAATATAATATGTTGGTGACAATAAAGGTCCCCAATCAGTGAGAGCACGTGGTTTAAAAGTAGTTATTTACACTTTGGTTCCACTGGAGGATCCATCAGGATATTTATTTTATTGTAGCTTAATATTGCTGTAAAAATATATCCGTATAAACACAGAACTTGATGAACAATACGTTTTAAAATCAGTCAATTGGTTTTGAATGCCTAAATATTTTAAACTCTAATCCAGAGGTTTTAATGTAACACATTAACCTTACTGGGGGGGGGGGGGCTATGGCCCCAGGCCTCCCATTGTTATTGTAGCTTGATACGGTTGTTCAAATACATAGCCTATAAATGCAGAACTTAAAAAACAATAAGGCTTAAATCAGTCAATTTGTTTTTAAGAAGAATAAATTGCCTCATTTCAAAAAGAAAGGAAAAGTAGTATCTTATGTTAAATATAATCTAGGAAGTAATTAAAACTCTTTGACCCACTTCATAGAATCCACCAATCATTGTGTCAAGGTCCAACATTTTGTATACATCCTAATATATAAATACCCTCGTAGCAGCAAACCTGCGTACTCAGCAAATTTCCAATGCATATATATGTATCTTAATACCACATATAGCCACATATCAAGTTTCATCAATATACATTCATAAATAAACGATTTATGACATTTTAATTATTCTCCATAAGAATAACATGGCGGCTGAGTGTGCAGGTTTGCTGAAGCAAGGAACTCCCAAAAATGGGGTTTTATACAAATATCAATATAACTCAAGTAGGTAAAGCCACATACCAAATTTTAATAATTTATGTTCATAATTAAGGGAGATATCACGTTACTTATTCTCCATAAGAATAACATGGGGCTGAGTACGCAGGTTTGCTGCTACGGGAACTATCGGCCGAAAAACTTTTTTAGTGCAAATATCAATAGACCACAACAATATTAAGCAATATACCAAGTTTCATCAAGAAAAGTACATAAATAAGCAAGATATACAATTTATCTTATTCTCCATAAGAATAGCATTGGAAAACATACTGGGTTAGCACTTTCGATATCTCTGTAACCATTTGACGAAGAGCAATGATCAAAACACCAAATTGTGCGTCTTTCTAAGCTGATTCCAACGGAAAAACTAAAATTAGACTTTGTCAACAACTATATGTAAAAAGCTCAAAATACCCCCGTAGCAGCAAACCTGCGTACTCAGCGAATTTCCAATGCATATATATGTATCTTAACACCACATAAAGCCACATACAAAGATTCATCAATATACGTTCATAAATAAACG
Source organism: Allygus modestus (assembly GCA_963675035.1). Classification (NCBI taxonomy): domain Eukaryota; kingdom Metazoa; phylum Arthropoda; class Insecta; order Hemiptera; family Cicadellidae; genus Allygus; species Allygus modestus. The sequence goes on from OY776111.1 coordinate 319,269,961, forward strand.
ATTTGTGACATTTTAATTATTCTCCATAAGAATAACATGGCGGCTGAGTATGCAGGTTTGCTGAAGGAATGAAAACAAAAAATGGGGTTTTATACAAATATCAATATAACTCATTTAGGTAAAGCCACATACGAAATTTCATTAATTTATTTTCATAATTAAGGGAGATAACACGTTACTTATTCTCCATAAGAATAACATGGGGCTGAGTACGCAGGTTTGCTGCTACGGGAGCCTTTGGCAAAAAATTTTTTTTGAGCAAATATCAATGGTCCACAGCCAGATGATAATATATACTGTATATATATACAGTTTCGAACGAATGGTGTTTTTGGGGTCTGGGGACCTCAAAACGAAAAGTTATCATGGTCCCGGGCCTAGGTCTTACTATGCCGACTACGGTAATAGCTTCTTCCCTATAGGGGAAATTCGCTAAAACCCACTTTTGGGATACGAAACCCCCCCAAAATACCTCTTTGGATAGGTCGATCTGTCTGGTTTTCGAACTTAGTCATATATAAATGCTGCTTTACACGTTTATACCAAATTTCGTCAAAATCGGATGAATTTTACGAGAGTTATCGTGCTCACGGACACACACACACACACACACACATATATATATATATATATATATATATACACACAGTTTTTGAACGAATGGTGTTTTTGGCATCTGGGGACCTCAAAACGAAAAGTTATCATGGTCACGGGCCTAGGTCTTACCATGCCGACTACGGTAATAGCTTCTTCCCTATAGGGGAAATTCGCTCAAATGGATCCCTATTTCCCTTGGTCACGCCATTACTTGAGAATTAGTGGACCAAATTGAATAATTCTTTTTTGTTGAGTTGTTTATGTCAGGACAAGGTTTTTATAAAAGACAAATGACATTGTTCCAACTTTTATTCTCTTATTACAGTGATTTGCGCAAGTAGATTAATTTATAGAAGAATTAAAGGAAATATTGTCCATTGTCCTAGTCGTGTAGGTGTATTGATAATTTTTATATCCTATTCCTTCCACTCACATACACGAGTCAGAGTGGCCGTGAGGGTTAAGTCGAGTGTACAGGAAGTCAGAGGATGTAGGTTCAAGACTCGACCAGGACACAGTATTTTTGCTATTCAAATCGTGTATCACAATTTATATTATTGGTTTACTAAGCCAATTCAATGTGAAATTTTTTTTAATACAAAATTACCATTTATATACAAAATTATAAACGGTTGGCATTTGGTTGGGCGTTGGTTGGCATTGTTGGCATTTGGTTGGCAAATACAACGTTGGCCCAACGGTGCGCCAACGGACATTTCTTACCGTTGGCCAACGAACTTTGCCAACCATTTCCCAACGTTGGCCCAACGATTTGTGCTACTAGGGCTATTCAGTATTAGTCTAAAGGTGCATGAAATCACAAAGAACACGAAGTTTAATTTTCGAACAGATAAAATTTAGCACATATAGAGTCCAAAATTGAGCACAACATAATAAAATAAAAAACCCTAAACAGTAAAAATATATCGGGTTAATTTGGTTAAATATAGGTTGTTAGATTTACAGCGCTCTTGTAGAAAATATGTTTACTGAAGATGGTCTCTATTTTGACACATATTTGTATGAAGGAACTAAATTGTATATTATGCAATTATGCATGTGAATTCCCCATGGTGAGCCAGGTGAGTGCACATAAAAACATCACAAGAAGGCATAACAGGTGTAAATTTCTGTGATGTGGTAAATTGCAATGAAACCTTATTGATCTAATCAAATCCTACACTCTAATGTGAGTAAGGTTTGCTTGCTTGCTTGCTTGATTGCTTGCTTGCTCGCGACACGGATTTCAAAAACGACTCCAAAGATTTCCTTCAAATGTTCAAAATAACTCATTTCTGGAATAAAAATAAGTTCTAGACAGGCCTCATCCCCAGGAAAAATCAAATAATGTAAAAAAGCTAAAATGAAAAGTTAAAAAAAGTAACGTTGGGCTTATGGAGTTTCAAATCAAAACAAAAGAATTGTAGCAGCTGCTCATAATCAACCTGAAAGCTCGGGGCCCCAGGTACTAGTAATAAGATGACAAACATATTCTCTGGGCATTATTATTTAGAAAAAATAACATTAACAAATTTTTACAACTGAAATAAGTTTATAAAACAATGAATTACTCCCAATAACTGTTAATAATTAACATGTATCAGCAAGTTTCTACTATCAGCGACACCAGCACATTAAGTATAGCGCTGAATAAAAATACTACTACAGAATATTTATTTGAATTGTTTAATACATATTTCGTTTTATGTGTGATATAGGGCCAAAGACGAGTTTTAAGTGCTATGTTACCTCAAGGTTCGTAGAGCTTTCAGACCAGGTGTGCTCATTTACAAAAGAGTAATGTTCGCAGCAAATATGTCTTACCATAGACTAACTACAGTATAGACATTGCACCTTATGGGCCTTTGCGTAGCACTTTTAATCTGGCTCCCGACGTAGTTCAGGGTAGCCCTGGTATGGTGGCGTTAGCATCGATGATGGTAACGTAGTTCACGAAGAGAGACGGAAATAAACGAACGGTTCCGAAGGCCGCACCGCCACGAAGAGAGACGGAGACAAACGAGTGATTCCGAAGTATTGATGCACGATTACGAGAGGATTCGGTTGTTGAATGGTTGCGTTTCGAATGTTTCCGATGACGCAATCGAATGGATTTTGATTTTGATTTCGAAAATTTACTAGCGTTTATTGACTTCCCAATCTATATAATTCTTATTTACTTATTATTAAGTATTATAAACATGATGCATTTCAATTATGATCAGCGAATGCATACTAAATATTTGGTAACATTTCGAATGGCTACAACAATCGAAACGTTTCGAATGGTGCATCTCGCAATCGCTCTTTTGGGGTTACACAAACAGTAACAAACCACAATTTATACAAACCACAAATAACAAATAGGTTCACTGAAGACTCGTTGCAGGAAAAGGAAAACAACCTTTTCGTTATGGTAGGTGACTATATACGGTTGATAATAGGCTGATAGACAATACAAAATTGTACTACCTGAAAAACTAATCCAAACCCCTTGTGCAATAACTGAATGTGAAATATTTGCAAAACAATACACATTGTTTACACAACATTAACACAATATATATTCATTTACACAACAATATATTTACAAAACATGGCAAAATGTCGCTGTCCATTATAACAGATTGGTTATAATTACACTACATAAATGATATACTGCATATTTTAAAAACAAACTGGACTAAGCCGAAACACTTATAGAAGAAAAGTATTGGAAATGATAGCACACAAATAATACAGAAATAACACTAACAAACCATAATGATTGAATGAAACCAGTAGACACAACAAACTGTTGTTGGGGATGATAAAAGTACACCAACAAATGAATAACATGCTTTTCTAAGCCCCCATAAGACAACGTACTGTGTTTATTCGATACTGTGAATTATAGGATGATTGAAAATAAATTAAATACAAAAATATGTATGTTATACATAAGCATGTATGTTTTGCTGAGAATGGTCACAGAATGTTGTAAATGGATACTTTATGAGAATAGTCTGTGGACTTTTATAATCTTATAATGTTTGTTCAGCATTAACTATTATGTTGTTGGTACTAACAACCTGGAATAAACTTACAACATTCAAATATGGTTGAGGAATGGTCCAAAAATGGTTTATAACACCATTTAGGGTAATTAAAGGTGAGACTTGTTTCAAATATCCCAAATACAAGACAAAGTACGGTACTCACACTATCGTTATAGATTAAACATAATCGTGAACTAAGAATGTAACAGCTATATTAAATCAATTATTTGATGTAACACTTCATTATGTGGCAAAGTACAAAAGACTTTTTAAAAAAGGACCTGGCCAAACATTGTCATACAAACTGGCTGTGCTTTTTCAACCAAAGTTAATTTTTTTGGTATTGAACCAACTAATTTGTTTTGTTGGTTATGTTGTAAAATTTCATTCTCAACATATAACTGGTGATTTATTCTTAAATTTGTTGTGCAAAATTAACAAGCTGACTGTTTACAATTAGTTTACTAAAACTCCTTTAAAATCGTTAAAAAATAAAAACTGCATTTCTCATATAATTTATAAAAACCTTTATGCAAAATATGTATGCATTAAGAATACTGGATAAAAAATAAATCCAATTAAAAATTAAAACGTTTTATTGACAAATATAAACTGTAACAAATCTTTAATCTATAATATCAGTCTTAACCCCCTTTCAAAATTATCTCCCATTAACTACATTTCTTCCTCGCCACTGATGTGTTCAGCATAGATTGTTCTGTAACAAAAATATGTGTGGTATAGTAAATTAATAAAAAATAAACAATCACAGTGTTTTAACAATGGGTTTGTCCACACATTACTTATCCTCCATAAGAATGACATTGGGGCTGAGAACGTAGGTTTACTGCTACAGGAACCATCAGTAAAAAATTGTATTTTGTTGTACAAATATCAATAGACCACAACGAGAAATAACATTCCTTTTGGGGGGTTTTTTACCCCAAAAATGGGGTTTTGAACTTTTTACATATAATTTTTGAAATAGTCAAATTTTAGTTTTCACCATTGGATTCAGCTTAAAAAAACACACAATTTGGTATTTTGATCATTCCTCTACGTCAATTAGTTACCGAGATATTGAAAGTGCTAAACACAGTACGTTGTCTAAAATTATTCTTATGGAGGAAAAGAAAATTGTTATATCTCGCTTATTTATGAACGTATACTGACGAAACTTGGTATACAGCTTCATCTCGTTGTGGTCTATTGATATTTGCTAAAAAAAATGTTTTGCCAAAGGCTCCCTTAGCAGCAAACCTACGTACTCAGCCCATTCTTATGGAGAATAATTAAATGCTCTGCCTCCCTTAACTATGAACATAAATGAATACAAACTGGTATACGACTTCACCTAGTTGAGTTATATTGATATTAGCATAAAAACCCATTTTTATGGAGAATAATTAAAATTTGATATATCACTTATTTGTGAATATATTTTTATGAAACTTGGTATGTGGCTTCATGTAGTATTATGACATTTATATCTCAATTGGAAATTCGCTGAGTATGCAGGTTTGCTGCGACAGGGGTATTCTTTTAATAAACAGGTGCGTTATTCTAATAAATATGTAGTACATCGCAAGAACAGATGACTCATAAATAAATACCCCCGTCGCAGCAAACCTGCGTCCTCAGCGAATTTCAAATGCAAAATATTTGTCTTAATACCACATAAAGCCGCATACCAAGTTTCATACAAATATATTCACATATAAGCGATTTTAATTATTATCCATAAGAATAACATTGGTAATGAGTACGTAGGTTTGCTGAAACAAGGAACATAAACAATTGGTTTTTATGCAAATATAAATGTAATTTAACTAGGCGAAGCCACATACCAAGTTTCATCAATATTCAATCATAAATAAGCGCCATATAACATTTTAGTTATTCTCCATAAGAATAACATGGGGGCTGAGTAAGCAGGTTTGCTGCAACGAGGAACAAAAAAATGGGTTTTTATGCAATTATCAATATAACTCAACCAAGTGAAGCTACATAACAAGTTTTATTAATTTTTGTTCATAATTAAGGGAGTCATTACATTTTACTTATTCTCCATAAGAATAACATGGGGGCTGTGTATGCAGGTTTGCTGCTATGGGAATAATCAACAAAAAATCAATTTTTTGTGCAAATATCAATATACCAGTACTACGCGAAGCCACATACCAAGTTTCATCAACATACATTCATAAATAATCGAGATATCAAATTTTATTTATTCTCCATAAGGATAACATTGGACAACGTACTGTGTTTAGCACTTTAAATATCTCAGCAACGGTTGGGCGTAGAATCACAATTTAAACACCAAAATGATCGTTTTGTGGAACTGAACAGATTGATAAAAGCAAATGTGAAGTTTACATTAAAATAAACGGAGGAAAAGCCAAAAACCTTTTTCCAATAAGATTTACATGGGCGATTTTATGAGCAGGTTCTTTTGGATTTTCTCTGCAACCACTTAACCTAGGTTGATAATTCAAAATACTATATTATTTGTTTTTTTAAGCTCTATAACATGGTCAAAACCAAAATATGTAGTACAACGCAAGAACATATGACTCAAAAAGTATTAGTGAGTACTGGTATTGTAACACCCTTCTCTTAACTCCTTCTCGGTTTTAACTCGACATTTAAACAATTAAACCTGTTTCTGAGGGTGGGAGGTAGAGGGACGGGGAGATGATGAGGTGGAGAGGTTTGGGGCATAATAAGGCTACTGATTACTGGAATGGTAATGCCCTTCTGCTATGCGTTTTAACTCCACGTTATAAAAATTACCAGTAGGTGAGGATGGGGGAGGGGGCAGTGGCGGATCCAGCCAGGGGGCTCACGCCCCCCCCCCTTGGACTCAGAAGAAAATGTTTAATTAATGGGTAATAGTGTGACGCAGTCTGTCGCTGTACTCGCATCTGTTTTCAATATTTGAAAATTTAAGCCAAATAGACACTAGGCCAGTACTGCGGTGTGAGTGCCTCTAGGGCAGCCGAAGACATTAGGCCGGTGCTGTGATGCGTGACCTTAGGGGAAGCTCAGCCAAAGCCCTTAGGCTGGTGCTGCGGTGTGTGTCCCTAGGACAGCCAAAGGCAATGGGTCGGTGCTGTGGTGCGTTACCTTAGGGATGCTCGGCCCAAGTCCATAAGCCGGTGCTGCGGTAAGTACATTTATTGGTTTTATTTGAAACCCTTATCATGTTCACTAAACAGCTCCATTTTTATTTGATTTATAGCAAAAATGATGTCCATAGATAATTAAAATAATCAAATGCGCCACCCCACAACAAATTCCTAGATCCGCCCCTGGGAGGGGGAGGAGAGTGAAAGAGAGAGAGGAGAGTGAGGGAGAGAGAGATGAGTCCAACATAACCCACTAGATATTAAACATTTGTTTCATATATTCATCGACTTTATATTGAACAAATATTTGGTTGAATATCGACCACTGAGCGTTTTGTAGTATAAATAAATATAAGCCACTACAACGCCCTAAGATAGGTTAGGTTTTCTAACCTAACCCAACAGAGCGCTGTTAAGTTATAATTTAAAGAAAAATTACTGAAAATAACTGACGTAGGCCTACCGGTACCTAATTATCACTTATGTCATCTTCACTTATACCAGACAATCGGGGAATTGTACAAATAAAAAACACTACCTACAATATCCTGATTAAAAAATATTGTAATCACGTTCATATTATAACTAGGCTATTCAGAAGAGTCTGTCTATAATATAACTAACTTTAATATACCAATACCGATGTAAGTTATTAGGTTTCTTATAAAAATTATCAGCATCGCACAAATAATCTGACTATTAGCCTACTTCAAATAAACATATACTTTTGTATAATCCTGATTCTCCCACTCCCATAACTTAAACTTATTCATCCCCTTATCAAAATAGGTACCTTTGAAATTGATCAACGCTGGGCAGTCATCATCCAACTTGGGGTAACTACTGGTGTCTGCAAGGCTTACTTGCGACGAGTGAAAGTGTTTCGATACAAGTTTCATCTGAAATAGATTAAAAAGTATTAATGAACTGTACATTTGTAGGGAACATTAGTGCTCGCTGTGGCTACCAGTAAAAAGTAGCTAAGCTACATCTTTAGCTACTTTCGCAGTCTGGTTCTTACGTTCTTAGATTATGTATTAATTATCCCATACACCCATATCTAGTTTTTTAGTCATGAATTTTCACAAATACATACCGGTACCGGTAGCTTATTTAATTGATTTTAGTCTTAATTTTTTATGAACCCATCATAACATAATTAAACTTACATAAAAATTGTAAAAGTAGCGAAAAAATTAACTACATAATCCGCTACATTTTCTCTAAAACTGTAGGGCGCTACAGCTAACACTACTTTTTCCAAAGTAGCGGAACTACAGCCGACGTTACTAAAAATGTAGCTCGCTACTCCACAACACTGCATATGTGTCAACCATGTTTGCCCCTCCAATCAAAATACAGAAATTACACTTATGTTCAATTTTACTACTTAGTCACAACAGCTTGATAAATTTACAGAAGTTAAAGGCTGTTACAGTTAAAACACAAGAGTTGTTACAGTTGAAATACATGCAACACTGCGCTGCGACAGTCAGGCCTAGCTTAAAATAGGTTTAGGTTAGTCGTGTAAGTCGTGTAACATAACATAGGCTAACTTAACCTCCACAATGACCTGTACAACAATTGGTACTCCACAGAAATCTATAACATTTCATCACTACCCCCTAACCTTAGGCCTACCCTTAACTTTGTATTTAGGCCTATTTATAACGGTTGTATCCACTCAAATTATATATAGGCCTAACTAGTACTGGTAACCTATTTTAACTTGTCTTAATTGTAGCCAATTAGCTGTTATAGTTGTGAAAGAAGCCTGAAGATTTGTATTTCATGGTAAGCATGGACTGAACATGTGTTCTTTGAGTTTTAATATAGGCCCATCTTATACAAATGTCTGACTGACAGTCAAAATTGGATTCTTAATTATGAATATGAACATGTTCAGCTTGAAATAACTTGATTAAATTAAATTTTTGGCTGCTGTGTGAGATTATAAAAAAATAAAAAGTAGGAAAGTAAAAATGGTAAAGAGGTTGTAGTCCTAAATGATGAGCTGCAACATAACCTAGAAAGTAAGTGAAAGTTGAGCCATAGAACAATGCATCAAATACAGGGTCTAGTTGAATATTGTCAATACAAATAAGTATTAAAACTAATTACCAACTATTATAAATTAGGTTATTTACCTTTATTTACATTTAGGAAACGCTCACAAATCGGATTTCTTGAATATTTCCATAACAGCCGAAAGAACATAACATCAAACTAACCACGAATTGGTATAATCAAAATCACAGTCTAATATAACATAACGAAATCTGAATCATTTTTAATTTACGAATACCAGTTGTTGGTTAAAATCCTGATTCCAGTAATTTCTAACGAATATAATGAGTTATTAAATGTATTTTAATAGTCTTCAAAAGTATAACCAATGTCAATCACCTTACTTTACCGACCGCATTAACCAACGTAGTTCCTATTCCGTCCACGGCGCAGCACTGTCCTGACGAATAAAAAGTGCTATGCTTTTTTGCATTGCGTGCCGGGTCTATACTATAGTTAGTCTATGGTCTTACGAGGGCGTCCAGCTGATTCATAAATGGCAGAGGCTACGTAAACGTCCGACGTGAGCCACTACTGTTCACGTCCGTTCCAAATTATGCACCGTACGTTACTTTTCCTGTGATTTTTAAAACAAATTGAGAGCCAGAAAACCTCCTAACCTAACCTAACGTAACGTAACCTAACCTAAGTGGTTGTGAAGTGAATTTGCATTCACATTGGACGTGTGCGTAGTCACTTCGTTCCGAAATCAACAACATACCATAAAGTGTTGCCAACCTTAAGGGTATAATAAATGGTACAGCTATTTTTAAATTGTCACTGGACATGCAGAAAGAAAATTTAAACCTTTAATCCATTAATATAATAATAAAAATAAATCAAAACAATATATTAGTTTCTTAAAATAACAGATTATCATAGAATGTAAGCAGTTAAAAAATGTTAATTCTAATTACACTGATGAGGAAAATATGGTACTCGTACGATAAATATCATGTTTCCAGTAACACTGCAGATTGGATTGGTGATTACGTGACCTTCCAGCTGTTTTTACGGGGTCTCTTTCGGTTAAGTAGAAAATCTCTACTCAGCACACCTGGTCTGAAAGCTCTACGAACCTTGGATGTTACCTTACTTTCTATGCCTTAAACATGTTTTTAAACCAATTTCGGGTGTATTTTGAGCTTTTAGAGAAGAAAATCAACTCTGAGGGTAATTTTAGGTTAATTTACAAAAAGTTTAGGGTAATTTCATCACACGTTTAGGGTAAAATTTCAACTACCTCGTGGCAACACTGCTCCCTTCCCTAGTTAGTACATAAAACAAACATTTGTTTCGTTTGGCGTGTATCTTGTGTTTTATTTGTAGTAAGAAGAGAATGTGAGTATATAATTCAGTTATTTTATGCACAGTTGTGCACCATATCAGCAACAACATTTTTCTCCGACTAAACTAATCTTCTAATACCATGTTAGGTCCAAACTCTAAATCACCTCTAATTATTTACTTCTAGCAATCCATTTGTTCTCGTTTGTTTACATTGTTATAGTTAATTCATTCAAGGTCAAATTAGACACAACCTAAGCTGTGCTTAGGGCCCTCTTACTTAACAGTGTTTCTTCGTTCTTCTTCAATTCCCCAGTCAGGCAGTCACCTGAGTTGGTGAGCTTGCGTCCCTTGTACGGTATGTAACAATCGGTCTATGGTAAATTTATAGATCATTTTAAAAATGTATATAACAGCGATAATTGAATAAAATTTTGTTTACTGTTGAAAATTGAACCAACTATTAAATAATAATTGAGAATTACAGGGTTTATATGGTCAGGGAATGTCAGTTCGGTCAGGGAAAGTCAGGGAATAAAGCTTATTTTGTTAGGTCTCAACCCCATGTACTAATGATATGAAAATACATTTTCATCTTATAGACAATATTGATTATTATCCACCTTAAGGCTACTTCACAAAATTCATTTTGTAATTTTTGTTAAGTTTCAAAATAGGTTTTGAGGGACATTATCACAACAAGAATAACATCCTTTAGGGCGTCATTTATCAACTTTACATGTCAATTCGGTGCTTTTATTATTCAATCTGATCCCCGATGATGAAAAAACTGAGGAGATGCTTTGTTCCAGGTTGTATACAATCTGTGTTAGCAGTATCTGAGTCCCAGTGGGGGTAGACTTTCATAAGCGGAATGATATAAAAAACCGAGGTAATTATTTACCATTTCCCCTTCACCTCCGATTCTTTAACCCTAGGAGTGGCCCAATGCTAAAGTATGGAATGGCAGGCTAAATTTGTCGATTTTGCAGACCGTTTTTTGAAAATTCGTATAAATTCAACCATAGAAGTAAACCTAGCCAACCGCATATTCATTTTGATCAGAAAGAACAGGGGAATCTAGAAATACTAAAATAATAGAGATCTAGGCCTATAAAGGTAATTTTTTTGGTAAAGTGAAAAGAAGAAAAAATAGAATTTTATTTTTGAAATTTCAAAAGTAGCCTCGGTGAAATTTTTTCTACAGATTTGTTGTGGAAAATTCATTATATACATTTTGTAGATAATCTAATTCCCTAAATAGAAATGTATAACATGTTGGGGAAAGAATTTTTTTTGTATGTTTTAGGGGCGTAAAAGTTAATGTAATAATAAACGGAAACCCGAAAAATGTGTAAATTGTACAGTGTTAGTTTATGATGTAAATAAGTAATGAAATGTAATATATATGTATATACTAATAATGATATACCGGTATATATATATATATATATGTATTTGTAGAGCTAATGATGTAAGGAATCCAAAAAAGTTATAAAGTTGATAGTAAAAAATTGTTATCACTTATAAATAAATGTAAATAAAAGAATGTTTTGCTATTTTTGTGTATTTGGAAAAAAAATTTCATAGTATTTAGTACATAACTTTTTTGTCAAATGTTTTACCCCCAAATCAATATAAACTTGTTGTAGTACATTCAATTCCCTACATAGAAATATATAACTTGTTACCATATATATAGAATACATAGGAATATACATATAAATATATATCTCACCACTAGTCCTACCAGATAAATAATCCAACTAGCCCACGACACTATGACGCAGGAAAGTCGTTCACCTCAATATCACTGCCTATATTACCCTCTAAATCGTCATCAATGTCACTAATACTTTCTTCAAGAGCACCCCGAATGTCACTACAATCCATTTTTGCGTAAATTCGGCTAAATAAATAACTTAAACACTCTTACTACGTAAATTCGGCTAAATAAATAACTTAAACACTCTTACTCAACTGACAGCGGTCAAACAATAACATAGCGCGCCATTTTGGACTGGGTTGCATATTTCAGATGTCATGTCATATTGTCAACAAAAACACAACACATATAAGAAGACAGATATAAGAAGAAAGCCTGAAATCTGCTGTTTATAGTGATACCAAATATAATACAGTTTGGAGCGAGCCAAACAAACTGACTGAGACTTCGTAAACAGCAAACAGCTGCGCAGTTGCCGATTAGGCAAAAATGTGACGTAATGAAACAATTCCTTGGTGATGAAGCCAGAATAAAATAGAGCTGCCAACAGCAAAACTAAATTACTCAACATTTCTTCCTCTTCAAAATAACAACTAGTAACTATAACTGACACTAGATATAAATCCGATTTTCCTGATGGCTGTCTTTCGGCCATCTGCCATTGTACAATGAAACAGAAAACACCTGTTTTCAAAAAATCATACCGTATGATCCCAATATTTCATTCAAAAAATCAATACCAAAATAAAGCGCACTTCTTTAGTAGTGCATTGGTATCAACCGCAACTTCCCACGACAAAAATTGGTACTTTGGTATTATACGGATGCCACTATTTTTGGAGGTTAAATTTTTACCGGATACAAAGGATAACTACATAATTCGAAAAAACGTACTTTTATTGACTTACTGTAAAAATTCTATATCATTCTGATGAGCGATCTTTGTTTTGTGCCTCCCAAAAGGCAGCGATGTCCGCTAGGATCGTGTTGAATGCGTCGCCGCCGCTAGCAGCCACACTCGATCGCCACATGTACTCCGCCAAATAAACAGCGCGCTGCGGCAGTTATGTTAGGATGGGTTATCATAAAAATACGTACGGTTTCCTCTTCATTTCGAGGTTAATCCCACACCAAAAGAACGTCACTCATTATGAAAACAAATGTAACGTAGTGCACGGCAATAAATCACTCATGACACTGACCCAGATACAGGCGGTGACAGGTGATGCGCGCGCTCCGGTCAACGACCTGACCTTGGCCTATTTGGAGGGGGTTTGGCGGCCGGAAGTATGACTCATCAGGTATCATTCGATTTGTAACGAAACAAGGAAAGTCCTACAATCATTTTTATGATAACCCATCCTAACATAACTGCCGCAGGGCGCTGTATAAGGGTGGCATCCGTATAATACCAAAGTACCCAAAAATTACCCGAGCTGGGTAATTTCAAAAAAGCCGTGTTTTGACATTTTCCTAGCATCGGCTGCAAGAATCGCATCGTGCCAAAAATTCATTTGATTTCTAATCATCTTGACATTGTTGTATAGCTGCTACAGGGTTTGTTTATGTAATAAAATGTAAGTTCAGAATATTATCTTTCGAATGATATATATATTGTTCACTTTTGAGTTGATTATTAGTGGTTTTTTTATGTTACAAAATTTTCAGTCCCGAATGACCGATTCTCGGCCCATGCCACAGTAGGCTGCACAGAAAAGGGCCGAATCTCGGCCATTGGCCACTGCTAGGGTTAACTATTTTAATATGTTGTTCTTATAACATTAAACGTCATAAAAAAGCAAAATAAATTTTTCACAAATTTAATTTAGTAATATTCTGTACTAATAAACTCTACGGTTTTTTTTATATATTTATTTATAACACAGGCTTGAAACAAAAATTTGCTTATGCGTTAAAATTGCACATTGTATGATAGATTATGAATATTATTAAATATATTATGTACTTCATTTTCATTAATCATTATTTGTACGCTTTAAATTGTTTATGTTATCTTATACCTTAGGTTAAAACTATTGCTCTATCAAGATTTAATTTTATAAATATTGCATGTAAATGAATTTAATTAAGAATTTGATTTCTAATTTAAAAAGCGAAAGTAACAAAATTACAATAATACATCAAAATATCAGGAGCTTAAGGAAAAATTTTGATTCTTTTTTGTTAGAACTAGCAGTAAATAGTTTTTATCCTGATGTAATAAAATTAAGCGAAATCTGGATAAGTATCAATGAAAGTAGTCTATATAATATTCCCCATTATAGTTAAAATGTAAAATGTAATGATGACTACAGAGCAGGAGGGGTTGCTGTGTATTTAAAAGATTCACTAGAAAGAATTGATTGTCGTTTAATGTTTTTTCAAACGGCAGACATTGTAAAGTTAGCTTTTAGATCGATGGGTGAAATTGTTCATCTTTTTGCTGTCTATAGAACTCATTGCTTTACAAGGGAATCTTATATAAACGAGTTAAAAATACACTTAGATAATAGTTTGGATATAAAAAAAGCTAAAAATGTTTTTTTGATTGGGGATGTAAATATTAATTTATTGGAAAATAGTTCAGTAGTTGATGAGTACAAAACATTAATGGCCAGTCACGGTTTTGAATGTCTCATATCAGAACCAACAAGGATAGTAGGGGACTCTGCCACATGTATAGATCATGTCTACGCACAAGTGGCGAGGTTGAGCAGTGCGACGGTGGAGGCGGCGGTGGCACACGCCGGCATCACGGACCACTCGCTGTGCTGCGTGACGGTGCGGAGTGGCGGCGGCCGGCCTGACATGCCTGCGCACTCTTATCGCATAGATTACAACGTCCTCAGTAATGCGTTACAAGATGTTGACTGGCTCCTGTTTACAACATAACTGATGCATCTGACGCTTTTGATGCTTTTTTCTGTATATTTGATCAACATTTAGAAAACAGTAAAGTGCAGATTCAAATGAAGAACAATTTTACCAAACTCAAACCTTGGATGAATGAATTTTTGTACATGAAAATAAAAATAAGGAATAAAATTTACAACACACTAAAAAAGCATCCAGGAAATGTCAAGCTCAAAAACTATTATACCAAATACAGAGATAGGCTTCAGGGTGAAATACGCAGCCATAAACATTTATTTTTCCGTAGACGTTTTGATGACTGTAAAGGTAATAGCAAAACACTGTGGAAAGTAGTAAACGAAATTACTGGTCAAAATAAAATGGTTGATAAATCAATTAGTTTAGAAATAAATTGGTAGGATAATAAGTGAAAACAAAACTGTTTCAAATGAATTTAATAAGTACTTTTTGAGTGTAGTGGACAATTTGAAAATCGAAACCACTGACTTAAGCGATTGTGCGTTTCAAAATTTTGAGCAGATTTTTCAAACTAATTTTCAGGTAAATTCCATGTTTATTGAGCCAACAACAGTTCAAGAAATATTAAAAATTGTGCAATCCTTGAAAAATGGAACTTCCCCGGGAATAGACGGAATAAATTCTTCTTTATTAAAAGCTGTTTTCCCCAAAATTCAGGATGTCATATGTCACTTAATTAATTCAAGTTTTGAGTGCGGAGTTTTTCCTAGTAAATTGAAAGAAGCTGTAGTGATTCCAATTTCTAAAAGTGAGACAAAAACAGAATCAAGTAACTACCGTCCAATTTCATTACTCCCAACATTTGCAAAACTATTTGAAAAAATCATGAAGGCAAAATTGGTTAAATTTCTGGGAAACACACATTTTTTTTGTAGGAATCAATTTGGGTTTAGGGAAGGTTTAAGTACAGAACATGCTTTGAATGATTTTATGTCAAAATTATATGATGGACTCAATTCAGGACAGAATGTCACCGGTTTATTTTTAGATATTAAAAAAGCTTTTGATACTGTTGATCATGAAATACTTCTTGCTAAAATGTTCAATTGTTGAATAAGAGGAGTCACACACAAATGGTTCAAAAGCTACCTAACAGGGCGAAAACAGTGTGTCAGAATTAATGGGGTGCTTGGTGAAATGGGTGAAATTTTATATGGGGTTCCTCAAGGATCAGTTTTAGGAGCAATTTTATTTTTAATATACATAAATGATCTTTGTGGTGCATCCTTTAAAGGTAAATTAACTTCATTTGCTGATGACACTGCCCTTTGTTATGTGGGCAACAACTTGGAGGCAATTAGAAGTGACATAAATACAGATTTGCTGAGACTCAAATTCTGGTTTGTCAAGAATCACATGCTTTTAAGTACTGAGAAAACCAAATTTATTAATTTCAATTTAAGAAAAGATGTCAAATTTTCAGGTCCCATAAATTATAGATGTGTAAATTGTCTCAGAAAACATGCTCCTTGTACAATTAATTGCGATAACATTCAGAAAGTGGATTCTATTAAGTATTTGGGAATTTTTCTTGATAGGGAAGTAAACTGGAATATTCACATGTCAAAATTGAAATCAATTTTAAATGGTGTTTTGAGGTATTTTTATTTTTTAAAAGATATGTGTCCAGAAAATGTATTACGTTCCCTGTACTTTTCCTTAGTTGAAAGTAGACTGGAATATGGGCTTATTTGTTACGGTGGGAATTATCTTTCAAATTTAGAAGCAATTTATATACGGCAAAAACATTTTGTTAGATTAATAGCTAGGAGAAGCCAAAGAGACAGTTCAAGACCTTTGTTTTTATCATTAAAAATTCTGCCCTTAAGGTATCTGTTTATATATAAGGTCTTAAAAAGTTTTTATGATAAAAGTGGAAATCTCCCCCAAAATACTGACCCTTATCGAAGCAAATTAAGAACTCGCCATCACAGCCTTGTTCCAAAACCAAATTATACCTTTTTTACTAAAACATTTTCTTTTGTTGGTCCGAGAGTATTCAATTTGATTCCTGATTATATAAAAGAAGCTAAAAACAAACATATTTTTATGGTAAAATTAAAAAATTGGCTATTGGAATTAGAAAATATAGACGTGTTAATGAAAATATTGAACTAAAAATTAAATATTTTTACTGATAAAATTACCTCATTTACATTTTGTGGGAGATTTATCATAGAATCATAGTGTATAAAAACTTTTTTCAGTTATTGTTTGTTTTTTCCACAAGACAGTATATTTTAGTCATAGTTCAACTTTTGTTTTTGACATGTTCTAATGCAATGTAGAGATTGATTTTAAGATAATTTTGTTAAGTATTTAGATGTAAGACATTCCATAGCGTACTCAGTTAATTTTTCTTTGAGCGTATTTTATTTTATTATACCTTTTTGTTGGAACCTCTAAAACAGGCTTAGCCTTTAGAGGCCCTATTTTTCTCAGAATATACGTGATATTGTTTTTTTTTGTGTTTGTTAATATATCTTTAGTTTTACGATATTTTTTCAGGAACAAAGACGGTCAGGGCAGGACAATAAGTGATATTGTGTTTAAATGATGAACTGTGGACTGAGAGCAAGAAAATTAATGTTTATTTATTTTGTTTACTGTGAAATTGTAATTTGAAATGTTTTATTTCTGAGAAAATAAATCTATTCTATTCTAATATACTCACGAAACAACTGTCTGAAGAGTACTAAGTTAACCCAGTCAATCTAGTAGACACTTTGGGAATCCGAGATATATCTATTGGATGAAAATATCAAACTTACTAATATCGAGAAGCAATTATTGTTTTGATATTGAGATATGATATTCACAACCCCCCCCCCCCCCCGCTCCTGCGGGGGTAGTGTGGGTTCACTTTCAGTGCACACTGCCGTAGCTAGCACGTTAACCTGTGATATATTTATGTAACCTTACCTAACCTAACTCCGCAGAGTGCTGTATGGGAATTTTTCCCTTTTCAGACAAATTTTCCAAAAAGGGAAAATTCCCGGAAAAAGGGAATCTAATATACATACAGCCGCATGTGTAACTCACTGACTGACTGACTGACTGACTGAGGTATACGAATTCTAGACCACTTCTAGAAGAGCTAGAAACCTGAAATTTGGCATGTTTGTAGCTTGTTCCTTGTAACCCCCAGGAAAATTCCGAAAAGTTACAATTTTTTATATTAACCTCCTCAAAAAAATTCAAAATGGAGGAAATTTTGAACATGTCCAAAATAGTGCCTTTTTATTTGAGTTGTAGCGGCCGAACGGTTGGTCCTATCGAGAAACGGAGACCACCATGTGCCGCGGATTTTAGATGATCTACAACTTTGGTCCTATGACTTTTTGTCGTATCTCGTCTCCTTCACCCTTAGGTAGCGCTAGATTTTTAAAATTTTGGCATATTTTCGAAATATTTTGGCCGTTTTTTATTTCCTATTACGTTAATATACTTGATGGAGGCCTAATATTGGGCACGCAGTATGTCTACATCACACTTAGTAAATAGCAGCAGAAATATGACCAGTTTTTATTAATTAAACCTGTCGAAAAATGAAAAACTCTAAATATCTTTAGATTTGACCGTTTTCTTAGTATAAGTAGTGGTGTATTGGGGGTTCTGGGCCAATTTATATTATTGGACATACACGAGACACCAATAATACTTGAGCTAGAGACGTGAGATTTAGCATGCATGTGCCTTGCACCTTTTCTTCCCAAATCCTACTATTTGTAGTTTGATCTCAACAAAATAAATAATTGTGACTACAAAAATAAAAATGTAGTATTTTTTTATTTGAGCTCTATCGGCCGAACGGGTTGTCCTATCGAAAAACGAAGACCACTACGTGCCACGGATTTAGGCGAACTACGACTTTAGTCATATGACATTTTTCTGTATCTCACCCCTTTCACCCTTAGATAGCGCTAGATTTTTTAAATTTAAACTTTTTTCATAGATTTGTTTGTGGTTTTTAATGGTTTGTCGCTCTAATATAGAACTTAGAGGCCTAATACTTATCACACAGTATTCCTATATTACAATTAGTACTAAGCAATACTCCCACGCCCAGATTAAGTATCTTAAACACCCAAAAAAATCAAAGTTTTTGAGCTCTTGTAGACTTTCGTGTTTTTCGGGTACATTTTTTATGTTGCGCTCTATCGACGGTAAAATCCCTTATAAATCATGTCATATTTGTTGCAGAAGGCTTGTAGTTACCCAAAGTCATAGTATTTCAGGTTGTTAACGGTGGTCGTATCCGTAATAAAATTCAAAATACGCCTTTTAAAGGCTACATTATACATCAGTTAAGGGTATAATTTTATTCAACCACTTAGGTAATACATGGAGGTTTAACATTTAACATAATACGTCTCCATACCAAGTAGTATTCATCAACAGGCATATGGCCAGATTTTATAGGTTAAACCCTTAAAAATAATCAAAGCCTTGGAATAGTGTAGAATTTAGGTCTTAAATAGAATTTGGAACAATTTACATTGAACTGTGGCCAAACAGCGACCTGGGGGCGGAGGCGGAGTGATTTTTAAATTGTTATATGCCCTAATATTATACTGCCAGGCCTAAATTTGTTCACTCAATAAGTCTACTTTATATTTTTAGTATACATAGGACCTCGGATTATTAGTGTAATTAAACCATATGCCATAGGTACTTCAACAGGGACCTGGGGGCAAAGCCCCCCACAGGGGTCTGGGGGCGGAGCCCCCAGCGAGCAAAGCGAGTCTAAAATATATACAGCCGCATGTGTAACTCACTCACTCACTCACTGAGGTATACGAATTCTAGACCACTTCTAGACTAGCTAGAAACCTGAAATTTTGCATGCAGGTAGCTTATAGCTTTTAACCCCCAGAAAAATTGCCAAAACTGACAATTTTTTATTTTAACCCCCCCTAAAACAATATTTAAAACCCCCCAAAAAAGTCTTATTTTAAAATTACAGTTTTTGAGCTCTAGCGGCCGAACGGATTGACCTATCGAAAAACGGACACCACCACGACCCACGGATTTTGCAAGATCTACAACTTTGTTCCTATGACTTTTTGTCGTATCTTGCTCCCTTCACCCGTAGGTAGCGCTAGATTTTTCAAATTTCAGGCAATTTCAACGGTTATTTTCGTGGTTTTTAGTTTCCTATCACTTTAATTTAGTATGTAAAGGCTTGATATTTGGCACTCAATATGTTTACACATTACCCTTCACGAAACACTCGATAAACTAGCGTGTTTTAATAATTAAACATCCAAAAAAATTTAAAACCCTAATTATTCCATAAATGAGAAACTGCATTATCGACTTACTCAGATAATTCTAGATAAGCTAGAAACATGGAATTAGGCCTACATGTAGCTTGTCCATTGAAACCCCCAGGAAAATATCAAAAATGTATAATTATTAATTTTAACCTCCTCAAAAAAATTCAAAATGGAGGTAATTTTTAACATCTCCAAAATAGTGCATTTTTTGGCTGTAGTGGCCGAACGGTTGGTCCTATCGAGAAACGGAGACCACCACGACAAACGGGTTTTAGACGATCTACAACTTTGGTCTTATGACTTTTTGTCGTATCTCGTCTCCTTCACCCTTAGGTAGCGCTAGATTTTTTAAATTTAAACTTTTTTCTAAAATTTGTTCGTAGTTTTTAATATTGTTGCTCGAATATGGAACTTAGAGGCCTAATATTTATCATACAGTATTCCTACCTTACAATTATTACTAAACAACACTCACAAACTCAGATTAAATATCTTAAACACCCAAAAAAATATCAAAGTCTTTGAGTTTTGTAGATTTTATCGTGTTTTCGGATGTATTTGTTATGTTGCACTCTGTCGAGGGTAAAATCCCTTATAAATTATGTCATATTTGTTGCAGAAGGCTTGTAGTTACCCAAAGTCATAGCATTTCAGGTTGTTAATGGTGGTCGTATTCCTTATATGGTTTAAAAGACGCCTTATAAAGGCTACATTATACACAGTCATACGACCAGATGTTATAGGTTAAACCCTTAAAAATAATCACAGCCTTGGAATAGTTGTAGAATTTAGGTCTTAAATGGAATTAGGACCAATTTACATTAAACTGTGGCCAAACACCGACCTGGGGGCGAAGCCCCCCACAGGGGTCTAGGGGCGGAGCCCCCAGCGAGCGAAGCGAGTATTTTCCATACAGCTCTCTGCAGGGTTAGGTTAGGTTATGATAATTATCTACAACTGATCTGTATCTGGTAAATATCATAACCTAACCTAACTCCGCAGAGCGCTGTATGGATAATGTTCCCTTTTTCGGGAATATTTCCCTTTTTTAGGAAAGTGTTTGCTTTTTTGGGAAATTTTTCCGAAAAGGGAAAATTACCCTTACAGCGCTCTGCGGAGTTAGGTTATGATATTTACTAGACATATCATTAATGTATAATTATCATAACCTAACCTAACCTAACTCCATAGAGCGCTGTATGGGTAATGTTCCCTTTTTCGGAAATTTTTTCCTCTTTGGAAAATTGTTCTTTTTTTGGGAAATTTTCCCGAAAAGGGACAAATTCCCATACAGCGCTCTGCAGAGTTAGGTTAGGTTAGGTTATGATAAATATACTCTAATATATCACGTGTTGACGTGCTAGGTAATGTGCACTCTAAGTGGATCCACACTACCCCCGCAGGAGCGGGGGGGGGGTGCGAATATTATATCGCAATATCAAAACAATAAATTGCTTCTCGATATTAGTAAGTTCGATTTTTCATCCGATATATTTATCTCGGATTCCGAAAGGGGTCTACTAGATTGACTGGGTTAGTACTCTTCAGACAGTTGTTTCGTGAGTATATTAAATTTGCGAAAAATGTTTTTTGCGTTTTTTTATGATGTTTAATGTCATAAGAAAAACATATTAAAATAGTAAAAGAATCGGAGGTGAAGGGAAAATATTAAATAATTACCAAAACCGAATGAAATTGCTCGATACGGTATAACGGTATTTAGGTTATATTTGGTTATGGTTTCAGTTAGGCTAAGTTATTTTTCAGTTAACGTGTATTAAAATTTGTCCAGAGATAATAAACGTTGATTCCGCTATTACCTAAACAAACATGTAATGCCAGAAACAACATTATCATGTCGTGTCATTGTCATGTTTATTTATTTTTTAGTGTTTGTCCAGAGATAATAAATGTTGATTCCGCTATTACCTAAACAAACATGTAATGCCAGAAATAATGTTATCATGTCGTGTCATTGTCATGTTTATTTATTTTTTAGTTTGAATGAAAAACAAACATGACGTAATAACTAATATACAAATAAGAAAATATGTTGCAGTCGATAAAAATATCGACCTAATCGATATAACTTACCGTATCGAACAATTTCATTCGGTTTTTTCATATCGTTCTGCTTATGAACGTCTACCCCCCAGTGGTTGGCTGATGATGATCTAAGGATTCCTTAGGAGTGTATTCTTAACATCTTGTAGGCCTAATCCTCAGTTATTGAGATTTCATTCAGATCAATTTATTTAATTTTGTTTTACTAACATTTATGACATAGGTACCGGTACATGATATAGAAAATAATGTTTTACATATTAAGTGTATAATAATTGTGCAGACATGCTTGTTTATAAAGCGAAAATATTAAGAAGCATTTCGAAAGTTGGTCAGGGGAGTTTTACAGAAGAGTTAGGGAAATAGAAGATTGAAATTCTGTAGAGACCCGGAATAGATTAAAATACCCCCGCAGCAAACCTGCATACTCAGCGAATTTCCAATGAATATATAACATAACACATTACAACACTTAACAGGATTCATAAGAAATAAATTCACAAACAAGCGATATTTAAAATATTAATTACTCTCCATAAGAATAACATTGGGGATGAGTATGCAGGTTTGCTGCCACAAGGAACACAAAATAATGGGTTTTTATGCAAATATCAATGAGCTTATCTAAGTGAAGTCACATACCAAGTTTCATCCAAATACATTCATAAAAAAGCAATACATAACATTTTAATTATTCTCCATAAGAATAACATGGGCACCGAGAACCTAGGTTTGCTGCTACGGGAACCATATGCGAAAAATTGTTTTTTTGTGCAAACAACAATAAACCACAACCAGATAAAGCCATATACCAAGTTTTGTCAGTTTATGGTCATAAATAAGCGAGATATACAATTTTTCTTTCTCCATAAGAATAACATAGACAACGTACTGTGTTAGGACTTTCAATATCTCAGTAACCAATTGACGTAGAGCAATGATCAAAATACCAAATTTTTTTAATAAATTCAATGGTTAAAATTTAAATTTGATTTAAATAAAAATTACATGTGGAAACCCCAAAAAAAATTTTGTTTGGTACAAAACCCCCCAAAAACCCCCCTTTGGATGGACGTCTGGTTTTCAAACTCGATCAAATAAATGTTAAAATCGGACCTTTTTTACGAGAGTTATCTTGCTTACGGACACACACGCACGCGCGCGCGCGCACACACACACACACACACACACACACACACACACACACACACACATATATAAATACAAATTTGAACGAATGGTGTTTTTGTCATCTGGGGACATCAAAATGAAAAGTTATCATGGTCTCGGGCTTAAGTCT
Organism: Allygus modestus; assembly: GCA_963675035.1. Taxonomy (NCBI): domain Eukaryota; kingdom Metazoa; phylum Arthropoda; class Insecta; order Hemiptera; family Cicadellidae; genus Allygus; species Allygus modestus. Next base: position 319,293,342 of record OY776111.1, read on the forward strand.
TACCATGAGACCTACGGTAATAGCTTCTTCCCTATAGGGGAAATTCGCTAAAAACTAGGTTTTGCAATATTATTTTATCATGATTTTGTAATTACTGTAGAGTTCACTTACAATTTATTTATCAACTTTAACCCTAGCCATGGCCAACCGACCTATTAGGTCGGTTTGCTACGTCGCCTTAGGGGCCGTGCATATATTACGTCACGCCTCCCCACGGGGGGAGGGGTCGCGGCACATCGTGACAGACCATGACACGGGGGAGGGGGGGGGTTAACCCTAGCCGTGGCCATCCAACCAATTTGGTCGGATTTGTCTCACTCCTTGTATTTTCATTTGTACTCAATTATCCTTTTGTTATTTCTGTAGTATTCATTGAAAATCACAAGAAAGGCGATATTTGCGTGCTTAATCACGCCTCTCCTCCAATAAGTAATGACTATGATTTACAGCTTCAATTTTATTTAATGAACGGAATTTGTTCCCTACATTTGATAATTGTATCGGTTAACTCGAACCGTCGTTCCCATATTTTTGCCCTCTTGGAAGGTACTGTAGTTAACATGAGTGTGTGGTGTACAACGCCCTTGGTGACCTTGGCAGCGTCTTGGTGAAGTGTGTGTTTAGCACGGGATCATTTTGGGGCCTGTTGATTTGTAGTAATTGTGTTTTGTTATTTTTCTTTCCTCTTGAACCTGTACCACAATTTTGTATTAGTGAATTAGGAATGTGCAGGACGTTTAATTATCAATATCAAGTTACATTGGTTAAGTTGCTAAACATTGGTTCTGGTTTGTTGTTAAATGTTTTATTCCGGTATTAACTTGTTTTTGGGAAGTGTTTGTAAGCTTTATGAAGGTTTAGTTGAGAAATAATATTTTATTTTTTTTAGTTTAAACTCAAAGCATTTGTTTTGTTGCAAACAAATATGTTCATTTTCAGATGCTTATAACTATTGTATTCGATATTCCACAGAAAACATTTGTTCCACAGAGCGGTTTCCTGTGTTCCAATAGAGCTGTGAATAATTATTTTCTCAGTGCTTTGAAATAAGTTAGAATCCACATGTCTCATACTGTGAGACGTACGTGAGTGTAGGTGTTTGCTGATTTGGCGTTCTGAGAGAGGCTGTTAGAGGGTGCGGGAGGGCATGTTGACTATCTGTCTTTCGCTGTTTGGACGACCGTGTAATCTCGTGTCTGCATATGTCTCCATCTTCGTGTCGTGTGTTGGTAGACATTGTACTAGTCCAAGGTGTGTCGTGTTTGTGAGAGGACTTCCGGAGGGCCTTCGCGTAAGTGGGGTGGATTGGTTTCGTGCGTGTCCGTAAATCGATTATCCTAATGCGCTGTCCATGTTATGTATTGTTTCTTGAAGTGTTAAATGATATAAATATTTTTTGAAGCTAGGTTTCAGGTTCTTCACGCATGACTTTGTGGCGTGTGGCCTATGGCCAAGCGATGTCTCTGGTCCCCTTTGTTGCCGATATCGTTTCTATAAAGTAACCGTGGATATTTTATTTTCAATTTCCGGAATTCATGACCTATCTTCGGAAATTTTTCCCGTGTTCCTGGCATTATAGTGGATTACGTCAATTTAGGAATAGGTTGTTTGCAGTGGCTAAATGTGGGGCAATAGTGTGGTGTGCTTGGATTAATTGCTTGGATTATTTTCCTTGGAGGTAAAGTATGTGCTACCTATATTTCTTTACATGACACAACAGTACCAATAGGTTTTTTGTTATCAGTTGAATTAATAATGATTTTTATCCCTAGGCGTTTCTGCAGACAGGTATTTGATGATAAATTCTTGGGATATCCTGGAGTTTTTGTTCCACGTATTCCTAGGAATGAAACCTTTTTGTAATTCAATCTTGGGGGTTTGTTTTGTTGAAGTATAAATGAAGTATATTTTTAATTTTAGCGAATTCCCCCTATAGGGAAGAAGCTATTACCGTAGGTCTCATGGTAAGACTTCTTAAGCCCGAGACCATGATAACTTTTTCTTTTGAGGTCCCCAGATGCCAAAAACACTATTCGTTCAAATTTATATATATGTATATATATATATATATCTATATAATGTGTCCGTTAACACGATAACTTGAGTAAAAAATGTCCGATTTTGATGAAATTTGGCTCAAACGTGTAAAATGACATTCATGACTTTAAGGCTGTGCAGTCAAACAAATTTTAATTTTTTTTCTCACTGTTTTTTGTTTATTACGATTATACAAACCGTAAACACACATTTTTTGGAAAAAAACTGTGTTAACCAACCGTTAAGTTGGTTTTTTCGCCCTTTGAAGTGCCGTTTTAGAGGTATTTTGAATTATACACTAGTTGAAAACGGCCAATCACAAATGTTTCAAAATTGGTTTATGTATTTTCAAAAAATATATTTAAGGGTCACCTAAATGGATTTTAGTAAAATTTTTATTATTTCAGGAAATAAAGTTTGTATCTCGGTTGTTTTTTATTCGAGTGGTTTTAAAACTTCAGCTAACCCAAGCCAAGGGTGTACAAAGACAGTTTTACACAAGAATATGTAAAAATTAGGTTTAATAAAAAAGTTGTGTACAATAAACTTATTAATTTTAGCCCGGGCCAGACACCTATCTACCCCTGAGCCGCCCATATCGCCCCGACTCGCACGTGCAGGCACCCGCGCACCATATTTCTCTCTCTCTCTCTCACACATCTCTCTCTCTCAATCTCTCTCTCACTACCCCGCATCGGCCCGCCGCGTCGACTGCCGGCACCGTCACCCTGTGACAGAGGAGGTATCTTCCTTGCAAATAAAACAAAGGTCTAAAAGCCAGGTTGTGTAAGTTGTATGTAGGCCTAAAGTCAGATTTCTTTATGCCCATCAAAGATGTTTAATATGTTTTTACAATTGTTAATTAGGCCCTACAAATTTATTCTTAAGACAAAAACGCCACATTTTATTTCTGTTAGTGAAAAGTGGTTTTCTTAGCTAATAATCAAGTTGTTTCTATACAGTTGCCTTTGCTTTTTTCTATGTAAGTCAAACATAATTTATGGCTCTTCAATTTCACATTAAATAGTTGCCAACCATATTTTAAAATACAAACGTACTTATAAAGAGCAGTGGATTACAATTTGTTCAGCTGTGTGATTTGATTTGACTATAAAACATAACTCAGATGAACAATAGAAGCTGTTTTTATGTGAACATCAATATAACTCTACTAGGTGAAGCCACATACCAATTTTAGCGAATTTCCCCTATAGGGAAGAAGCTATTACCGTAGTCGGCATGGTAAGACCTAGGCCCGGGACCATGATAAATTTTCGTTTTGAGGTCCCCAGACCCCAAAAACACCATTCGTTCGAAACTGTATATATCTGGGTGCGATAACTCTCGTAAAAAAGGTCCGATTTTGATGAAATTTGGTACAAACGTGTAAAGCAGCATTTATGACTTTAAGTTCGAAAACCAGACAGATCGACCTATCCGAAGGGGTATTTTGGGGGGGTTTTGTACCCCAAAAATGGGTTTTTTGAGTTTTTGACACACAGTTTTTGAAAAAGTGAAATTTTATTTTTTTCCATTGGAATCAGCTTAAAAAGACACACAATTTGGTGTTTTAATCTTTGCTCTACGTCAATTGGTTACTGAGATACTGAAAGTGCTAAACACAGTACGTTGTCCAATGTTATTCTTATGGAGGATAAGAAAAATTGTATATCTCGCTTATTTATCAACTTATCTTGAAGAAACTTGGTATATTGCTTTATTTCATTGTGGTCTATTGATATTTGCACAAAAACCCATTTTTTGCTGATAGTTCCTGTAGCAGCAAACCTGCATACTCAGCCCCATGTTATTCTTATGGAGAATAAGTAACGTGTTTCCTTTAATTATGAACATAAATTAATAGAACTTGGTATGTGGCTTTACCTAGTTGAGTTATATTGATATTTGTATAAAAACCCATTTTTAGTGCTCCTTATTTCAGCAAACCTGCATACTCAGCCGCCATGTTATTCTTATAGAGAATAATTAAAATAATGTCATAAATCGTTTATTTATGAATGTATATTGATGAAACTTGGTATGTGGCTTTATGTGGTATTAAGATAATATTACATGCATTGGAAATTCGCTGAGGATGCAGGTTTGCTGCTACGGGGGTATTTATTATTTATGTTCATAATTAAGGGAGACATTACCTTTTATTTTTTTTCATAAGAATAACTTGGGGGGCTGAGTACGAAGGTTTGCTGCTACGGGAATAATCCTTAAAAAAATTTTTTGTGCAAATAACAATAGACCACAACCAGATGAAGCTTTAAACCAAGTTTCGATAGTATAAGTTTATAAATAAGCGAGATATAATTTTTTTCTTATTCCCCATAAGAATAACATTGGACAACGTACTGTGTTTACCACTTTCAATATCTCTGTAACCAATTGACGTAGAGAAATTATCAAAACACCAAATTGTGTGTTTTTTAAAGCTGAATCTAATGGTGAAAACTAAATTTTGATTTCAATAAATATTACATGTAAAAACTTCAAAAAACAAATTTACGGGGTACAAAACCCCCCCAAAATACTACTTCGGATAAGGCGGTCTGTCTGGTTTTCGAACTTAGAGTCATACATTTATACATTTATTCAACAACATTTTCCCTGATAGGAATCCTGTTTCAAAATCCATAGCACAATAATACACAGTTACCTGCTTTTTAGAAACTGGTAGTGTTAAGGATCGAGTCAGATCTGGACGACCAACTGTTGTGACAGACGAAGACGGCTCACTAGACATTCTGCAGTCTTTCATTGAAAATCCAAGTACATCAGTTAGATCTGTATCACAAATTCATGGATTATCTCGTGAATCAGTTCGCAAAGTTTTAAAGAAGTCTGGTTTCTGCTCATATCCTGTTGCAGGAACTGAGCGAAGACGATTTTGATCGTCGGGTGGAGTTCTGTGACATTGTTATGAATAGAATTTACAAACACCACATACTTTTGGACAATACTGTGTTCTCAGATGAGTCGACTTTTATGTTGAATGGCCATGTTAACAGGCATAACTGCCGCTAATGGAATGATGTTAACCCGCACTGGATGTTACAGTGTCACACACAACGTCCTCAAAAAGTTAACGTGTGGGTAGGTATAGTACGTAATACAATTTACAGGACCATTTTTCATTGATGGAAATTTAAATGCCATCAAGTATCAAGCTATGCTCGAAAATGAGATAGTTCCTGCTCTACAAGCTAGTTTTGGCGCTGACTTCCAAACCTTTTTTTTCCAACAAGACGGAGCACCACCACACTATGGTGTTGATGTTAGGCAATACTTAGATAGAGTATTCCCTCACCGGTGGATTGGAAGACGTGGAGCTATTGACTGGCCAGCTCGTTCCCCTGACTTAACTCCGCTGGACTACTTTTTATGGGGCTACCTCAAAGACAAAGTTTATGAAACTCAGCCTAAACATCTGAATGATCTTAGACACAGGATAGCAAGGAAGCCCAAGCTATTCCACGTGAATACATACAAAATGCAGTAGGCAGCTTTTATAACCGGTTAGGATATTTCCAGGAGACCAACGGGGAACATTTTGATCACCTACTTTGAATGGAGTTCAATAAGTATTGCCTTCAATTTGTAACTTTCTGTTATTCATAAGTACAATGTATTAAACATTTTTAAAACTTTGAACAGCAATTACTTCCGACTGAATCAACCTTTTGAGGTCCGGTTTGCGGCATTGTTTTTAGTTCAACTAGGTGACATCCGATCACCATGTACATAGAAAAGTAGCTTACTATTGCCAGTAACGGTCTGCAAAATTTGGTTGTGATATCTCTTTTTGTTTAAATGTTATAAAGTCGTCCTAAGACTTAATTGTCACCCTGTATATATTTTATATATATATATCCAGTTTCGAGCGAATGGTGTTTTTGGGGTCTGGGGACCTCGAAACGAAAAGTTATCATGGTCCCGGGCCTAGGTCTTACCATGCCGACTACGGTAATAGCTTCTTCCCTATAGGAGAAATTCGCTAAAAGCATTTCTTTGACACTCAAATAAAAAATTCCAGTAATCTCAAACAAACCCCTTGGAATATAATTAATAGTGAGGTATCAAACAATAATAAAATTACCATTGACAATATTAATCTGCAATTAAATGGTAAATTTATGACTGACCCAAATCAATATTGCTAATCTCTTTAACAATTATTTTACCGATGTTGTAAATACAATGTGTAAGACGCTGCCGTTAAGTACTGACCAAGTTAACTATTTAACTGAAATTAATTTTTTTTTAAACTAGGATGTTTAAGTGCACTCCTGTAGATGAAAATGAAATGAAAAACATAATCAGTTCACTCAAAAATAAATTGTCAAGTGGTAATGATGAATTTCCAGTTAAAGTGTTAAAATATATGGGTGACACTTTGTTGAAATCACTTGTACATTTGGTAAACTCCTCTTTTGTTTTTGGCTTATTTCCAAACCAGTTAAAAATTTCTAAAGTAATCCCATTGCATAACAAGGGTGAGGTTACAGAAATCTCCAACCACAGACCTGTTTCACTTCTTCCATCTTATCAAAAGTACATGAGACGGCAATGCAAACTAGATTAGTAGATTTTTTAGAAAAACATAACTTATTTTATCATTCACAAATCGGGTTTAGAAAAGGCAGGTCTGTAATGACAGCTGTCATTGATTTTATTGAATCTGTTATAGAATCTTTTGATAATAATTAAAGTGTATTAGGCGTATATATGGATATATCAAAAGCTTTCAATAGTGTGTGCCATTCAACTTTGTTAAAAAAAACTGGAAAGCTTTGGTATTAAAGGGAATCCTCTAAAATGGTTTTATTCCTACTTAAATAATAGAAGTCACTTTGTTGAGATAAAGTAGAACAATAATATCATTTTAAATACAGTAAACTCACCAAAACGTACTATTAAGTGGGGGGTACCTCAAGGATCAATACTGGGCCCAATTTTATTTTTATGTTACATAAAAGAGATGCACCAATTTATTGTAAATCCTGAAAAAAGTAAGTTATGATTAGGCTTATATGCAGATGATTCAACTTGAAAATATCCGGTAAACCACCAGATGAATTGGAAATATCAGTATTCAAGGAATTAGAAAACATAAAACAATTCCTATAAAGAAATCAACTTTTTCTAAATACTTCAAAAACAAATGTTATGAAATTCTCAGCTAAATGAAATAAAAATAAACCTCAACCAAATTCAACAATTGATTTATCATCAATAGAACAAATTTCTCAGATCAAGTTTTTGGGTCTGCACGTAGATGAAAATTTAGCCTAAATTTGAATTTCCATATAGAAAATTTGTTAAAACTCCTAGGTACTCAATTCAGGACTGTATGCATTGAAAAGGATGTCAATGCTTATTTAATTTAGATGCTCTTAAAAAAATATATTTTGCCTATATTCATTCCCACATGTTATGGTATTGCACTGTATGATGCTACTTCTAAGCATAATTTAAATAAAATTTTAATAGGACAAAAAAGATCTATAAGAATTATGTTACATATAAAATTTGATGAATCAGTGAAATTACATTTTAGAGATCTTAATATTCTATCAGTTTATGGAGCATACATTTTTGAAACAATATGTATTGCGAGAGAACAAAATATAATAACCGAAGAGCCTTTTGAAATGCATCGTTACAATACTAGGTACAAAAGAGATATTGTAACCTCACGCCATAAACACAAACTAGAATTCTATAAGAAAAAAAAACAACTTATACAGGATTGTTGTTTTTTTAGAAAATTGCCAAACAGCATAAAGGATATTAAATTAAATACACTAAATTATTTACAGTAGGATAAAGTAAAATTAAAGCAATTCCTAATAGATAAGCCTCTTTATACATTAGAGGAGTATTTTACCTGATAATTTGTAACTTTTTGGTAGGGCCTTGGCTAATTGTAATTATGTCATTAGAATTTAGTTTTATTATATCAAACGTTAAGTAGTTTTTAACATTTATTTTTTTCCATTATTAATTTAGCCCAAGTTTAGAGACTATTTCTTGTATTGTTGTGCATATATTGATGAAATAAAGATTATTTGATTAACTGATTGATTGATTAGCAAACTGGAAAATTTGGCTTGCTATGACATTAAATGGCATATCAGCAACATAGGTAATAAATAATAGTGGCCCCATAATAGATCCTTGTTGCACGCCAAATTTTACAGATTTTAAGTTCAGTTCAAAAAAACTATCAGTTGTAATTCCAATTAAAAAGAAGAATGGGACAAATACTTTGGAAAACTTCAGGGCAGTATTTAGTTAGTATATAACTTTTTCACCCAATTTGTTCTCCCCAAACCAATATAAACATGTTGTAGTAACTTATATTCAATTACCTACATAAAAATGTATAGCCTAACATCTAGGGTAAATTTTTTTTATATGTGTTATGTAGCAATATGTGTAAACAGTATCGAGATTATTAAATTTTTAAACAATCATAAACATTAAAATAATTATCCAGATGAACAAAATACAGTTTCCCCACAGAAGCCCGGATTGGCTGATAGGCGGAGACTAGAATTAATCCGGGGAAATATGGATAGGAAGGGATGATTCTGGAGAGAGGGATGATTCTGTACAATTGCCTGGGGGAGTATAAACAGTATCGAGATTATTAATTTTTAAACAATCAGAAACATTAAAATAATTATCCAGATGAACAAAATACAATTTCACAAGCTACCACAAGCGTGCAGGAATTTTCAAGTTGCCGACATCCTGGTATTGAAAGAAGTATTGTCTATCTTCATGAGAAAATCACACGCTGAAATAAACCCAGCATGCTAAGCAGTAAGGTTTACTCACCAATGATAAGCAACTCTTTCAAAATTACCAACAAGATAGTAACCAATTGCAAGTGATTGACGAGAAGTCAAATACAACGATTGGCCGGTAGGCGGAGTTAATGATAGTTGGGGGAGAAAATAATAGGGAGGGGTGATTGTGGAGAGATGGAAGAACAGAGAACATAATTTAGTCCTGAAGAATCGACGGAAGATGGAAGAGGTTTAACGGGAGGACCGTAGGACCGTGGAGGAGCGAGGACGTCCAGGGCGACCTGAATTGAGTAGGTTCGACGTCCGCGCAGAATTAGTAATATTTGCCACCTGCCGGCTCCTGGACGTCAAACCACTTCACTCCAATCCACGGGACTTCACCACACTTCAACATGAACTTCACATCACCCGAGAGGACGAGGCTCAACACCATCAGAGAAGAGGGCCGGACGTCGCGACCCAAGGCAAGGGACGGCTACTGACCAAGGACATCGGGAGGACCACTTAAAGTACACCGGAGGGACCACTACGAGGACACCCTAGAACCATCACCGACGGACGAAGTGATGAAGAGAGAAACCACTCATCCATCCCGGAAACACGGCCAGGGTAGAGTCCCAACTAAGGTCCTTGGAAACTCTGGTATGTCAAAGATTTTCCTTATTGGTTTGCAACGACCAATAAACGATACCAATAGACGATAATTTCCAATAGATGACCAGTAACGAGGAGTAAAACGGTGTTAAATAAATACAACTGAGAGAGAGAATTATACAAAAACCTGCGAGCAGTGCCAGCTACGAAGGACTCTCATGTACAAGCAATTTGATAAACTAACCCTACAAGTACCACCCATAACACTATTCGAAAGATTAATCATAGCAAAACCTATAACCTAGAACAGGACACAGGATAGCATGCACTACAAACGCACTTATAAAGAGCAATGGATTACAATTTGGAACCAACTAACAACCATTGTAACTTATTTGTAAGTTATTTTGGAAACAACCATTTCTGACACTGCTCAAGCTTTTAAATAACTTAATACCCCCGTCGCAGCAAACCTGCGTACTCAGCGAATTTCCAATGCATAATATATGTCTTAATACCACATAAAGCCGCATACCAGGTTTCATACAAATATATTCACATGTAATATTGCCTCATGGGTTTTACATGGGACCTATAACTCAAAGTAGAGGGTTTAAGTATATTTTAATGGTGACATGTCCAGCGACGCAAATGGTATTTGTACGGCCAACCCACTCAGCTGACGCGAAAACGACCGCAAAAATTCTACTAGATCTATTTTGCCAATACAGGTGTCCCAAAATCATAACGCATGTTCAAGGAACACATTTTATGGGTTCCGTCCTCAAAACTTTTATTAAGTCTAGGAATCCAACAGAAAGCCAGTCAATCTTTAAAAAAACCATAAGTTACTAGATAGAAGAACAGCCGAATTCATGGTCGGATGTGACAAAATACGTTGTATTCGCCTACAACACCAGCAAAAATGCTAGCACTGGTCCAACGCCATTCTACATAATGTACGGAAGGGAGGCAAACGTACCGTCAGATTATCTTTACACTCATCAAAGTCAGGATCCTGATATGCTCGCGGAGATCCACAACATCAATAAGATCAGACAACAAGTACCACGACTAATTAAAAAGGCACAGGATTCACAAAAAAAATTTGACTACAAAAAGGGACCTACAACTTGAAATCGGAGATGAAATCTTAATACAATATCCGAATGAACACAAAGGGCCATACAATAAATTTAACAACGTTTACAGAGGACCGTACCTCGTAACCGATAATGGCTCAACATATATATTTTGCTTGAAAAAATGGCAAAATTATCAACTAACCTGTTCATAAAACAAAGGTTAAAACCATTTCACTGTAGATAAAATAAAGTATTGTGTAAAAAGAGAGTGATTGCAGACCACACTCGCAACATGAAATTATATTAAACACAACTAGTCTACGACACCTCAAAACATTTAAGACAAACACACCTTACTTACTAAACTCCGAAATAAGGAGCGAGATAGAATCTCTTGTCTTAAGTTATCTAGCTTATCTTATTGATAATTAAACACGAAACACATAAGGACAACACAGATCTGCATCACGTCTCCCTTCACACAAGGCTGCCATTAAAGTTAAAATAGTTAATGAGCAACACCATATGTAAAACACATTTAGAATCAACGAATTTACTATTCAACAACTTTAACAAAAATAAATGATTAAAGGATTCGTGCCACTTAGAAGTGCAAGAAAATTTAACGGGATATTCCATGAAACTTCAATTTAAAGCATTTTGAAGTTACATCCAGTAAGCATAATCTAATTGCATTAACATCTCAAGAGAACTCCAAAGGGAAAACAAAATATTAACTGAGCAGTAACGAGTAATATAATAATCTATAATAAATATTACACCTTACAGGAACCATAGTAAGAAAACACATAGAGAACCTGCAATATAATCCTCCCATTTATACAAAAACCAAGGTACTTAGAAAAGAACGTCAGTTGATTACGAATAAAAACAACCATTTCTGACACTGCTCAAGCTTTTAAATAACATAATACCCCCGTCGCAGCAAACCTGCGTACTCAGCGAATTTCCAATGCATAATATATGTCTTAATACCACATAAAGCCGCATACCAGGTTTCATAAAAATATATTCACATATAAGCGATTTTAATTATTCTCCATAAGAATAACATTGGTAATGAGTACGTAGGTTTGCTGAAACAAGGAACACAAACAATTGGTTTTTATGCAAATATAAATAGAATTTAACTAGGAGAAGCCACATACCAAGTTCCATCAATATTCAATCATAAATAAGCGCTTTATAACATTCTAGTTATTCTCTATAAGAATAACATGGAGTTGAGAAAGCAGGTTTGCTGCAACGAGGAACAAAAAAAGGGTTTTTATATAATTCTCAATATAACTCAACCAAGTGAAGCTACATACCAAGTTTTATTAATTTATGTTCATAATTAAGGGAGTCATTACATTTTACTTATTCTCCATAAGAATAACATGGGGGCTGAGTACGCAGGTTTGCTGCCACGGGAATAATCAACGAAAAATCAATTTTTTTACAAATAACAATATACCAGTACTACGTGAAGCCACATACCAAATTTCATCAACATACATTCATAAATAATCAAGATATCAAATTTTATTTATCCTCCATAAGGATAACATTGGACAACGTACTGTGTTTAGCACTTTGAATATCTCGGCAACGGTTGGACGTGGAATCACAATTTAAACACCAAAATGATTGATTTGTAGAGCTAAACTGATTGGTATAAGCAAATGTGAAGTTTATAGTAAATAATTGGGGAAAAGCTAAAACCCATTTTCCCATAAGATTAACATGGGAGATTTTATGAACACGTTTTTTGGATTTTCTCTGCAACCATATAACCTAGCTTAATGATTCAAGATACCATATTATTTGTTTTTTCAAGCTCTATAACATGGTCAAAACCAAAATTAAGTTTTTTAAAAATTTCTGTGTGAAAAATGCAAAAAACTGATTTTTGGAAAATTTAAAACCCCCATAAATACCCCCCTTCCCATGGATTTTTCTGGTTTTCGAACTTATTTTGGAAATAAACATTATTCTTAAAATTAATTTGGATTTTTTGGATTAAAAAAGTACATTAAGTCATGAATGTCATTTTACACGTTTGAGCCAAATTTCATCAAAATCGGACGTTTTTTACTCAAGTTATCGTGTTAACGGACACATATATAGATATATATGTATATATATATATATATATATATATATACACATATATATAAATTTGAACGAATAGTGTTTTTGGCATCTGGGGACCTCAAAAGAAAAAGTTATCATGGTCTCGGCCTTAAGTATTACCATGAGACCTACGGTAATAGGTTCTTCCCTATAGGGGAAATTCGCTAGTCTCGGTAATATTTTTGTTTAATAACTTATTACTCTCCTTTAATTTTGAAAAAATATTTTTGTTCTTTGTTTTTCTCACTGTTTGGCTCATCACGATTATTTTATTTTTTTCAGCTTTAATTTCTACGTTCATCCAAGACTTTTGGCGGTTATTGATTTTGATTTTTTTTTCAAAACAGAGGTAAAGTAATACTTCAATGTGTTGTAAAATTTATCATATTTTTGTTCAACGAAAGCTAAATATACTTCATTCCAGTTTTCCTTTCTAGAAATCGTTAAAATAAGTTCAAATTTTCTTCAAAAAATTTTCTACTATTTTTAATTATTCCGTTGGGTTTTTAAGGACTTTGCAAAATAATAAATCTTCAAGACCTGACCATCATGATCGGACAGCTCTGTTATTAATCCTGATACATTGAAGACATGAGTTGGAATATTTGTTAAAAAATTATCAATAGCTGTTTCGGAATCAGCCGTAATTCTTATTGGAAAATCTACTAAAAATTTCATACTATATGATATAAACAAATTCTTTAACTCTTTATTACATTTTTCACTGTCTAAAACGTTTATGTTTAAGTCTCCCGCTGTAACAACTTTTTTATTTCTTGACAATATAAATTCACAAATATTGCCTAACCTATTCAAAATTCGTTGACATTATTATTGGGTGATCTATAAATTCCGACTAAAAGTATTTCCTCTCTGTCACAAATGTACTTGGAACAACAAAATTAAAATAATTTGTCTTCCCTCAGTGGTTCTAATTCACAATAATTTGGGTCCATTTTGCTGGTCCGGGCATGTTTGAAAATCGAGTTTTAAATTATACCACGATTCAATACTCATTTAGTATTTTTTATTGCCCAAATATAAAATTTAGTACCGTAGGATTTACTGAGTTGTTAACAAAAACATTTAGCCGGGCCAGGGAAATGCGAGCGCGGCCATGTCGGAAAATCAATATTTTTACTACACTAGGATTTAGTACTATGTAGTACCCAAATATCAGATTTGGTACCCTAATCGTTACTGAGTTATTGACCCAAACGTCCGGCCGTGACCATTTTGCTGGCCTGGCCATGTTTCAAAATTGAATTTTTAACTATACCAGGATTTATTACTCATTTAGTACTATTTATTACCAGAATATGAAATTTAGTGCCTTAAGCGTCACTGAGTTACTAACCTAAACGTCTGTCCGTAGCCATTTTGCTGGCCCAGCCA